>OY728148.1:1813722223-1814922223 GCA_963277665.1 Viscum album
TCCAAAAGTACCTTGTTTTGAAAGCGATGGGAAGATTCATTTAAAAACATTTTATAAAAAATAAAATGAGGGTATAAATGACTTTAACCGATTTTCTAGTAAATAGTAAAAATGTTTTGAAATACACTTTTAAAAAACACAAATGTGGATGAGAAACAGGTCCCAAAATATGTTTTTGTAAAAACGACCTCGGATAATAAAAATTTTGTACAATTATCCCTTACCTTATACTTTTCCTTAGTAGAGAGTACTTTAAACTCATGTATAATAGTTAAATAATTGTTATTAAATTATACAAGAACCACATACATAAATATACTATCATATATGATATTCTAATATTGCATTTTTAATAATATTTTAGTAGTATCATTGTTTTGAGTGTTAACGGATTCATTTTTATTTATATGTTTTGTTATGTAAGTCGTGTTTTTTATGAATAGGATATATTTGATTCATATCCAGAATTATATTATGTTCTTAAACATTATTTGTAATCTTAAAATGAAAATTATTCTTAAATGGTTATGATGGGGAATGAATCTCATCGTGTTCATGGAGACAACAATATGTACGTACGCACGAGCGACAATATCATTCTATTGATGGTGAAATTGTATGGAATTGGATGGTATATTATATATAAAGAATCATTAAAATGTCATATTAACCAAAACAATTACTGTAATGCATAAAAAACCTCAATTTACATTTATTTGGATATTTATAATATGAATTTTTTTAATATTTCATTAATAATGTAATTACTACATCATCATTGTGTAATAAATAAATTTAATTATTTAATGATTAAAAATTATAAATAAATTACCATGATGTAGGAAATATTTTTATCTTTATAATTAATATGTATAGTTGAATTTATCTTATGTATAACAGTATATTAAAAATGGTTTATTTATTAAACATTGAATTTAACACTTTTAACTCTTCTTTAAATAAAATAATAATAAATGTACTCATCAAATTCAAGTCGACCAAAAGGATCATATTTTATTCCTATGGTTGAATTTGGTTGAAATACACTTATCCAATAGAATTAGTACTTGTGTTAGGGTAATTATAATATCATTTTTTTCTTTAATTACCCTATTTACTTTTAATCGTGGTAATTAAAATTAAAACGTTACTACTCACCAAAAATTATTTTCTTCCTATTTAACAACATTTTACTTACTGATGTCAACCATGTCTCTCAAATTTTCTAAATTTAATTCACAAAAGTGGTAAAATTACGTTTTATGCATATTTTAAAATGTGCCTAGAAGATGGGTAAAAGACGTTAAAAATTCAATAAAAATTTATACATATATTATTTTTATAAAATGACTCCAATGAAATACATTATACTAATATAGTTATTATATATCTATTTTAACTTTAAAATAAATTTAATTAAAAATATTAATTATTTAAATAAAAGTCAGTTTTAAATAATAACGCAATGATTTTCAAAAATCATTAACAATTGAATGTTTCCCTAAAAATACAAAAAATTAACCATAAGATAATTTTGATATTCCAAATCATAAAATTAAGTCCATATTGAAAAATAAAATTATCAAAATTTCAAAAGGTGGTATTACTATTCATAACGGCAAGTTTGATTGGTTGTGGTGAGCTAGAACTCAAAGTTGTGTACAATGCAAGCTATTTCATTATTCAAACAGAAGTGTATCATGGAAGCATGGTGTGTTATAGAATTAGAGATATTATTCCCTTGATAATTATTTTATATAATGTTCGACCTTATCATTCACTTAATTAGAGAGGTTAAAATATGTGGTCTCGTCCATTACAGATCGACATAACCCATTGAGTAGTATATGAAGATTTTGAAAGGGAACATCATGAATCAGAGTTATTGATAAGGTTTTATTATCGAATAATATATTTTTGAAGAATATGTTGAATTTTATACCTATTACGTGTCATATTTGGATTTCATTAGTCTCCCAAAGTCTCATTACAACAAATATCTTATAGGGGAAAGTATTTCTAAAAGAGATGATGTACTAATCATCATCACATAGAGAGAGAAAGATCCCCATTATAGTTTATATAATAGTGAAATTTTGTACCATATATTGAATCCAACAATCAAATTATTAGACATTTCAATCCATCAAGGGATGAAGGATAGATATAAAATACACATAATCAACAGTTTATATGATTTTTCTAAGATCATATTTATAAGTAGTTTTTTAAAAATAAGATTACCAAATGACTTCGATGGAAAGCTAGGGGACCAAATGATGTTGATATATCTTACATTTGATTTTTCAATTAATGGTTGTATGTTCTATATAAAATAACACGATGACCACAATATCATGAAGAACAATGCAGTTACACTTATGGGGGAAGTGGTGCACATATCTTTTTCCAATAATAAAACCCCAATTTATGTGAATAAGTAATATTTGGGAATAATTGAATAAATATATGAGTTATATTATATAACAATTGAAGTGCCCATTTTCCATTGAAAATGGGTTGATAATAGGAATGCGTTGAAAGTTGATGAAATGGGCTTCTTGAAGGTGAATATCTGAATGGAAGGGTGTAAAGATGATCCATTCATAATGTCATTATAATAAGTGCAAGTATTTTTTTCATCTTAGATACAAAAAACAACAATTTTTTAATTTTCCATCTAGAAATTAAAACAAATGTAGGGTCATATGAAAATTCAATCAAGGATAAGCCTTTCATTGGTAGATCACAATCATTTCATAGTGGTGGATATTTAGACATTGTTTTATATATAAGAGGGGACTACAAAGTGGGGAATCAGATTCTTAGTAGAGGATCTAAATCTATTCAACTATTAATGAAATGAAATATAGTTCAATGGTTAGTTTAAAGTGTTTTTAGTATATTATTACTTTCTTAAAAATATTATTTTCTCTCTATTATATTAGAATAATATAAATTAAATATCTGACTACCAATGTAGATATTAAATTATTAGTATGATTATGATACCAATATTGGGGAAGAATATATAGTTTATTCTAAAATAATAGAATTATTAGTGGATCAACAACATGTTGATGAAAAAACAATATTGGAGTAGCATCACCATGTTTAGATAAATGTAATGAAATAGAAAAGGATAAAAAAATTAGGTTGGATAGAATCAACCTGACCAACCTATTAACCCCAATAAATCAATATTCATTAGTTGTGTTTCATTTAAAATGAGAATGAATATTCTAATTGAAATTGGTTTTTGGAGTCATAATATACCTATAACGATGGAACCCCATTGGTATTATGTTAATGTAATGTTATGATATAATTTCAATATTTTATTGAAACAATTTATAATGAAAAAATGATATAATTTCCATTATTCCTTTTAGATTTTATTTATAATAGATGAATTCATTAAAAAAATATGTCTTATTGATAGCTATAAAATATCATAGAGGCTTCCAGATGGTTCTTACCAAGTTTTAACTTAGGGATTCTGAGGGTAAAGTAATACCCCACCCACTAGTAACTTTTAGACACCTTATAATGTCGGAAATTAGAACACTTTCATTAGTAATTATAATGATAAATCATTTTATAATTGTTGTAGTCAATAATAAATTATTTTATATTATTTATTTAACCCAATTTTATTAGAAATTTTAAATTTATGGAACAATAAATGGGTGCTAAAAATAATCAAAATGTGTCAAAACCAATTTACCGTTACTGCAAAGAAATGATGAGGTACACTTAACTAGGAAAAAAATTATATATTTTTTAAATCTAAATTAAAAGTTATTTATAATATGAATGACCATATATTTATTTTTTTTATTCATTTTGATTAATAAAAATATAGAGCTAGTTCCATCTCATGTCATGTGTTATGGAGGGAGGGCCTCATAAATTAAGAGGGTAAACTAGTTGATGAAAACACAAAATAAGTATGGGGAACATGTGTAAGTATGGAATAATAAAAAAATTATTCCTTATATCAGTACCACATATAAATATCTATTAATGTTCATATGTTTTTTATATGGTTTAGGTATAATAATAAAAAATTATTCTAGCAAATAAAAAACTACTTTCATTAAGTCTGATGCACCCAAAAAAAAGTTTCACGTTAGTGGTGTAGGTCTTGGAGTGTCTTCTAAAAAATATTTCAATATGAAAAAAAATCATTAAATGATTTACATTATATGATGAAAGTATTGTATGTTCAAATAGACGGTCTTCAATATATTATATTCCCACATAGTTTGGTAGACCAATATATGTGAAAGAATCAAAGAGAACTGTTAGTGGAAGAAATATTAGAAAATGAATAAGCAAATGAAACCACTAGTTTTGAGGCTATTCATTCACATAAACCTCATACGTTACTCGAGGTAATGAATTTTTTTATTACACTTTCTACTAAATTTGAATCAAACAAATTCCAATAACATTATATTTCTATAATTATACAGGGTAAAGTTGAATATTACTTAAATATATCAACACTTGTGCACAAACTTATTATAAGGAGTATAATGTATAATACCCCAGAAGACATGTTTCACAACAAATAGCACCCAAAAAATCATATGAGAGTGGGTATTGAAGTATCTCATGATCTAAGTATAGAGTTTTCTGTTTTACTTGATGATCATGATAATACAATAGTCAATGATGCTATTAAAACAATCAAAGCATGGGTGTCATATATTATTAAGATACATGAGGTATATACTAAAAAAATCAAATGAAACCCCTATAACCATTGTTGAAAAAGGTATTAAGTGAGGTATTTTTTAATAGATGGATAAAATGATAGTGAAATGAATGGTATAATCAAGGCAATCTAGTGAATTAACCAAGAAAAAATTAGAACCTCTAAAAGTACCTTCTCCCAACTAGTTCCACTGTATGGTATATTAACATTAAAAATTAATGTAGACACCACATTCAAAGTTGGAGATGGTTCATACATTTTATAAAATGAATAAATATTTGGATATTTCTTTACATATTCTATAGGTATCAAGAGTATAAATAATGTTCTTAAATTGGAATGAGTTGGATTCTAAGTTATTAATACATATATAATGTATATTTTTATAATCCTTTTGTCCAAAAAATGATACTCTGTTTAATAAAGTTAATAACTATTCATATTTTATATTTGAAATTATTTTTCAACTATATAAAGGAAAAAAACTACAAATCATGACATGGATTCATTAATCCCTATATTAGTTATTCAAAAAAAATTGTTTGAAATTTTTATAAATTGATAAGAAAAACATATGAACTAAGAGATGTTTTTAAGAAGAAAATAATAGATAACAGACTCTTATTGATGCATACTATGCAGGGGTAAATCTATGAGTTCTGATCATATAAAATATATATTTTTTCATTAATTATTTGATTTTTTTATAAGAGGCACTAGATGATAATAAATATCTATTTGGATACACTGACTCTTTATTTTTTTTGCTCTGGTGAATGGATTTCTATAAAACAGGCCACACATGATGTACATTGTGAATTTGTAATCCTCTATAATAAATATTTTAGATAAAAAATTGAATTATATGTTTCAATAAGTGTTGTAATGATTTATTTATAATAGGGTGATCAATAAATATAATCTAAATCATGGTATGAGTTTTATCCCTGAAGATAAAAAACGTATGGATTTCATTAAATGGAAATAAATTAAGGTATATATAGGAAGGATAACTACCAAAACATATTTCAACACAATTTACTTATTTTGGTCAATATTTTTTCTGTATATGAAGCAATTTAAAAAATATATTATAGATATTAACTTTTTATATTTTATAAATATATCATAAACCATAAAATTACTAGAATCCCCATATTGGTAATTTTCAAATTTAAATACAATTTGATTAAAAATATTTCTTAATTGTATATTTGTCTATATTTTATCTATACATAAAAGATTTAAAATAGTATATCTACTCAAAGGAAGAATTAAATTTGTATAGAGATGAGGGGGTAGTGTACATGGAATGAAAATATAATCCAACACCACATTTAGGTGATTACCTATTATGTTTCTAATCTAGTATAAACTATGACCCTAGATGTCACAAACAAGGCTGGGCTTCCATCCAACCAAACATAGACCCGACCTGTGGCATGGACCTAGAGTCATTTCCGATCTTCCAAGCCTAATGACTAGTGTTATCCATCAATAAAAATACAAAGGGGATGATTTATCCCAATAATAAATAGATAAACTAGCCAAATAGAGAACCCAAAAAACTAAGAGGATACATAAACATTGAATACAAAAAAGTACATATGATCTAAATAAATTAACCAATGAAAAAAATAAGAACTATATAAAAGAAACTAAAACAAAACCAAAAATTTAAATGGCCTCCATTTAACCTCATAGTCACCACAAACAATAATACTAACTTTTTCTAAAGGAAAACCTGAACCAGAAACCTGATCCTCCAAAACAACATACGTCTATTGACACTAAGTGGATCAAGTTGGGTGTGGGAATAAAAAATATCAGTCAGAAAGCACCATAGAATCTATACATTTCCTTTAAAAAATAGTATATAGATACTATTAATAAATACATTTAAGAAAATATGTTATTTATGATTTTAAAGACCCAAAACTTTATTTCAAGAAATTCCCTTATTGAAATGGTATGCAAAATATTCCTCTTTCTAAAACCAATTTGATTTTTGAAAACCTTGTTCAAAATGAAATCACAAAGAATAGAGTCCAATCATGGTGATTAAATATTTTTTATAGAAATAGAAGAAAAAATAAAATCAAGTAGATACTAGTAGGTTTGACATATAATGTTATGAAGAATGAAATGGAAAATTAAAATAAATAATCATGAATTTTTTAAAAAACCTATAGAAAACCCATCGATGTACTCAGTTCAGACTCACCTATCTGTGTAGGGTGAAACTATATGGTCAATAACCAACAGGATGATCTAAACTAGCATAACTAGTGGAAATTCCAATCTTACCTCTCAACAAATCCTGGGATACTAGTCCATATGATTGGAACTAATTAGAAACACACATGTGTCCCTCTATATGACATAAAATAACCCCATTATAATAGTACATCAGGTAATGATAAGTTCATCTTATGTGTGGCACAAACCAATAAACAAAATATGTCACATTGAACAATTTTTCAAAACCCTAACACAAAATATGTTTTGGTCGTCTCCTTAAAGGGACAACCCTAGAGGTTCCAATCACACATCAAACCACGCACTAGTGCTAACCAGACCTACAAACCATAAGTATGTAAAAAATCCACATTCCATAACACCACAATGTAAAAATTAGGCCTTAACATTCTTAATTCATATTCACTTCCCAAAACCATTTTCAAAACCAAGATGAAAATATACAATCTAATTGAAAGGTGACAAATGGGCCTCTAAATCATTTAGTTTCGAAACCACATTCAATGATTCCAAACAAGCCTTGATTTTGTGAAACAAATTTTAAACTACTTTTGAATAGATTTGAAAACAAGGTAACCATTTATAAACCAAAGAACCTTTTGGAAACACTAAGGGTTTGAAAAAACCATTTGAGTTAAGGAGGGTTAGGGATAGCAGGAAATAAAATAGGATAAAGTTTTTAAAAACCCGGTTAAGGAGGGATATTTTGTAGAGGAATCCATTATTGTTTGTGATCCTATACATATGTACACCACATACACATATGGATGTGTCCAAATATTGTGGAACACTTAAAGGATAGTCCAATTAAATGAAGTTCCTATTTATAAATCAAAATTTTCCATGAAACCAGTTTACACATAACCATAGAAAAATAAAGCGACACCCAAACCACACACAAAACCCCAGTCAAGATGAAAAGCAAATTACCAAACATGAAAAGGGAAAAACAACCCAAAGTACCAAATATATTTTTAAATGGGTGAATTTTAATTTCATTAAGAACATTACATAAATATATATATATATATATATTGTTTTACATAAAGAAATAATTTTAAATACATTTATATCAAAATGGAAACTTGGAAATAAAAAAACAACCAATTTTAACAAACCCACTGCATATAAAACACATTGAAAAATTAATTTTGAAATCTCAAGCACATAAAGTCATTATTTAGAAAGAAAATGGATGGAAACACATACCTCAATAATGTAAAGATGAAAAAACTCCAAGTAAGGGATGAACTAAACAAATGAGATGTTTTAAAATCCCTAACATCTAATTCATTAACAAATATTAGTCAACCCTTACCATAGGGTTTTTCTATGAGGGAAGCAAGCTAATGATAAACCATGATCCAAGATATAAAGAATAGTAAAAGAGAAAAATACCCAAAAAACCAAGAGAAACTCACCTTAGTGAATTTTATAATAAACCCCAAAGGGAATCGAGGCCACAGAGGAGAGATGGGGAGCCCTATAAAGAACCGTGGATGAATGGGGGAGGAGGAACCAAATGAAGGGTTAAAAATTAATATTGGGTAACATGGAAATTCATGTTTTAATAAATCTGGGAAAGTAACGTGGTTTGAATGCATGATCATCCAGACTATGAACCAACTGTGTGTACCCTACCAGAAGAGGATGAAACTTTCCCGGGCCAGCCACATAGTATGGGAAACTGTGATCCAACCATGAAAAATGGATCAGATAAATTATAGGGCATCCTTGCACACATTCTACATAGTTTATTATAGATATACCCAAGTCATTCACTTTTTTCCAAGAACCAACCAATTTCCGCACATTTTATCCTTGGCCTGACACATTTTGGAGCAAACTAAGCTCAAACCACAAACAAGTCCAAAAACACAACCAAAATCTCCAAAACATGAAAATTTTCAATGAAAAATTGACCTGAGCCTCAACCAAAATATCATACACCAAGAAAATAATAATATAAATGACAAATCATGGTCAGGGTGTGAAAATTCCCAATAAAAAAAATTATTCCTTCATAATGTTACCCCACTGAACGAGAAACAAAAATCAAACTCAAATCTAATTGAAACCACATAGAACTAAGATCCTTAGTGTGACCTTTAAACTCCACAAGTCACACTCTACCAGATCTTATGATAATTTAATAAGGACATACATGTATAAATAAAAGAAAAATTGTTCTCCCAACTATAATAAACTATATAAAAACACTATAGTTACAAGGTAAATCCCATACCAAACTAGAAAATCCCTCAAAACAAGGGGACACCCACTGAAGAATATGTAACTAAATAGTGAACCAAGTAACAATCCATCATTTACTCCAAAAATGAACCACTCAAAATCAATCGAAACCAAAAATGAAAACTAACCCATAATGGAATCCTACCATCCCTAGGTTATTAATATATAAGAAGAAACAAAAATAATTAAAACAAAATTATTCCACTAAGACTTTTACTAAGAAATAATATTTTAAAAACCATATAAAATATTAAATTTAACTATTTTATCTTTTTCCCTAGAGACAAAAATGGGTCCACTGTCCCCAATAGACCATGAAGATTCATATCTTCATGAAAAGCTTCACTCTGGGGCATATTGCTAGAGACTTGATGTCTTGAAGAATCTTCAACCCCACATTAAGGAGATGATAACCTATGACTAAGACATATTGACCAAGAAATATATTATAAATAATTTATCAATGAGACCAAAATGGATACATCATCATAAATCCTTTGTATGATTATGAGAAGACAGTTACAAATGACTAAGACGACTACATTGGAAGCGCATGCGTGAACAATCTGATGAATGAGGAGATGGAAGCATAAGAAGAGACTCCATAAGAATAGTTTACTCAAATATACACTTATCACAAGATGGGAAACCATCATAAGAACCATGGGACATTAGATTTCTTGGTGGTATAGAATACTATATGGGAACCATATCAGATAGAAAAACCTCATCCACTATCTTCCAAAACATAACATAACCAGATGATAGAAATCAATCCATAATCTTGGGACAAATACCCCTGATGAAAATAAGAGATTTTATATAATTTTCTAATTCTATCTCCAGATAAAAGGTATTCATCTCTATAAAATGATTAACATAGACCTTCACAATCTTCTGACCTTACTGAATTCTAAAGATATCTTCCACCTACCTCTCCTTTACCACCATATGTATAAACCATATAAGGAAAGTGTTCTTAAATACATCCCCAGACATCCCATCTTACAATGATTTTGGGATGATCACCTTCCAAGAATCCAAAACATGGACCTTCAAATGAACTCAAAACAGCATATACTCACACAATTTTGGGGTTCCCGAAGACCAGAAAACACCTTAGACTTCCTAAAGCCACTCTATAGCCTCTAAAATAACTTAATCACCACACATGATTGGAAATGACTAATAAAAAATCAATTATTCCACTACACTGAGAGTTTGTATAGGGACATAAATAGGGTGGGACTCACTAGAATCTTCTAGGACCTTTCTAGATGGAATACTCTAAATATAAGAAAGACACAAAACCAAAATTTGTATCCAACCAAACATAAACAAAAAATAACATACCAAACCAAATTACCAAATCATAAACTAGACACGACAATGAAAATACTGAATTTAGTTTTGAAAACTAGTATTTCCATTTCCATTCAAATCCATTTTACATTGAGGAAACATTTCAAATGCACCAAAACCTAAAATTCCAATACAACTCACCCACCAATTCCCTCTATTTTTTAAAAATTTCAAACCCCGAAATCATTTTACTTTCGGAATTTTGTTTCCTAAAGTTGTTTTTCATTATAAATCCACTCACCTTAATAAAAAATATGGCCATAACCTAACTCACTCTGAAATCATGTAATGTGGAACTAGTGGCCATGCATAACCCAACACCATGGTAAGTGGTCCACGCCCTAGGAACACACCAACCATTAGTAATATCATGAGTTGTGAACTCAGGATCCACATTTTCCACTAGACTTTTTATGATACCCTCACAACACTGTCTCACTTCCATTGTCATTCCCTATCCACACAGACCGAAAAAATACTCAACTATCATAATAACTCTAGAAAATAAAGTCTTAGGATGCGTAAGGGTTCTTGAAATCATAACCATACCTACCAATTGATCCCAAATAATCTTATATCTAAGTTACCTGAAACCCCAAATAAAAAATGTCTCCCAAGAAGCCAATTTTTAATGAACCTTGTTGGGAAACATTCCATCCAAATAAGGGCTCTGATAAGGCCAGAGAAGCATTAACGATCATCATGAGCTGGAAAATTGTGTTGGTCCTAATATATAATCCAATAAGAATGATTTATCCCAAAAATAAATTTATTAATAAACCAAAAATCACATGTAGTGAAACAAGGGGGACCTATTAAAACAAAATAAAATAACATGTGATCCATGTAAAATAATATCCAAACAAAATAGAAACTAAAAAACTAAAATAATATTGGTAAGTAAAATAATCTCCACGTGACCTCGTTATCACCACCAACCGTAAGATGAACTGTCTCCAAAGGAAAACCCAAACTAGACACCTAAATGAGCAAAACAGCTCAGGTCTACAAATTCTGAGTGGCAGAAGTTGGGTCTGAGCATGCAACATTTTAGTAGGTAAGAAACATTTAATGCATACATTTCCATTACTAAACCAGTCCATAGATGATTGTTTAAAATAAATTTACGAAAATAAGGCTTTTATAATTTTTAATAAGCAAGAAAAACTTTCATGAAATTCCCTTCGTAAATAAAACATCCCACATTTCTATTTTTAAAATAGATTTCCTTTTAAAAACCCTTCTTCAAATTAAAACCTAATGAAAAGAGTTCAATCTAGGTTCTCAAACAAGTGTACTAGAATAAAAATAAATAGTACAAGAAATAATATAATGGAAGTTGATACAATAAATGTGTAGTAAAATAGAACATAACTTATAAATAATAATTCATGGGCTTTTCTTTATCATCTATTGAAGAAATACATTGATCTTCTTTGGTTGGACTCACCTGTTGGAGTATGGTGAGACTCTATGGTCAATAACAAACTAGCTAATCTAAACAAATCCAATAAGTGGAGACACCCCTCTAGCCTCTCAAAAAATCCATGGTGTACTAGTTAATCTAATTGGGACTAATATGAAACAATCACATCAAGCCACACGCAAGTTGAAACCATGTATACTAATCATATGAGTTTATAAAAACCACATTCCAAACCACCATAATGTACCAACTGGGCCATAACCTTTTCAATTCAACTTTAGTTCTCAAAACCATTTTCAAAACCAATATGAAATCATACAAGATGCTTAAAAGGTTCCAAATGGGCCTCTATATCATTTAGTAACCAAACAGCATTCCAAGTTTCCTAATGGTCCAATATTTAGGGAAACACTTATGAATCCACCATTGAATTAATCTGAAAACTATCACAAACCATCCCGAGATGTCATTTAAACTCACACCAAACCCCGGTCCGCAATATGGCCTAAAGTGAATTCCCGATCCCCACAGGCGGGAAATTAGTATCAGGTATCGAATACCAATCGAGTGGGAATGATTTCGGCCCAATAATAATTATCTAATAAATAAACTAACCAAAATTAGCACACATCAAATAACTAATAATGTAACATATATAAATAAAAAACAAATCCAAAAACGAATATAAATGATTGGAAAACTTAAAACTGAATACAAAACTAAAAATGGGCTACGAAAATGAGATCTCCATGTAACTTCTTAGTCACCTCCTACGATAAGACAAAACTTCTCCACCAATGAGCAGATGAACTGGAGAAACCCAAGACTACAAAACAACTTGGGACAACTGAAACTGAATGATACAAGTAGGTTATGGGATAAATAGCCCAGTAAGAAACTACTAGAGATTCCATATATTTGATTTCCCAAAACAATCCATCAACACTAGTTTAAAAATACAGTTATAAAAATACGGTTTTCACATTTTCAACAAATCAATAAATATTCCCCTTTTCCAAAAAAATATTCTTCATATATTTATTTAAAAATCAAGGATACCATTTCAAAACCAAAACCCAAACCATAGGATACTAATGTTGTGTTGAAAATGAATAAATAAAAAATACAAGCTAAAAAATAAATAGAGAATAAATTAAACAAGAAAATGTAGATAATATCCATTGGATATCCTAAAAATTCATAGAAGACCCCAAGACATACTCAATTCATAACCACCTGTTGATATATGGTGAAGACACTAAGCCAAAAACCAACTAGTTTTTCTATCCTATCCTCACTAGTTTAAAAACCCTCCAGGTCTTTCTATAACTCGAGGAGGATACCAACCCATCTAATTAAGGATGTTAATCT
This sequence comes from Viscum album, assembly GCA_963277665.1. NCBI lineage: Eukaryota > Viridiplantae > Streptophyta > Magnoliopsida > Santalales > Viscaceae > Viscum > Viscum album. Next base: position 1,813,735,618 of record OY728148.1, read on the forward strand.
ACCATCACTTGATCATCTAAAATACATCCATGAACGGATTGTGGTAGTAACACTTTGTAAGTATGTGTCCAACACACACGTGACTCATCTTACATGTCGTCACCACATTTTCCTACCCCAAACACGAACATCAATATATGATAACCATAAAGGGAAATCCCATTTATAGAGGTTCCCCATATATATATATGTATATATATATCTAAACATTTTACATAATCAAAGTGCCAACCATGCCACTACACCATATAGAAATTTAGATTATTTCATAAAACACTTTAGGGTTCCAACTGGTAGCACACATTTGCCGAACCACATTCATCAAAAAATTAAACACAAAACATCTCATTTAAATTCACAACTCTAAACAGACCCTTCATCTCTACAGACCATTAATACCTTTACCAAAAAAATACAAATCCATTTCCAATAACTTGAAATCACATTTTCATTATGCCTTTTCCAAATAGAAATTACTTTTTATTAACCACTTACCAAAACATGTTTCAAGTCCAACCTGACCAAATGTCAAGGAACACACTCAAAACCACTTTTAAGACATCTGAATTTCCACTTTATCATTTTTAGAAAAACATAGAACCATTTTACGAATTGTAGAAATGGGTAGAAGTGGATTTCTGGAAGGATAAATTTTTCTAGAGTTCCCTTTTAATTTTATTTCACATCTATATATGCACTTGGTGCAGCCATGGATGTCCCATCATCCAATGACACCCTAAATATTACATGAAAGGACCCAAAACCATTTTTAAAACTATCACTTTCTTTTCAAACCCAAATCATAATTTCCACATCATTCCAAAAGTAATGTTAAAATTTTAAAAACCAAAAAAACATTCCCAAACAACTGGAAATTCAAACAAAAAAATCACTATGCATCACATAAAAGCCCGAATTAAAACTCAACCATTTTAAAAAGACAGTTATAATGTAAAATAGCACAAAATCATCCAAATTCACTATTGAAACCCATTTAACATTTAACCATACAAATTTGTCATAAAACACATAGGCATAACTAAAGTTTTACGTTGAAAACTATTTTTAATAAATCATTTCACCATAAAAACACCTCCATAATTTTACCAAGAGTATTAGGGTGGTGAAAACCATGTTTTTAAATGTTATTTAAAATCACCCAATCATCATATGGAGTGAATAGAAAAGGAAAGGCATGGAAACTGCTACCTCAACCATAGGAGGATACAACATAACTCTCAAGAGTAGAAGATTAGGGCTTCGAGGACGATCCAAAAGCCCTAAATCAAAAGAAAACAAATATATGCATGAATAGTAGACATAATGGTTTGACCAACAAGAAAACCACCAAATAAAACCATATAAACCAAGGTGGAAAGAGAAATAGAACATCAAAAGGCCAAAAGTCCATGAAACCTAACCTTTGAACCTTCATGGAACGTCCATGGAGGAAGGGAAGAAAGGGAGTGGGTTTTGTGAGGACCCCCTTGTGTAGTAAGGTTGGATAAGGGAGTAGGATCCAAAATATGGCCTAAAAATTAAGGAGTTGGATTTTAGGGTTAGGATTTTTAATGACCTAGCATTATCACTTGGTTTGGTCGTAGGGTTTTCCAAACCATGGGGTAACTATCTAGAGCTTTATGTCCACAGAAGGACTGGAACATGGTTACCTAAGACCTAATGCATGGTCATGAACTTTCTATGTAGTTGGTTCTATCTGAAACCATGCCTATTGCACAATTGGGCTTCACGGTTTCAACTAACAATGTGGTACCTATGCTCTACGAGAAAAATACCACCCAAAAACTCCAAAAACCGAAAAAATTTACCAGGACTCGAACCCAAACCCCGACCTAAATACCAAATAATAATAAAAGGTTAAAATAAAGAAGTATCCAAGGTAGTAGTGTGAAAAATCTCCCCACCTCATTAACTTTCTTCACTAAAAAGTCTCCAAGATGATGGTTATCCAAAACTTGAGTCCATTCCTAGGAAAAACCTCGAAAACTAAAAATCTTGGGATGACCTTCCCCTCCACAGGTCACACAAGACTGATTAAAGATGAAATTGACGCCCAATATTGAGTGGAGAACAGAAGAGGGTTCTCCCCACCACAAGAATTCTGCTACCATGTAAACCTTAATGATCCTAACACACCACCATAGAGGGGAGTCCATGGAGGGAACTCCCAACCCAAACATACCCTACTTCTTCACACTAACCGACCATCAGCCTTACTATAACCGATAACTAAAGAAATACTAATCACAAGCTAAATAAACTCCCATAGTTTGTAAAAAAAAGCTCTACAACAAGGATTAAAGCATAGAATATAATACGAAACAACCTGGCATACTGGTATGTTAGAATGGGCAAACATCCTACAAGGACGAGGAAACCTCAACATAACGGTGAAAAACATCACTACTAGAATTAAAAATTATCCACACTGGATGATTTCCCCAACAATATGGGGGACCCATGAAAAACAATAAAATTAAAACTAAATAGAGGATAGAAAAAAATACTCATCCTCTTCACAAAACCCAAAACATTTCCTAGAAGCATCGTTAAAACCAAAACCAAAACCCAAATGAACCTATTTTTTTGTAGGTCAAACATCCCTTAAGGTAAATAAATGATACATATTAACCATATTTAAAACAAATACAGCCACTAAGAATACATTATAACATTTCTATCACACTACTACAATAAAAGATAAGCACAAAACAACCAAAAGAACAAACATTAGGAAACATAAAACTAGGACGGGGCATCTTGTACCCCAAGAAACTATTGACTCTGAGCAAGCTTAACCAGGAGACCTATTACTAGAGATCTGATGTCTGGCGTATATCCAGCCTCATATTTAGAAAACACATCCTCTAATAAAGAATTATTTTTCAATCAATTATTACAGAAAAACTCTTATAGATGACCCAAATGACCAAAACGATGGTAGTTCTTCAGACAATTGTGATAGGAAAACATTGAGTGTCTAAACAGACTTCACTAGAAATATACAAGTGAATGGTCCAACAAACTAGGAGATGGGAAAAACAAAGGATAAACCTAAGGAAAATTTTCCTCTAGTGTGTTCTCCTCGCTAGATGAGAAACATTCACGAGAATAACCAATCACTAACTACACCCCAAAAACCAGTTCAACCATGAATGCCACATCCACCCACATCTAGAAATAAGTTTCACTGCATGAGAGCACTTTTTCCACAATCACAAGATGAAGACCCTAGAAAAAAAAGAGAAATTTTCATATGATATTCTAATTCTAATTCCAATTAAAATAGAACCATATCTTTAAAATGGTAAACATAAGACTTTAATGGACACTAGCCCTGCCGAACATCTCACAACTCATCCACCTTTCTCAGCTTCACCTCTTATAGTACGAACCTTTTGAAAAAAGAGGTCCTAAATACTTTCCACAAAATCTCTACATGCATCAATGATGGGGAATACATCTCCCACTGTTCCAAGTTCGGACCCTCAAACATCCACCGAACTGAAAAGACTCTAATTGATTCATGAGTTCCCAATGACCAGAAAACGCATCAGGCTTCCTCAAACCACTCCACATCCTATAATAGACCATGATCACCATGGAAAATAGGCAATACTCAAGAAGTACCAGGAACTTGGAAAGAATCATTAGAAACATTGGGGAACTTTATGGGTATCATTTCTTGATAAAAAAACACAAACCAAATCCATCATCCAACTAAAGTTCAATTAGAAAGAACAACTCAAGCAAAAAAACTGATTTGGATGCCAAAAAATTGTAATACAACCAAAAAATCCCCTTTAAAAACCACTATTTTCTTTTAAATTTCCATAATTACTTCTTCACATGCCAATTCAAAAATAACAAAACCCGCTTTTCAGGAAAAACCAATTTCCAAAATCATCTTATCATTCCAATCCATTTATGAAATACCGCCCCAACCCTTGATTCAAAAAACCCTCCCATAGAATCCTGTGAACTATCACTCATTTTTCCATCCATTTCCATCCACATGTTCTAACACACACTTGCCACAAATACCCAGACACATGTAAATTTCCATAAGAAACACCAAGGGTTGCACCCAATCCATGTTTTCAATCCCAAAACACATTCAATTTTAAAACCCAATTCCCCAATTTAGAACTATTTTATTTAATACACTTCTATTTAAAATACATTTTTATTTTCAACATACACTTACACAGACCAAAAACAAAAGGAAAAAAACTTAAAATATACTAGCAGAATGAGGAACTAATTACTATGACTAATTTGGAAACATGGTAGTGGTCTATTCCCCAAGTAAGTGAAAACACTAAGAGAACATTGAACTGGGATCTTGGTATCCACAAGGGTAACTACTCCATGAGAGGCCACAATATGACACTAGTTCACATCCACTTTCATCCCTCCATCCAAAAAAACCCATAACAAAATACTCTAATCTCTGACGACCCATGGCATGTCAAAGTTTACCGTGAGTAAGAGTTCAGGATGCTCTCCCCGCACCTATCCCCCAATTCATGACATTCCTAATCTCTATCTACTAGACACCCCAAAAATCAAGGGCCTCCTATGATACAATTTTTTCATGAACCAACCCGGGATGTCATTGGAGTCGTCACCCAACCTGATTTGCGACATGGCCCAAATGGTGCTCCCGGTCCACATGGGATGGAAATTAGTGTCGAGCATCAAAACATAGAGTGGAAATGATTTCATCATAGTAATTAGCAATGAATAAATACACTAATAAAAATGAGGACACAAAAAATAACCAACAACTTAATATAAATAAATATAAAAAAAATCCAAATATGAATACAAATATAAGAAATAAATAAAAACTGAATACAGAACTAAAACCGGGCTACACTAATGAGATCTTTATTTGAAATCTTGGTCACCTCCAACTATAATACAAAACTGGTCCAATAATGAGAACAAGTACCAAATAAACGTAAGCCTACAAAACAAATCAGGTCTAACAACACTGAATGGTATAAGTAGGGTATGAGATAAACATCATAGTTAGAAACCACTATTGAATCAATAATTTTTCTTTCCCAAAATCAATCTATCATAAAAATTATGGAAATATAGTAATAAAAATAAGGATTTTCAAATTTTCAATAAATAAATATATTTTCCAGTTTTTCCAAAAACATTACACTCTACATCTTTATTTTAAAAACAAGGATACCATCTCAAAACTAAAACCCAAACCACATAATACTAAGGTTATGTGTCAAATGAATAAATAAATAGTGCAAGATAAATAGTAAATTCTATAGAAAGTAAACAAGAAAAAACAGATAATATCTATGGGTGATTCTAAACATCTCTAAAAGACCCATGGACGTACTCGGTTCGGAACCACCTATCGGTGTATGGTGAAACCCCTATGTCAATAACTAACTAGCTTCTCTATCCTAGCATCACCATTGGTGCAACCCTCCCGGCATGTCTACAACTCCATGAGGGTACCAACACATCTAATCTAGGCTGGTAAGCTACAGTCACTCGATCGTCTAAAAGAGGTCATGGAATCCTCGTTGGAAGTAAAACTATGTATGTAGGAGGCTAATTCATGCATGACTCATCTTACCTATTTTCACCGCACTTGCCTACCCCAAACACCAATAGTTATATACGATAAACCATATTGGGAAATCCCTTTTATAGAGGTGACCCACACACACACACATATATATATATCCAAACTTGTGACATCCTCAAAGTGCCAACTGGGATTCTACACTATATAGAAATTCAAACTATTTCATAAAACACTTTAGATTTCCAAACGGGCACAAACATTTTCCAAACAACATTATTTTTTAATTTCAACACAAAAAATCACTTTAAAATACCAAACACCAAATGGGCCTTAAGCTTTAGAAATCCCAAATACATTTACCAAAAACACATCCAATGTAATTTCTAATAACAAGAAATCCCATTTTTGTTAATTATTTTCCAAACGGGACTTACCTTTTCCAACCACTAACCAAAACATGGTTCAAGGAAAATCGGGTCAAATGTCAAGGACCACACTTTGAATATCTTCTAAAACACTACAAGTACCACTTCTCTTATTTTTATAAAAACATGGAACCATTATAGGGAAATAATAAAATGGTATAATTAGAGTTCTTGAAGGGGAAATCATTCTAAAGTACCCCTTTCATTTGATTTCATGTCTATATGTGCACTTGGGGAACCCATGGATGTTCCATCATCTAATAACACCCTCAAAATTCCATTAAAGGACTCCATACCATTTTCAAAAATATTACTTTATTTTCAAACCCAACTCATCAATTCCAGCGCATTCAAAAAGTACAAATTGAAATTTTTGAAACCAAAAGAACATTCTTATAGAAATCAGAATTCACACCACAAAATCATTATCCTTCACATAAAATCATGAATTATAACCCAACCATTTTAACATAAAATTTATTTGGTAAAATGACACATAATCAACCAAAATGACTATTAAAAATCAATTTATATTTAACGATGCACATTTGTCATAGAAAACATAAGAATAACTAAATGTGTACTTAAAAAGCTACTTTTAAAAATTAATTTCTCTAGGAAAACATAACAATAATTTAACCAATAGTATTAGGGTGATGGAAAACATGTTTTTAAAAAATAATTAAAAATAACCAAGCATAATATTGAGTTAATTGGAAAGTAAAATAATGGAAGCACCTACCTCAACCACACACGGATGCAATAAAAATCTATGGAATGGATGATTAGGGCCTTGAGGATGATCTTCATTACCTAAATCAAAATAAAAACAAGAAATTCTCAAACTCTTTCCATTAGGGTTCGATCCACAACAAAACCCCCCAAAGAAAAACCCTAGAAACCAAGGGGAAAGGGAAAGAGTGGATAAAATGCCAAAAATATAGGAAACCAAACCTTGGTTCCTTCATGGTCCATCCATGAATAATGGGAATCAAGGTAGAGGAGTCTAGGATGACCCCCTGGTGAGAATTAGTCAGAAGAGGGGCGAGGAGCCCGATTTTGTGCTAAAATGACTGAGAGGAATTTTAGCGTTAGTATTTTTAATGACCTGAAATTATTTCAGGGTTTGGAAGAATAGTTTTCCAAACCACAAAGTAACTGTACGAATCTCTCTCACATGGAAGGAATATCCCACAAATACCTGAGACTTACGGCACCATTGTGAGTTGGTTGTGTGCTGGTCGTGTGGTTGGTTTTGTCCAAACACATACATACCGAACGGACGAGCCTCACATATTCTACTAAATCTATGGTAACTGTGTTCTAATTTTAAAAACCACCTAAAAACTCTAAAAACAAAAAAATTCATCCATGACTTGAACTCAAATGTCGACCAAAATATCCAAGACTAATAAAAGGGTAAAATAGAGGAGTATATGTGGTCGACATGTCACAAAAACCAGATATGAAATTAGAATCCAAGGAACGTTTTAAATCACCTGGGTTTTGAAAGAACCATTTGAGTTGAGGAGGGATTTTTACATGAAGAAATTGAAGAGGAATTTTTTTTAAAAAGTCAAGTTCAGGAGGGATATTTTCAAAAGGAAACCATTTTCATTTGTGATCTCATCCATATGTTTCCTGAATGCATATATGGATGTTCCAACATCCAATGTAATTCTTAAAGAATCACCCAATTAATATAATATTCCATTTAAGACATGAAAAGTGACCATAAACCATTTTACACATAATCATAAAAACATAAAGAGGAACCCAAACCACCCACCAAACCCAATTCACTAAGAAAACAAATTACTAAACCTAAATGAGTACAAACACAACCCAATGTATCCAATTAATTTTTAAAAGGGATAATTAAAATTTAATCAAGAACTTTACACATATATATAAATATAAACTGTATTACTTATCATAAACCTTTAAACCCCATTTATTTGAAACTGGAAACATGGAAATCCCAAAAAAAACCTGTTTTTACACCCTAATCATGGAAAATAATTTCAAAAATTAATTTGGAGAGATCATGATCTTAATTTCATTATTTGGAATGGAAATGGGTGTAAAACAATAACTCAAAAATTTGAGAATGTAATAAAACTTCACGAAAGTGACGAAATATGAACAATAGATGATCCAAACACCATAAAATCAATGAAATTGACTAACATTATCTAACCCACATCCTAGGGTATGGAAAATTGAGGACCAAGCCATATAATAACCAAGAGGAAAGAGAGGGAGAAGGCGAGAAGTGTTAAACACCCAAAAAAACCAATTTAAACACACCTTATTGACTGGTAGAAACAACCATGGATAGAGGAAAGACAAAATAGGGGAGATAAGGAGCCACAATTTTCATCCTTTTTTTAAAGGGATAGGAAGAACTTGATTTAGTTTCGAAAATTTAGAGGGGGAAACATGGAATATAATATTTTAAGAAATCATGGAAATTCACATGGTTTGGCCCCATTGTTTTCCAAATTGTGTTCTAACCATGTTTACCCTATAAGAATAGCTAGAAACGAACATATGAAGCATTCATGGTTTTTAAAACTATGCACCAACCATGAAAAATATATCTATAAAATTTTAGAGCCTCCATCATGCTTCCCACATGGTTTCCTCTAAATGTTCACATGCTGTGAAATTTTTCCAAGGTACCTACCACACACCACATTATTTGTACTTTTCCAAGCATGGTTTGGTTCAAACCATGATCAAACCATGTTTAGGGTCGAAACCACCCAAAATCTCTAAATTTGGAAAATCCACACAAAAAAACTCCTTCTAGACTTGAACAAAATGATACAACACCAAGAAACGAATAAAATAAAATAAATTCCATGGTTGGGGTGTAACATTAGAAATATATTTTCTATTTGAATCGTTAGTATCAAAATTCTCATATATTATGTTTTCTCTATTTCTCAAGGAGAAGTATAATTGAAAATATCAATTTTTAAAGAAATTAATGAGAAGAATACATGGTGTCAAAATCTATATCAACATCATAAAGAGGTGACTTTCTACTACATATTTTGTTAATTTTATAATTATTTTATCTATATTTTATATAATTTCCTTTTTATTTTTATCTAATACTTCTTTTATCAAATTTACATAATAGTTTAAATCACAAGTCACACAATCAAAAAAGTAGAAACAAATTTGGATTTTTTGATAATTTAGGAAATTATTCACTTGTAATTTTGGGTGAATAAAAATTTTATGCACATAAATATGACATAAAATATGGTTGATATGACTTAAAGTGTGTGTTTTCAAAACAAAAGTGTCATTTTATTTTGAAACAAATATCACAATGACAAAAACAATCACATGAGATTAGATTATTTTGAAACTGTAGGAAAATGATCCATAATTAATTTGTGACATGTCTAAATTAACCTCATGTAAATGTGACACCCCATATTGTTGGTATGACTTTAAGTTCATGTTTTCAATAAAAAGGTAAAATTTTAGTTTAAAATAAGCATTAAATTTCCAAAATTGAGAAAAAGAGGTCAACCTATTTTCCAGAATTAGGAAAATGATTGATAATTCATCTGGGAAATATATAAATTTAACAAATGATAGTCTAACACCTGATGTGGTCAGTATTATGGGAAGTACGTGTTTTCAATATGAAAGATTAATTTTAGTTTAAAAACACATTAAATAGTCAAAACTGAGAAAATAAACTCTAATTTTTTTTTAAAAATTTAGGATAATGGTAAATAATAAAATTATAATGTGTAAGAATTTACATTAATAAATCCAACACATTATGTGAATTATATGACTCAAAATGCATGTTTTCAATATAAATTTTCCCTTTTTGTTTGAAATGCACATCCCTATCCAAACCTGTGAAAACTAGCTTGCATATCATTAAAAATTTATGAAAATGTCCCAAAATTCATTTTTGATATGAATGAATTGATGACACATATATTTGACACATGACCTGACTAATATGACTCAAAGTGTATGTTTTTAATAAAATGGTGTCATTTTAGTTTAAAAAACTCATCACTATAAAAAATAGACAAACAAGATCAAAGTTTTCAGACTTTATGGAAAAATCTATAATTGATTTTTGATGTGTCGAAATTGACCGCATATCAATCGGACACATGATGTTTTCAGTATGACTCAAAATCCATGTTTTCAATATTTATGTTCCATTTTAGTTCAAAATTCATGTCACATTGCCAAAATAAATCAAATAAGATCATACTCTTTTAAAAAATTTGTAAAATGATCCATATTTCATTTGTCACATGTAGGAATTGACCACATTCTAATCAAACATGTGATGTGATAGGTATGACCCAATATAAGTGTTTTCAATATAAAATTTCCATATTAGTTTAAAACAACCATAAAATATCAAAAAATAGGAAAATGATATCATATTTTTTTAGATGGAAAATAATACATATTTCATTGGTGTCATGTAGGAATTAATAACACATCAATCTAACAACCGATGTGGTCAGTATGACTCAAAGGGGGTGTTTTCAATTAAAAAGGTGTTATTTTAGTATAATACATGGATCAAATATCCAAAACCAATAAAACATGTTCAGATTGATTTCAAACATTAGAAAAATGATCTATATTTCATTTTTTACGTGTGGATATTCACTACACATCAATCTAACACCTGATGTTATTGGTATCACTTTAAATGAATGTTTTCAATATAGATGTTCCATTTTAGTTTAAAAATTTGTCATGTCACCAAAATTAAGTAAATGATCTCATATTATTTTCAAATTTATAAAATGATAAATAAATAATTCGTCACATCTAGGAATTCACCACACAACAATCTGATATACAATGTGGTCTGTATGGCTTAAAGTATATTTTTTCCATATAAATGTATCATTTTAGATTAAAAAAACACATCACATACCCAAAATCTATAAAATGATCTCATATAGTTTTCAAAATTTAGGAAAATAGTACAAAGTTAATTTTTGATTTGTATGAATCAACTACACATCATTTCAACACACGATGTGACCAATATGACTCAAACTATGTGTTTTGAATGTAAAGGTTCCATTTTAGTTTAAAACACTGGTCACAAGATAAATAAGAGAAAATGAAATTGATTTTTTTTCAGAATAATGATTCATAATTTATTTATGATATGTTGAAATTTAATTAAAGTCAATATAACACATGTTGTGTTCGGTATGACTCAAAGATCATGTTTTAAATATATAACATTCATTTTGGATTTAAACATGCATCATATTTCCAAAATGTAAAAAAAGAACATAGATTGTTTTCAAAATTTTAGAAATAGATCCATAACTCATTTTTAACCTATATTAATTGAGCACATTCCAATACAACACATGATGTGTCTAGTATGACTATAAGTACATGTGTTCAATATAATAGTGTAATTTTAGTTTAGAACAAACATCAAATATGAAAAACTGTAAAAATGATCTCAGATTGTTTTAAAACATTAGTAAAATGATCTACAATTCATTTATGACATGTAATAATTGACCTCACATAAATATTATACTCAATGTGTTTGGCATGTCTCAAAGTTCATGTTTTAAATACAAATGTGTCATTTAAGTTTAAATTACACATTAAAACCCCCAAAAAGAGAAAATGAGCATGAATGTTTTTAAATATTTAGAGAACTGGTCAATAATTTATTTTTCATATGTAAGAATCTATTTCTTGTCAATCTAAAACCTAGTGTTGTTTTTATGTCTCTAAGTGTTCATTTTCAATTAAGAAGTTGCATTTTAGATTAAAACATGCATCAAATATACAAAACCAATAAAATTATCTTTGATATTTTTCATACATTAGTAAAATGTTATATAATTCATTTTTTTCCAAGTAGTAATTTACTGAATGCCTATGTGATATATGATGTTGTCAGTATGACACAAAGTACATGTTTTCAATATTAATCTGTCATTTTAGTTTAAAACACTCACCAAATAACCAAAACTAATTAATAAAGCTCATATATATTTTTTAGAGTTTTGGGAAACTATCCATAATTTATCTTTAATGTGTAAGAATTAAACACACATAAATCTAAAACATTATGTGACTAATATGACTCTAAGTGTTTGTTTTCAATATAGAGGTTCCACGTTAGTTTAAAAAGAAAATCACGAGGTAAAACTGATTAAATGTGAAAGTATTTTTTTCAAATTTTTTGAAAATAATTATTTATTAGTTTGTTACATGTAATAATTTACCGCAAATCAATTCAAAACATGATGTGGTATTTATGACTCAGAGTGATATTTTCAATAATGATGTGCCATTTTTTTCTGTAAAACCTGTGTCTTGTTAATAAAAATGAGTAAACAAGAATATATTTTTTATAACATCTAATACAACTATACATAATTCATTTTACATTTGTAGGAATTGACCTCACATCTATATGACACAAGATGTATTTGGTATGACTCAAAGTACATGTTTTTAACATAAAATAGAAATTTTTGTTCATACCACACATCAAATAGAAAAACTAGAGAAAAAGATATCAGATTATTTAAAAAAAAGAATATATTTCATAATACATTTTTGTCATGTATGAATTGATATCACATAAATATGACATGTGATATGACCAATATGACTCAGTGTTATTTTTTCAATATAATGGGGTCATATTAGTTTAAAACATATTCGACTATCAAAAAACAAAACATAGGAGCATGGATTGTTTTCAAACATTTGGAAAATGATCTATAATTTATTTGAGACATGTAGGAATCGGCCAAATGTTAATCTAATGCATGATATGGTCTATATGACCCTATCTATATGTTTTCAATAAATAAACGTAATTTTAGGTAAAAGTTCATGTTAGATCACCAAAATTGATCAAACAAATTTGGATTGTTTTCAAAAATTTGTAAAATGTTCCATAATTAATTTTTCATGTTCTAGAATTGACCAAACACCAATATGACACACGATGTGGTGGGTAAGAGATAAATTACGTGTTATCAATATAAAAGATTCATTTTAGTTTTAAAACAAAAATCAAATAGCCAAAACCAAGAAAATGAATGTGGATTATTTTAAAACACTCGTAAAATGATATATAATTCTTTTTTGACAAGTATTCACTGATCGTACATCAATCTGACACATTATGTGACTGATATGACATGAATTATGTATTTTGAATATGATGTGTTCAATTTAGTGTAATAAAGAAATTTGTATAAAAACTAAAAAAATGAGGTTGTATTATTTTTAAAATTTGGAAATATAATTTATATTTATTTTTTGATGTATAGGATTTGACCACACTTCAAACTGACACTCGTTGTGTCCAAAATGACTCAAAGTTTATGTTTTCTATAAAGGAGTTCCATATTAGTTTAAAACACATGCTACATCACCAAAATTAAGAAAATGAGGTAATATTGTGTTAAAAAATTATAGAAATGATCCCTAATTAATTTTTCACATGTAGGAAATGTCCAAATTCAAAAATGACACATGATCTGTTCATTATGACTCGAAATATGTGTTTTTAATATAAAAGATTCATTTAAGTTTAAAACCCACATAAAATATCCAAAACCAAGAAAATGTGATTTGATTATTTTCAAAATTTAACACAATAGTCAATAATTCTTTTTTATGTTTAAGAATCAATCAAACAAGAATCTCGCACGTGATATGACAGATATTAATAAAATGGTGGGTTTTTAATATAAAGGTATCATTTGGTCTTAATACACATTTCATAATACAAAATTGAGAAAATGATCCCAGATTGTTTTCAACCACTAAAAAATGGTCCATAATTCATTTTTTATATGTATAAATTTAATGCACATCAATATGAAATGTAATGTAGTCAGTATGAATCTAAGTGCATGTTTTAAATATAAAAGTTCCATTTTCGTTTAAGATTCATGTCTCGTCACCAAAACTGAGCAAATGAGTTTGGTTTTTTTCAAACATTATGAAAAAAGTATATAATTCATTTTTCATGTGTAGGAATTGACCATATTCTAAGCTGACACATGATGTAGTCAGTATGACTCGAAGTACATGTTTTGAATATAATGTTTTCTTTTAGTTTAAAATACACATCAAAAATACAAAACCAACAAAAAGAGTTTATATTATTTTCAAAATTTAGGAAAATAACATATAATTCATTTTTTATGTGTAAATACCAACATCTAATAAATATAACACATGAGGTGACCAATATGAATCAATGTGTGTGTTATCAATATAAAGGTGTCATTTTAGTTTAAAACACACATCACATAGCCAAAACGAAAAATTCCAGATCATATTTGTAGAGACCCAAGCTTGACATACGTGGACATTACATTACTTTTGCAGAATAATTAATACATAACAAGAACTAACACTCAAGGACCATAATAGTTTAGTGTCTTTGGAAACTCGAAACATAATCTTCTAATCACAATTAATGATCTTCAACATCTCCCATAAAGATCTTCCCCTTTTTTTTCTTACCTAAAACCTTTATTTAAATCCTGGGGAAACGAAAACATATAATGGGTGAGCTCAAATTCTCAGTAAGGGTAAGCATGGAGAAAATAAAACAAATCATATACATTGGAACTTAAAAAAACATGAACATAAAGTTTAAACATCAAAATCTTGAGAAATAAATCTTGTTAGTACATAAGGCATAGATAATAAAGGAATATTAATCATGATAAAATTACATGGGAATAAAACATGTAATTATGGAAAATCATTAAGCACATGATATGATTAACATAGTAGCCAAGGCATTGCTTCCAAGACCATCTTAATGGATAAAGTCCCTTACTAAATTGAGTTCACTCCTTATTCCAGTCTTGTATCACTAAACCGGATTAAATTGTCATTCCATCCATGTCTATCTCATGAGATATAAATATTTACCCAATTCATTGGAGGGATATATAGGTCCCATCCATCTCATAATGAAATCATTCTTACTTTTCCACAAAATAAACATAAAACCATCATCAAAACCCAAAGAATAAAATGGGTTTTATAAACATCATCACATCATCACATAATCCATATAAAAAATAGATATCATTTCTTAATAATAAAAATTACACCATTTAAATAATAGATACATTATAATTGAAACATAAAAATGCTAAATAATGTCATCTTGGATGGAAAATAGTTTTGATAAAACACTTCAAATGAATTCTTGAGGAAAATATCCTTTCTCCTTCAAAATCATTTTCTTTTCCCAAAATACCACACAATTTTAAAATAAAAAGATTTTATTTAAAATAAACATGAAAAATTGTAGAGTAAGCATCATGAAAATTAGGTGTTATGAAACTGTAAAAATCTGTCCATGCCATATAAGTTAAAAAAATCATTCTCCTCATACTTTTGCCGGAAAAGTCAAAAAGTACCTTATATGGTAAACAAAAGAAATATTCCTTCCATAACACAAATTAAAAGTCAAAGAGGGGTAAACATGACTTTAAAAATACATGGAATAATATTAAAAACTTTATGAAAAACATTTTTATGGACATTGATGAAAAATATAACCCCAGTAAATACTTGCATATAAGCAATCTCAGATAAAAATGAGATTGCAAAATTATCCCTTACCTTGGGTCCAATTTCTTCTGTACGTGTCCGAAACTCCAGTATAGTGGGTTTAAACATATTATTAACTTGTAACTGAAAAATAATAATATTTATGATAGCATATATGATTCAATTATGACTTTATATTACAAGTTATTTTGTCAATTCCATGTTATAGCAGCGTTTTCGGTGAAATCGTTTCATTTATCGTATGTATTTGGACTTGTTGTTCTTGATATTATTATTACATATATCATGATTTAGTTACTTCCAGAATGTAAAAAATGATTTATATATCATATATATTCAGTATATATATATATATATATAATAGATTGATAAATGAAATGAAACACATCGTTCATGGAGACGGTAGGCCATACGTACGCATGCACGTTGTTTTCCTTTCCTTATTGACTTGAATCAAAGTAAGTCGATGACATATATATATATATATGTGTGTGTGTTTGTGTATATACATAAACAAATTAGCATTATTATGTTATATAGAACATTATTATTCATTATATATACTTTATAATAATTCTTGAATGGTTAACATGGAGAATGAATCTCATCGGGTCGTGGAGACGGTAATCCATACGTACGCACGAGGGATGATATCATTCCCATAATTATTGAATGGAATTGGAGTGGATGATATAATATCTCAGAATCAGTATGATGTTATAAAAACCATATATAGTTATTCTTTACCCCATTATACCCATCCAAGTAAGGTGGTGGTGGAAAAACATATTACACCACGACGTGGAGACGGTATTACGTACGTACGCACGCGCGGTGATTTCGTTTTTCGTAGGATGGATAGAAGGTAAAATCGGGTTGTTTAACATTTATAATATCATATCAGTATATTATTTATACTTATTTTATTACTTTATAATGAAACAACTAAAAAAGAAGATGTTGAAGAAGAAAGAAACATGAAAGAATCGGTAGAAGAGATTTCCTCTTCTTCGACACACCTCTTTTAAGCTTCCACTTAAGGCACTAGAGTTGGTCTTTTGGGAAGACCAGAACCTCAATAATTTTACTAGATAGGTTGAGAAGATAAATTGGTAGGGTGTTTCTGAGATTTAAGGCTCAAAATTGAGGGAATAGGAGAGGGAAGGAGGTGCCCTTATATAGGAGAGGAGAGGGGGACTTTTGGAAACCTCAAAAAGTTTAATTAATAATTAAATAAAACCCCACATAAAAACCTCCATAAATGACTCAATTTGAATATGATATGATATAGGGTTTTAATCTCATCTAACAATAAAATTTAGACATCTCTTATGTTTATTTTAAACCTTATCAACTTGATTTATCATTATTTAATCAATTCAATTTTACTTGTGGTAATAAAATTATAAAACTTAAATTGTTATAAATACATACTTAAATGTAGTAAATTTCCCATAATTGGATAATTTATAACCTTTTAGATCATATAATTTTCAATTTTTAGTTTTTAAATATTTTTGTGATTTTTAAATAATTTAATAATCTGTTATTTTTATAAAATATCAATAGTGTCAATTTTGACACTATTCATTATTTGAAATTAAATAAAAACCATATAGAATATATTTTCAAAGAAAAATATATAATATATTACTAACATTTCATATCCGTAAAAATATTCTTGTGTAACATTAATTTTTTCATATATTATTTATTTTAATATTTTTAAAACCATTTATTTGGTATATCTCATAATAAAAAAATTACTACAACATTTTTGTATAATTATTTAATATACTTATTTGTTGCGTAAAAATTAAAAAAAATACTTTGATGAATATAAATATAATAAATTTCTTAATAATATTTTTACTCGAATTTATCATCTTAAAATCATAACATTTAAATTGTTATATTTATTAAATTATGAAGGTGACAGATTTGACATCATTTAAAATAAAATAATATAATTGTCTTAATCAGTTGTATAAGGCTCCAAATAGTCCCAAAATAGACACTTGGATGATTAGCGTATATATATACTCGACCAATAATGTTTTTTCAAGTTTATGGTCCTTTTGATAGGTATTGTTATTTTAATAAAAACTATATTATTGATTTTTCACTAAATAAATAATTTTTACATCATTAATGTATAAGATATTAAGGTAATTAAATATGTATTAAAAATATAAAATAAATTACCCTGATAAATAAAAACATTTTAGATTTAAATTGAGTATTTATATTCTAATTTATATTCTGTATAACCTTATATTAAAAATTATCTAATAATTATAGTTTGAGTGAGACATATTTCACTTTCCTTTAAATAAAATAAATAAAAGGTCTTAATCAAATAAAATTTGGTTCCATTAGATTACATTTCGAACCAAGTATGATTTAGGGAAAAATATAATCATCCAATTATATTAATAAAAGTGTTAGGTTAATTTTATAATATTAGATTTACCCTTAATTACCCGATTTACCTTAAACTATGTTAAATAAAATTTACCGTAGTTAGTATTCATAATGCCTAAAAATAAAAAGTATCTTATTAACATAATTTGGACCTACTGATTCCAAATATGGATCACATTTTTTCAAATTCAAGACACAAAAGTTGCAGTATTTAAATTAAAATTTATCCCGCTGTTGAGAAAACAGGTTTTAAAAGTTAAAACGTTGAAAAAGATTGAAATGTTTTTACTTATTAATTCTGTGTAAAATTAATGCTCATGACTTATATTATATTAATTGGTAAAAACATATTCTATTTATACTTTAAAACAATTAAATATTATAATTTAACCATATAAATTATCTTGATGAAAAAAGATGTTTTTAATTAAAATTTAGCTTATTTTTACTATTCATCAAAATAAGAAACTTATCAGAAAAATATCAAAAATTTATCCAAAGTAAATTTTATATCCTAATTCCAAAGAAGAATTTTATTTTTTAAAATTGAAATTAATAAACATGTCAAAAACTAAAATTAATGTGGGAGCGCCAGCAAAATGCGGCAAAACTGCATTTTTTGAAAAATACTTATTTTACCCAAAAAATTTATTTTTTTCTCATACAATGTTCTATAAAATGTGTAAGATGAATTATAATGTCATAAAATTAAAAAATTAGTTACTACTATTCATAACGGCTAGTTCATAATAATATTATTATAATATATCATTGTTTAGTGAAACTCGGTATTGCGTACAACACATGCTATTGAGGAAGGTCGCTCTTGAATGCAACACAATCCAAGAATAGTGTTTGCGTATAATAAAAGATAATACAGTGTTGCGTACAGCACAAGCTGGTTTTGGTGTAGCATAGAACGCAAGACATCAATAAAATCTAAAAGAATATTTTTCATAAAATCTCAGAGTGTTACATTCTATACCCCTTAAAATGAATTTCGCCCTTGAAATTCGTCGAGGTTATAAATTGTTTACTACTTGAAAGTTTCTTTAATAGAAACCCACATCGAAAAAAGGAATACCAAAAATTAATTTAAAAACTAAATTATGAAACAAAACTATTACCAAAATTAACTAATCACTGGGTTTCCCCATAAGAGAACATAGGTTGAAATATGGTTATGGAAAAAAAATCTAACCATCATGCTCTGATGGAGAGTGGTAGAGAACATGGCTATGAAAAATCCAACAATCACAAATCCATAAATTTTTGATGATCTAAGGTACCATCTGTGTAAAGACCCGTAAAATTCAAGGAAATGTTTTTCTTAATTTTCTTGGGAATTTTACAAGAACGCAGTTTTTGACGGCACCTGATTCCGAGGCCCGGTGTGCCCGGAATCATTTTCCGAAGTTTGGCTCGTGTACTTTCAATGAACGAACGAGCGGGTTTTTCTAACTTTTGAACCAGTGCTCGGAATAGAATTCCGAGGGCACAGATGGAATTGCAGCGCCGGTATTTGTTTAGAAACGCTTTTTCCGAAGTTGTGTTTTCTCGGGTGTGGTTTTTAATTTTTGGGGTTATGTTAAGAAATAAAATAATGTTTTGCGACATCTTTATTTTATTTCACATAAAGCCACATAAAGCCACTTAAGACAGGTTAAGCGGATAAGGTGGGACCCACGATATCCTACCCACTTGGTATGATATTTGTGAGGTGGGGCCCGCACAAACCCCATCGTTTCTTCCCTCCTAAGTAACGTACCTGCAACCCCCCTCTTAAATTAATGTCAACAATGCGTTTTTCTGGTTAAGAAACGCCCCTTTTAATTGGGCAGTTAAGTCGTGACAATTAATTTATCGAATTAATGGTTCGTTACTTAACTTTGAATTTCAAATCGTTGGCATGGGAATAAAATAAGACCAACACGTGTTTACTTGAGGGTTACTTGTTGAGAGGAATTGGAGGAAGCTCTAGGTCTTGGAGATCTTCATCCTTCTTCGCGAAGAACGCGAAGAACGTGAAAAACTCCAGCCTCCGATGAAGGGCGAAGAAGAATGCCGGATCCTTGGAGATCGATGGCGTGATGTGACGATCCTCCTTCTACGACACTTCTTCCACGACTTTCCTTCCCCGCAACAATCTTCGATCAACAACTGATTGAGTTTGACGGCGTGACGCCGTGTACCACGACGACAGTGATGCCCCTTCCGCAACGCGACGATCCTCTTCTTCGTGATGAACTCACGTTCGATGACAACGTTGAGGTATGGGTTTTATTCATTTTAATCTATGTGATTATATCCACGGTTGTTTAAAAATTTGTTCTGAGACTTTTAAAAACCGCTAACGCGGTGGGTGCGGACCAACGAACAAGTCCGAACCCACCGCCCTTTTCGTTCTTGGTGTGAGGAACGGCGGACGATGAAAAAACAAGCCGCATGGGCGATGTGAGGTCCTCGCAGTGAAGGAAGGGCCCCGGAAGGGCCTTTGGCGATGATGGCGCGTTTTTCCGGCCACCGGAACTCGTCCGGTGGTCTGTGAAGCAGCCCGCAGGTGCGCCTCGCCGACACGGCGGTGCCGGCGGCAGGTGGCGGCGGCGCCCGGCGCGCCGCCGGAAGGAGAAGCCACTATGGCAGGGCGCGGTCCCACAACCGCACGGGATCGGAGGGGGACAGGACGCGGCAGCTGGCCGCGTCCGCTAGCAAGGGCGGCCCCCACGCGGGGTCGCGGCTCCTTCACGCGGGGGCAGTGCGCCCCCCGCTCCGCTTGGCCGTAATCGGCTGCGCCGACCTGCTGGCCAACTCGCCAGATCAAGCCAGGTCACGCCCAGGTCGGGTCGCGCCTAGCCGGGTCAGACCCGGACCTGGGTTGGGTCGACCCAGTTTGGGCCGACCCAGGGCGGTTGGGTGGGGTCGGTCCGGGCCCAGACCCCCCGTTTTCGGACCTTTTCGTTCTTTGTACCATTTCTTGGGATGCGGACCTCCGATCGACGCATCGTCAGCGGTGATGTGATCCTTGGATAGAGATGTTCGTTTTGACATATTAAACTCATGGTTTCAGAGAATTTAGGGTTCGTCCGGGTTGGTTCGTACACGAAACCAACCGGGCCCTCGGAGCGGAAACGCTTATAACTTGAGCTCCGGACGTTCGAATGACGTGTCGTCAACTTTGTTGGATTCATATTAGTGAGATGGATCTTTTGGATTACTCCGCCTGAGGTTTGGATGTAGGTGGAGTACGGTCGGGTTGGTTTTGACTTAAAACCAACCGGGGCCCTGGGACAAAAAAGCCAATAACTCTCAGACCGGGCGTCCGATTGACGCGTCGTCTGCAACGTTGAGTTCCTGTTGACGATACAGAAATTTTGGATACATCAAACCTGGACTATGTGTCAATTGATGTATTAGCCTCTCGGCTCGTGGAGCAGACCCTCCCGAACAAGCTTGTTGTGTGCGGGAACCCTAGAGCTGGCTGTGACTGCGACGACGACGATGACTATATAGAGATCCTCAGTGGATTCGACGGTGATGACTTCAGTACTCAGCGATCCTACGTGGATAAGTGCTACAGATCCTGTGTGGGTCCGATCCTCTGTGGGTCAGCGCTCAGCGGTCCTGTGTGGGCCAGCACCTACAAATCTTGTGTGGGTCCGATCCTGTGTGGGTCTTCGCAGGGGTTAGTTACCTATCGATCCTGTGTGGGTTAGATCCTTTGTGGGTCATTACGGGGGTTAGTTACCTATAAATCATTTGTGGGTCATTGCGGGGGTTAGTACCTATCGATCCTTTATGGGTCTGACGGCTTAGATGAATCAATGGCTATATCTGATCATCTCTATCGTTATACGAAGAAGTATACCTGTGTGAGCTGAATCCTGTTTTGCTTTCCTTTGTGGATTGTGTTGTGTTATCCTGTGTGGATTTTCGTTTTTCTTTCCTGTGTGGACTTGGTTGTACTTGGACTCGGATGTTGGAGCCGAACGAGAATTGATGAATTAGGTATATGTATGGGCATATACCTAAGCAGTGTCGAATGTTATTTCGTGATTGTATCTTTCCTTTGTGGATTATCCTTTGTGAATTCTGGGAGACCTTCGTGGGTCTCGGGGTCCCTACTGAGTAGCATTTACTCACCCCTACACGGGTTATGCCCGCACTACGTTGTGTTGGTTGTAGACGATGGACAGCGCTGATCGTGGTTAAGGCTTGCGGAGGAGGAGGGTACCTGGAGGTGGGCCACTGGGCGGGACGTTCTCGGAGTGGACGGATGGACCCTGAGAGCTGTGGAGGCCATCTGTACTCACCCTTCAGGTGGGATTTCCAGTGGACGGCTCGAAGATGCGGCTTTACTTTTCAGTTGTTGTTTTTCCCTTTCCAATTGAACTTTACTTTTCGGTTGCTGTTTTTCCCTTTTCAGTTGTACTTTACTTTCAGTTTGGGTTTGTATACTGGCCCACTTACTTTTCAGCACTTCTGTTGTAATCAGTTTTTACTTAGTGGTTACTTCTACTACTTTCTTTCTCTGTGGTGTTTGTTTACTTTACAAAGGTAATGCCTTCCCTTTTACCGGGATTTATGCCTTGGTGCTAGTCACCAGCCCCTGGCCTATGAAGGCGGGCTTGGGGTAGTCACGGCACGGGCCCCTAGGACGGGTCATGACAAATTTGTATCAGAGGAGTTGGGTTCTACCACAGAACTTGGGACTCTGATCTTTTTCTATGTGAATCAATAGTGTTAAGTGTATTGGGTGTGGTTATTAGTCCAGGGATTCCAGTGTTAGTGCGGCGGCCGACATATCCGTACACCAGGACCCTGACTTATGATTTCCGACTCAATGCACGAAAACATTGATTACATGTGTGTTTCAAGTTTTCTTTGTGATTACTTTGTGTCAGCTCACTAGGTATACTGTTCTGACCGTGGCGCACCTATTTCCTTTTTAGTATGGCACCACGACGGTAGCCAGCTAGGGTTCCGAGAGTTGAGCGTGACGAAAGCCCACCGAGCGACGAGGCCTCGGTACAAGGCCCTTTGACAGCTGAGGCACCGGCGGTACCTCTACCTGCTGAGCCACCGATGCTTCCAGCCCCAGCCACTGACGATGCATGTCGCCTTAGTGCACTGCACGAGTTCCAGTGCCAGCGACCGCCTAGGTTCCACGGGGAGAAGGACCCCCAGGCTGTCGAGGACTGGCTGGAGGCTGTGGTACGGGTTTTCAGGTTAGTGAGGACACCAGCAGACCTCATGATGATCCTCGCAGCGAGCCTATTACACGCGGTAGCAGGCCGATGGTGGACTTTGATGCTCCATGTGCACGATGAAGCATCTCTCCTCTGGACGGACTTTGAGAGCCTCTTCCTCTCAGAGTTCATCCCAGCCACCCACCGTGCGATGTGCATCCAGGAGCTTCTTCAGTTGCGGTAGGGCAGCTTGACAGTCGCCCAGTACTCGGCGAGATTTACCGATCTCTCACGCTACTCGACAGACATGGTACGGGATCCATTCTTCCTGGCCCGGACCTTTGAGCAGGGATTGAGGCATGAGATCAGGGCATCGCTGATCTCTCTCATCATTCCTACTTAGGCAGGAGTACTGGAGCGAGCCCTTTTGATCGAGAGCTTTCTTGATGAGCCTTCTTCAGCAGCGATACCTACCGCGGGGCAGCATGTAGCAGAGTATGCTGCATCAGGCAGTTGACGGGTGACTCATGGGTCCAGGCAGACCATACCCTCAGGCAGGCAACCTCAAGACACTGGCTCAGTAGTGCGGGGCACACAGCGTGGAGCCAGTCTTTCGAGAGGCAGGAAGTACTACATGTGCGGAGGGCAGGGCCACATGGATCGTGACTGCCCAACCCGCCATGCTGAGGAGCAGCAGACGGTTGAGGGGCCACCCAGGAAGAGGCAGAGGGTCGACCGTGGCGGTCCGCGGGGAGCAAGAGGACGAGGTAGAGGAGCTGGCCGAGCAGAAAGTGGTGGGCGACGCTTTGAGGCTCTACCACCACCACCACCTAGAGGTCCACCCCGGCCACAGGGAGCTGGCGGGCAGAGATAGGCACAGTTCTATGGAGCAGAGGCCTACGACCACGGCATGCCCGAGATGATTCGAGGTACTATCTATGTCGATTCCACCCTTGCTGCAGTTCTTATAGACACAGGAGTGAGTCACTCTTTCATAGCCACTTCCCTTGTTCAAAGCTCGGAGATTCCGACAGAGCTGTTGGCTCGATCGTTACGGCTAGAGACTCCTACGAAAGCAGACTCTATGATTACGCACTAGTGCAGGCAGTGTGAGCTTACTCTAGGAGATGAGAGCTTCGTCTAGGATCTTCTTGTAGCGGCGTTGAGGCCTTACAACGTCATCTTGGGCATGGATTGGTTATCTAGAGTTCATGCACAGATTGGCTCTATTAGGCGCAAGGTGCGATGTGTACGCACTGACGGGAGCAGGTTCAC
Source organism: Viscum album (assembly GCA_963277665.1). NCBI lineage: Eukaryota > Viridiplantae > Streptophyta > Magnoliopsida > Santalales > Viscaceae > Viscum > Viscum album. The sequence continues at coordinate 1,813,760,130 of OY728148.1, forward strand.
CTTCACCGGCGAGAAGGGAGCCTTCACAGCACTGGATGGACTTCCGCAGAGGAGAGGACATCCCATCACTCATTAGTTGGATAGCCTCATCCTAGGATCAGTTGACGTGTGGAGTCCTAGTTTTCCTGTAGTGGTGGATGAGTATGTGGACATCTTTCCCGATGACGTTCCAGGACTACCTCCTCGCAGAGAGGTAGACTTTTATATTGATCTGTACCCCGGGACAACCCCGATATCCAGCCCAGCATATTGGATGGCTCCCTCCGAGCTTCGAGAGCTACAGGTACAGTTGGAGGACTTGCAGGGCAGGGGTTTCATTAGACCCAGTGTTTCACCCTGGGCTTCCCCAATTTTGTTCGCCAAGAAGGCGGACGGGAGCTTGCGACTTTGTGTTGACTATCGTCGCCTGAACCAGGTGACAGTGAGGAACAATTATCCTCTACCGAGGATTGATGACCTCTTCGATCAGCTCAAGGGAGAGTAGTGGTTCTCAAATATAGACCTCAGGTCAGGCTATCATCAGCTCAGAGTTTGGGACGAGGACGTGCAGAAGACGACCTTCAGATGTCTGTATGGCCACTATGAGTTCTTGGTTATGCCTTTTGGCATGACCAACACTCCAGCAGTGTTCATAGGCCTCATGAACAGGATCTTTCAGCCATAACTCAATTGATTTGTCATGGTCTTCATCGATGACATTTTGATATACTCGACGACTGAGGAGGAGCACACCTACCACTTGCGGGTTGTACTAGAGACACTCCGAGAGCACCAAATTTATGGAAAGCTCTTGACGTGTCAATTCTGGATACGTGAGGTCCACTTCTTGGGGCACGTCATCTCTGAGGTGGGAGTTGCAGTGGGTACTGCGAAGATCTAGGCAGTGCTAGCTTGGGAGCCACCCAGGAGCATGATGGAGGTGCAGAGTTTCTTGGGACTAGCTGGATACTATCGGAGATTTGTGCTAGACTTTTCCAGAGTTGTGGAACCACTCTCAGCTCTTACAAAGAAGAGGAAACCCTTTGTGTGGTCAGACATATGTCAGCAGAGCTTCCAGGAGCTAAGATAGAGATTGACTAGCGCCCCTATCTTGAGACTTCCGGAGGAGGGGTTGGGTAAGTAGTCTACTGTGATGCATCAGGGACCAGACTCGGATGTGTCCTGATGCAGGAGCAGGTAGTGATCGCCTATGGATCACATCAGTTGAGGCCGCATGAGCAGAACTACGCTACCCATGACCTGGAGTTAGCAGTAGTGGTCTTCGCTCTGAAGACATGGCGGCACTACCTGATGGGCGAGCTCTTTACAGTCTTTTCTGACCATCAGATTCTCAGGTACATCTTCTCTCGGAAGGACCTGAACCTGAGACAATGGTGATGGCTCGAGTTCCTCCAAGACTATGACTTTGATATAGTCTATACTCCTGGGAAGGGGAACGTAGTAGCCAATGCTCTCAGCAGGAGGATGGTCATTCAGATACTTGAGGAGGCGATAGAGAAGCTAGCCTCTTTGCAGATATCCTTCGTGGATAGAGATGGAGAATCCTTCCTTCATTCTCTCATAGTCACCCCTCCACTACTGGAGTGGATCAAATAGGCACAGTGTGGGGATGCTGACTGTGATACGCGGCATGCACAGATATCCTCAGGACAGGCACCTGATGGTTTCTCCTTTGGAGTAGATCACGATGTCCTTTTTAGAGGACGTACCTTGGTACCAGTTTCTTTATGGGAGGAGGTGCTGAGAGAGTTTCACACTTCTCCCTTGGTGGTACATCCTGGAGTGGAGAAGATGTACCAGGACCTCAGACGATAGCACTGGTGGCCGGGCATGAAGAAGGTTGTGGCAGAGTTCGTTTCTCGGTGCCTCACCTTCCAGCAGGTGAAGGCAGAGAATCAGGTACCAGCAGGCTTGGTACAGCCCTTGGAGGTCCCAGAGTGGAAGTGGGACAGGATATCTATGGACATCGTGACTGGACTTCCACGCACTTCCAGGGGTCACGACTCAATTTGGGTGATTGTCGACCGACTCACCAAGTCGGATCACTTCTTACCCATCAGAGAGCAGGGCTCAGTGGAGGGCTTGGGACGTCTCTACGTTCAGGAAATTGTACGGCTTCATGGTGTGCCATCATCTATCATCTCCGATCGAGATGCTCGCATTACATCCCGGCTTTGGAAGGGGTTGTAGGAGGCGTTCAGGACGTAGCTATGTCTGAGCACCACCTTTCACCCTCAGACAGATGGTCAGACGGAGAGGACCATACAGACCCTCAAGGACATGCTCTGCGCATGTGTCCTCGACTTTGGTCGCATTTGGGAGGACCACCTACCCTTGGTGGAGTTTGCGTACAACAATAGCTACCACTCCACCATCAGGATGGAACCATACGAGGCGTTGTACGACGGACCTTACAGATCTCCTTTGTGCTGGACAGACCCTGGGAAGTCAACACTTGTGGGACCAGAGATGGTCCAGGCCACGACAGAGAAGTTCCATGTCATCCAGAAGTAGATGAGGACATCTCAGAGTTGGCAGAAGTCTTATGCTGACAAGAGGCGGAGGCCACTAGAGTTTGAGGATGGCGACCACGTCTTCTTGCGTGTCTCACCTCGAAGTGGATTATAGAGATTTGGCCGAGGCGGCAAGTTGTCTCCACGCTTCATCGGACCATTCCAAGTCCTCAGCAGGATTGGCGAGGTGGCTTATCGCCTGGCTCTACCACCTCAGTTGCACCGGGTGCATGACGTCTTCCACGTATCTCAGCTGAGAAGATACGTGCACGACCCGACACATATCATTGACCATGGGGAGATGGACATTGATGATGGAGAGACTTTTGTGGAGGTCCCGGTGGAGATTGAGGATCTATAGGAGCGGGTCCTATGTGGACGGTCGATTCCTCTAGTGCGCATCACATGGCAGCACGGGAACCTCCAGGAGAGCACTTGGGAGCGGGAGGCTCAGATGCGTGCTCATTACCCACATTTGTTTCCCTAGTTTATGATGTATCTTTACGGGGACGTAAACCCCTGAGGTGTTAGTGATGTAAAGACACAAAAAATTCAAGAAACGTTTTTTCATAATTTTCTTGGAAATTTTACAAGAACACAGTTTCTGACGGCACCGAATTCCGAGGCTCGGTGTGCCCGGAATCATTTTCCGAAGTTTGGCTCGGGTAAGTTCAATGAACGAACGAGCGGGTTTTTCTAACTTTTGAACTGTTGCTCGGAATCGAATTCTGAGGGCACCGATGGAATCGCCGCGCCGGTATTTGTTTAGAAACGCCTTTTTCAGAGTTCCGTTTGCTCGGGTGTGGTTTTTAATTTTTGGGGTTAAGTTAAGAAATAAAATAAAGTGGTGCGACAACTTTATTTTATTTCACTTAAAGCCACTTAAAGCCACTTAAACCATGTTAAGCGGATAATGTGGGACCCACAATATCCTACCCACTTGGTAGGATATTTGTGAGGTGGGTCCCGCACGAACCCCACCGTTTCTTTCCTCCTAAGTAACGCACCCGCAACCCCCCACTTAAATGAAAGTCAACCATGAGTTTTTCTGGTTAAGAAACACCCCTTTTAATTGGGCAGTTAAGTCGTGACAATTAATTCATCGAATTAATGGTTCATTAATTAACTTTCAATTTCATATCGTTGGCATGGGAATAAAATAAGACCAACACGTGTTTACTTGAGGGTTACTTGTTGAGAGGAATTGGAGGAAGCTCTAAGTCTTGGAGATCTTCATCCTTCTTCGCGAAGAACGTGAAGAATGCGAAGAACGCCGGCCTCCGACGAAGGGTGACGAAGAACGCCAGATCCTCGGAGATCGACAGCACGATGTGAAGATCCTCCTTCCACGACACTTCTTTCACGATGTTCCTTCCCCGCAACAATCTTCGATCAACAACTAATTGAGTTTGACGACACGACGTGATGTACCACGACAACAGCGACGCCCCTTCCGCGACGCGACGATCGTCTTCTCCGCGACGGTCAATTCCACGACAAACTTATGTTCGAAGACAACGTTGAGGTAGAGTTTTTTCTCATTTTAATCTATGTGATTATATCCACGGTTGTTTAAAAAAAATTTGTGAGACTTTTAAAACCGCTAACGCGGTGGGTGCGGACCAACGAATAAGTCCGAACCCACCGCCCTTTTCGTTCATGGTGTGCAGAACGGCGGATGACGAAAAAACAAGCCGCATGGGAGATGTGAGGTCCTCGCAGTGAAGGACGAGCCCTGTGAGGGCCTTTGGCAAAGACGGCGCATTTTTCCGACCACCGAAACTCGTCCGGGGGTCCACCGAGCAGCCCCCCGGCACGCTTCGCCGGCACGGCGGCGCCGGCGGTGCCCGGAGCGCCGTCGGAAGGAGCCGCCGTGGCTTCAGCTGCGGTGGAAGGGCGTGGTCCCACGACCGCGCGGGACCGGAGGGGGACGGGACGTGGCATCCGGCCGCGTCCTCTGGCAATGGCGGCCCCACGCGGGGTCGCGGCTCCTTCACGCGGGGGCAGCGCGCACCCAGCTCAGCTCGGCCATAACCGGCGGAGCCGACCTGTTGGCCAACCGGCCTGCGCCAGCCGGGTCGCGCCTAGGTCGGGTCACGCCCAGCTGGGTCAGACTCAGACCCGGGTCGGGTCGACCCAGCTCAGGCCGACCCAGTGGGGTTGGGCCGGGTCGGTCCGGGCCTAGACCCCCCGTTTTCGGACCTTTTCGGTCTTTTGCCCATATCTTGGGATGCAGACCTTCGATCGATGAACCGTCAGCGGCGATTTGATCCTTGGATCAAGGAGGTCTTTTCAACATATTACACTCATGGTTTCGAAGAACTTTGGGTTCGGTCGGGTTGGTTCGTACACGAAACCAACCAGGCCCTCAGAGCGGAAACGCTTATAACTTGATCTTCGGACGTCTGAATGACATGTCGTCGACTTTGTTGGATTCCTCTTAGTGAGATGAATCTTTTGGCTTACTTTGCCCAAGGTTTGGATGCAGGTAGAGTACGGTCATGTTGGTTTTGACTTAAAAACCAACAGGGCCCCTGGGACGAAAAAGCCAATAACGCTCAGACCGGGCGTCCGATTGACACGCCGTCTACAACGTTGAGTTCCTGTTGACGATACGGAACTTTTGGATACATCAACTCTGGACTATGTGTCAGTTGATGTATCATCCTCTCGGATCATGGAGCAGACCATCCCAAACAAGCATGATGTGTGTGGGAACCCTAGAGCTGGCTGTGACTACGACGCCGACGACGGCTGTACAGAGATCCTCAGTGGATTCGACGACGACGACTTCAGCACTCAGCGATCCTACGTGGATCAGTGATATAGATCCTGTGTGGGTCTGATCTTGTGTGGGTCAGCGCTCAGCAGTCCTGAGTGGGACAGCGCCTACAGATCCTGTGTGGGTCTGATCATGTGTGGGTCTTTCCGGGGGCTAGTTACCTATCAATCTTGTGTGGGTCAGATCCTTTGTGGGTTACTGCGGGGGTATGTTACCTATCGATCCTTTTTGGGTCAGATCCTTTGTGGGTCATTGTGGGGGTTAGTACCTTTCGATCCTTTGAGGGTTTGATAGCTTAGATGAATCAGTGTCTATATCTGATCATCTCTATCATCATATGAAGAAGTATACCTGTGTGAACTGAATTCTATTTTGCTTTCCTTTGTAGATTGTGTTGTGCTATACTCTGTGGATTTACGTTTTGCTTTCCTGTGTGGACTGGGTTGTACATGGTCTCGGATGTTGGAGCCGAACGAGAATTGATGACTTAGGTATATGTATGGGCATATACCTAAGCAGTGTCGAATGTTACTTCGTGATTGTATCTTTCCTTTGTGGATTATCCTTTGTGGATTCTGGGAGACCTTCAGGGGTCTCGGGGTCCCTACTGAGTAGCTTATACTCACCCCTGCACGGGCTATGTCCGTACTACGTTGTGTTGGTTGCAGACGACGGACAGTGCTGATCGTGGTTAAGGCTTGCGGAGCAGGAGGGTACCTGGAGGTGGGCCACTGGGCGGGACGTACTCGGAGCGGATGGTTGGATCCTAGGAGTTGTGGAGCCCATCTGTACTCACCCTTCGGGTGGGGTTTCTAGTGGACGGCTCGAAGATGCGGCTTTACTTTTCAGTTGTTGTTTTCCCCTTTCAAGTTGTACTTTACTTTTCAGTTGCTATTTTTCCCTTTCTAGTTGTACTTTACTTTCAGTTTGGGTTTGTATACTGGCCCACTTACTTTTCCACACTTATGTTGTACTCAATTTTTACTTAGTGGCTACTTCTACTGCTTTCTTGCTCCGTGGTGTTTGTTTACTTTACAAAGGAAATGCCTTCCCTTTTACCAGGATTTACACCTTGGTGCTAGTCGCCAGCCCCTGGCCTATGGAAGGCGGGCTTGCGGTAGTCACGACACGGGCCCCGAGGATGGGTCGTGATAATCTGATTCATCAGATATGAGGGAACTAGGACAAAATTTTTGGATTTAAAGATCATTTCCCAAATTTTGAATAATTTTTGAATTTAAAGAAATACTTACATGATTTTGGAATAATCTCACCATTGCTCAATCCTTGAACAATTTCCACTTCATCTTATAAAGAAATGAAGTTGAATTTATCTTTCATGAAGTATTAGCAGATCATGCGATAGAATGATAGGTCATTCCATCTGTCTCAAACATAAGGTTTGCAAAAGTTGTATGCATAAGTCCATATATGGTGTATATGGTTCCAAAAATGGACTTCTACTTCATCTATCATCCTGATTAATAAAATAAATCTACTCTCTACTAACCAGGGACTTTTTGTATTCCAGTGGTAGGCGAAAAAGGCCTTTCGCACTTTGGTTGTGGGTTTTATTCCCACAGCCTTGTCTGACATGACAGGTTGTCACCCGTCCTGCAGGTTGTCTTTTTTCTAAAACTACACTATTATAAAATTCTAGAGAAAAACATGTTCTAGCCTTAAACAATACTATTTGATTTCCAAATAAATCCATTCCAATCTTTAGAGTTATCCAAAATACATCTGTCCAATATCATAGTTTAAAGAAAACAATTACTTGAAAGGTCACATAACAAGCATGTGAATACAATCATTTATCCCCCATATATCATAAGATATATCTTGTTGATTTCATTTCAAACATGTTAATACCTTAATCATGTATTCTTTTGAAACATGTATACCCATATAATATTTGTGAAAACATGAATGATCCTAGAATTTCTATATACTCAAACCATGATATCACTTTGTCCTTATATCAGTCGTGAGCTCATTAATATTATCAAGCATTTCATTATATCCTTATCCCACCAATATGCGCATATCATTTCCTTTCCAAAAATATCTGAATAACCTTTCATGGTTACCGGTTCCATTCATCGTATACTTTCAAATACTCAAGGTAAAACAATAGTTTAACAATACTTAGATGTTTATTTATTCCATAGTACCATTAAATTACCTATAAAACCTTACTCTTGATAAACATAAAATCAATCCACTACCTTCTTAAACTATCAACCGAGCTTCATCATTTTATTCCTCAACACTTCTTTCATATCATATATCATTTGTAGTCTCCACATCATCATCAACATAAATACTACCCATATGACCATGATGATTCTCCTCATGAGACTTTCCCTAAGGGAATTGGTTTTCATAATGCCCATACATTCCACATATAAAACATTTAAATATTGTTTATGTCTTAGAAATACCATAATCCTTGTCCATAGTGTTAACTGAAACCTTTCCTTTTCAATTACTGGATTTGTGTCTTTCTTTTCCACACCAAAAGCATCTTCTAGTTCCTTTGAAACAATCTCCTTGATTCCTCTTGACACATGACTTACATGAGAGAAATTGAACTTTCTTTCCTCTATGATCATCATGAAATTCCATCTTTCTCTTATTAGATGAGTCAATAAAATTACCAAAGTTGAGATTATTGATCATATTATGTGTCACAAACCAAATCTGGTCTCCACCAAAACCGGTACCCGACCCGACCCGTGGAAAGTCCCGAAGGGAATTCCTGATCCCCATGGGCTGTCACAAGTGCCCGGGTATCAAAAACTGAAAATTGGGAACAATTTACCCAAATTGTTATGCTTAAAACAACAAATGAATCCAAGAAATCAAATCTGGATTTTTCAAACCAAAACATCTTTTACTAAAATTCAGAACTGAATTACACAATTTTAAATAATGTTTCAACACTATTACAAAGGTACAAACCGAATAAAATACATCCCAAGAACCTCCACATGGAAAGAGGAACCGCCCTCAAGCCATTTCCACGACACTGCATCATGATGGACCGCTAAAAACCCGAACCAAAGGCATAAAACTTGTACCCAAACCTGTGACATAAAATAAGCAAGTCTACTTACACCCAAAGGTGTAAGTAGGTTGTGAGAGAAATCCCAGTAGGATACCACCACTAAGAGATTCCATGTGATAAACATTTCATGACAAAAATAATTGTAAGTTTTGTAAATAAGAAATACTTGTTACAATTTTCTAAAGGATGCAATAATAAATGAAAACAGTTTTCATGTGGTCTAATTTTAAAGGACCAACAATTTTAAAATAAATAAAAATGCTACTGAATTTTCCAGCCAACAATACCGTATACCGATGGTAAGTAAAAAGGATCTAATGAGCACAAGTAATAGGAAATAACCCCTAGGCACTAGCTAGCTGTGGGTCCCAGGTACCTCGTATCTCGGTAAGAGTAACCACAAAAAAAAATATGTTCTCATGCACGAGCCACTAGTAGGGATCATACCCATAACCTAGTGGTCCCCATTCATCATCATCATAATTTAGTTAAAGTTGGAAGCGTCAATCTTGCTAAGTGAAACTGAGGCCAAACCCCACGGATTCAATAATATACTAGTACACGTCAACCCACCTAGATACCCGAGTTTTCCCTTTGTGCTCAAACAAGTTCAAAAATCCAAGAAATATAGTTTTCACATGAAAATATCACTTCCACATCACACATTAACTAAACAGCCCCATTTACATCACACAAGTCACAAATCCCACTTTTCATTCATATGCATTTTGAAATCAAACTTACACCAAAATTGCCTACAATAATTTTCACATTTGTCTAACACTTCCACAAATACTTTAAACAATTTCATAAAACCATTATAAGATATTCAAATCCCATAACAGCCCACACACATGTAACATAATACCCTTCTCACATTCATAATTCATTTTATCAATAAACTCACCTGAAACATCCCACACCCGTGTTTCGCACACAAAACACAATTTAGTAAAATATTTCGGCATTTTATAAAACATTCTAAAAATGTTTGACATCTCAAATCACCACATTACCATTCAAAAACCCACATTAGGTGAATACAATCACCCAAACAGTACATATACACCCTTACCCAACTTTTTTAACCAAATAAAACATTTGAAATTTTTTTAAAACAAACCCAAGAGGTATAACTGTTGTTTGCACACTAAACCCATTTCAAAACCCTCATTAAAAACCAAAATCATACCAATAACAATAAAATACAGAATTTTCAGACCTAAAACAATTATTAAACCACCCCCAAGTGTTATACAAATACATCAAATAATACCACAAAGATACACATGAAAAACACACATTTTCATAAATCACCTTCAAGAAGTACAACACGGTTTTACACCTTAAACTCATTCAAAAACCTCTTTTAAAGGCCAAAATGAAAATAATTAATTAACAAACTAGAATTTTCAGCCCCTTTCAAAACTAATAAATCACTTTCATATGTTATAAACTAAACCCAAACATTACCCCAATAGTCACACATGAAAAGTACCCAATTTCAAGCTAAAATACAACTAAAAATTAAATGTTTAACCAAATCCATCAAAAACAGATTTTAAAGAAAAAAAAAGGTTATAAAAATAATTAATTAATAAACCAAGCAACCTAACTCATCACAAAATGGTTACACATGGAATCACCTACCTTTTGAGTCGAAACACTCAAAACTTGGTGCGAAACTTTAAGTGCACCACCGCCGCAACACAAGGAATATAAATCCAGACCTAGAACACCAAAAAGTGACCCAAAAGATACCAAATCAGACCTTAGGATCTAACCCCAACTTCTAGACATGAGGAACTTTAAGAAAGAGGAAATAAAACTAAAAGAGGATGGAAGGAACCAAGAAGGAATTCCATTACTTGAAATATCTTGAAGAAATTGGACACAATCCAGCAAAATATGAATCTTCAAGTACCCAAAACTGGTATGGAGGTTCAAACGAGTCATATTAGGTCATGAGGGAACTGAAATGGAGGAAAAATGGGGAAAATTTAAGGAGTTAAGAAAGATTCATTTTACCTCGTCAAATCTGGTTGATTTGACAAGGAGTATGAAAGCTTTCCCTACTTCGCGGCTCACCTAAGCTCTAAAATTTCGAAACAAAAAATGGGGGAGATCCTCGGGCTGTTGGATTTGAGAGGGAGGTGTAATCATGGAAAAACAGTAAAAAATGAATGAGATATAGAGAATTTAAAAAAATATTTAAAGCAAAAATGGGCCTACGGGCAGGCCCATTACCTAAATCAAAAACCCAAATCCATAATGATTTTGATTTATATGTGGTCCAAAGGGATATGGTGATTTAAATATATCAGGTTATGCCAATTGGGAAGTGGAATGGGTTTAAAATAGGAAAAATTGAATGATTTATAGAATAAACAAAATTAGTTTTTAAATCTAGAATTGGGCTCGCGGTTTGACCCAAATTTTCAAAACCCTCCATTTTCACCAAAATGAGTGGTAAACCCCCCCCCCCCCCAAAATCAGGAATGAAAATTAAATGAAATATTAATATATAAAAAAGTCACGTGTGTGACAATTCTCCCCACCATAAAACTTTCCACCCTCGGAAAGCCACATCAAGGACAAAGAAAAAAACACCAAACCCAACCGAAAGGCAGAAATGGACTCCTTTGCTAAGCTTTTCCCCAAAAGGCCAAAACACCTCCAGTGATCATTTAAGGAAGGAATACTTCACAAAAAAACATACACCTCTTTACGAAAATGACCAAGAACATTCAGATTTATCCTAAAATAAAACCCTTCAAACACTATCTGAATAAGGATCAAGATATTTACCTAAACAAACAAGAACATCGAATAAGGTTACACTTACCTTGATATAACTAAACCATTGGGAACTCTCCAATCCCGATGTTTACCCAAGGAAGATGTAGGTGGTTATATATCTCTGAATGAGACCACCTACTTCCAAGACAATACTAAGTACAAAATCGTGTTACTGGTATAAGGATACACAAATGGGATCCCCACCAAAAGAACCAACCAACATAACGAAGCAATATGGGCCGACACAGAAAGACCCCAAAACTTAAAGAGTTCGGGCAACCGTACGGTTAGCCTGCATAGTTTGGTAAACTGTGCTCTAACCATGTGGATCCTTATACCTACATGGTTTTCTGGTGAATGGTTACTACTAAATGTTCAATCAACATGTCTAGACAAATCCAAAACCTTTCCCCCAAACCCAAAGGAAACCAAAGGGGAAAATAAAGTCATTGGGAGATAACATGGGGATGAGGCCCTCCACCTCTTCCCACCGAACGGGAACAAAATAAGAAAGATGAAAACACCAAATGGTTAAACTATTCACATCTTTCATACTGAGAATAGTTCTTTGTACAAGGATAAAAACTACACTGGGATTTCCTTTTTACTACGTGCCAGCTTCTCTCCGGGACCTATTGCTGGAGCTGGAATGATTGAAGCATCTTCGGCCTCGTAGTTAGGATTTGGAAACCCTGGAATATAATTTCTTCTTCTGATGCTACAAACAACTACATGAAATCCCAGATGGGTTCACCAAGACATAACACACTCCAGAACTCACTTTACCCTAACTTGAAAATTTACTGAAATAAGGGTTTAGAGGATGCACTCACATCACACCTTGTTTCTTCGGGTGACAGATAACAGAAATAAAGGACACATATAAACACCTTCCTCTAAAATAGAGGATGTCGATATCTCGCAAAAGGAGAAACACTTCTAAAAAAATAGACTCACAAAATATTGTACAACTTCACCTTTACAATCAAATGAGCACGCGACATCACATCGTGTCACCGAACATGACCAAAGAGACTGATAGAAATAATACAAGGAGGGGGCATTACACAACACCCCCAAACACCACAACATTCCAGAAAGTGTCCATAAGAGCCTCTCGTGGCCAGATTTACCACACTGGTGGTTTAACATAAACCCCTTCTTTAAAGAGAGTATGGAGGACTTAGAGGCCCTCTTAAACACTATCCATACTGACAACCCTAGACAACTTTTACCTTCGATTAATCAGGTAGCTTAAGAATCTAAGGTCACTTTCAACCATCCACGAGCACTCTTATGCAACAAGAGGATCCAAAAAACCAAGAAAGAAAATGTTGTATATTCATTCTACAAAGCTCAAGAAAATATTCCTTACATTGATCAACTGGAGGATTTTCCAATGGAAAACAAATCTGGGTTGCACTTCAGTTGTACACTAAACCTTAATGGGGGCGTACCTTATCCAACGAGAGAACCTGAGGACCCAACCAAGCTGGTCCATTGGTAAAAACATGCCACAAAACAGATCCAAACTCATTAATGGAACCACCTTAAAGGTGTCCCGAAACATATATCATAGGATACTACTAACCAGACCTTCTACCCAGCTTACCGACCAAACACAAACCCAAAACACAGTTCGAACAGGAGGGGTTCTTAGACTCAAAACATCCCACAACATCAACACTTTCCAAAAGCACATAATATACACCATCCCAAACAATTCATCAATACATCATGTTTTTCTTTAAAAATATTTCTTTGAAAACCAATGGTTCAGCAGTTAGCGTATCCACCAATGGTACCCCATGGGCCTCACACAAGCATATTTTTGTGCCACACTAGGCACCCTCCTCATATTCATCCCAACACTCATCAAGTAATTCCATCAACCATCCATCATCCCATATAACCCAATGCATGTGGTTTCTCATATAAATTCCAATGGTTAAAATTAAAATTATTTCCACTTTTCAAAAACAAAACGGTCAACCACCCCATCCTTTTTCTCAAAACTATTAAAAATGAGATCAAAATCTCAATTCACATCTTACAAAACTATTCATAAGGACACAACTATTTATAAAAGATATCACTTTCAAGTTATTCATATCAATTTGAAAACATATCATCCCATTAAAACACCCTTTAATTGATTAGAAAACTATATTGGAAACACTTTTGAAAACCAACTTTATTATGGTTCTTGATTTCAAAAGAGGTGTAAGCACACTATTTTCCATTTAAAAATAATTCAAAAAATCCAGTTCCACCATTTCATAAATCAAATCATTTCCTCTTTATTTGAAAATAATTTCACAAAAACATTACGCTTCGTAAAACCAAGTCACTTTAAAACTAAAGTTCCAGGATTTAAAAACTAAAGCACAAAACAATGCAAGAGGAAACTAGTTTCAGTGGGTGACTTGGAAATATGGTTGGCAGACATATTCCATTCACTTCACCATCACAGAGAGTGTTCTAGGTAATATCCCCGACTCCACATGGCTTTCCAGACCCTGCGAGCTCACTGAGACCATTAACCTGGCTCTCTTTTCATTTCCCCTAATCATCATCAGACCAAGAAAACCAAAAGACATAGATAAATCCCAACTTCCCCTGGAGAATTGAATCCCGACATGAGGTGTAGTGAGCAAGTACACTACCCATAAATGGAATTTCATGTCTTGACAATCTTAACTCCAGACTATCCCGAATATTTCTCAAATAACATGACTCAAATAGAGAGAACCTGCTCTGATACCATTTTTCACGAACCGAATCTGGTCACCGCAAAAACCGGCACCCGAACCGACCCGTGGAAAGTCCTGAAGGGAGTTCCCGATCGCCACGGGCTGGCACAAGTGCCCGGGTATCAAAAACAGAAAATTGGGAAAGATTTACCCAAATATTTATACTTAAAACAACAAATGAATCCCAGAAATCAAATCTGGATTTTTCAAACCAAAACATCTTTTACTAAAATTCATAACTGAATTACAAAATTTTAAATAATTTTTGAACACTATTACAAAGGTACAAACCCAAGAAAATACAGCCCAAGAACCTCCACATGGAAAGAGGCACCGCCCTCAAGCAATTTCCATGACACTGCATCATGATGGACCGCTAAAAACCCAAACCAAAGGCATAAAACCTGTACCCAAACCTGTGACTTAAAATAAGCAAGTCTACTTACACCCAAAGGTGTAAGTAGGGTGTGAGATAAATCCCAGTAGTATACCACCACTAAGAGATTCCATGTGATAAAAATTTCATGACAAAAAGCATTGCATGTTTTGTAAATAAGAAATGCTTGTTATAATTTTCTAAAGGATGCAATAATAAATGAAAACAGTTTTCATGTGGTCTACTTTTAAAGGACCAACAATTTTAAAATAAATAACAAAGCTACTGAATTTTCCAGCCAACAATACCGTATTCCGACGGTAAGTACAAAGGATCTAATGAGCACAAGTAATAGGAAATAACCCCTAGGCACTAGCTAGCTGTGGGTCCCAGGTACCTCGTATCTCGGTGAGAGTAACCACAAAAACAAAATATCTGTTCTCGTTCCTGAGCCACTAGTAGGGATCAGACCCATAACCTAGTGGTCCCCAATCATCATCATCATAATTTAGTTAGAGTTTTAAGTGTTAATATTGCTAAGTGAAACTGAGGCCAAACCCCACGGATTCACTAGCATACTAGTACACGTCCACCCACCTAGATACCTGGGTTTTCCGTTTATGCTCAAACAAGTTCAACAATCCAAGAAGTATAGTTTACACATGGAAATATCACTTCCACATCACACATTAACTAAACATCCCCATGTACATCACACAAGTCACAAATCCCACTTTTCATTCAAATGCATTTTGAAATCAAACTAACACCAAAATTGCCTACAACAATTTTCACATTTCTTTAACACTTCCACAAATACATTAAAAAAATTTATAATACCATTATAAGATATTTAACTCACATAACAGCCCACACACATGTCGCATAATAACCTTCTCACCTTCACAATTCATTTTATCAATAAACAAACACAAAACATCCCACACCCGTGCTTCGCACACAAAACACAATTTAGTAAAACATTTCGGCAATTTATAAAACATTCTAAAAATGTTTAACATCTCAAATCACCACTTTTACATTTAAAAACCCACATTAGGTGAACACAATCACCCAAACAGTACATATACACCCTTACCCAACTTTGTTTAACCAGATAAAACATTTACAATTTTTATAAAACAAACCCAAGAGGTATAACTATTTTTTGCACACTAAACCCATTTCAAAACCCTCATTAAAAACCAAAATCATACCAATAACAATCAAATACATAATTTTCAGACCTAAAACACTTATTAAACTACCCTCAAGTGTTATAAAAATACATCAAATAATACCACAGAGATACACATGAAAACACACATTTTCATAAATCACCTTCAAGAAGTACAACACAGTTTACACCTTAAACTCAATCAAAAACCTCTTTTCAAGGCCAACATGAAAATAATTAATTAAAAAACTATAATTGTCAGCCCCTTTAAAAACTAATAAATCACTTTCATATGTTATAAATTAAACCCAAACATTACCCCAATAGTCACACATGAAAAATACCCAATTTCAAGCTAAAATACAACTAAAAATTAAATGTTTCACCAAATCCATCAAAAACAGATTTCAAACAAAAAAAAGGTTATAAACATACTTAATTAATAAACCAAGAAACCTAACTCATCACAAAATGGTTACACATGGAATCACCTACCTTTTGAGTTGAAACCCTCAAAACTTGGTGCGAAAGCTTAAGCGCACCACCGCCGCACCACAAGGAATATAAATCCAGAGCTAGACCACCAAAAATTGAACCAAAAGATACCAAATCAGACCTTAGGATCTAACCCCAACTTCTAGACACGAGTAACTTCAAGAAAGATGAAATAAAACTAAAAAAAAGGATGGAAGGAACCAAGAAGGAATTCCCTTACTTGAAATATCGTGATGAAATCGGCCCCAATCCACCAAAATATGAATATCCAAGTACCCAAAACTGGTATGGAGGTTCTAAGGAGTCATATTAGGTCATGTGGGAACTCAAATGGGGGGAAAATGATGAAAATTGAAAGATGTTATGAAAGATTCATTTTACCTTGTCAAATCTGGTTGATTTGAGAAAGAGTATGAAATATTTCCCTACTTCTCGGCTCACCTGAGCTCCAAAATTGTGAAACCGATACTGGGGGCGATGCTCGGGCTGTTGGTTATGAGATGGAGGTAGAATCATGGGAAAACAGTAAAAAATGAATGAGATATGTAGAATTTACAAAAAATATTTAAAGCATGAAATTGGCCTACGGGCAGGCCCATTACCTAAATCAAAAACCCAAATCCATCATGATTTTGGATTTATATGTGGTCCAAAGGGATATGGTGGTTTTAATATATCAAGTTATGCCAATTGGGAAGTGGAATGGGTTTAAAATAGAAAAAATTGAAGGATTTATAGAAGAAAAAAATTAGTTTTTAAATCTAGAATTGGGATCGCGATTTGACCCAAATTTTCAAAACCCACCATTTTCACCAAAATGAGTGGTAAACCCCCCCAAAAAATCAGGAATGCAAATTAAATGAAATATTAATATATAAAAAAGTCACGTGTGTGACATTATGAGATTTTTTATTAGGCATGATAAAGATATGTGGACTTCCAGATCCAATTTCATTTTCTTTCTCATGAATAATATCATTCCATTGTCCATCATATCCTCCATTATCGTGAATCTTCATATTTCCAGCCATTTTCTAAAACCCAAAAAAGATATTGTGAGAGTCAAAAATCAAAATCAAGGGGGATTACCTTCAATATATAACATCTTACGTTAAATTCTAAGATCGTTACCATAATTCTAAGACTATAACCTATACTTATACGTAACCTTAGGGACATCCCTAGACATACCTTAGAAATATCTTTTAGGGATCTCACTAAAGTTGTCGCATCCTAGATTCCAAAGGTTAACTAAACCATTCCTCTAATACCAAGTGTAGAGACCCAAGATTGACGTACCTAGAAATTACATTACTTTTGAGGAATAATTAATACATAACAAGAACCAACATTCTAGGACCGTAATAGTTTAGTGTCTTTAGAAACTCAGAACATAGTCTTCTAATCATGGTGAAAGATCTTCAACATCTCCCACAAAGATCTTCCCCTTTTGTTTTCTTACCTAAAACCATTATTTAAATCCTTGGGAAAAGAAAACTTATATAGGGTAATCTAAAATATTAAGTAAGGGTAATCATGGAGAAAATAAAACAAATCATATACATTTGAACTTAAAAAAAATATGAACATAATGTTTAAACATCAAAATATTGAGAAATAAATCATGGAAATACATAAGTCATAGATCATAAAGGAACATGAATCGTGATAAAATTGCATGGTAATAAAGCATGTAATTGTGGAAAACCATTAATCATATGATATTATTTCCATAGTAGCCAAGGCATTGGTGCCAAGACCATCTTCGTGGACAAAGTCCCTTACTGAATCAAGTTCAATCCTTGTTCTAGTTTTGAATCACTGAACCGGATTAACTTTTCATTCCAGCCATGTCTATCTCATGAGATATAAATCATTACCCAATGCATTGGAGGGAGATATAGGTCCCACCCATCTCATAATGAAATCATTCTTACTTGTTCCATAAAATAAACATAAAACATTCATCATAACCCAAAGAATAAAATGGGTTTCATAAACATCATCCCACCATCACATAATTTATATGAAACAAATGGATATCATTTCATCATAAGAAAAATAACACCATATAAATAATTGAGACATTATACCTGAAACATAATCATTCTAAATAATGTCATCTTATATGGAAAATAGTTTTGATAAAACACTTGAAATGAATTCTTGAGGAAAATATCCTTTCTTCTTCAAAATCATTTTCTTTCCACAAAATGACATACAATTTTAAAAGAAAAATGAATTTATTTAAAATAACCATGAAAACTTTTGGAGGAAGCTTCATGAAAATTATGCATTATGAAACCGTAAAAATCCGTTCATTCCATATAAGTTAAAAAACATTGTCCACGTACTTTTGCCGGAAAAGTCAAAAAGTACCTTATATGGAAAACAAAAGAAGGATTCCTTCCATAACACAAAGTAAAAGTTAAATAGGGATGAACATGAATTTAAACATACAAGGAATAATATTAAACACTTTATGAAAAACATATTTATGGACATGAATGAAAAATATAACCCCAATAAATACTTACGTATAAGCAATCTCAAATAAAAATGAGATTGAAAAATTATCCCTTACCTTAGGTCCAATTTGTTTCGTACATGTCCAAAAATCCTGTATAGTGGGTTTAAACAAATTATTAACTTGTAACAGAACCATAATCATATTTATGATATCATATATGATTCAATTATGACTTTATATTACCCGTTCTTTTGTCAATTCCATGTTAAAGCAACGTTTTCAGTAAAATCATTTCATTAATCGTACGTGGTTGGACTTGTTGTTCTTGATATTATTATTACTTATATCATGATTTACTTACTTATAGAATGTAAAACATGATTTATATATCATATATATTCAGTATATATATATATATAATAGACAGATAAATGAAATGAAACACACCATTCATGGAGACGGTAGGCCATACGTACGCATGAATGTTGTTTTCCTTTCCTTATTTACTTGAATCGAAGTAAGTGGATGACATATATTGTAACACCCCAAAATTACACGGTATGCTTCTCTTTGAATAATACAGTAGCGTGTGTTGTATGCAACTTCGAGTTCTAACACACAACACAACCAATCAAACTAGACGTTATGAATAGTAATACCCACTTTTTGAAATTTCATAAATTTTATCTTTCAAAATGGAATTCATTTTTGGATTCTGAATATCGAAATTAGCTTAGGGTTATTTTTTGGTATTTTTCTGAAAACATTCAATTTTTAATGAATAGTGAAAAAACACTAAGTTATAGTTTAAAACCGAATTCATATTTAAATATTTATTTATATTATTTAAATTTAATTAAGGTCAAAATAGATAAATAATACCTATATAATCTCAATGTAATTCATTGTATTTAGTTTAGAATAATTTTAGATATATAGAAATTTTATGGAACTTTTCACCGTTTTTTACCCACCTCCTAGGAAAATTTGGAAATTCACATAATACTTAATTTTACCGTTTCTATGAGTGGAATTTTGAAAATCCGAGTGACACAGTTAATATTAAGTAGTAAAAAGTGGTTCAATAATATAAATTTTTTTTTGATGAATAGTAACATTTTACTTTTATTTACCACAGTTAAAAGTAAATAGGGTAATTAAGGTTAAAAATGATATTAATATTACCCTAACATGTGTACTAATTCTATTGTACAAGTTTATCTTGACCAGAAACAACCTTAGTAATAAAATATTATCATTTAGGTCCACTTGGATTAGATTAGGACATTTATTATTATTTAATTCAAAGAAGAGTTAAAAGAGATAAAATCAAATTTTAATAACTAAAACATTTTTAATATAATATTATACACGAGATAAATTTGATTATAAATATTCATTAGAAAGATAAAAATATTTCTTACAAAATGGTATTTTATTTATAATTTTTATACATTAAATTATTTAATTTATTTATGACACGATGATGATGCCATAATTACCTTATTAGTGAAATATTAAAATAATTGATATTATAAATACCCAAATAAATATAATTTGAGACTTTTAATGAATTAAACTAATTTTATAGCTTCATATGACATGTTAATATTGATGTAACTTTGTTTTTGTGAAGTAATCATGCTGTTATGATTTTCACAAAAATCAAATACCAAATAGTGTCAAAATTGAAATAAAAGAGTTTTTAAAACAAATATTATATTATTAATTGATATTAAATTACTAAGAATCTAAGTATCAGCCAAAGGACTTATATCATGATAGGTGTATCATTAATGGACCACTTAGGTGTCTCTTTGATGTATATAGTAAGTTTATTAACTATATAATATAAAAATACAAAGTGACATGGTAAATGTGAAGCTAATTAACTAAGAGTTAGAACTAAAATATAAGGTTAATATAGTGACCCAAACCTGTCTGAAACATATTGGTTAAGTGGTTTTAGACCCATAACCACCTTAACCTTTAAATAATCCACTTTGTAGCCATTAGAAACCGAATATGAATTTATTATAAAATAATATTTCTAGCTTTTCCAAAGGTGCCCCTCACCCCTCTTATAAAAGGGAACGTCCCCTTCCCTCTAATTGACACATTAAAAGACTTTTTTTCTCAGCCAAACCCTTCCCAAATATCCTCCCAACTTACCTCACTTTAACATGGAGGCCTTATTTTGATCATAAAGCCAACTATGGAGCCGTTTTGATCAAATCAAAAGGAAGAACCCAAAGAAGAGGTAATGATTTCACCACCCTCTTTCAAGTTCCTTTCTTCTTCAACTTCTTCTTTCCTTGTTATTTACATTCTAAAATAATAACTCCAATATCTTCTATTTACATTTATGTTATTATAAATATGTAACAACAAAATTAATTATTTTATCCATCCTTTAATAACATGTCACCATACATGCGTAAGTACGACCTACCGTCTCCACGTCCTGGTGTAATTGTTATTCAATATATTATTATTTAGATGGGTATAATAATGATGTGTAATTCATGTAAATAATAAGTATAAAATAATAATTATTCTTTATATATGATATAACATCCAATTATATATGATTTTAATATAAAAAAAATATGTTATCGCTCGTGCATACATACGGGCTACTGTCTCCACGAACGCAATGAGATTCATTCCCCATCGTTTCCATACAAGTATAATACTCATTTTATGATTAAAAATAATGTTTAAGGACTTGATATAATTATTTATATGAATAATATACAGCCTATCCATAAAAAACACGACTTATGTAACAAAACATATAAAAGAAAATGAGTAAGTTAACACCCGAAACGACGATAATGCTAAGATATTATTAACAATGCAATGTTAAAAGATGAAATATGATATCATATTAATTTATATTATTCTTTTATAATTCAATAACAATTATTTCACCATTATACATGAGGATAACCTACCCTCTACCAAGGAAAAAGTACAAAGTAAGGGGTTTCTTATCTCACTTTTAATTCCGTGAGATTTCCATTGTTCACCACTTATTTGTTGCATGCTGTGTGTGTACTAGCCATTTTTGTATTAATTTTGTAATATATTTTAATTTATGGATATTTACATCATAATTTTATTATCCTTAATTTAATGGTGTATGTTTCATAAGTTACCAAATCGATAAGGGAATTTGAAATTTCTATTTCCACTCATTCAGCTTGACGAATACTTCATTGATCATCTCACTCCAAGATTATGTGTGGAATCACTATTTATTTACTTATGTCATATTATCCACTCCCCTTTATGTAGATATAATTTTGATACACATAATCACTCCATTGATAAATTCTCAATTCATCGATATCAACTTGATAAGAGTAATTTTAACTCAATCTCAATTTATTGAGTTAAACATCTAATTCATTGGTGTTGTTTTTACAAGAATATGTGTGAATGTCCATTGATTTTTTTACACTAAATATCCAATAATATTGAGTGTATTTATATTTTCACACATAATTATGTCATTCATTTATCCTTAACCTAAGGATACGACCTTTATGAGAGATTTCATCTCAATTTACATTCCATTGTGACTCCTTTGTTGTTATACACCAAATCACTTTTATATGGTGTATATAATGTACTTTGACATATTATATAATGAATCCCTTTATTCTCATGATATTACAAAGTTTTTATTACCTCAATTATTCGTATTCAAGTGTCTCTCTTTTGGTTAGTAACTCTAACTAAAATATGATTTTAAAATGTTTTAAAGATTTATTATTCTAAATATTTCTCATTAATGTCCATGTTTTAAAAATGGTTTTAAGGATTTATTTATCTTGACATTAAAGTTTTTTAAAAAAAAATTCTTTTACAAGTTTCAAAGTCGTATGGGACACTTTGATTCAATAATCTATTTTAAATGGCTTCTTGACAAATAGTGTGACTTTTAATTGTTTTCCAGAAAAAGGGGGATATTTCTCTCAATAGTTTGATGATTATTTTAATCTACGTAAATATCCTTCATTATTCTCGATTTAGGTTAATCTGATACAATACAATCATCCATATTGTATCGAATGATTTATGTTTGACTGTGGATGTGCTATTTTTATACCATTCATGGTTTGTGGTTAACGTATTGACATTTCGTATTCTAGTTTTAATACGAATGTTTATGTTATGTTTCAAGCTTTTCATGTGAGGAATGAATTGGACTTAGTAAGTGACAGGTGAAGCCCACTATAGCTCCTCGATGCATCGGTAGGTCTCATGAGACAAACTAGTGTCTTGTAACAAGTCCTTGACAAAATCATATCTGTAGTCTTGGTACAAGGCCTTGACTATGTAGTTATGATAGTCTGGCATTATTCATTCCATCACTATGAAAGTGGTTTTTGATATTGCATGTGATTATTCGACTAGTAGAATATCCATGTGAATAAGTAAATGGAATTATTTCATTTTATTTCTTCTATATTATGTTGAAGTTCAAGTTTAAAAGTATTTTGTTTTAGTTATAAATTTCCCTAAATGTTTATGATTATTTTTGAAAGTTTCCACTATATTGTTATCCTTACTGAGCATATGAGCTCACCCCTTTCAATGTTTTATTTTTCCTAGGATGTGAAGAAGTAATTTATGAATGACCTGTAGGGATAATATAAGGGGATATGAAGACAATATGTTGTTGTAGTTTTGTTTTACATTATGATATAATGTAAACTTTATGAATGTATCTAGTGTTTCCAGGGCTACTAAACTAATCGGTCTTTCGGGACTTGATCCTTTGTGATCATGCCAATGTTATGTAATAATGCACCAACTTTGGGTAACTAGGGTCGGGGCATTACATATATATATATATATAAATTCATTGGCATTATTATGTTATATATACTATTATTATTCATTATATATACTTTATAATCATTTTTGAATGGTTAACATGGAGAATGAATCTCATCGCGTCGTGGAGACGTTAATCCGCACGTACGCACGAGCGATGATATCGTTCGCGTAATTATTGAATGGGATTGGTGTGGATGATATAATATCTCAGAATCAGTATGATGTTATAATAACATTATATAGTTATTATTTACACCATTATACCTATCCAAGTAAGGTGGTGGTGGAAAAACATTTTACACTACGGCGTGGATACGGTATTCCATACTTATGCACGCGCAGTGATTTTGTTTTCCGTAGGATGGATAAAAGTGAAATAGGATTGTTTCATATTTATAATAACATATCAGTGTATTGTTGATACTGATGTTATTACTTTATAATGAAAAAACTAAATAATAAGAAGTTGAAGAAGAAATAAACTTGAAACAATCGGTAGAAGAGATTACCTCTTCTTCGACGCACCTCTTTTAAGCTTCCACTTAAGGCACTAGAGTTGGTCTTTATAGAAGACCAGAACCTCTATAATATAACTACAGAGGTTGAGAAGAGAAATTGGCAGGGGTTTTCTGATATTTAAGGCTCAAAATTGAGTGAATATGAGAGGGAAGGAGGTGCCCTTATATAGGAGAGGAGAGAAGTAATTTTGGAAACCTTAAAACTATTAATTAATAATAAAACTAAACCACAGATAAAAACAACCAAAAATTACCCAATTAGAATATTAAATAATATAGGGTTGTAATCTCATCAAACAATAAAATTTAGACATGTTTTAATTTTATTTTAAACCTTATCAACTTGATTTATCATTATTTAATATATTTATTTTTATTTGTGGTAATAAAATTATAAATTCTAAATTGTTATAAATGCATACTTAAATGTTTTAAATTTCCCATAATTGGATACTTTATAACCTTCTAGACCATATAATTTTCAATTTGTATTGTTTAAATATTTTTGTGATTTTTAAATAATTTAATATTATGTTATTTTTATAAAATATCAATAGTGTCAATTTTGACACAATTCATTATTTGAATTTAAATAAAAACCACACAAGAGATATGTTCAAAAAATATATATAATATATTTATAACATGTCATATTCATCAAAAAAATCATGGGTCGTATTAATTTTTACATATATTATTTATTTTAATATTTTTAAAACCATTTATTTGGTATATCTCTTAACAAAATAATTACTACAAACTTTTTATATAATTATTTAATATACTTATTTTATGCCTAAAAATTAAAAATAAAATCCTATGATGAATATAAATATAATAACTTTAACAATAATATTTTTACTCTAATTTATCATCTTAAAATCACTACATTTAAATTGTTATATTTATTAAATTATGAAGGTGACATCTTAGACTTCATTTAAAATAAAATAATATAAATGTCCTAATCTGATTTATAAGTCTCAAAATGGTCCCAAAATCGATCCTTGGATGCTTAGGGTATAGATATTCTCGACCAATAATGTTTGTTCATGTTTATGGTCCTTTTGATAGGTATTGTTAAATTAATAAAAACTATATTATTGATTTGTCACTAAATAAATAATTTCTACATCATTAATGTATAAGCTGTTAAGGTAATTAAATATTTCTTAAAAATTACAAATAAATTACCATGATAAAGAATTTTTTTTTATATTTCAAATGAGTTTTTATAATTGAATTTATATTCTGTATAACCATATATTAAAAATAATCTAATTATTAATGTTTGAGTGAGACATATTTCACTTTCCTTTAAATAAAATAAATAAAATGTCTTAATCAAATACAAGTGGGTTCCATTAGATTCCATTTCTACACAAGTATAATTTAGGGAAAAATATAATCATCCAATTATATTAAGAAAAGTTTTAGGTTAATTTTATAATATTATATTTACACTTAATTACCCGATTTACCTTAAACTATGGTAAATAAAATTTACCGTAGTCACTATTCATAATGCCTAAAAATAAAAAGTAGTTTATTAACATAATTTGGACCTACTGATTCCAAATATGGAATCCATTTTTCCAAATTAAAAACACAAAAGTTGCAGTATTTAATTTAAAATTGATCCCATTGTTGAGAAAATGGGTTTTAAAAGTTAAAACGTTGCAAAATATTGGAATGTTTTTACTTATGAATTTAGTGTAAAATTAATGCTAAAGAGTTAGTTTATATTAAATGGTAAAAATATATTCTATTTATACTTTAAAACCATTAAATATTATAATTTAACCATAAAAATTATCATGATGAAAAAATTTGTTTTTAATTAAAATTTAACTTACTTTTACTATTCATCAAAATAAGAAACTTATCAGAAAAATGTCAAAAATTTATCCGAAGTAAATTTTTTCAACCTGATTCAAAATAATAATTTAATTTTGTCAAATTGAATTTAATAAACATGTCAAAAAATAAATTTAATGTCGGTGCACCAGCAAAATGCATCAAAACTGCATTTTTAAAAAAATACTTACTTTACCGGAAAAATTTATTTTGTTCTCATACGATGTTCTGTAAAATGTGTAAGATGAATTATAATGTCATAAAATTCGAAATTTAGTTACTACTATTCATAATGGCTAGTTCATAAAAATATTATAACAATATATTGTTTTTTAGTGAAACTCGGTATTCCGTAAAACACACGATGTTGAGGAAGGTCTCTCTTGCGTGCAACACAAGACAATAATAGTGTTTGCGTATAATAAAAGCTAATAAGGTGTTGTGTATAGCACAGGATAATTTTGGTGTAGCGTATAACTCAAGATATCAATGAAATTTAAAAGAATAATTTTCATAAAATCTCGGGGTGTTACAATATTATTTTCAAACTTTTGTAAAATGATCTATATTTCATTTATGATGTGATGAAAATAACAACATGTCAATTAGATATAGGATGTGGTCAGTATGACTTGAATTTTGTGTCTTAAATATATTAGTTTCATTTTAGTTTAAAAATTAATTTCATAGGAAAAAATGAGCTTAAGAATATCACATGGTTTTCTCATTATTTTATCATCAATTACCTAATAAATTTCATTATAATATTTATCTAATTTTTATTTAGTTACATTTCAAAGAGGTAATTTTTGAAGATTAATAGGAAATAGTGTAATTATGGATGGATTGTTCCCAAAATGAATGTTCTCTTTAATTGGGTCACCTCCATAGTGATTCTTTTCACTGAACATGTTATTAAATACAATATCACTTTCTTTTGATAACAACAAGAAATGGTGTGATGTGTAAGAATTAAGAACATCTCAATCCGATAAATGGTAAGCTTGGTATAAATAAAAGTGCATGTTTTTAGAAAAAAATTGACACTTTATGTTTAATTAATTTTTTTGTTGTATTACTATCCTAGAAATTATTTTCGTATAAAGGTGCATTCTTTTTCTTCAGCTGGGGTGGTTTCTTCAGTAAATAATAAAAAAATTAGAGGTTAGGGGACAAAGACAGTAGAACACTGATAATATTTAATATATGTAATAAACGGTATATTCCAATGTAATTATAAGAAAACATTTTGAAATTTTTTTAATATATATATATATATTATTGTATATGTGTTGAAATTTTTTTCAATTAAATTATATATATTTTCTCCCTATATTTTCCCATTACTCGATATTTTTTAAATTTTAGTATACTATAATTCTAAAAACACAGTGTAGAGGAATTCCCCCTTATCAGTGATAGTAATAACATAAATAATAGGTCCTTTTATCTACACTAGAATATTTTCTTTTAAAGGTACTATTTATCAGTCCCAAGAAAAGTGATGATAAATGTATTCTTTATCAGTATTAGGAAAATTGCAGATAAAGAGAATCTTTATCAGTGCTAAAAAATGAGCTAGTAAATTACCCCCTCTTTCAAAACATCTTTAAGACTAATGAAAGATCCTTTTATCAATGAATAATAAAGGAAATTATAAAGGTACCCTCTATTTCTGTTTCTATAACGCTGATAAAGACCTAGGTTTTTTAATCGTACTCCAATTGTGCGAACTTTTTTACATTGACAATGACCTATTGTAGCATTGTTAATGACCTTATGTGTAATAGTGTTTCAATACATCTAAATAAAGGGATAATTCCTTTTCCAAAAAACAACATATTTTGTCTCGTGATACATATTGATGCATTAAGTGGCTCTAGAGGGCCCCACCGATCAATTACAACATCCAATGAATTCCTTATATGAAATGGGTGAAGCATTATCCATATAAACATTCATATTTAAACATGCATATGAAATGGAAATAATTTACCTAATCAATACACATAATCATAAACCATATAGGGTGAAATGAATGGTATCAACATAATACTTCCCCAATCAAACTGATCATAATCCATCAGGAGAAATAATAAGGGTGGTATCATTGGAGTATATCCCCATTAAAGAATATTATACATAAAATAGATTATTTATAGTTGGAAAATAATTGTTAAATATCACTTCGAGCTGTTTTTTGAGTAAGTAAACCTTTTTTTTAAATCACCTTTTCTATTTTAAAACTATAATATTCTTAAAATATTTTCAAAATCCACTTCTTTGAAAATAACTCCGGTAAACTACCAATCTATCAAATATTATGATTTTTTTATTTATAAATAAACTTTTAAAATTTCAAATTAAGCTTTAAATAAATGATTTTCATACTGGTGGGTAATTTTTTACAATCCATATAACATAAAAATTCCATTTATTTTTTACTATAAAAAGGATTGAAGAATGCATCGATCGTAAAACGAAAAAAAATCCATTAAAAAGTATTATAAAAAGTAGAACATTGGACAAAATGAAATAAACAAATCATTTAGAGAATATTAAAAAAAATAGAAAACATTTTTTCAAACATTTTTAGAAACAATTGTTTTAGAAGAAACTGGTTTTTCAACTGAAGATAGATATAATGTTATATTATATTAAAAAAATTCATAATCATTTTAATTAACAATAAGATAAAAATTGTACTATCAATTGTATAATTTCATTAATAAACATTTGAGAAGAAAATTTATTTATTTTTATATTTAAATATCAAATAATTCCCACAAGTGTGACTTGAATAAAATATTTCCCGAATATTGATGATGTTGTGAAATAAACCCTTTCCACTTTGGTAAATTTTCAATCATATGCTTCATGGAAAAAATAACATCAAATGAAAAAATAAATACCATGAATATAAATAATTTCATGATATATAATATAAATAGGGGTATCATATGCACAACATAAATGCATAATTAGTGAATATGGAATATTTCTCCCAGATGTAAATGTGAGCTGAGAAAACCTTACCTTGTGTCTTACTCATTACATACATTATTTATATTTCTGGATAATGAACATATGTTACTTTTTTTACATTACTAATAAAAAAATTTAACTTAATTATTTCTTTTATTTCACTTATTAACATGTTATATACAATAAAAAATCAATTATATTTATATTAGGTGTTTTGATGATATTTGACTAATGTGTCAAAAATGAATTTGGTAGCTTAACTATTGGTCTAAGTGGTCATTGTTTTAATAAAACAATATTCCTGAATTTTTTTTAATATTCATGCATAAATTATAATTTATATACTAATAAATAATTTTTTTATAAATGAAGTGTGTTATTAACATAGAGAAGGTAGGTCAAACACATGCATGAGTAACATTTCAATTTTCCAACTATCATTATAGAAAGGACAGAAGTAAAATTTTAAATTAAGATAATGATAGTAAATATCATAAATATCATATTAATTATATATATATATATATCATCTATCTGCGGTGGTTATGAAAATATAGTCACATCGCTTCATGATGGTAGTTGTCCACACATAGATGAATGACATTATCAAATTTCAGTGACTAAAAAGGAAAAAATGATATATTATATGTTTATAATGATAAATATGTCATGATTATAATAAATATGTCATTTATATTACATCTATTTTTTTTATTTATCCTTATTATCTTCTACATAAATCATTATTGTAAAACGAATCATGGCACTTCGTGACGTGTGAGGCTACTATACACATGAGCGACATTTATCTCATCCCCTATGGAATAGAAATCAAAACTGTATATATGATATAATTACTCTAGATGTATAATTATATTATAAATATCACAGAAACACAAACAAACACATATATATATATATATATTCAATTATCATACACTACCGTGAGAGTTGTTGATGGATAACGTTTTACATCGGTCTTCGATGCGGTAGTCCATCGTACACACAAGTGACATTATCATTTCCTAATTGATGAAATAAAAGGTAGATATAAGTCATGATATTAACATAATAAAATATATTTGTATGTTAGATATTTTAGTTACTCTATAATCCCAAATTGGGAATATTTTATGGATTTCAAAAAATAAATTAATCAAAATCAAATTGTGAGGAATTTTACCTCTTCTAGGACAACCTCTTTTGAATTATAACTAATTCATTCATAGATTAGAATTTTTTTTCTAAACAAAATTCTTCTATTATTAGAGTAAGGTACATTTGAAATGATTTGGTAAGGTTTTTTCTGATCCAAAATGGTCTTATGTAGTGACTAAGAAAGGATACGTGGTGGCCTTTTATAAGTGAGATGAGCTTCACACTTGAAAATTTTGAAATTAAAAAGGATTACCAAAATTATCCACATTCCAAAAAGTGTGTAAAATTGAGAATTATCAAGGATTAGATATTATAAGGTATAAATAAGTAAATAAAATGATGTTTGTACATGCTTTTTTAATTTTTAGCTCTTATCTTCTTAGTTTAACACACCAAGTAAATTTGCTTTTACCATAACCATGGTTAATGATTTTTACTGCTTTTACTTTTCATTATGGTTAAAATTTAAGATGATATTATTAGATAATATAAATTATTATGATTCTAAATATTTAATCCATTTTTTAAAATTCTAGTCATATATGTGGAAAACTATTTTTTAAAATAAATTCCATAGAAGCTATAAGAGTGCATGCTTTCAAAGAGAAAGTATTCAAATATATAAAAATTTAATATTTCAAAATTTAATATGAAACTGATTTTATAGTAATAAATTTAATATTTATACAAATAAATATATTTATATATAATTAAACGAATATAACTTTAAAATAATTTAAAATAAAATATAAATTTATAAATAATTTAATTTAAAGGCAGTTTTAAATTAAAATTCATTATTTTTCAGTAAACACCAAAACATTAATCATCTCTAAAAATTCAAAACAAAATCACCCTAAGATAATTTTGATATGATGATTTAAAAATGAATTTTATTTAAAATTTTTAAAAAAATGTTGAAATTAATTATAAATCATGTGTACAAAGTTCGACAAGGCCACTATTGAAGAAAATACGGTTTTTTTGGAAAATATTTATTTTTCTTTTAATTGACTGTTATTTTATTTATAATAAGTTGATAACCAATTATTTTATTTTATAAATTAATAAACCATATAATATTAATAAATTATTTAGTCGTATTCATAACTTTAAACTTAATGGCTATGTTATAATTTTAATGTTTAATAAAATATTTTAATCAAGTTTCACATTTCATTCAAACCAGGTGTCTTATGCCTTGCAATCTATTGAAGAGATTATATATATATAAATAAATATATCATAAATTCAAAGGGTATTGAATTTCCTTATAATCAAGGTGTTATTTTTCATAAATTCTATCAAAAATGACGTTCATATTTTAAACAAATCTGAAGGTTTTTTCAAAAATAAACATATTTCATAATCATAATCATCTATTATTTATTGTATCTTCACATTTGGGTTAGTATAACCTACAAATTAATAAATACTATAAAATAATATAGTGGATGATTATGATAATTTAATAATTGATAATATTTGAGAGGAATAATTAAATAATTATTTTGTTTTGTTTTTGTAATGGTAGCATCAATTTTAACTCCTTAATTTAGATACTAATGTTCGTTTATGATAAATCATCAAAACGTGATCATTGCTGATTTTTTATTTAAGGATCATAACCAAAACCCTTGTATAATGAACCTATAATATTATAAATAATTATAAAACATAAATTCATGTCACTTTTAAAATATTTTAATGACGATCTTCCAGAAAAGTAAGAACAACAACACCAATATTATGAAACTAGTTTAAAATGATCAATATTAATCACACTCGATATTGAAAATAGATAATAACTAATTATTATAAATGTAGATAATAATATTAAATTATGTTTATAAAATGTTATTAATATGAGTAATTTTTAGAAATATTTATTGATATAATTCTTTTGGTTATACAATAGATTCATGTGGTTTAGTGGAAATCAGGAATAAGGTAAGTGTTACTTATCTCTATCTTCAATTTTATGGGGAATATTTTATATTTTACACCATGATTTATTTTATATGGTTTGTTAACTGTACTAATTTCATTTAAGTGTGAAGAATATATTTCATTTCATGATATTTTAAATTTAATTTTCTAGAAACACTGTCACGACCCCCTCCCCACAAAGTGTACCCCTCCTGGGCCGGCAATGTGAAAAGGGAGATAATGACCCCCGAGTCCCGCCTCCAGTAGGCCCCGGGTTGGCGACTAGCACCGAGGGTATAATACACACACAAATGGGAGGCATTACCCTCTAAGAGAACACATGCAGAAGAGAGAGATAGAATAGACTCCAACCAACTCCAACTCATAACTGAAATGTAAAAGAAACCCAAGTACATATATGAAATGTCATGCAAAATTACTACAACTGAAAGGGAAAACTAAAAGTACCCAAAAGAAAGTAAAACGACAGCGACCACAAGCCCGAACAGCTCCTCCTCCAACTGCAAGCTAGTAGCAACCATCTTGATCTCCAACCTGCTCCAAGTGACCTGAAAAACAGTTTATATGTACATAGGGTGAGTATAACAGTATACTCAGTAAGATCCTCCCCAAGACTCTCGTGCAAAAGTAAAGAAAGCATGCTAAAGCCCAGTGAACAACAAGTGAAACTAACTCGTCACCTAAACAGGTATACTATGTTCCCAACCTCACCATGGCTACTCTCACCAAGTAACGCATACAAGAATATAGCATGTAGTAAAGAATATCAAGGGTACCCCGCTACCACTTCCACACTGGTTTTCCGCTTTGCCCCAACGACATACGTCCTGTGCATCTCTCTCCAAAGGCTTTCCCGCAGACACCTGGGCTAAGCTCCACAATCTGCACCTCGTGCTCCACAAAGGCTTGCCCGCAGACACCTAGACGAAGCACCACATTGTCCTCACAACCAAAGTAACCAGGTAGTTTCCGGGAGCCACCACAGCTCGCATAACGTGTATCATACGTCGGGTATTATACCTCAATCCATTACAGCCCATACACCGAGTAAGGATCCTCAAGCCATCACAGCCTATACATGTTACACCTATAGCAGTCCATAAGATACTATATCCAAAATATATGTGTGTGAATAACCACAAGCCATTACAGCCCTCTACACACATATATGGGGTAACTAACCACGGTGCCTCATGGCACAAGTATCTACCAAGAGAAGAGAGTGGGGCCAAAGGGGGTAGTCAGCCATTCAACCTCCCATCAGAATGTTGGGGAAAACACCCCCCCAGGGCTCAGAATCCCCGGGGTGTCAGTTGCCCTTACCGACAGGGTGGAGTAGCGTATAGAAACACAAAAAGTACAGAATATATAAGTAACTCACATCCACACTATGGGCATTACCTAGTCTTAGATACAACTGCAGCTAACGTCTCTCAGATTCCAGGCTGCTACTTCTAAGACTAGGTATCCTATAAGCACACAACCAATTGAAGAGCATTATTAGATTACTCCATTCTCATTTATCAGTTCCACTGTACATTAATTAATTCATTAAACAGTAATTAAGATTGAACAATTCCACATTTAACTGAAATGGCATCACTTTCAAAAACAACTGCTCCTTTTAAGATTCACATCACCTTTAAATTCCAGCATCTCCATCCCCGTGGATTTTCACCATTTAATCAAACATTCATTACAAAAATACTTTTCCACATTCCCAGGCATTCTAGAAAAACATCCAATGCTTCTAAACACAAAGGAGGCTCAACACGGTGAGTATATATACTACTCGTCGAGTCTTTGCCGCCTATAGAAAGAGCATATACCCATTCTCCCTCGAGAGGCTAAACACGGAAAGCACGTGGCATACCTCGCGCGTCTTCGCCTCCTTTGGAAGAAAGGTAGCAAGACCAGCTGCCTCGAGCAGTGGGGAAAAGCAAGGCAGATTAACATTCAAGAAAACCACAAGCAACCAGCAACCACATCCATCCCATTCCATCACCCCTGGTGTCCTCCCTGACACCCATATGCATAAACTGATGCATCTCGCCACACTAGGCGTCATCTGCTGCCACAACTACAAGTCTCCATGCCTCCACATATCTCAACAGCCATCCAGGATCACATCACAGCACAAGCAGCAGGAAAAAAACATCACAAAATGGGCTCACGGTCCTTTAACAAATGAGAGGGTAACTCAGAACCCTTTTAGAAATTCCCACATAATCTGTTCTCTAATCCATATCGAATTAACAGATTTGTTATTTGTAGGTTCCAATCATGGATACCTAATCAGTAAGCTATCACAATTAAATAACCATGCTTACTTCCCTAATTTGATTATCCTCAAATTAGAACAACAACAACAACAGCAATAACCAGATTAATTTACATGCCTCTTTATCTTTAGCCAATTAATTAACAATTAATTCCGTCTTTACGTTCATTATCAATATTTATCATGAACGAACAACAAATCAAAGAAACATAGATATCACTATATCAAGGAAAACATGAGGCAAACCGTTATCACGGTATAAAGCAACAACATGCGATCGACCAATTCTTTTAATCCGGTTCAAGTATTTAATTAGGTCAATTTCATTGTGATCCAAAGGGATAAATCATGCTAATTCTACGATTGTAGATATACAATTAGAGAAGCCATGAATCCCCTACCTCAAACAGTTCCTCACGTTCTTTATCCACACAACAGGTCACGATCCTCCCCTCGTGACAACTGCATCCACCGGAGTATGCTTATATCGAAGATTGATCGACACGGCTCGGTTGCATCAAAAACAGAGCAGAACCAATCCTAGGAGTAAAGATTGACTGTGAAACTCCTACGGAAAGGATTGAAAGGTTCTAGCGCCTCTTAGTTAAGAACAAAGGGAAGGAACAAGGGAGAATGATACCTCGTCCCTTTTTAAGATTTAACGAGGTGACGGTTTAAGATCCGGTTAATTCTCCATTAAAAACGGATCGCATTAACCCACGCGGTTTGACCAAGTAAAACATTCCAAGCCCTAGGAATAATTAATATAGGATTTATGGCATTTGAATCGCCTTAAGAGCCCTTAAAATAAGGCTTTAAATGTATTTTACATCAAAGGAAACGTAAAAAGGGGGAAAACTGTAGGAGTCTGGAAACACTGTTCACCCACCGTTACTGTACATGAAACTGATCTGTCACACTGATCTGTGAAACTGATCTGTGAAACTGATCTGTCACACCGATCTGTGAAACTGATCTGTGAAACTGATCTGTCACACCGATCTGTGAAAATGATCTGTCTCACAGATCTGTGAAACTGATCTGTCTCACCGATCTTTGAAACTGATTTGTCTCACCGATCTGTGACACTGATCTGTCTCACCGATCTGTGAAACTGATCTGTCTCACCGATCTGTGAAACTGATCTGTGAAACTGATCTGTCACACCGATCTGTGAAACTGATCTGCCACACCGATCTGTGAAACGGATCTGTGAAACCGATCTGTCTCACCGATCTGTGAAACTGATCTGTGAAACTGATCTGTCACACCGATCTGTGAAACTGATATGTCTCACCGATCTGTGAAACTGATCTGTCTCACCGATCTGTGAAACTGATCTGTCTCACCGATCTGTGAAACTGATCTGTGAAACCGATCTGTCTCACCGATCTGTGACACTGATCTGTCTCACCGATCTGTGAAACCGATCTGTCTCACCGATCTGTGAAACGGATCTATCTCACCGATCTGTTACTGTTCATAAAACTGGAAACACTGTTCACAAAACCGGAAAATTGGCAAAGTGTTGGGGATAAGTCCCCTTGACATACCGGAACACCTCCAACACCAAAAATTCCACAAAGTAATGGACCGGAGAGGTCTGGGCCATTACATTAGATACCTCTCAAAACATTCTCGTCCTCGAGAATTAAAAACCAACCCAGAAGAAAAGAGGGGTCCGAACAACCACCCCATAAGATACCTCTCAGGGGAAAACCACCATGAGTTGTTCAAAAACTGGAACAAAACGACGACATCCGAGAGTATGGGAACAAACAATCCATACCCAAACAATTAAAACATAACATCACATCAAAGGTACATAAATAAAACATGAAAGATCTAACCAGAGAGGAAACATCATTACATGAAAGGAGTTAAACATTGAACAACACTGGGTACTGAGCACGTATCTGTGACTCACGCTCCCAGGTACTCTCATCCATGCCACCGTGTCGCCACAAGACACGAACTAATGGGATAGAACGCCCACGCAACACCTTCTCCTTGTGGTCTTGGATCTCCACAGGTCGCTCCTCGAAGGTTGCATCATCATCAATATCGATCTCTCCCCAATCGATAACATGAGATTCATCATGAAGATAACGACGGAGCTGTGATACATGGAAAACATCATGTATCCGACTCATCTGAGGAGGAAGTGCTACTCGATATGCCACAGCTCCAACACGAGCTAACACCTCGAATGGCCCAACAAAACGGGGAGAAAGCTTACTTCCGCGACCAAACCTTCGCTGCCCACGACGGGGAGTCACCTTCAGAAACACATGATCCCCAACATTAAACTCTAAGGGTCTCCTTCTTTGATCAGCATAAGATTTCTGACGATCTTGTGTTGTCTTCATCCTCTCACGAATCACTTGAACCATCTCTGTCGTATCCTGCACTAGTTCTGGTCCGAGAATTGCTGACTCTCCGACCCCAGTCCAACACAACGGAGAACGGCATGGCTGGCCATACAAGGATTCAAACGGTGCCATGCCGATGTTAGAGTGAAAACTATTATTGTAAGCGAACTCTACCAAAGGTAAGTACTTCACCCATGAACCTCCAAAATCAAGAACACAAGAGCGCAACATGTCTTCAAGAGTTTGGATGGTTCGCTCTGTCTGACCATCCGTTTGAGGATGAAAAGCAGTGCTAAGGCATAGTTGAGAGCCAAAAGCATGCTGGAGACCTCTCCACACCCTAGAGGTAAAACGAGGGTCTCGATCAGAAATGATCGTCTTAGGAACTCCGTGAAGCCTCACCACCTCCTCCAGATACTGCCTCGACAAAACCTACACTGAGCTCGACTCCTTGATTGCTATGAAGTGGGACGATTTAGTTAAACGATCCACTACCGCCCATATAGCATCATGTCCTCCCAGAGCTCGAGGTAAACCTGTAACAAAGTCCATTGAGATGTCCTCCCACTTCCACTGAGGAATCTCTAAGTGCTGGAGAAGACCACCCGGAACACGGTGTTCGGCCTTCACCTTCTGGCAGACTAAACATTGAGACACACATTCTGCAACTGAACGCTTCAGCCCAGGCCACCAAAACTGACTCCTCAAGGATCGATACATCTTCGTCACACCAGGATGTACAGCTAAGGGCGAGCTATGGAACTCTCGGAGAACCGTCTCGCGCATCGCCAAGGGAACAAAAAGCCTTCCATGATACAACACCCGGTGTTGTTCATCCTCCGACCAACCATCAGGGGCCTCTCCACAAACGACTCTATCTCTCAAAACTTCCACCTCTAGATCACCAAACTGAGACTCTTCCACCTTTTGCATCAGGGATGACTGTACCGTCATCTGGAAAAGACAACCTCTTCCCCCAACTTCTCCCATATCAAGATGCAAAGATGCTAGCTCTTCCATCCCTCTCCAGGAATCACCAGATTCACGCACAACATCATTATGTGACTTTCGGCTCAGTGCATCAGCAACAACATTTCCCTTCCCAGGTGTATACGATATTTCAAAGTCTTATTCCTGCAAGAACTCCATCCACCGACGCTGCCGCAAGTTCAAATCCTGCTGAGAGAAAACATACCTCAAACTCTTATGATCGGTGAAAACCACAAAGCGCTCGCCAATGAGGTAATGTCTCCACAACTTTAGCGCAAACACCACGGCTGCCAACTCAAGATCATGGGTGGCATAGTTGCGTTCATGGGGACGCAACTGCCGAGACCCATAAGAAACAACTGACCTCTGCTGCATGAGAACACAGCCTAGCCCCAGATGTGAAGCATCATAGAAAACATCAAACTGGACTCCCTCTGCTGGAAGACAAAGGACTGGAGCACTTACCAACTTCTCCTTTAGATACTCGAAAGCTGTCTGACACTGATCAGTCCATATGAACGCTTGATCCTTCCTGGTCAAAGCTGTCAGAGGACTTGCAACTCGGGAGAAATTAGCCACAAACCTCCTATAATAGCCTGCGAGACCAAGGAAACTTCGCACCTATGACACGGTCTTGGGGGCTGTCCAAGACACCACTGATTCTATCTTCGAAGGATCCACAAATACTCCCTGTTGGGACACAACATGTCCCAAGAAACGAACTTCTTGAGCCCAGAACTCACACTTGGTCAACTTCCCAAACAACCGATGTTGGCGAAGAACTCCCAAAACGGCTCGTAGATGCTCTGCATGCTCTTCTTCAGATGTGGAGTACACAAGGATGTCATCGATGAAGACCACAACAAACTTGTCCAGGAATTCACGGAACACAGAATTCATCAACCCCATGAAAACAGCTAGAGCAATCGTCACGCCAAATGGCATTACAACAAACTCATAATGCCCATGACGACAACGGAAAGCAGTCTTCGGGATATCCTCATCCTTTACACGCATCTGATGATATCCTGACCGCAAGTCGATCTTTGAGAACCAACTTTCACCCTTCAGTTGATCGAATAGGTCATCAATCCGTGGAAGAGGATAGCGATTCTTTATTGTCACTTTGTTTAAGCGACGATAATCGACGCACAATCACAAACTGCCATCAGCCTTTTTCACGAACAAGACTGGTGCACCCCACGGTGACACACTTGGCCGAACAAAACCACACTTCAATAGACCATCGAGCTGAATACGTAGCTCTCGTAACTCAGAAGGGGCCATCCTATATGGATACATAGAGATAGGAGACGCTCCTGGCTGTAGCTCGATCCCAAACTCGATCTCTCGTCGAGGGGGTAAGGATACAACCTCTTCTGGAAAGACATCAGGGTACTCTTCTACGACCCTAGGAAACGCCAGCTGTTGAACCTCTGAAGAACTCAGCATCATCCCAGACATCATGGATGATAAGGATGAAACTCGTCTATGACTCATCCGAGGATCTCTGTCACCAACAAACACTACTTCCTCTCCATCTTCATCAAAGAAAACGACCTTCTTCCTGTAGCAATCCACAACAGCCTGCACCGAATACAACCAATCCATGCCGAGGATGACATCATATGGTTGTATTCGTAAACATAGGAAATCTCCCCAAGAGCGGTGCTGCCCCAACACTAGCTCACAGTCTCTACATACTTCAAACAAGCTAGCTCGACCTCCAACTGGCGTAGTCAACGCCAAGGGCACTGGAAGCCTCTCTACCTCAAGTCCCAAAGCGTGGACAAGGGTAGGGGATATAAAGGAGTGTGTCGCTCCTGAATCAAACAAGGCATACACCAAGGTAGAAAACAAGCAAAGGGTACCTCGGATGACGTCTGGCTCGCCTGGAGCTGGCAACGCTAGAGCATGAAGCTGACCACGACCACCTCCACGGCCTCTCTGACCCTGATGATGACCACCACCACAGCCGCGCTCTGCTCTCTGAGGACGGGGAGCGTCATGGGGCTGTCCTCTGCCTGCTCCATCTACCCTATGGTGATCTAAAGCTGGTGCAACCTGCTGCTGCTGCCTCAGCTGGAACTGCCTCAACGGAGGAACCTGGAGTGGAGCGCCTGGTGCACGATGACTGCTCTGAAAAGTTGGGCACTCCCGCTGCTGATGAAGACGTCCACCACAAGAAAAACAAGCGCCTGATCCCTTTGCATAGGCCTGAGAGTTGCTGCCTCTGGAGAAACGAGATGGGAAGGGCTGGGACCTACCCCCAGGTCAACGGAAACTCTTCTGTCCTGAAAACTGGGAACCCCGGACCACAGCTCTACTTCGTGAGGAATCATGACGATTCCCCTCTCGTGACGATCCGGTCCTGGCCAGAGTCCTCTCAACAACCTCTGCCCTCGCCAGCACCTCTAGATATGTCTTCAGCATAAATGGGGTGACCTGGTGCTGGATCTCTGGACGCAAAGCCTCCTCGAAATGCCTCGCCCTGGCCTCATCATCTGGTAACAGGTCTGAAGCATATCGTAGAAGGTTCCTGAAACGGATTCCAAACTCTCGAACACTGGAGCTCCCCTGTCGAAGGGTAAGAAGCTCTTGGCGACTGGATGCCTTTGCAGTCGAAGAAAGAAACTCGACTCTAAACCTGTCTCGAAACTCCTCCCATGAGATCGCTGACTCCTCACGATCCCCGAGGAACAAGAACCACCACTGTCTCGCTGCTCCACGCAACATCGTCACAACCAAGGACACCCAGTGTTTATTCCGAGCACGAATCGAACTGAAGCCTATCTCGACCTCCTCCAACCAGTCTTCTGTGACTGCATCTGAAACGGAGCCCTCGTACTTCTGTAGACTCTGGCGCTGAAACTCTCGGAGTGTCTTCCTCCAAGTGTCATCATCATCAACCTCTACCTGGCGGCGATCTGCTAGAACAGCCTGCTGGGCACCTTCTGCGCAAACCTGACGGGGACGCCGACCTGGAGCCATACCTGTAAAATAACAACCGTTAGAGCTCCTAAGCCTGGAATATGGAAGAATCAACTTTAATTAATTAATTATTTTGTTTTATTAATTTTAGGTTACCTATCCCAAGGTCTACCCATTCAAACACAGGCGCAAAGAATAATGATGAATGATCCTTTCCTAGGTCTCTACCCTGCAACCAGTATCACTTTGTTTAGTAGCCATCGTAAACTTAAAGGTCCGTGCAACATATCATAGGGGGCCCTGAACGCCTATGTCTCTGCCGGTCTCCAGTGTTTACCCCACTTTCTAAACACGAATGACACTGTTGCCCTACCATCCCATGCATCCTCACCTGTGCCTAACTCCAAACTCCATCCTATCCCTCAACCAGACCTCTGATACCACTCTGTCACGACCCCCTCCCCACAAAGTGTACCCCTCCTGGGCCGGAAATGTGAAAAGGGAGATAATGATCCCCGAGTCCCGCCTCCAGTAGGCCCCGGGTTGGCGACTAGCACCGAGTGTATAATACACACACAAATGGGAGGCATTACCCTCTAAGAGAACACATGCAGAAGAGAGAGATAGAATAGACTCCAACCAACTCCAAATCATAACTAAAATGTAAAAGAAACCCATGTACATATATGAAATGTCATGCAAAATTACTACAACTGAAAGGGAAAACTAAAAGTACCCAAAAGAAAGTAAAACGACAGCGACCACAAGCCCGAACAACTCCTCCTCCAACCGCATGCTAGTAGCAACCAGCTTGATCTCCAACCTGCTCCAAGTGACCTGAAAAACAGTTTATATGTACATAGGGTGAGTATAACAGTATACTCAGTAGGATCCTCCCCAAGACTCTCGTGCAAAAGTAAAGAACGCATGCTAAAGCCCAGTGAACAACAAGTGAAACTAACTCGTCACCTAAACAGGTATACTATGTTCCCAACCTCACCATGGCTACTCTCACCAAGTAACGCATACAAGAATATAGCATGTAGTAAAGAATATCAAGGGTACCCCGCTACCACTTCCCCACTGGTTTGCCGCTTTGCCCCAACGACATACGTCCTGTGCATCTCTCTCCAAAGGCTTGCCCGCAGACACCTGGGCTAAGCTCCACAATCTGCACCTCGTGCTCCACAAAGGCTTGCCCGCAGACACCTGGGCGAAGCACCACACTGTCCTCACAACCAAAGTAACCAGGTAGTTTCCGGGAGCCACCACAGCTCGCATAACGTGTATCATACGTCGGGTATTATACCTCAAGCCATTACAGCCCATACACCGAGTAAGGATCCTCAAGCCATCACAGCCTATACACGTTACACCTATAGTAGTCCATAGGATACTATATCCAAAATATATGTGTGCGAATAATCACAAGCCATTACAGCCCTCTACACACATATATGGGGTAACTAACCACGGTGCCTCATGGCACAAGTATCTACCAAGAGAAGAGAGCGGGGCCAAAGGGGGTAGTCAGCCATTCAACCTCCCATCAGAATGTTGGGGAAAACACCCCCCCAGGGCTCAGAATC
Source organism: Viscum album (assembly GCA_963277665.1). NCBI lineage: Eukaryota > Viridiplantae > Streptophyta > Magnoliopsida > Santalales > Viscaceae > Viscum > Viscum album. The sequence continues at coordinate 1,813,802,047 of OY728148.1, forward strand.
CCCGGGGTGTCAGTTGCCCTTACCGAAAGGGTGGAGTAGCGTATAGAAACACAAAAAGTACAGAATATATAAGTAACTCACATCCACACTATGGGCATTACCTAGTCTTAGATACAATTGCAGCTAACGTCTCTCAGACTCCAGGCTGCTACTTCTAAGACTAGGTATCCTATAAGCACACAACCAATTGAAGAGATTTATTAGATTACTCCATTCTCATTTATCAGTTCCACTGTACATTAATTAATTCTTTAAACATTAATTAAGATTGAACAATTCCACATTTAACTGAAATGGCATCACTTTCAAAAACAAATGCTCCTTTTAAGATTCACATCACCTTTAAATTCCAGCATCTCCATCCCCGTGGATTTTCACCATTTAATCAAACATTAATTACAGAAATACTTTTCCACATTCCCAGGCATTCTAGAAAAACATCCTATGCTTCTAAACACAAAGGAGGCTCAACACGGTGAGTAGATATACTACCCGTCGAGTCTTTGCCGCCTATTGAAAGAGCATATACCCATTCTACCTCGAGAGGCTAAACACGGAAAGCACGTGGCATACCCCACGCGTCTTCGCCTCCTTTGGAAGAATGGTAGCAAGACCAGCTGCCTCGAGCAGTGGGGAAAAGCAAGGAAGATTAACATTCAAGAAAACCACAAGCAACCAGCAACCACATCCATCCCATTCCATAACCCCTGGTGTCCTCCCTGACACCCATATGCATAAACTGATGCATCTCACCACACTAGGCGTCATCCGCTGCCACAACTACAAGTCTCCATGCCTCCACATATCTCAACAGCCATCCAGGCTCACATCACTGCACAAGCAGCAGGAAAACAAACATCACAAAATGGGCTCACGGCCCTTTAACAAACGAGAGGGTAACTCAGAACCCTTTTAGAAATTCCCACATAATCTGTTCTCTAATCCATATCGAATTAACAGATTTGTTATTCGTAGGTTCCAATCATGGATACCTAATCAGTAAGCTATCACAATTAAATAACCATGCTTACTTCCCTAATTTGATTATCCTCAAATTAGAACAACAACAACAACTGCAATAACCAGATTAATTTACATGCCTCTTTATCTTTAGCCAATTAATTAACAATTAATTCCATCTTTACGTTCATTATCAATATTTGTCATGAACGAACAACAAATCAAAGAAACATAGATATCACTATATCAAGGAAAACATGAGGCAAACCGTTATCACGGTATAAAGCAACAACATGCGATCAACCAATTCTTTTAATCCGGTTCAAGTATTTAATTAGGTCAATTTCATTGTGATCCAAAGGGATAAATCATGCTAATTCTACGATTGCAGATATAAAATTAGAGAAGCCATGAATCCCCTACCTCAAACAGTTCCTCACGTTCTTTATCCACACAACAGGTCACGATCCTCCCCTCGTGACAACTGCATCCACCGGAGGATGCTTATATCGAAGATTGATCGACATGGCTCGGTTGCATCAAAAACAGAGCAGAATCAATCCTAGGAGTAAAGATTGATTGTGAAACTCCTACGGAAAGGATTGAAAGGTTCTAGAGCCTCTTAGTTAAGAACAAAGGGAAGGAACAAGGGATAATGATACCTCGTCCCTTTTTAAGATTTAACGAGGTGACGGTTTAAGATCCGGTTAATTCTCCATTAAAAACGGATCGCATTAACCCACGCGGTTTGACCAAGTAAAACATTCCAAGCCCTAGGAATAATTAATATAGGATTTATGGCATTTGAATCTCCTTAAGAGCCCTTAAAATAAGGCTTTAAATGTATTTTACGTCAAAGGAAACGTAAAAAGGGGCAAAACTGTAGGAGTCTGGAAACACTGTTCACCCACCGTTACTGTACATGAAACTGATCTGTCACACTGATCTGTGAAACTGATCTGTGAAACTGATCTGTCACACCGATCTGTGAAACTGATCTGTGAAACTGATCTGTCACACCGATCTGTGAAACTGATCTGTCTCACCGATCTGTGAAACTGATCTGTCTCACCGATCTGTGAAACTAATTTGTCTCACCGATCTGTGAAACTGATCTGTCTCACCGATCTGTGAAATTGATCTGTCTCACCGATCTGTGAAACTGATCTGTGAAACTGATCTGTCACACCGATCTGTGAAACTGATCTGTGAAACTGATCTGTCACACCGATCTGTGAAACTGATCTGTGAAACCGATCTGTCTCACCGATCTGTGAAACTGATCTGTGAAACTGATCTGTCACACCGATCTGTGAAACTGATCTGTCTCACCGATCTGTGACACTGATCTCTCTCACCGATCTGTGAAACTTATCTGTCTCACCGATCTGTGAAACTGATCTGTCTCACCGATCTGTGAAACTGATCTGTGAAACCGATCTGTCTCACCGATCTGTGAAACTGATCTATCTCACCGATCTATGAAACCGATCTGTCTCACCGATTTGTGAAACTGATCTATCTCACTGATCTGTTACTATTCATAAAACTGGAAACACTGTTCACAGAATCGGAAAATTGGCAAAGTGTTGGGGATAAGTCCCCTTGACCTCCTGGAACACCTCCAACACCAAAATTCCACAAAGTAATGGACCGGAGAGGTCCGGGCCATTACAAACACTATTATGTTTTAGTTACTATGACCTTACCATTTCCATAAGTTTGTTTGGTCTCAAATTCATTTCTTTGAGAAATTTTTTTCCTATAAACCTACATTCATGTAAATGGTGTGAATAATTCATATTTTTTATATTATTGTATGAGTTACTTTTCATTCATGATATTTTAGGTTAAATTTCAAGCTCTCTTGCTTATATAGTTTTTAATTAAGATGTTACCCAAGTTATAATGGCTTATTCTGCAAACTCAATTTCAAAATTCGGATTATTTAAAAAGATAATATATATATATGGAATTTGAATGCACTTTATTTATAAAAACACTATATTTATCATAAATTTTGGTTATTTTCAAGGTTTTACATGACTTTTAACTATTTAATTTTTTCCCTTGACTCATTACCTACCTATTGTATAGAAACCAACAAAACATATTATTTTTAGTTGTGAATCCTTATCATCTATGATTTTATTCATTGGATGATTTTCAACTATCATTATCTATTCCTTAAATATTCCAAGATGGTAATTTACTACTACAATGTCCTTCTCTACAAATATTGCAAACAAATATCTACTTGAGAAATGATCAATAATAATCATTGAATTCCAAAATAATCCTCTATAATAGGCATGACTTTTCTTATAATTCCTTTCCTTCATGAATACCCAATTTTTCATTGATTTGTTTGAAGGTAATTCACTAATATTCTCATGAATTGTTCGATTATATAAATATATATATATTCTTTATTTGGATAGATTATTATTATTTATTGACATGGGAATGTATTAACATCCTGTATATTATAATTCCAATATGGATTATTTTTACTTACTTAGGTAAGTTGATCATGTATCACTAAACCATCCATATTCATTCTCTAAATGGACTGTGTTTATGTTATAAAATTTATTTAATGTGAAAATATTGTTATCCCACATGTTTTTTCTCAATTTTGATCTTTATTAATTCCCAAGGGAAGTTGATTATGCATTGCACTAACATTTCTATCTTTCATATGGTGAAATCATTGGACTTATAGAATTGATTGATGGTAAGTGTATTATATACCCACTCGATGAAATGGTTGGTTTTATAAGAAAAAAAAATTTCTATATGAATTATTCCATCCTAATGTAATAATAATGTCTTGATTATGACCTTAGTGACAATAATAGTTCTTTAACTACATAATTGATGGCAAGAATGATATCTTGGATGATGTCGTAATGACAAAATATGTCTAAAATTAAGTATTCCACCACAACAAATTCAATTATTTTTATCCCTTTGGTTTTTTATATTTTTATGTCATCTATGGATTTATTTTAAGCTCATGTGTTTTGTTAAATAGAATTATTTGAATCTTATTTATTTATTCCATATTATTCAGGTCATTATAGATTTCATTTATTAAAATTCCCTTAATGGGCATTTTATATCACCTTTATTTTGTTTCCAATTCCCCATGTTATGAATTAAATTATTACAAATGATATATCTAGAATAAAATACCATGTGTGGAGAATTCTTTTTTAGTTTTTGTAGACTTACTATGGATTATGTGGATTCATATATAGTTGAAATTTTTATTTAGTTATGAAATACATGGATTTTGTATGTTAGTGCTTTTCCTGAATTCGTTAATGCTATAAAAATAAAATGTCATGGGAATTTATTGTAATGAAATTTTTCTTTAAGACACATGATTATGGGATAGTTGGGTCGGGTAATATTTAATTTCTTTCAGTAAAATATGTAATATATGTGTTTTTGGAACTGTATTTGGGAGTGTGAATTGATGGAATCATATTTGGCATGAGAACAGAGATTAGATATTTGTATAGGTTAGGCTATTTTTTGATGATAACCTAAGGTTTGATAAGTAAAAGTTTATCATAATTTAAAATGTATAGATAACCCTTTAGGTTTGTTGAGGTATTATTTAATAATTAATGTTGTTTAGAGAATTGGATAAGAGAACTTTAGTGAAACCCCAAAAGTTATGTTTGAGGGATAAGTCTATGTAAAAGATAATATCCTAATGTTTTGGTAATATATATATTATGTGGTTTCTTAGTAATTAAATATCATTTTGGATACTGAAAAGTGGATCTAGATTTATAACAAATAAACCTAGGGGTAATCACCTTGAATAGGCTGGTTGGTTACTTACCAAATCTACATTTTGGGGAATGATGAGTGGGCTTATGACTACACACCTGAATATACACACTTGGGGGATATGATTTGAATAAAACAATTTTGATTAAAATCCCTTATGAAGGATTTATTATGTTAAATTATTAGGTTTTGGACTTAGGATAAGTACTATGAGAGGAACCAACATTAATAAATGTTGGGAAAATTCCCTAAAGGTATCATTGGAGATGTTTTTTAGGTGATTGCGTTTTTTGAAAAAGTGTACATCCTTGTTTTGTTTGTTGACAAGGCAGACCAGGATGTTAATTTTTTTGACAAAGTGGGTTAACATGGAGATTTTTGGAGCTCCATAGATATTGTTTACAACCTATGGTAATAAAGAATGATGACAAAGGAATGGATGATCTGAAGGAAATAAAGAAAGAATAGATCCAAGGTGGTGCCATTTTCCAGTGTTTGCCAAATTTTTGGGCCTCAAAAAAGGAGAATAGGGAAGTATTTTTTTGGGGAATGAAGTTGCACGAAAGTTATAGGGTGTTTTAGAAACCTACGTGAAAGGCATGTTTTGAGGGAAGAATGTCAAAAAATGGAAAAGGCATGTTGCGCACAAAAAATTTAAACGTGTGAACAAAAGATGGAGTTAAGCGAAGGAATATTTCATTAAAGGCTTGTTTTGTGAGCCAAATGTTGAAAAATGGAAAAGGCGTGATGCACGAAAAAGATTTGGAAATGGGTGCGAAAGATGATTTTGCACGAAATAAACATGTGTTCCCAATACGACGTCAAATGGGGTTTTTCATGCTCAAAGAGGAACATGCGTGACAAAAGTTTAATCTTCTATGTATGGTTGAAGAACGCATAAAAATATGATGTGACCCCCCCTCATTAGATAGAGATCAACACTTAGAGAAAATCTTAGCACCAGATTGCAAAATAATTTTACACGAAGGGAGTTTTGTAAAAGATTTTGAGTTGTGCGCAAGCTAATAAAGTTCTGTGTAAGATTTGAGTTGCGTTCAAGATTGAAGTTATGATCAAGGAGTGGTTGGTGAAAAAAGTGGAATCTTGCATTCAAGGTAATAAAGTTGCATGGAAGATGCAATAACGGTTGTACGAAATATTTGAGGTTTCCGGGTACACCTGGTAAGAGAGAGATTCATTTATGGGTGCAAGTGGGACTTTCACAGAGCATATATCAACAGTTAAGGATGCACATTTCATTAGATATAATTAAGATACCTACCGTTCTATAAATTGTGAGTGGATATTCTGAAAATTATGTGATCACAATTTAGTTTAGAGAGCAGTGTGCTTTCATATTAAGATTGGTTGTAAATGAAGAGGGTCAGGGAGTCCACATCGAACTTGTAAACAACAGTTCGCTTATAAAGAATTTTATACATCGGCACAACACCGGTGTATGCTCCTTGGACGCAGACCAGTGAGGGTGAACCAACTAAAATTTTTGTGTCTTGTGCATGCTTTAATTGTTTTTTTCATACTCTACACTGAGAAGGAGAGATAAGATATTTTTGTCCAACGATGAAACAAGATCAAGGGGGAAGTTGTTTTAATCTAGCATAACCTGATTCACCCCCTCCCCCCCTCTCAGGGTATCTTTCCACGTTGACCAGACAATATTACTTTATTGAATAGAGAGTGATATAGGATTAATTGACATCTATTATTATAATTTCAATAATTAATACATATTTATGTTGAATTTTTCATGAAATTAACAAAAAAAAATCTTCTTATACTATTAATTTATCATCACTCATGATTAACTCCTTTCAGTTTTAGTATTGGATGAATCTTGAAATAACAAAGTTGATAATAGTGTCCATGAATACTAAAGAGACTGTACTAAGTAGAAAACTCCTACAATAAGACTTGGGATAATGAATCTTATGATTATGAAAACCCACTATTAAGAATTATGATGAATAGAATTAATTTATTTGAGTTTCCAAACACACTATATAAGATATGGAAGAAGACTCATTGAAGCTCATGTGATGATGATGGTGAAGAAAATATGATTCAATTTCCTTCATTTAAATTATGTGATAAGAATCTCTAGTAGGATTATTTCAAAAGAACTAGATGATGCTTAAAATATGGAAAAAGGATGGCATAGTAAAAAAAGATGAAAATGAAAGATGAAGCAATCAGTTAGTATGAAGAGGGGAGAAGATGTGTTTCCTTTTAATACCTAATATATTGAGGTAGACACATAAATGGATACTATATATTTAGTTTTAGAAATATTTTAGATACAATGAAATAATTTTATTAGTTAGTGATAACTAGAATTTTGAGGATACAATTAATTTAAGGGATGAGAATGTGAGGACATTAGAATTCAATATATATTTTCCTTAGAGAAATATTATGTTAATATATTTTTATAAATGAAAAAATAAACCAGAAAGAAACTATGAAATGTTAAATACAATTTTTCCATTATAATATACACATTAAATTAAATGGTATAAATGGAATTAACCATATTATAAAACCTATGAAGGAAAAGGAAAAAAATGGAATCAGGCAATTCAAGTATATCTCATGGAGGTCATTTGTCAAAGATTGGGAAAGAATTATCATCCCTAGGATTTTTTTTACCAATACCAGGCCTAACTCAAAAAATTATGGCATGAGTTAACTCGTATGAGGGAGAAATTCAATCTAGTAGAAATTTCTACAATATCTATGTAAGTGGGATCTCCACCCACGACTGCCACCATATATTACCTTACGGTTAAATATTAAATTGAATATTTTATGGGATATAAAACGTGAAAATAGTATTATATAATCAGATAATTATTAATGTGATATGTTATATATCACATTTATATTACATGATTCACATATTTACATTTAAATAAAAATAATGATTGCTTTTCTAGAAAAAAGTGTTTTATAATTGAGATTTAAAAGAAAAATTTATAAATATGGTAGTTTTATTTAAATTAAATGATATTAATTTTAAAAATAATTATCTTAATATTATTGTAGAGTGTTTTTTTAGATTATTCTAAAACAATTATTTTTAGGTGAATTGTGAACAATATAGTTTTTACCAAAACTGTAATTTTTGTGACATTATCATTATATAATAAAGAACTAGAAGTTTATAAAAAATCTAAATATATTATTGATGTATTTAATATTTAAATATAAAATTTTAATACAAATGTTAATTTATAAAACCTATGTTTCACATTTTATGAACTTATGTAATATTTTATGATAAAAGAAACTATTTTTCACATTTCACATTAAATATATATTATTTTGGTAAAATTATTTTTATCATTATATAAAAGCAAAAAATATATTTATATTATAATAACCCAATTTTTATAATTTAAACCAAATATATGTATAATGCTATCCTGCATAAAAATTTTAAGTTTTAAAATACACTTTTCTCAAAAATAGGTTTTTACACGTTACATGCTTTAATTTTAAAATGATTTTATTACATATATAAATTATATTATTATAAATTGATAAAATTTTATTAATAATTATTTTAATTTATTTAATAAGGTCCATTTTATTTTTATGTATTAAATGTAAATTATAAGGGTAAAAATTGATTACCATTGTAAAACAATAAATGGAAACAGTTAAAATTGTAAGAGTAAAGGACTTATAATAGATTTTAAATCATTATTTAAAATGAATTTTTAATGTATTAGGGACCTTATAACATCCCCAAATTAAATAGTTTTTATTTTGGTGTTTTCCTGAACTATCAAACATGTGATTCCCACTTATAAAATGGGCCTCTCACAACCCCTTCAAGACTACAACAAAAATCTAGTTTCCTTTTGAAAAAATTTTTTATTAAATTTTCTTGTAATGATTTTCCTTTTATATTAGCCACTAGTCACAATATATTGTACTAATTTCACAATTTCCATGAAGTCTTCTATGGGAAAGCCTATTTCCTCAAAGTGTATAATTATTTCCTAACATATTTCCTTTTTATACGGAATTTCTGAAATCATAGATTTAAATTTCTATATAATGACATAATTATTATTTTTATACATAATATTATTTTTATAAGGGAATAAATAAAAATCATTTTCTAATTTCTATTAAGAAAAATCAAGTTTTTATGCATGTGATATTCATACTGTCACCTCCATAGAATGACTACTTCTATTTTTTACCACTTCCCCTATTACTTAGTTATAATGGGTAAATTAAACAATTAATGAGACATATATTATATAATTTTTATTAATTAGTGAAAAGTTATAATACTCTAGTTTTACCTCTCATTCAATGAGATATGAAAATGGTAACCATTCATTACATGGACCACCACCTCCATGAAGTAACGTATCTCATTTTTTATATGGTTTCATTCTTATTTATTAGAACCTCTTTAATTATGATTAACCCCCTTAGAATTATTTAAATAATATCATTATCATTTTGTAATAATTATACTATTCCAAAAATAAACCGCTTTCATAATCATAATAATCCAATAATTATGGTATGTTCATGATTGGGACAATTTAACTACCTATATAAATAATGATAAATGATAATATCTTTGATGAATTTGAGAACTTAATTGATTATAATATATGTTACAAATAATAAAACAAAAACTTGAATTTGGATCTATAATGGTAAAATTAATTTAAAGAAAATTAATTATGCCACCAACGCTTGTTTGTGCAAAATCACTAAAACTTGCTCATTATCGATTTCATCCTCAAGGATCCTAACAAAAACTACTAAAAATAAAATTATTACATTATTAAAAATTATAAAAAAAAATTCAATAGTCTTTTATTATATGGTAATGATAGAAAATTGGGTAATAATGAATAAAAACACTGATATTATAAAACTAGTTTAAAACAATCAATATTACTCATGCTAGATAATGAAAATAGATCATAACTAATTAATATACATGTAAAAATTAACAATAAATGAAGTCTAAAAAGGTTATAGATACGAATAATTATATTAAATGTTTGTTATGATTCATTGATTTATATAAGGGATTCATGTGGTTTTGTGGAAATCATAAATTAAGGTAAGGGTTTTTATCTCCATTTTCAATTCCATGATACATATTTGATATTTTTCACCATTAATTATTTTATATAGTATATTAACTATCTGAATTTAATTGATAATGAATATATTTAGTTTATTGATATTTTAAAGACTATTTCATGGCAACCCTCTTGTGTTCTTTTAACACCCCATCATTATCCTTCAAGTTTTCCTTGTCTTTTCTTTTTTGGTTCCCTTTTTCCTTGGGTACATTACAGGATTCTTATGAATGAAGTTTCTTTGAAAAGAAAAATTACCTAAAGTTTAGGGTTGCATTTTTTCTGAATTATTGGATTCTACATATAATTGTGTTAATGTACTTACTGGACTCTCCTAGAGTTTAGAGAATGTGAGATGTCGTTTGGGGGATTTCTTACAGAATCTGGGTGAATCACTATCTGTTGGGAGTTTACACATAATGTAAATCGGTTAGACATAGTGTATTGTTTACTGGGGATATTTCATGAATCTCATGCAGGGTTAGAAAGATTTAAATGATATGAATAGGTTTCAGGTTGTGTCATGGTAAAACTATGGATTTTTACTGGAAATGAGATGTTTATTAGATTATTTTTAATTAGTGGGATTACACATGGTATAAATGATAAATGACATGTAATCATCGAGTCCAGTGATTTTTAACAGAGGAGGTTCATGATTTTTGGTTCACTCAGACCAAAACACTTTCTCTCAATCCCCTAGGCTATTTTGGGCGATTTTATAGATCTCCTCTCTTTTTGGATCATTCACTCATTGATTGATCATCATTGTGGTTTTGGTGTTTCCTTCAGGGTAAGTATTCCTTATGGGTCTTTATTTCATTGCTTTCAGCTATGGAATTGGTTATGATGGTCATTTAGATTCATTGTCACGACCCGTCCTCGGGGCCCGTGTTGTGACTACCCCAAGCCTGCCTTCCATAGGCCAGGGGCTGGCGACTAGCACCAAGGCGTAAATCCAGGAAAAGGGAAGGCATTTATTTTGTAAAGTAAACCACAAACACCACAGAGAAAGTAGGAAGAAGTAAACACTACGTAAAAACTGGTACAATAGTAAGTGCGGAAAAGTAAGTGGTCCAGTATACAAACCCAAACTGAAAGTAAAGTACAACTCGAATGGGAAAAAAACAATTGAAAAGTACAGTCGCAACCTCGAGCTGTCCACTAGAAGTCCCACCTGAAGGATGTGTATAGATAGCCTCTACAGCTCCTCGGTCCAACCGTCCGCTCCGAGTACACCCCGCTCAGTGGTCCACCTCTAGGTATCATCCTGCTCCACAAACCTCGACCATGATCAGCATTGTCTGTCGTCTGCAACCAACACAACATAGTGCGGCCATAGCCCATGCAGGGGTGAGTATAAGCTACCGAGTAGGGACCCCGAGACCCCCGAAGGTCTCCCAAAATCCACAAAGGATAAACCACAAAGGAAAGATACAATCACGAAGTAACATCCGACACCGCTTAGGTATATGCCCATACATATACCTAAGTCATCAATTCAAGTTCGGCTCCAACATCCGAGTCCAAGCACAACCCAGTCCACATAGGAATGCAAAACGTAAATCCACACAGGATAGCACAACACAATCCACAAAGGAAAGCAAAACAGGATTTCAGCTCACACAGGAATAATACTTCGTAAGACGATAGAGATGATCAGATGTAGCCACTGATTCATCTAAGCCGACAGACCCACAAAGGATCAGTAGGTATAAACCCCCGCAATGACCCACACAGGATCGATCATGAAGTTGAAACCATAGCTATTGGGAAACTCCTTCACCAACAAGTACAGTGGTTATGCCGCTACAACCAAGCGCTTCCCTCTAACCTTGGACTGCTGTAGTACTCCACCTATCGAGTACTGTGGGCCTGCTGCTACAACCAAGTGCTTCCCACCATGGGTCTGCCGCTACAACCAAGCACTCCCCCTCATAGCCTCTAGGGGTACTCCTTCTATTGAGTACCACGGGTCAGCCGCTACAACAAAGTGCTCCTCCGTCGTGGGTCTGCTGCTACAACCAAGCACTCCCTCGTGCTGCTACAACCAAGCGCTCCTCCGTCGTGGGTCTGCCACTACAACCGAGCGCTCCCCCTCATAGCCACTAGAGGTACTCCTTCTGTTGAGTACCGTGGGTCTGCCACTACAGCCAAGCGCTCCTCCACCGTCGGTCTGCTGCTACAACCAATCGCTTCCCACTGGGCTATCCGTAACACACCGAGTCGTTCGATCAACAGTCGTCAAGTCTCAACCGGCTCTAGGGTTTCCGTACACAACATGCTCATTCCGGGAGGGTCCACTCCATGAGCCAGGAGGTCGATGCATCAACTAACACATAGTCTAGAGTTGATGTATCCAAAAAGTACCGTAGTGGCCACTACCGAACCCATGGAGGATTCCTGTACTGTCTTCATTGTCGTCGCAGACGCAGCCAACTCTAGGGTTCCCGCACACAGCAAGCTCGTTCGGGAGGGTCCGCTCCATGAGCCGAGTGGCTGATACATCAACTAGCCATAGTCCAGAGATGATATATCCAAATGTTTCATATCGTCAACGGGAACTCAACGTCACAAACGGCGCGTCAAACGGACGTTTGATCAGTGAGTTATCAGATTTTCCGTTCCAGGGGCCCGGTTGGATTTCTGGTACTATCCAACCCGGCCTCTATCCAACTGCATCCAAAACTCAAGCGAGATATGCCAAATGTTCTGTCTCATCAAGAGGAAATCAACGAGATAGACGGCGTGTCGATCAGACGCCCGGTCTGTGAGTTATTGGATTTTTCGTTCTAGGGGCCCGGTTGGTTTCGTGATTGAACCAACCTGACCACACTCCTAAGGCATCCAAAACTCGATCAGAGTAAGCCAAAAGTTCCGTCTCACTGAGAGGAAATCAACGAAGCCGACGGCACGTCAATCGGACGTCCGGAGCTCAAGTTATGAGCATTTCCGTTCTGAGGGCCCGGTTGGTTTTGTGTACGAACCAACCCGGCCGAACCAAAGGTAATCCAAAACCATGAGTGTGATACACCAAAACGACCGTTTCGATCCAAGGATTGCATTGCCGCTGACGGAGCGTCGATCGGAGGCACGTAGCTCAAGATACGTGCAAAAGACCGAAAAGGTCCGAAAACGGGGGGTCTGGGCCCGGACCGACCCTGCCCAACCCCCCTGGGTCGGCCTGAACCGGGTCGACCCGACCTGGGTCCGGGTCCGACCCGGCCATCGCGGCCCGGCCCGGCGGTCCGTCCGGGCGGCTCGGCCGGCGCACTGGCGCTGGCCATGCGCCGCGCAAGGCAGCCGCGGCCCCCCGAGCGGGGGCCGCTCCGCGACACCCGGACGCGCTCCGGTGGTCCGATTTGCGCTCGGTCTTCGCCAGTGCTCGTCCAGGGACTCGTCCTTCACTGCAAAGCCTTCAAAATTAACTTGCGGTCTCGTTTGTCATCGCCCGCCAATCCGTGCATAACAACAAAAAGGGTGATGGGTTCGGACTTGTTTGTTGGTCCGCACCCACCGCGTTAGTGGTTTTTAAAGTCTCACAACAATCATATTTAACAACCAGGGATATAAATCACAAAGATTTAAAATGAAACAACCCTTACCTCGTCGTTGTCGTTGAACGTGAGTTCTTTGCAGAATTGACCGTCGCGGAAGAAGAATCGTCGCGTCGCGGAAGGGGTGTCGTTGTCGTCGCGGTACACGACGTCGCGTAGTCAAACTCAGGGGGTTAAGAACACACAGATTTAATTGCAACAATTAAACCCAGGTTGAGAAAATAAATAATTCTTAAAGAATTAAAAAGTGGACGGAAATTCCCTACCTCAACCGGTTGTTGATCGAAGATTGTCGCGGGGATGGAACATCGCGGAAGAAACGTCACGGGAGAAGAATCGTCGGCGTAGCGTCGTCGATCTTCGAGGGTTCGACGTTCTTTATCGCCCTTCGTCGAAGGCCGTCATTCTTCGCATTCTTCAAATTCTTCACATTTTCACATTCTTCGTGTTCTTCACGATGAAAGATAAAGATCTTCTAGCTTCAAAGATTTCTCCAAATCCTCTAAACAGGTCACCCCTCAAAAGACAAGTGTTGGTCTTATTTTTAATCTCATGCCAACAATTGATTTCAAAGATAAGTAACGAACAAATTAATTCATAGAATTGATTGCAATGAAATAACCGCCCAATTTGATGGGGCGTTTCTTAACCAAAAAAAACGCACGGTTGACTTTCTTTTAAGACGGGGGTTGCGGGTGCGTTACTTAGGAGGAAAAGAAACGGTGGGGATCGTGTGGGCCCCACCTCACAAATATCCTACCAAGGGGTTAATATATTTTGGGTTCCACCCTATCCGCTTCAACTTAGATTAAGTGTCTTTAAGTGGCTTTAAGTGAAATAAAATAAAGTTGTCACACCATTATATTTTATTTTCTTCACATAACGCCAAAAATTAAAAAAAACACACCCGAGCAAACGAAACTCTAGAAGAGGTGTTTCTAAGAAAGTATCGGCGCTGCGATTCCATCTGTGAACTTGGAATTAGATTCCGAGCACCGGTTCAAAAGTTAGAAAAACCCGCTCGTTCGTTCATTGAACGTACCCTAGCCAATCTTCGGAAAAAGATTCTAGGCACACCGGGCCTCGGAATTACGTGCCATCAGAAACTATGCTCTTGTAAAATTCCAAAGTAAATTAAGAAAAAAACATTTCCTAGAAATTTACAGGTCTTAACATCACTCCCACCATAGGGATTTACGTCCCCATAAAGATACATCATAAACTAGGGAAACAAAAGTGGGTAGTGAGCACGAATCTGAGCATCCCGCTCCCAAGTGCTCTCTTAGAGTTTCTCGTGCTGCCATCTGATGCACACAATAGGAATCGACCATCCACGTAGGACCTGCTCCCGTCGATCCTAGATCTCTATCGGGACCTCCACAAAAGTCTCCCCATCATCAACGTCCATCTCCCCATGGTCAATGATATGCGTCGGTTCATGCATGTATCTCCTCAGCTGAGATACGTGGAAGACGTTGTGCACCCGGTACAACTGAGGTGGTAGAGCCAGGCGATAAGCCTCCTCACCAATCCTGCTGAGGACCTGGAATGGTCCGATGAAGTGTGGCGACAACTTTCCGCTTCATCCAAATCTCTGTAACTCACGTCGAGGTGTGACCCGTAAGGAAACGTGGTCGCCATCCTCAAACACTAGTGGTCTCCGCCTCCTGTCAGCACAAGACTTTTGCCGACTCTGAGTTGTCCTCATCTGCTCTTAGATGACTTGGACCTTTCTGTTCCTACTCGAGCTGCTGAGATTTCTTCTTTGCCGAGAAGAGAAATCCGGTCTCATCCCCTGGATGAACCACGTTCTTCACCTAATACAGTCAATCCCGTCGTGGATGATACAATCCCATACCAAGGATGACGTCGTAAGGCCTCGACGCTACTACCAAGAGATCCAACCATTACTCTTGCCTCCAAGGGTTGAGTCACACAGTCAACATCAGTGTGTGGTAATTGGGTCTTCTCCAGTAGGTATCTCAAAGTGAGGGTCATGTCAACGGTTTTTAAACTGGAACCTCTTAGTAACAACACAAAAAGAGGACAGGAAGGTAAATTCCAAAAGAAAGGTGTCTTTTATTACTAAAGCTCAAAGTACAAGACACAAAACATCTACAAACAAACATCAACAATAGTATAAGTAGCATAAACAAAAGTATCCAGGTCTGGAGCTGGTCCCGCTCCTATCCATCTGCTCCCGGAGCTCCATGATCGTAGGCCTCAGTTGCCTGAAGATGAGCTCTCCCATGTCCACCAACTCCCTGTGGTCGGGGTGGACCTCCTGGTGGTGGTGGTGGTGGCAACACCTCGAAGCATCGTCCACCTCCAGATGCACGTCCAGCTCCTCTACCTCGCCCGCCTTCCCCCTGCGGACCGCCACGGTTGACCATATGCCTCTGCCTGGGTGGCCCCTCAACCGTCTACTGCTCCTCGGCAAGGCGGGTCGGGCAGTCACGAGCCATGTGACCAACCCCGCCGCATGAGTAACACTGTCCGCTCATGGTAAGTCATTGTCCACCCCGAGTTCCTCTCACAAATGAGCCTGTGTCACGTGGTCGACCACCGGTAGGTCTAGTCCTCTTGGACCCCTGCGTCATCTGTCTACTGCCCACTGTAGAAGACTCTGCCGCATGCTGGCTAGTGGTGGGTCCTGCTGCTGGAGACTGCTCAGCAAGGAAACTCTCCACTAAGAGGGCTCGCTCCAACACCCCTGTCTGTTTCGGAATGCTGTGAGAAACAACTGAAGCTCTGATCTCTTGCCTGAGCCCCTGCTCGAAGGTTCGGGCCCTGAAGAATGGGTCTCGTACCATGTCCGTGGAATAGCGCGAGAGATCGGTAAACCTCGCCGCGTACTGGGCTACTGTCATGCTGCCCTGCCGCAGATGTAGTAGCTCATGGATGCGCACCGCTCGGAGGGTGGCTAGGACGAACTATAAGAAAAAAAGGATCTCAAAGTCCATCCAAAGGAGTGATGCCTCATCGTGCACCTGGAGCATCAAGATCCACCATCTGCCTGCTGCTGCATGTAGGAGGCTCGCTGGAAGGACCACCATAAGGTTTGCTGGTGTCCTCACTAACCAGAAAACTCGTACAACTACCTCCAGCCAGTCCTCGGATGCCTGGGGGTCCATCTCCCCACAGAACCTGGGCGGTCGCTGGTGCTGGAACTCATGTAGTTCACTAAGGCGATGTGCATCATCAGCGGCTGGGGCTGGAAGCATCGGTGGCTCGGCGGGTAGTGGGACCGCCGTTGCCTCTGCTGCTAAAAGGCCCTGTACCGAGGCCTCGTTGCTCGGCGGGCTGTCATCACATACAACTCTCGGAACACTAGATGGATGCCGTCGTGGGGCCATCCTGGAAAGGAAACAAGTGCTCCATGGTCAAAATAGTATACCTGTTGAGCTGACACAATGTAATCACAAAGAAAACTTGAAACACACACGTAATCAATGTTTTCGTGCATTAAGTCGGAAATCAGAAGTCAGGGTCCTGGTGTACGGATACGTCGGTCACCACACCAACACTGGACTACCGGAACTGAGAACCACACCCAATACGCTAAACACTATTTCTTCACATTGAAAAAGATCAGATTCCTGAGTTTTGTGGTAGAACAGAACTCCTCTGATACCAATTTGTCAGGACTCGTCCTCAGGCCCCGTGTCGTGACTACCCCAAGCCCGCCTTCCATAGGCCAGGGGCTGGTGACTAGCACCAAGGCGTAAATCCCAGAAAAAGGGAAGGCATTGCCTTTGTAAAGTAAACCACAAACACCACAGAGCAAGCAGGCAGAAGTAAACACTAAGTAACAACTGGTACAACAGTAAGTGCGGAAAAGTAAGTGGGCCAGTATACAAACTCAAACTGAAAGTAAAGTACAACTCGAAATGGAAAACAGCAACTGAAAAGTACAGCCGCAATGTCGAGCCGTCCACTGGAAGTCCAACCTGAAGGATGAGTACAGATAGCCTCCACAGCTCCCCGGTCCAGCCGTCCTCTCCGAGTACACCCCGCTCAGTGGTCCACCTCTAGGTATCGTCCTGCTCCGCAAACCTCGACCATGATCAGCGATGTCCGTCGTCTGCAACCAACACAACGTAGTGCAGGCATAACCCATGCAGGGGTGAGTATAAGCTACCCAGTAGGGACCCTGAGACCCCCGAAGGTCTCCCAAAATCCACAAAGGATAAACCACAAAGGAAAGATAAAATCACGAAGTAACATCCGACACTGCTTAGGTATATGCCCATACATATACCTAAGTCATCAATTCCTGTTCGGCTCCAACATCCGAGTCCAAGCACAACCCAGTCCACATAGGAATGAAAAACATAAATCCACACAAGATAGCACAACACAATCCACAATGGAAAGCAAAACAGGATTTCAGCCCACACAGGAATACTACTTCGTAATACAATAGAGATGATTAGATGTAACCACTGATTCATCTAAGCCATCGGACCCACAAAGGATTGGTAGGTACTAACCCCCACAATGACCCACACATGATCGATCATGAAGTTGAAACCATAGCTATTGGGAAACTCCTTCTCCATCAAGTACAGTGGTTATGCTGCTACAACCATGCGCTTCCCTATAACCTTGGACTGTTGTAGTACTCCACCTATCGAGTATTGTGGGCCTGCTGCTACAACCAAGTGCTTCCCACCATGGGTCTTCCGCTACAACCAACCGCTCCCACTCATAGCCTCTAGGGGTACTCCTTCTGTTGAGTACCACGGGTCAGCCACTACAACCAAGCGCTCCTCCGTCGTGGGTCTGCCGCTACAACCAAGCGCTCCCCCGTGCTGCTACAACCAAGCGCTCCTCCATCGTGGGTCTGCCGCTATAACCATGCGCTCCCCCTCATAGCCTCTACAGGTACTCCTTCTGTTAAGTACCGCGGGTCTACCGCTACAGCCAAGCGCTCCTCCGCCGTGGGTCTGCTACTACAACCAAGCGCTTCCCACAGGGCTATCCGTAACACACCTAGTCGTTCGATCCGCAGTCGTTAAGTATCAACCGGCACTAGGGTTTCTTCACACAGCATGCTCATTCCGGGAGGGACCACTCCATGAGCCAAGAGGTCGATGCATCAACTAAAACATATTCCGGAGTTGATGTATCCCAAAAGTAGCGTAGTGGCCACTACTGAACCCATGGAGGATTCCCGTACTGTATTCATTGTCGTTGCAGACGCAGCTAGCTTTAGGGTTCCCGCACACAGCAAACTCGTTCGAGAGGGTCCGCTCCACGATCCGAGTGGATGATACATCAACTGACATATAGTCCAGAGTTGATCTATCCAAAAGTTCCGTATTGTCAATAGGAACTCAACGTCGCAGACGGCGCGTCAAACAGACGTTTGATCTGTGAGTTATCCGCTTTTTCGTTCTAGGGGCCCAGTTGGATTTTGGGTGCTATCCAACCCGGACTATATCCAAATGCATCCAAAACACAAGCGAGGTATGCCAAAAGTTCTGTCTCATCATGTGCAAATCAACGAGACAGACGGCGCGTCAATCGGACGCCCGGTCTGTGAGTTATTGGATTTTTCGTTCCAGGGGCCCGGTTGGATTCGTGAGCGAACCAACCCGACCACACTCCGACGGTATCCAATACTCGAGGGGAGTAATGCAAAAGTTCAGTCTCACTGAGAGGAAATCAACAATGTCGATGGCATGTCAATCGGAGGTCCGGAGCTCAAGTTATGAGCGTTTCTGCTCCAAGGGCCCGGTTGGTTTTGTGTACGAACCAACCCGGCTGAGCCCAAGGTATTCCGAAACCTTGAGTGTGATATACCTAAACGACCGTCTCGATCTAAGGATTGCATCGCCACTGACGGCGCGTCGATCGGAGGCACGTAGCTCAAGATACAGGCAAAAGACTGAAAAGGTCTGAAAACGGGGGGTCTGGGCTCGGACCGACCCGGCCCAACCCCCCTGGGTTGGCACGAACCGGGTCGACCCGACCCGGGTCCGGGTCTGACCTGGCCGGCACGGCCCGGCCCGGCGGTCCGGCCGGGCGGCTCGGCCGGTGCGCTGGTGCTGGCCAGGTGCCGCATAGGGCAGCCGCGACCCCCCACGCGGGGGCCGCTCCGTGACACCCAGACGCGGCTTAAGCCGCGTCCCTCCTCCGTAGTCCCGCGAGGCCGTGGGACCGGCCAGCACCGCCGCAGGCTTCAGCCGAGGCGGGTCTTCCCGGCGGCGCACCGGGCGCCGCCGCATCCTGGCGGCCGGCCGCTGCCGGCGGGGGGTTCCGCGGACCACAGGACGCGCTCCGGTGGTCCGATTTGCGTGCGGTCTTCGCCAGTGCTCGTCCCGGGACTCGTCCTTCACCGAAAAGCCTTCAGAATTAACTTGCGTCCCCGTTTTTTGTCTCCCGCCAATCCACGCATAACAACAAAAAGGGCGGTGGGTTCGGACTTGTTCGTTGGTCCGCACCCACCGCGTTAGCGGTTTTTAAAGTCTCACAACAATCATATTTAACAACCGGGGATATAAATCACAAATATTTAAAATGAAACAACCCCTACCTCTTCGTTGTCGTCGAACGTGAGTTCTTCGCGGAATTGACCATCTTGGAAGAAGAATTGTGGCGTCGCGGAAGGGGCGTCGCTGTCTTCGTAGTACACGACGCCGCGTAGTCAAACTCCAGGGATTAAGAACACACGGATTTAATTGCAACAATTAAACCCAGGTTGAGAAAAGAAATAATTCTTAACGAATTAAAAAAAGGACCACAATCCCCTACCTCAACCAGTTTTTTGATCGAAGATTGTCGTCGAACGTGAGTTCTTCGCATTCTTCGCGTTCTTTGTGTTCGTCGCGAAGAAAGATGAAGATCTTATAGCTTCAGAGATTTCTTCAAATCCTCTAAACAGGTCACCCCTCAAAAGAAAAGTGTTGGTATTATTTTTAATCTCATTCCAACAATTGATTTCAAAGATAAGTAACGAACAAATTAATTCATAGAATTAACTGTAACAAAATAACCACCCAATTTAATGGGGAGTTTCTTAACAAAAAAACGCACGGTTGACTTTCTTTTAAGAGGGGGGGTGCGGGTGCGTTACGTCGGGGAAAAGAAACGGTGGGGCTCGTGCAGGCCCCACCTCACAAATATCCTACCTAGGGGGTAGGATATTTTGGGTTCCACCCTATTCACTTCAACTTATCTTAAGTGGCTTTAAGTGGATTTAAGTGAAACAAAATAAAGTTGTCGCACCACTTTATTTTATTTTCTTCTCTTAACGCCAAAAATTTAAAAAAAAAACACACAAGAGAAAACGCAACTCCGGAAGAGGCATTTCTAAGCAAGTACCGGCACTGCGATTCCATCGGTGTCCTCATAATTCGATTCCGAGCACCGGTTCAAAAGTTAGAAAAACCCGCTCGTTCGTTCACTGAACGTACCCGAGCCAAACTTCGGAAAAATATTTCGGGCACACCGGGCCTCGGAATTACGTGCCGTTAGAAACTGCGCTCTTGTAAAATTTCAAAGAAAATTAGGAAAATAAAATTTTCCTTGAAATTTACGGGTCTTTACATTCATAGTCAATTTATAATACCACTATATTTTATTGTGTGTATCTTCTTAAATAAATTTAATAGTTTATGTTTCACAAACGAACCATGATATTTTATTAAATATTATCAGGATTGTTGGACAAGTATTGTAACCATTGTGAATATCAACGTGACCATTAGGATTGCAAATGTCAATATTATAGTAATATTATAACCTATGGAATTATAAATAGAATTTATGTATCTTATAAATGAAAATATGATTCACGTATATTATAGAATCAGTAATTGATTTTTTTTCAAAATGATAAATTAAGTGTAGGTATTTTTTTAAATGTAATTATTTATGAACAATTTTATAAATAATTTAAAACATTTAAAAAATTTATTTTCACAAATTTGATTCATAAATTATTTTATTTTATTATTATTATTATTATATAATTTTATGAGACCTTACTTAATTTTTCAATGTTTCATAAAATTAGTTATAATATTAATATCAGTATTTTACAAATAAATTGTAATTCTAATTAAAAATTAAATATATCATATTTAGAAAATTATTTCCATAATATGGAGTCCATTTTATTAAATCTACATGTTAAAAAATGGGTAGTGTGATTTTTTGGTGTTTTTCTAAAATAATTGATTTTTTGGCGAATAGAGAAATACAGTAATTTATGATATTAGCTAAATACATTAATTATTAAATCATCTATGATTAATGGATGAGGTAACAACCATTAGTTCAAACTAAAAATACATTAATTACTTTACATGGTCACATTAATCATCACTAGTGGTAGTCTTTATCCAAAATAATAAAATAATTAATAAAATAATCAAAAAACACCCCTCTCCCCCACTATAAATACCACCCCTCACTACATCTTCTACTCGCAACCTCTAAGGCTTGGATCTTGTTGATATTATACCCAATTAATCACTAAAACCCATTATTTATGTTATTTTCTTTTTGGTCTCATAAAAATATAAATCCTTAGTGCCTTAAAGAGGTTCTCAAGGAGACAATATACAAGGGGTAAAATCATCTTTCGTTATCATTTAATTTATTTTCATTTATTTTCATTTCATATCCTTTAATTAAATCCTCTATCCAAACATGCATAATAACAAGGTTATTGTATATATACAATAATTATATTATTTTAATCAAATTTCTATCCTCAAACCCCTTATCCTCTCCCTTTTATTCTAAAAATGAAAACATCGTATGTGGTGTGTCAATTTTCAACAATCGTGGATGATTCATTTTCATTTTCTATTATAGCATTCAAGGATGCTAATAAAATCCTTATTACAGTTAAATAATATTTTATTATAAATATTATAAGTTATATAATGTTATATAACCACTATATACATAATATTAAATAAAATGACATATGTTTGTGATGGTTATAGAAACCACTAAAAGAATTAAATCATTTTTATTAATTTTTTATCTAATGGATTTTTTTAAAAAGATCTAAAAAATGATATATAATATCAATTAAACTTCTTGAATTTAATTAATAACTTATAAACATAATTATGGAGAATTCTTCGTATTTTACATGAACTTCTATACGTGTATACATGAGAACCGATCATGAAAAACCAAGAAAATGAGAACTCCAAGAACGAAGAAATTGAATCTTATAACTCATCAAAAAAGTTAAACATGAACACAATAAACATATAATAAATAAAATACATGTATAAAAGTTTCTAAATAATGTAATTAATTAATATAATTTTATTACGCAGGACGTTAAGTATAAGTGAAGAACACTTTTGGACATAAGGTAGGGGATTTCTCAACTCAATTTCTATTCATTGGGTTATACATCTACTTCATTGATTATATTATGAAAAAATTATACATGGAATCCAATTTTTATTTATTTATTTTTTAACCCCACTTTTCCCTTTTTTTTATATTTTTTTGTTACACATAATCATCCCATTTATTAATTCTATCCCCAATGATACAAACTTTGTATGTTTTTTCTCATCTCACTTTTATTCCTATAAGAAATGCCTTATTCACCACTTATTTATTATGTGTGGTGTATGTATACTTCCATTTGATATATCATATGTTGAATTTAATTGTTTTCATCTTATTCAATATTTTATTTGATAAATATTACATTCAGGGGGAGTACAATTTCACTGATTACAAAGTGGTAAGGGGTTTCTCATCTCAATTTTACTTTTGCGAGTTATGTCGTATTCATCACTTGGTCCTTGTGCACGGTGTATGTATACTACCCTATTTTAATTGTTTTCATTATTCATTTAATATTTAATTTAACATAAATATTTCTTGTATCGTTTATATTATTATTTCCATGGTCGTATACCATTTTTACATACAATGTTTATTTGGAATGTTGGTCTAACTGGGGAAATATTAATAAATTTGTAACCTCACCTCAATACAGATATTTTGATAAGGCATATTTTTATTAAATTAAATCAATGTTTGAACAATGATTTGAAATTACTATGATATTTCGAGCCCATAGTTATATAGCCCCTTAATTCATCGATAGGTCTCCGGAGAGAAAATAGTTTGTGGAAAACCCTTCATGTGTGTTTCCAATAAGAGTTAGATGAGTTTACAACAATAGATATAAACCATATGGATAGTATAATGATTCAGGATATAGATACATGATGTACATTAATTAATCATTTTCTCTATTCAATATTATATTATTACTTTCCATGATGTTTTCACTAGGAAAAAATATTTGAGTGAATTTTCTATCAGTTTATTTGAGGGAATGTGTTTTTCAGTTGATTACTATTCTATAATTATTAGAACTTATTGAATATTCTTCACTTGTTATTCATTCATGTCTCCCTTAGTAAGCATTAGAGATTACACTTTTAATTTTTTTCCTTCCTCAGTAAATTATGATGGAATCATTGAATAATTGTCATAAAAGCGGTTTATTTTTCATTAGTTTTGTTATATGTTTAACTATCAATTTAATAAGGGAACTGTTTATGTATATAGTTTTTATAGATGACTAAACTAATTAATCATTAGTGATGTTGTCTCTTGTATCTATGTCATTATAATAAAATAACCATCAACTATGGGATAATGGGGTCATGGTTATAATATGATTGATATTTTCTATCAATCAATTGTTGTTTATTTGTGGGCTGTTTTTTGTCAATGGCAGATCCATGGTTGTTGATCTTTATTTCTAAATGTGGATAGTGTTATATCATGTTTGAGATTGGTGTTTCCATAAAATTGCTCAATTCTTTTAGTTTCATATCATTCATGGAAAATTAATTTAGATTGTTAATTGAATATATTTTATTGATGGTTTCAATTTATTTTTGTGTAGGATATATGTTTTTGAAGGGGTTTTCATTAAAAACATGGTTTTTTCACACTAATTGTTTGTCTAAATGATGAAATGGTGATTTTTAATTGGAAATTGGTTTTATAACACTGAAGAGGATTGTATTGTATTTGAAAAAGTTTTTATAAATTGTGAGCATGGTTTTTAAATAGTTTTTAATATAAACATGAAATATTGGAAACCTTGTGTGAATAAGTAAATAGACATAGGTGTGGCACCACTAGGGGTTAGTTTTGGGAGATTGATGGACTTTAGCAGGAATTGATATAGGTTAGAACCAATGTATGCATGTTTTATTCCATATAATGTCTATCACAGAGTCTCATGGGCCAGGGCCTAACATAGAGATGTTTTTTATTTTATATTTATTTATCACATGATGGATAATTTCAGGGATATATTCCCAATGGATTTTATATGATGTTGTAACACATGGATTCTCATGGGTTTTATTTCTTGGATATGTTTTTTTATTTATTACCTTATAGAATATGAATATACTTTCCTATTTTATTACATCTACATTTCACATTTTTTGATTTCAAAATATGATAGGATTTTATAAAAATCCAATAGAAAATTATTTACAAATGTGTTTGGATTTATGAAAATAATTTATAAAAATGTTTTTTAATTCTTGAACTATTGCATTCTTTTTTTCAAACCATGTATAGACTCTGTGTTGGTATCCAGAAAAGATTTTTCCTCACGCCCTTGTTTTTTCTTGGGGAAGTTGTAGATTTTCTATTGCTGGATTCAAGTAAATTGAAGAGGATCTTGTAGCATAAGGGATTCTATTATTTTCACTGCCTTTGGTTTAGATTGTTTGTAGGTGACTATTGGTCACATAGAGACTTGTCGGTCTAATTTTTTACATATTCTTATTTATCTGGTTTGTATTGGATTGTTTGAATCTTTGATTTATCTCTTTATTATGTTTTGTTTCTCTAGTTTTTTTATATAAAAATTGTTTCTACTATCTTCTTATATTTCACTATTATGATAGGTTGCCTCAGGAATCTTGTATAGTTTAAGAAGGTTTTTCTGTTATAGTTTGGTATCATGGGGATGATTATCCCAAAGTGTGTTATCACTAACTGAGTTTTGTTATATGAATTGTGTATACAATTGTTAAGACCATTGGAATTCGGGTAGAAAGTGTCATAGGGTGCCTGGAAAGAACAGATTTATATCTAAACTCGAGATACCATGAGTGGTTATAAATTTTTTTCATGAAGAGACTCATTTTTTGAGGTCATTTTAATGAACTATATGGGAAGCTTATTTAAGTATACTTTTCCCTATTAAAATTATTGTATTTTTATCGGTATATTTCTTAACTACTTTATATCATTTAGTTTTAATGCTTTTTTATCAACACTTTTATTTTGTTCTATGATTTTTTAGTCATCTTAGGAGTGGTTTAGTTTTTGACAAGTGTTTGTTACACAATTACGCCAATAAGATATCTTACAAATCTGTGAGATAAGATTAATAGGTAAATCCTAAAGTGGCCCCATCTTTATTAGAAGTAGTAATCTGGACAACTTAGACTCTAGGTCAATAGGGAATTTGGAACCCATGACATGTGGTGGATGATGGCTCAGAATTCACTAGGAGTCATCAAACTATCATCAATGGTGAGAAAAGGTCCCTAAAATCTAAGGAAGTTCATTATTATATTGAGAGGATTGTAAAATTCTTGATTAAACTCAATGAATCTATGGTTGGATTTTCCATGTACATGATTATGGGACTAGGAATGAAATGGTGGGATTCTATTGTGAAAGATAAGTTGAACATGAATCATACTTGAACATCCATAAAAAATATTCAATCAGAAGTTATATCCTAATATGTTATGTTCAGTAATGTCCTAACAGTTTCTGACATTAGAGCAGGGGAACATACCATTCTGGATTATTCTTCCCATTTCATTGAGCTGGATTATCTAGTATTGATGCTTTTCATTAATGAGTACCTAAAATCTTGGAGTTTTGAGTTGGGATTTAAGAAGGGTATTTTTTCAATGTTGATTCTCATTTTCCATTATAAAATTATATAGGTATTGAAAAATCATCTTTGGATAAGGTAGAAATAACTGTAAAGAGAGGTTTGGGTAGAGTATCAGCTAGTTTAGTTATTATCGAGGGTGTATCTTTTGGATAGAAAATGAAGTGTAATTGTGGTCAGTTTTATTCAAGATTAATTTTTAGGGGAAATGTAGGAAAATATTATCTTATCTACTATCAGTATTTAAGGAATGGAAATAAAACTTCTATTAATATAGAGGTTTCAAAAACATATCATCATTACTAATTTTTGGTCCATCTAAAGCATTTTTGTTAAAGGATATCACTGGGAAATAATGAGGGATTCTCTATCGTAGGGGTTCAATGGTTTGTACTACTTCTTACAAGGTAATTAGGTATAATCCTACATCCAATGGGGATGCTCATATAGATAATACTAGATAGCTATATCTGACTCGGTATGTAGAATTGGAATCCAATGGAGGTCAATCTTTAGTTAGTGGTATAGTGTTTATTTTTTCATATATGGCAGAATATTTATTTGATATAGGTGTTAATAATTCATTCATATTGTTGAACCATGTTTTAATTTAGGGTTAGGTTTGAAACTTAGGATGTTTTTTTTGGTTCTTTCCTCACCATTGGTAAAGAGTTCTGAACACGGATTTACTTTACCTATGTGTCGGGTGATGATAAAAAACAACACAGTGGTTTGAAACTTTTTATTTCATGATATTGAAATATTTGAATTGATTATTAGCATAGATTAAAAAATATATTTTAAATCAAAAACAGACATTTATCCCTATCTAGTTCAGTTCTTATCAACCAATGGGGTCACCCAGTATTTTCAGTGTGACCGGGACTCTAGACCAAGAAGGGAATGGCATGTTGTTCCTTATGACTGGGTAATCTCATTCACATTGTAAAATATGTTTCTGGAGAAATAAAAACCTTTTTCGGTTGTCAAATTCCAATGGTGGTGAGTGTGTACCCCCAAGAACTTTTTGGATTTATTTTCTTGGTTTACCTCCCTAAACATCTGTCAAGTTTATTATAATCCAACTCTCTGGTTCTATGCACATTTCTATGCCATATTACCATTTGGAGCCTAATAAGTTTCTAGAGCATAAGGTCCATATTGAGGATATAAAGGCTAATTGGTGTATTTATCCTATAATTCCACCATGGGAATCACATGTTTTATTTTCTATGAAGGAAGACATGAGCCCCAAACATTTTATAGACTATTCAAAGTTGAATCAACCGACTATTAAGAACAAATATTATTTTCCAGGATCAATGATATTTTTAACAATTTCGAGGGGCATGTTCATTTTTAAAGATTAACCTTCAGTCAGGGTATCACAAGTTGTGATTATGAGAAGAGGATATACCTTAGAAAACATTTAGGATTCGATATAGATTTTTTTAGTTTTGGGTTAGGTCATTCAGTCTCACTACCTCTTTAATTGGATTTATGGATTTGATAAACCAAATCCTTCATCAATTCATGGAAGCTATTATTTTTGTGTTCTTCGATGATATATTAGTTTACTCTATGTTAGAGGAGGAGCGAATGAAATATTTATACATCACTCTTATAATATTGATGGAACATCATCTACAAGTTAAGATTTATAAAAGTGAGTTTTAGATCCATGATCTAAAATTTCTAGGGCATGTAATATCTGAGAGGGTAATGTAAAAGATACATGTTGATATTTCTTTTTGCCATATTATAAAAGTGTTGGAGATCTGAAAGATTCTTGCGTTTTACTTTCTACTATATATAGTTTTTTTATTATTTCTCCAATATTGAATCTTTGATGAAAAAAATTAACATCAAAGTTTCACAATATTGAATGGAATAAAAATGTATGATATATTTTGATGACTATAAGGTGAGGTTAAATTCAACAATATTTTTGATTATTATCGAATATGGATTGACTTATGTTATTTTCTATGACGCTTCTTCTATGTGTTTGGGATGTCTCTTGATGCATGGGAAATATGTTTTGGAATATGGTTGTCTCTAGTTATTCCCTTAAGATAATAACTTCCCTACCAAAGTTGATGAGTGGGATGTATTTTTTTATGCACTCAAAACATGGAAACATCATTTCTTTGGGGAGAAGTTTATAGTGCATTCAGATAATAAAAACCTAAAATATATTTTTAATCATAGTGGTTTGAACTTGTGATAGAGAAACAGAGTGTATTAACTTCATAATTTTTATTTTGATATTGCATACACTCCTAAAAAAGGTAATTTGGTTGCATATGCATTGACCACAAAGTTACCAACACAATCCATTAATGATTTAGTTGGGGAGTGATCTCTGATGATATTTTTTCTAAGATGAGTGTGAGAGTGAAAGAAGTTGGTTGAAAGGTGTTATTGGATTAAATAAAATATTACTTGTCTTTTGATGAATTATTTTGGATTGATCTGGTGAGATACACTAATTTCCAACACTTTAGAAATTGCCTTTATGGTTGGGAGACCTTGGGTGAGTGGTCTCACTCTCCCAAGAGAGTTGTGTGCTTCCAAAACAGGTTGGTTGTTCTTTTCTCCAAAAGAAAGGAGCTGATGGATAATGGGCAGCTATCATGTTGGTATGTACACCCTAGGAAAACCATGATTTATCATGACATGAGATTGTAGTATTGGTGTATAGTGATGAGTTCATCAATCATAGGAATTTTTTTTCGATGTGTCACTTTTTATAAAATCGAGGTGGATAAGCAGAGACTTTCTAATTTATAGTAACCTTTACACATTTCAGTATGGAAGTGAGATGCGATTTCCATTGATTAAATAATTGGGTTTCCATGAAATCCAAATGGTAAGGATGAAATTTATGTTATCATTTATCAACTTATGAAATTAGATCATTTCATTCCTATCTATGATACAATGAAATTGGAATCTCTTGGGGACTTGTACATCCAAGAGACTATTATAATTTATGGGGTTCCTTTTGTAGTCTTTTGTGAGTGGATCATGAGTTCCACATCACGTTATAGATAAGGTTTACATGATGCAATAAATTCCCAGCTGAAATTAAGTACTAATTATCATCTGTAGATGGATGTACATATGTAGGGATCTATCAAAATTCATGAGGGTATGCTTTGGGCTAGTGTGATTGTTTTTGGGAGATATTGGGAAAAGCATTTTCCTCTAGAAAATTTTTCCTATAAACATAGTTATTCATGTTCTATTAAGATGGTTCCCTTTGATTTGGTGTATAACCAACCATGCAGTTCATGCTTATGATGGGATGAGTTGGGAGAGCGTTACGTGTTTGGACCTAGTATCTTTTATGAGATGATGGAAAAGATATAATTGATTCAAAATTGGTTGTCCATAGAACAGAGCATCAAAAATATTAATCAGACCATCATCATCAGATGATGGAGTTTGAGGTTGGTGATCAAGTCTTTCATAAATTTAAACCTCACCTAGAAAATCATCAGTTGGTTGTGCAGGGTAAGTTTACATTCTGGATTTTGGGCCCCTTTGATATCATTGGAAGATCATGAAAGGTGGCCTATCAATTGGACTTACTATCTCAATAGAGTTATATCCATAATATGTTTCATGTTTGTAACACCCTGAGATTTTATGAAAAATATTATTTTAATTTCATTAATGTCTTGTGTTGTATGATACACCAAGATTACCTTGCGCTATACGCAACACCGTATTAGCTTGTAGTATATGCAACACTATTCTTGGATCGTGTTACACACAATTTTGATAATAGTTATTCTACGCAACATTGATTATATATATATATATGTATATATATATATTCAATGTATAAATGAAATATGGTTGGATTATGTTATACGAAAAAACAAAGAATTTTTGCACAACCCGCAACCCTGACTTGGCTTGCATTACACACAATCGCGACCTTGCTCGATAGAGTGTGTTGTACGCAATACCGGGTTTTACTAAACAATGATATATTATTATAATATTATTATGAACTAGCCGTTATGAATAGTATTAACTAAATTATGAATTTTGTAACATTATTATTCATATTACACATTTTCTAGAACATGGTATAAGAACAAAATAAATTTTTCGGGTAAAATAAGTATTTTTCAAAAAATGCAGTTTTGCCGCCTTTTGATGGCGCACCGACTTTAACTCTAGATTTTGACATGTTTATAAGTTCAATTTGAAAAAATAAAATTCTTCTTTGTAATCAAGAAATAAAAATTTAATTTGGATAAAATTTTCATATTATTCTCATAACTTTCATATTTTGATGAATAGTAAGAACACGATATATTTTAATTAAAAACAACTTTTTTCATCGCAATAATTTATATGGTTAAATTATAATATTGAATGGTTTTAAAGTATAAATAGAATATATTTTTACCATTTAATATAATTTATGTCATTAGCGTTGATTTTACATTGAATTCATAGGTTAAATCAATTCAATCTTTTGCAATGTTTTAAACGAAAACCCGTTTTCATTCGACAGTGAGATTAATTTTAATTTAATTTCTGAAAATTCTGTGTATTGAATTTAAAAAAATGGATTCAATATTTGGAATCAGTGGGTCCAAATTATGTTAATAAGTTACTTTTTATATTTGGGCTTTATGAATAGTAACTACGGTAAATTTTATTTACCATAATTAAAGGTAAATCGGGTAATTAAGGGTAAATATAAGACTATAAAATTAACCTAACAGCTACCAAAATCCTATTGGATTACGAAACGTCGACCCATATAACCTAAGGGTCAGATTATAATCATTTAATGGACTTTTTTCCATGAAAATAACTTAATTATTATTAAAACCAAAGAAAGTGACAACATGTCACTCTCTTAAATCATATAAGTATATTAATTTTAATTTAGTGATAAACTTCATGAAACTTTGAACTTGAATAGTCTCTGGAAATCTAATGAAATTATCTACATCATATAAATTTATTTATAATTTTTAGGTATTAAATAATTATCATTAATTTTGACACAATAGGGATGCAGAAATTATTTATTTAGTGAAAAATCAAAAATATAGTTTTTATTGAAATATTAATACATATTAAAAGGCCCAAAAATCTGAAAAAAACTTATTATTAGTGTATATATAAACCATAATCATCCATTTCCAGAATTATTGACCATTTGGATCCTTATTAAGATGATTATGACACTTATATTATTTTATTTTAAATGATACCAAAGTTGTCACCTTCATAATTTAATAAATATAACAATTTAAATATTATGATTTTAAGATGATAAATTCGATTATAAGTACTATTGTGAAATGTAATATATGTATCTTCATAATAGGATTTTATATTTAATTTTTATGCAACAAATAAGAATATTAAATAATTATACAAAAAATGATGTAGTAATTATTTTATTAATAGATAAACCAAATAAATGGTAAAATAAATATTATATGAAATATTTAATGTTCTACACTAATTTTCTAGATACATATGACCTTTTATTAATCTATTAAAGCTTTTATTTCGAACATATCTTCTGTATATATTTTATTTAAATTCAAATAAATGAATAGTGTCAAAATTGACACTATTGTTATTTTATAAAAATAATATATTATAAAATTGTTTAAAAATCACAAAAATATTTAAAAATTATAAATTTAAATTTATATGGTATAAAATGTTATAAACTATCCAATTATGGACAATTCACAACAAATAAGTAATTATTTGTTATAATTTAAAATTTAGAAGGTTATTACCACAAATAAAATTAAATTGATTAAATAAGGATAAATCAAGTTGATAATGTTTAAAATAAATTCCTAACATGTATAAATTTGATTTGATGATGATATTACAACCATATCAAATCCAATATTCGGATATGAGTCATTTTTGGAGGTTTTTAAGTGGGGTTAGATTTATTATAAGTTAATATTTTTTAGAATTCCAAAGGTGCCCCTCTCCTCCATTATAAAAGGGCACCTCCTCCCTCTCTTCCTCACACCACATTGAGACTTCACGCTCGGCCAAAACCTGCCAAATTATCTTCTCCACTTCACTAGAAACATCCTAGAGGTCCTAGTCTTCTTCAAAGACCAATTTTAGTGCCCTAGGAGGAGGTCTCAAAGAGGCGCTTCAAATAAGAGGTAATGTCCATTACCGATTCTTTCAACTTTATTTATTCTTCTACTTCTTCTTATTTAGTTGTTTCATTATGAAGTAATAACATCAGTATCACTCATATACTGATATGTTATTATATGTATGAAACAACCCTATTTCACCATCTATCCATCCTACGGAAAACGAAATCACCGCGCGTGCGTACGTACGGAATATCGTCTCCACGCCGTGGTGTAATCTATTTTCCACCACCACCTTACATGGATGGGTATAATGGTGAAAGTAATGAATATATATTATTATTGTAAATTGATATTGAGTCTATAATATTATACATACACTTTAATACAATTCCACGATCATGGGAATGATATCACCGCTCGTGCGTACGTACGGAATACCATCTCCACAACGCGATGAGATTCACTCTCCATGATAACCATTCAAGAATGATTATAAAGTATATATAATAAGTAATCATGAAATATATGACATAATAATTCTACTGTATTTATGTATATATATATGTATGTCATCCAATTAATTCCATTCAATTCAACGAGGAAACTAAAACAACATTCATGCGTACGTACGGCCTACCGTCTCCATGAACGGTGTATTACTTTCCATTTATTGATATATTATATATATATATATATATATATTATGAATATATATTATATATAAATCATGTGTTATGTTCTGGAATTAAGTAATCATGATCTAAGTAATCATATGAATAATTACAAGTTAAAACACGGACGACAAATGAAATGATTTTACCCAAAACGCTCTTTAACATGGAATTTACAAATGAACGGGTAATATAAATTCATAAGTGAAGCATATATGATATCATAACAATGAATATGATTCTGTAATAAGTCAATTACATTATTTAAATCATTATATAGGAGGTTCAGATATGTACTAAGCATATCGGACCTAAGGTAAGGGATAATGTTGCAAATCTCATTTTTATCCGAGATTTCTTATTCGTAAGTATTTACTGGGGTTATTTCTATCATCAATGTCCATGTTTTATAAAAGTGTTTTAATGTATGTTTAAAGTCCTTTTTACCGATTTTTGACTTTTACTACATGGTATGTATGGAATCTTACTATTACGAGGTACTTTTTGACTTTTCCGACAAAAGTACGAGGAGAATGTTTTTTTTTTGACTTATAGGGCATGAATGGATTTTTACGATTTTATAAAGCCTTATTTTCATGAAGCTTCCTCCAAAATATTTAATGACTATTTTCAACAAAATCCTTTTCTTTTAAAATTACATGACTTTTTGTAAAAAGAAATTGATTTTGAAGAAGAAAGGATATTTTCCTCAAGAATTCATTTCAAGTGTTTTATCAAAACCATTTTCCATCTAAGATTACATTATTTCATATGTGTATGTTTCAAGTATAATATCTCTATGATTTACATGGTTTCACTTTTCTTATTATGAAATGATATCCATTTGTTTTATATGGATTATGTTATGATGGACTAATGTTTATGAAACCCATTTTATTCTTTGGGTTATGATGAATGTTTTAAGTTTATTTTGTGGAACAAGTAAGACAGATTTCATTATGAGATGGGTGGGACCTATATCTCCCTCCAATGAATTGGGTAAAGATTTTATATCTCAAGAGATAGACATGGCTGGAACGGAAAGTTAATCCGGTTCAGTGTTACAGGACTGAAACGAGGAGTGAACTCGATTCAGAATAGGACTTTGTCCACTAAGATGGTCTTGGCAGTAATGCCTTGGCTACTATGGAAATCATTACATGTTCTTAATGGATTCCACAATTACATGTTTTATTCCCATGCTATTTTATCATGATTTATGTTCCATTATGATCTATGCCTTATTTACTTCCATGTTTTATGATGTTGCTCAAGATTTTTAATGTTCATGTTTTTTTAAGTTCAAATATATATGGTATGTTTTATTTTATCCATGCTTACCCTTACTGAGCATTTGAGCTCACCCTTTTTATGTTTTCTTTTCCCCCAGGATTAAAAGAAATATTTTAGGTAAGGAAACAAAAATGGAAAGATCTTTATGGGAGATGTTGAAGATCTTTCACCACGATTAGAAGATTTTATTCCGAGTTTCCAAAGACACTAAACTATTACGGTCCTTGTGTGTCTATTTTTGTTATGTATTAATTAGTCCGCAAAATTAATGTAATGTCCATGTACGTCAAGCTTCGGGTCTCTACAGATGGTATCAAAGGAAAGGTTTAGTCAACCTTTAGAAACTAGGATGCGAAAACGTTAGTGAGATCCCTAGAGATATTTCTAAGGTATGTCTAGGGATGTACCGAAGGATAAGTATACGTATAGGATACAGTTCTAGAACTACGGTAACGATCTTAGAATTTAACCTAAGATGTTTGATATTGAGGGTACTCCCCCTTTACTATGTTTTTTTCCCTAGCATGATTTTTTCCTATCACACTATTCTTTTTGGGTTTTAGAAAATGGCTGGAAATAGGAATATTCACAATAATGGAGGATATGATAGACAATGGAATGATTTTCTTCATGAGAAAACAAATGAAACGGGATCTGTAAGTCCAAACATCGTTATCATGACTAATCATCAATCTCATAATATGATCAATAATATCAACTTTGGTAAGTTTCCCGACTCAGATAATAAGAGAAAGATAGAGTTTCATGATGATCAGAGGAAAGAAAGTTCAATTTCCCTCATGTAAATCTTGTGGGAAGAGGCATTAGAGAGATTTTTTCAAAGGAACTGGAAGATTCTTTGGGTGTGGAAAAGAAGGACACAAAGCCAGTAAGTGAAAAGGAAAAGGTTCAGTTAACACCATGGACAAGGATAATGGTATTCCTACGACATCAACAATGATTAGATGTTTTAAATGTGGAATGTACAGGCATTATGCAAACCAATGCCCTAATGGAAAATCTCATGAAGAGAATCAGCATAGTCATATGGGTAGTATTTATGTGGATGATGATGAGGAGACTACAAATGATATATGAGCTGAAGGAAGTTTTGAAGCTCAGTCAGTTAGTGGAATGATTGTATGTTTATCAAGAGTTATGTTGTATAGCTAATGGAACTATGGAATACAGAATCATCTAAGGATTGTTACACTATTGTTTTTCATAAAATTATTTGAAAGTATATGTTGAATGGTACCAGTAACCATGGAAGGTTATTCAAATATTTTTGTAAAGTAGATGATATGTGCATAATGAAGGAATAAGAAGATAATGAGATGTTTGATTGTATTCATGAGCTCATGATTAATATAAGGACTAAGTGATATCATGGTTTGATTATATAGAATTTTGAGGATTTTGGTATGTAGAAAGTGTTAACTTTTAACTGCATTCATGATTTCACTAAGGTTCAAGGGGTATTAATTTTTTAAAAGAATACATGATTAAGGCCTTCGAATGTTTGGAATGTGACCAACAAGACATATCTTATGATATATGGGGTCAACGATGGTATTAAATCTCTGGTAATCGTTTTCACTATATTATGAGAGTGTACTGCAGTATTAGGGATAAGCCTAAAGATTATAATGGATTATGTTGGACATAAGTTAGTATTGTTTAAGGATAGGAGTTTTTTCGATATTATTGATGGGATGTTATAGTAATATAGATTATGAAAAAGGAAAACCTGCAGGATGAGTGATAGCCCATCGCGTCGGAAAAGGCTATGGGAATCGAACCCACAACCGAAGTGCGACTGGCCTTTATCGCCTACCAATGGCCTACAGGAAGTCCCTGTTTAGTAGAAACTAGTTTTATTATATTAAGAAGTATGATATATGTAGTATAAGTCCATTTAGGAACCATATATGATTATTCTCACTATAAATGGACTTATGTATTTTTTGATAACTTTTCTAACATTTTTTAGATGGAATGAACCATCATTCTATCACATGATCTGCTAACACATCACGAATAACAAATTCAACTTTATTTCTTTAAGGGATGAAGTGGAAATTGTTCAACTCATGAACAACAATGACATTGTACCAAAATCATGTAAGTATTTATTTTAATTAATAAACTTTAGGGAAATGATCTTGAAAACCAAAAATGTTGTCCTAGTGCTCTTATATCCGATGAATTAGATGGTACATTAGATCATCACAAATCTATGGATTTGTGATTGATGGATTTTTCATAGCCATGTTCTCAACCACTCTCTATCAGAACTTGATGGTAAGATTTTTCTTCCATATCCATATTTTTTTCACCTATGTTTTCCTACGTGGAAACCCAGTGATGAGTTAATTTCGGTAACCGTTACATTTCAGACTTTAGTTTTTAAATCCATGTATTGATATTCCTTTTTATGATGTGGGTTTCTATTAAAGAAACTTTCGAGTTGTAAACCATTTATAACCCCGACGAATTTCGAGGGAAAAATTCATTTTAAGGGAGGTAGAATGTAACACCCTGAGATTTTATGAAAAATATCATTTTAATTTCATTAATGTCTTGGGTTGTATTCTACACCAAGATTACCTTGCGCTATATGCAACACCGTATTAGCTTGCAGTATATGCAACACTATTCTTGGATCATGTTACACACAATTTTGATAATAGTTATTCTACGCAACACTGAGTATATATATATATATGTATATATATATTAAATGTATAAATGAAATATGGTTGGATTCTGTTATACAAACAAACGAAGAATTCTTGCACAACACGCAACCCTGACTTGGCTTGCATTACATGCAATCACGACCTTGCTCGATAGCGTGTGTTGTACGCAATACCGGGTTTTATTAAACAATGATATTTATTATAATATTATTATGAACTAGCCTTTATGAATAGTATTAACTAAATTTTGAATTTTATAATATTATTATTCATCTTACACATTTTCTATAACATGGTATAAGAACAAAATAAATTTTTCGGGTAAAATATGTCTTTTTCAAAAAATGCAGTTTTTTCACCTTTTGATGGCGCACCTACTTTAAATCTAGTTTTTGAAGTGTTTATAAGTTCAATTTGAAAAAATAAAATTCTTCTTTGGAATCAAGAAATAAAAATTTACTTTGGATAAAATTTTCATATTATCCTGGTAACTTTCATATTTTGATGAATAGTAAAAACACGCAATATTTTAATTAAAAACAACTTTTTTCATCGCAATAATTTATATGGTTAAATTATAATATTGAATGGTTTTAAATTATAATCGAATATATTTTTTCCATTTAATATAATTTATGTCATTATCATTGATTTTATATTGAATTCGTAGGTTAAATCAATTCAATCTTTTGCAATATTTTAAACCAAAACCCATTTTCATTTGACAACGAAATTAATTTTAATTTAACTTCTTCAACTTATGTGTATTGAATTTAAAAAAATTGATTCCATATTTGGAATCAGTGGGTCCAAATTATGTTAATAAGCTACTTTTTATTTTTGAGCTTTATGAATAGTAACTACGGTAAATTTTATTTACAATAATTAAAGGTAAATCGGGTAATTAAGGGTAAATATAAGTTTATAAAATTAACCTAACAGCTGCCAAAATCCTATTGGATTACTAAAAGTAGACCCATATCACCTAAGGGTCGGATTAGAATCATTTAATGGACTTTTTTCCATGAAAATAACTTAATTATTATTAAAATCAAAGAAATTGACAACATGTCACTCTCTTAAATCTTATAAGTATATTAATTTTAATTTAGTGATAAACTTCATGAAGCTTCAAACATTAATTGTATCCAGAAATTTAATGAAATTTTCTACATCATATAAATTTATTTATAATTTTTAGGTATTAAATAATTATCATTAATTTTGACACAATAGGGATGCAGAAATTATTTATTTAGTGAAAAATAAATAATATAGTTTTTATTGAAATACTAATACATATCAAAAGGCCAAAAAATATGCACAAAACTTATTATTAGTGTATATATAAACCCTAATCATCCATTGTCCGAATTATGGACCATTTTAATCCTTATTAAGATAATTATGTTACTTATTTTATTTTATTTTAAATGATGCCAAAGTTGTCACCTTCAAAATTTAATAAATATAATAATTTAAATATTATGATTTTAAGATGATAAATTCGATTATAAGTACTATTGTGAAAGGAAATAGACTTATCTTCATCATAGGATTTTATTTTTAATTTTTATGCAACAAATAAGTATATTAAATAATTATACAAAAAAAAATTTAGTAATTATTTTATTAAGAGATAAACCAAATAAATGGTAAACTAAATATTATATGAACTATTTAATGTTCTACACTAATTTTCTAGATACATATGACCTTTTATTAATCTATTAAAGCTTTTATTTCGAACATATCTTCTGTATATATTTTATTTAAAGTAAAATAAATGAATAGTTTCAAAATTGACACCATTGTTATTTATAAAAATAAAATATTATAAAATTGTTTAAAAATCACAAAAATATTTACAAATTATAAATTTAAATTTATATGGTAGAAAATGTTATAAAGTATCCAATTATGGACATTTCACAACAAATAAGTAATTATTTTTTATAATTTAAAATTTAGAATGTTATTACCACAAATAAAATTAAATTGGTTAAATAAGGATAAATCAAGTTGATAATGTTTAGAATAAATTCCTAACATGTCTAAATTTGATTGGTTGATGAGATTACAACCCTATCAAATCCAATATTCGGTTATGAGTCATTTTTGGAGGTTTTTAAGTGGGGTTAGATTTATTATAAATTAATATTTTTAAGAATTCCAAAGGTGCCCCTCTCCTCCCTTATAAAAGGGCACATCCTCCCTCTCTTCCTCACACCACACTGAGCCTTCATGCTCGCCCAAACCCTGAAAAATTATCTTCTCCACTTCCCTAGAAACATCCTAGAGGTCCTGGTCTTCTTCAAAGACCAATTTTAGTGCCCTAAGAGGAGGTCTCAAAGAGGCGCTTCAAAGAAGAGGTAATGTCCATTACCGATTCATTCAACTTTATTTCTTATTCCACTTCTTCTTCTTTAGTTGTTTCATTATGAAGTAATAACATCAGTATCACTCATATAATTATATTTTATTATAAGTATGAAACAACCCTATTTCACCATCTATCCATCCCACGGAAAACGAAATCACCACGTGTGCGTACGTACGGAATACCGTCTCCACGCCGTGGTGTAATCTATTTTCCACCACCACCTTACATGGATGGGTATAATGGTGAAAGTAATGAATATATATGATTATTGTAAATTAATATTGATTCTATAATATTATACACATACTTTAATACAATTCCATGATCATGGGAATGATATCACCGCTCGTGCGTACGTATGGAATACCGTCTCCACAATGCGATGAGATTCACTCTCCATGATAACCATTCAAGAATGATTATAAAGTATATATAATAAGTAATCATGAAATATATGACATAATAATGCTACTATATTTATGTATATATATATGTATGTCATCCAATTAATTCCATTCAATTCAACGAGGAAACGAAAACAACGTTCATGCGTACGTACGGCCTAGCGTCTCCATGAATGGTGTATTTCCTTCCATTTATTGATCTATTATATATATATATATATATTCTAAATATATATTCTATATAAATCATGTTTTATATTCTGGAATTAAGTAATCATGATCTAAGTAATCATATGAATAGTTACAAGTCAAAACACGGACGACAAATGAAACGATTTTACCCAAAACGCTCTTTAACATGGAATTTACAAAATAAAGGGTAATATAAAGTCATAAGTGAACCATATATGATATCATAACAATGAATATGATTCTGTAATAAGTCAATTACATTATTTAAATCATTATACAAGAGGTTCAGATACGTATGAAGCATATCAGACCTAAGGTAAGGGATAATGTTGCAAATCTCATTTTGATCCGAGATTTCTTGTTCATAAGTATTTACTGGGGTTATTTCTATCATCCATTTCCATGTTTTATAAAAGTGTTTTCATGTATTTTTAAAGTCCTCTTTACCCATTTTTTACTTTTACTACATGGTATGTATGGAATCTTACTATTATGAGGTACTTTTTGACTTTTCCGACAAAAGTACGAGGAGAATGTTTTTTTGACTTATACGGCACGAAAGGATTTTTATGGTTTTATAAAGACTTATTTTCATGAAGCTTCCTCCAAAATATTTCATGACTATTTTCAACAAAAACACTTTTCTTTTAAAATTACATGACATTTTTTAAAAAGAAATTGATTTTGAAGAAGAATGGATATTTTCCTCAAGAATTCATTTCAAGGGTTTTATCAAAACCATTTTCCATCTAAGATGACATTATTTCATATGTGTATGTTTCAAGTATAATGTCTCTATGATTTACATGGTTTCACTTTTCTTATTATGAAATGATATCTACTTGTTTTATATGGATTATGTTATGATGGACTGATATTTATAAAACCCATTTTATTATTTGGGTTATGATGAATGTTTTATGTTTATTTTGTGGCACAAGTAAGACTGATTTCATTATGATATGGGTGGGACCTATATCTCCCTCCAATGCATCAGGTCAAGATTTTATATCTCAAGAGATAGACATGGCTGGAACGGTAAGTTAATCTGGTTCAGTGTTACAGGACTGAAACGAGGAGTGAACTCGATTCAGAATAGGACTTTGTCCACTAATATGGTCTTGGAAGCAATGCCTTGGCTACTATAGAAATCATTACATGTGCTTAATGGATGCCACAATTACATGTTTTATTCCCATGCTATTTTATCATGATTTATGTTCCATTATGATTTATTCCTTATGTACTTCCATGTTTTATGTCGTTGCTCAAGATTTTTAATGTTAATGTTTTTTTAAGTTAAAATATATATGGTATGTTTTATTTTATCCATGCATACCCTTACTGAGAATTTGAGCTCACCCTTTTTATGTTTTCTTTTCCCCAAGGATTAAAAGAAAGATTTTAGGTAAGGAAAAAAAAATGGGAAGATCTTTATGGGAGATGTTGAAGATCTTTCACAACGATTAGAATATTTTATTCCGAGTTTCCAAAGACAATAAACTATTACGGTCCTTGTGTGTCTATTTTTGTTATGTATTAATTATTCCCAAAAATTAATGTAATGTCCATGTACGTCAAGCTTCGGGTCTCTACAGTTGGTATCAGAGGAAAGGTTTAGTCAAACTTTGGAAACTAGGATGCGAAAACGTTAGTGAGATCCCTAGAGATATTTCTAAGGTATGTCTATAGATGTACCTAAGGATAAGTATACGTATAGGATATAGTACTAGAACTATAGTAACGATCTTAGAATTTAACCTAAGATGTTAGATATTGAGGGTACTCCCCCCTTTACTATGTTGTTTTCCATAGAATGATTTTTTCCTCTCACACTATTCTTTTTGGGTTTTAGAAAATGGCTAGAAAGAGGAAGATTCACGATAATGGAGGATATGATAGACAATGGAATGATTTTCTTCATGAGAAACCAAATGAAACAGGATCTGGAAGTCCAAACATCGTTATTATGCCTAATCAGTAATCTCATTATATGATCAATAATCTCAACTTTGGTAAGTTTCCCGACTCTGATAATAAGATAAATATGGAGTTTCATGATGATCATAGAGGAAAGAAAGTTCAATTTCCCTCATGTAAATCAAGTGGGAAGAGGCATCAGGGAGATTTTTTCAAAGTAACTGGAAGATGCTTTGGGTGTGGAGAAGAGGGACACAAAGCCAGTAAGTGCAAAGGAAAAGGTTCAGTTAACACCATGGACCAGGATAATGGTATTGCTACGACATCAACAATGATTAGATGTTTTAAATGTGGAATGTATGGGCATTAAGCAAACCAATGCCCTAATGGAAAATCTCATGAAGAAAATCAGCATGGTCATATGGGTAGTATTTATGTGGATGATGATGAGGAGACTACAAATGATATATGAGCTGAAGGAAGTGTTGAAGCTCAGACAGTTAGTGGAATGATTGTATGTTTATCGAGAGTTATGTTGTATAGTTAATGGTACTATGGAATATAGAATCATCTAAGGATTGTTACACTATTGTTTTTCCTAAAATTATTTGAAAGTATATGTTGAATGGTACCAGTAACCATGGAAGGTTATTCAGATATTTTTGTAAAGTAAATGATATGCGCATAATGAAGGAATAAGAAGATAATGAGATGTTTGATTGTATTCATGAGCTCATGATTAATATAAGGACAAAGTGATATCATGGATTGAGTATATAGAATTTTGAGGATTTTGGTATGTGGAAAGTGTTAACTTCTAACTACATTCATGTTTTCACTAAGGTTCAATGGGTATTTATTTTTCAATAGAATACATGATTAAGGCCTTCAAATGTTTGGAATGTGACCAATAAGACATATCTTATGATATATGGGGATCAACGATGGTATTAAATCTCTGGTAATCATTTTCACTATATTATGAGAGTGGACTGCAGTATTATGGATAAGCATAAAGATTGGAATGGATTATGTTGGAAATAAGTTAGTATTGTTTAAGGATAGAAGCTTTTTCGATATTATTGATGGGATGTTA
The DNA here is from genome assembly GCA_963277665.1 of Viscum album. Taxonomy (NCBI): domain Eukaryota; kingdom Viridiplantae; phylum Streptophyta; class Magnoliopsida; order Santalales; family Viscaceae; genus Viscum; species Viscum album. The sequence goes on from OY728148.1 coordinate 1,813,845,238, forward strand.
TAGTAATATTGATTTAGAAAAAGGACGACCTGTAGGACGAGCGACATCCCATCACGTCGGACAAGGCTATGGGAATCGAACCCACAACTGAAGTGCGACTGGCCTTTATTGCATACCATTGGAATACAAGATGTCCCTGTTTAGTAGAAACTAGTATTATTATATTAATAAGTATGATATATGAAGTATAAGTCCATTTAGGAACCATATATGATTATTCTCACTATAGATGGACTTATGTATTTTTTGATAACTTTTCTAACATTTTGTAGATGGAATGAACCATCATTCTATCACATGATCTGCTAACACATCATGAATAACAAATTAAACTTCATTTCATTAAGGGATCAAGTGGAAATTGTTCAACTCATGAACAACAATGAGATTGTACCAAAATCATGTAAGTATTTCTTTTAATTCATCAACTTTAGGGAAATGATCTTGAAAACCAAAAATTTTGTCCTAGTGCTCTTATATCTGATGAATCAGATGGTACCTTAGATCATCACAAATCTATGGATTTGTGATTGATGGATTTTTCATAGCCATGTTCTCTACCACTCTCCATCAGAACTTGATGGTAATATTTTTCTTCCATATCCATATTTTTTTCACCTATGTTTTCCTACGTGGAAACCCAGTGATGAGTTAATTTGGGTAACCTTTATATTTCAGACATTAGTTTTTAATGCCAAGTAAGTGTATTCCTTTTTACGATGTGGGTTTCTATTAATGAAACTTTCGAGTAGTAAACCATTTATAACCCCGACGAATTTAGAGGGCAAAATTCATTTTAAGGGGCGTAGAATGTAACACCCCGGGATTTTATGAAAAGTATTATTTTAATTTCATTAATGTCTTGTGTTGTATGCTACACCAAGATTACCTTGCGCTATACGCAACACCGTATTAGCTTCCAGTATATGCAACACTATTCTTGGATCGTGTTACACACTATTTTGATAATAGTTATTCTACGCAACATTGACTATATATATATATATGTATATATATATTCAATGTATAAATGAAATATGGATGGATTATGTTATATGAAAAAAACGAAGAATTCTTGCACAACACACAACCCTGACTTGGCTTGCATTACAGGCAATCGCGACCTTTCTCGATAGTGTGTGTTGTACGCAATATCAGGTTTTACTAAACAACGATATATTATTTATAATATTATTATTAACTAGCCATTATGAATAGTATTAACTAAATTTTTAATTTTATAACATTATTATTCATCTATAACATTTTCTAGAACATGGTATAAGAACAAAATAAATTTTTTGGGTAAAATAAGTATTTTTCAAAAAATGCAGTTTTGCCGCCTTTTGATGGCGCACCCACTTTAAATATAGTTTTTGACATGTTTATAAGTTAAATTTGACAAAATAAAATTCTTCTTTGGAATCAAGAAATAAAAATTTACTTTGGATAAAATTTTCATATTATCCTGGTAACTTTCATATTTTGATGAATAGTAAAAACACGCTATATTTTAATTAAAAACAACTTTTTTCATCACAATAATTTATATAGTTAAATTATAATATTTAATGGTTTTAAAGTATAAATAGAATATATTTTTACCATTTAATATAATTTATGTCATTAGCATTGATTTTACATTGAATTTGTAGGTTAAATCAATTAAATCTCTTGCAATGTTTTAAGCCAAAACCCGTTCTCATTCGACAACGGGATTAATTTCAATTTAATGTCTGCAACTTCTGTGTATTGAATTTAAAAAAATGGATTCCATATTTGGAATCAGTGGGTCCAAATTATGTTAATAAGCTACTTTTTATTTTTTGGCTTTTTGAATAGTAACTACGGTAAATTTTATTTACCATAATTAAAGGTAAATTGGGTAATTAAGGGTAAATATAAGATTATAAAATTAACCTAACACCTGCCAAAATCCTATTGGATTACCAAAAGTCAACCCATATCACCTAAGGGTTGGATTAGAATCATTTAATGGACTTTTGTCCATGACAATAACTTAATTATTATTAAAATCAATGAAAGTGACAACATGTCACTCTCTTTAATCTTATAAGTATATTAATTTTAATTTAGCGATAAACTTCATGAAACATCGAACATGAATAGTCTCCAGAAATATAATTAAATTATCTACATCATATAAATTTATTTATAATTTTTAGGTATTAAATAATTATCATTAATTTTGACACAATACGGATGCAGAAATTATTTATTTAGTGAAAAATCAATAATATAGTTTTTATTGAAATATTAATACATATCAAAATGCCCAAAAATCTGCACAGAACTTATTATTAGTGTATATATAAACCCTAATCATCCATTGGCTGAATTATGGACCATTTGGATCCTTATTAAGATGATTATGACACTTATATTATTTTATTTTAAATGATGCCAAAGTTGTCACCTTCATAATTTAATAAATATAACAATTTAAATATTATTATTTTAAGATGATAAATTCTCTTATAAGTAATATTGTGAAAGGTAATAGATTTATCTTCTTCATAGGATTTTATTTTTAATTTTTATACAACAAATAAGTATATTAAATAATTATACAAAAAATGATGTAGTAATTATTTTATTAAGAGATAAACCAAATAAATGATAAAATAAATATTATATGAACTATTTAATGTTCTCCACTAATTTTCTAGATACATATGACCTTTTATTAATCTATTAAAGCTTTTATTTCGAACATATCTTCTGTATATATTTTATTTAAATTCAAATAAATGAATAGTGTCAAAATTGACACTATTGTTAATTTAAAAACATAATATATTATAAAATTGTTTAAAAATCACAAAAATATTTACAAATTATAAATTTAAATTTATATAGTAGAAAATGTTGTAAAGTATCCAATTATGGACAATTCACAACAAATAAGTAATTATTTGTTATAATTTAGAATTTAGAATTTTATTACCACAAATAAAATAAAATTGATTAAATAAGGATAAATCAAGTTGATAATGTTTAAAATAAATTCCTAACATGTCTAAATTTTATTGTTTGATGAGATTAAAACCCTATAAAATCCAATATTCGGATATGAGTCATTTGTGGAGGTTTTTAAGTGGGGTTAGATTTATAATAAATTAATATTTTTAAGAATTCCAAAGGTGCCCCTCTCCTCCCTTATAAAAGGGAACTGCCTCCCTCTCTTCCTCACACCACATTGAGCCTTCAAGCTCGGCCAACCCCTGCCAAATTATCTTCTCCACTTCCCTAGAAAAATCCTAGAGGTCCTGGTCATCTTCAAAGACCTATTTTAGAGCCCTAAGAGGAGGTCTCAAAGAGGCGCTTCAAAGAAGAGGTAATGTCCATTACCGATTCTTTCAACTTTATTTCTTCTTCCACTTCTTCTTCTTTAGTTGTTTCATTATGAAGTAATAACATCAGTATCACTAATATACTGATATGTTATTATTATTATGAAACAACCCTATTTCACCATCTATCCATCCTATGGAAAACGAAATCACCGCACGTGCGTATGTACGGAATACCATCTCCACGCCATGGTGTAATCTATTTTCCACCACCACCTTAAATGGATGGGTATAATAGTGAAAGTAATGAATATTTATGATTATTGTAAATTTATATTGATTCTATAATATTATAAATACACTTTAATACAATTCCACGATCATGGGAATGATATCACCGCTCGTGCGTACGTACGGAATACCGTCTCCACAACGCGATGAGATTCACTCTCCATGATAACCATTCAAGAATGATTATAAAGTATATATAATAAGTAATCATGAAATATATGGAATAATAATGCTACTGTATTTATGTATATATATGTGTATGTTATCCAATTAATTCCATTCAATTCAACGAGGAAACGAAAACAACGTTCATGCGTACGTACGGCCTACCATCTCCATGAACGGTGTATTTATTTCCATTTATTGATCTATTATATATATATATATTATGAATATATATTATATATAAATAATGTTTTATATTCTGTAATTATGTAATCATGATCTATGTAATCATATGAATAATTACAAGTCAAAACACGGACGACAAATTAAACGATTTTACGCAAACCGCTCTTTAACATGGAATTTACAAAAGAACGGGTAATATAAAGTCATAAGTGAACCATATATGATATCATAACAATGAATATGATTCTTCAGTAAGTCAATGACATTATTAAAATAATTATACAGGAGGTTCAGATACGTATGAAGCATATCGGACCTAAGGTAAGGGATAATGTTGCAAATCTCATTTTTATCCGAGATTGCTTATTCATAAGTATTTACTGGGGTTATTTCTATCATCCATGTCCATGTTTTATAAAAGTTTTTTCATGTATGTTTAAAGTCCTTTTTACCCATTTTTTACTTTTACTGCATGGTATGTATGGAATCATACTATTACGAGATAGTTTTTGACTTTTCCAACAAAAGTACGAGGAGAATGTTTTTTTTTTGACTTATACGGCATGAAAGGATTTTTACGGTTTTATAAAGCCTTATTTTCATGAAGATTCCTCCAAAATATTTCATAACTATTTTCAACAAAATCTTTTTCTTTTAAAATTACATGACGTTTTGTAAAAAGAAATTGATTTTGAAGAAGAAAAGATATTTTCCTCAAGAATTCATTTCATGTGTTTTATCAAATCCATTTTCCATATAAGATGACATTATTTCATATGTGTATGTTTCAAGTATAATTTCTCTATGATTTAAATGGTTTCACTTTTCTTATTATGAAATGATATCCACTTGTTTTATATGGATTATTTTATGATGGACTGATATTTATGAAACCCATTTTATTCTTTGGGTTATGATGAATGTTTCATGTTTATTTTGTGGCAAAAGTAAGACTAATTTCATTATGAGATGGGTGGGACCTATATCTCCCTCCAATTCATTGGGTCAAGATTTTATATCTCATGAGATAGACATGGCTGGAATGGTAAGTTAATCTGGTTCAGTGTTACAGCACTGAAACGAGGAGTGAACTCGATTCAGAATAGGACTTTTTCCACTAAGATGGTCTTGGAAACAATGCCTTGGCTAATATGGAAATCATTACATGTTCTTAATGGATTCCACAATTACATGTTTTATTCCGATGCTATTTTATCATGATTTATGTTCCATTATTATCTATGCCTTATTTACTTCCATGTTTTATGTCATTGCTCAAGATTTTTAAAGTTCATGTTTTTTTAAGTTCAAATATATATGGTATGTTTTATTTTATCCATGCTTACCCTTACTGAGCATTTGAGCTCACCCTTTTTATGTTTTCTTTTCCCCCAGTATTAAAAGAAAAATTTAGGTAAGGAAACAAAAATGGGAAGATCTTTATGGGAGATGTTGAAGACCTTTCACCACGATTAGAAGATTTTATTCCAAGTTTCCAAAGACACTAAACTATTATGGTCCTTGTGTGTCTATTTTTGTTATGTATTAATTATTCTGCAAAAGTAATGTAATGTCCATGTACTTCAAGCTTCGGGTCTCTACAATGTTTACTAGTTTAGGAGGAATCCACCAGATCTATTCCATGTGATCAAATGACAGGATGTTGATCTTGAGCCTAATAAAATCATTGTTGAGAAAAGATTTTATATTATATATTTCTAGGAAAATGTACTATGAGGAAAAAATTCTTTATTTTTGGGTTCTAAGGAAGTGTAGATAGTATATCCATGAGATTTAAGAGAAATAATCAATTATGAGGTAGAATTGGCCTTCAGTTTTTTCATATCTAGAATATTAAAGATGTTCCGGTGACAAAAATCACATATAGTGGGAAGGTTGTGACACCCCATCATATTCCTTTAATTATTCCTTTCTATTTTTTTGGATTCTCTTTTTTCTTTGGGTGCATCATGGGATTCTTGAGAATCGAGAACATATTCTTGGGAAAATGATCTAAAGTTTGGGGATGTGTATTGTCTATTGATTTTTTATTGTTTTCTGTTGGGCCTTATGTATCAAAGGAAAATCCATAGTTGGTTGGTCTATGTTATCGAAGACCGATAGGGTTCCATTGTTCTTTAGGTTGTAGTATCTAAATAATGGGTTAATTATTTAAAATTATTATGATTCTTGAAAACTTCTATAAGTTATTTCATTTAATTGAAGTTATTTTTTGATTAAAGAAATTTATTATAAGGATAAATGTTTTTTAACGATATTTATTTAAAAATTATGCTACCACATAAACTATTTGTTTAAATTCATGAGTGGGGTTTTTAATTTGGAAATGTGTTTTCAAACATCAAAGTAGATATTTTTTGTTTTTAAATTGTTTTTATAATTTTTTATCATGGTTTTGAAATAGATTTTTTGAAAAAACATGGCATATTAGGAACCTTGGGTGCATTCAAAAATGGACATGGGTAACCTTAGTGACTATAGCACTACAAGGGGTTACTTTTGGTATATTAATGGATTGGGGAAGTAATAAATATTGGTTTATTACAAAAAATTCTCGGTTTAGGATCTGTTATTTTTATCACATAGTCTCATATTCTAGGGCCTAATAAAAATTGATTTTTAATTTTTGATTTGTTTGTCACAATATGGATTTTTACATTGATAGTTTCTCATAGGTTTCTATTTGAGGTTGTAAACAGTGATTCACATGGAGGTTATTTCATGGATATGAGTTTAATTTCTTAACTTATGGAGTATGGATAAAAATTCTTATTTTATTACTTACCCCTGTTAGATACCTTGATTTGGAAATATGAAATGATTTTATGAAAACCAAAGGAAAATTATTTTCAAATGGGTTTTGATTTATGAAAATGATTTGGAAAAAAAATTAAAAATCCATAAAATTTTATTATTTTTATTTAAGCTTTTTTAGACTCAGTTGTATATCTTTCTGGGATTTATGATCACAAATTATTTTTTCCTTTCGGATATTTTTGATTTTGTATCACAGGATTCTGTAACATATAAGGTAATCTTGTAGATTTTGGATTCTCTTGTAGTCACCACCATCGATTTGGGTTGATTTTGAGGTTAATATTGGTCACATGGAGAATTATTGTTCTTTTTATTAATAAATTTGAGTCTATCCTATTTTACATAGATTTTACGAATCCTGGATATATCATTTTCATTCGTGTTTTTATCTAGTTGTTTGTATTTTTTTTGTTTTATACATTACTTTTATCTATTATCCCATTTTACCTTACCACTATGACATATCGCCTCAGGTGTCTTGTCTAGTTGACTTGAGTTAGTATGTCACCATTCACTTTATTCTTATACTAATATTATCGTAATATTGTTTCTTCTCTAATTCTTTTTTATGGGACATGTTTTTTCGTATGCACCTAATTTCATTTAAATGTTGGGAATACTTCCTATTTTTTATAATATAATGAATTGTATTACATTCATGATATTTAATGTTCAATTTCAAACTCTCCCATTTAGTGGGATATTAATTATTATTTTAACCAAGATGTAAAGGTTTCTTCTCCAAACTCAATTTCAAAATTAAGATTTATTTTGAAAGATAATTAGTCTTGGGAAATTGAATTATAATTCTTTCTAAAACCACATAATTTACATACCTAACTTGTTATTTTATGGGTTTATATGTATTTTTACTATTTAATTTTTCCCCTCGAGTCATTATTTACCTGTTGTAGGGAAACCTATGCTATATCTTATTTTCAGCCATGAATCCATATCTTCCATGATTATATGAATTTACGAATTTCCATACCCATTCCTTTATTAATACATTAAGGATATTTCCTACTACACTATCCTTATGTACAAATATTTTAATAAAATATTGATAAGATAGATCATCCATCACTATCTCTATATTTCCAAATCAACCTCTATTATTGGAATTATTTTTCTTACAACTCCTTGAATTTATAAATACCAAATTATTCATTACATTTTTAAGGGAATTATCATAGATACCCATGCATTAATCTATATGGGATATATATTACTTAACCATACACATTCTTAATCTATATGACTTGTGATTATTTTTTATTAAAAGAAATTTTTGACATCTAATTTGTTGTTATTCTAGAACAAATGATTGTGGATTAATATGTAAATTTGATTATATATTATTTAACCATCCACCTTTTTTATTTGGATTTATTATTTCCATGATATCCCATATATTTACTTGGAATGTATTATCATTCCATATGTTTATATCTCAATAAAAATGCTTATTTATTCATAAGGCAAACTGATTATACATTTTCTTGATATTTATATCTTTGATATGATGATTTATTTTGATTTGAATAAGTGATGGGTGGGGAATGATATTATATATCCCCTTAATTCAATAGTTTATTTCATGATAAAAATGGTTTGATTATTCGGTTTATGTCCATCTAATGTAAGAATGATGTATTTTTTGAGACCTTGATGAAAGGAATGAGGACATGGTTACAAACATGATGAAAATAATAGTGTTTTCGATGTGGCCTTGATGGTAAAAGATGTATGAAATTATTTATTCCATCATCATGAATTGTGTTATTGATATACCTGTGATTGTTTACAATATTATTAGATACAAAAATTTATTTCATGCTCTTTATTTAGTTATACACAATCAGTTAAACCATATTTATTCCTTCCATGTTATTCATACCATAAGAGATTCTAATATACATTTTCCCTTACTGAGTATTGGATATCAACAATACTATGTTTCTATTTTCCTTTTATGTGTATAAATATTTTTATAAAATATATATCTTGAATAAATTAACATGTGTGGTGAACTTTTTGGGAGATATTCAATAATTATTATGGATTAATTAGTTTTTTATATATTAAAAAATGTCATTTAGTTTAGAAATACATGGGATTGTTTGATTAGTTTTTTTCAAAATTTTCTAAATATATAGACCTCAATGTTCATGGGATTGTATTTTAATTAAATATTTTCTGTAATCTATGAGATTTTTTCATAATTATATTCGAGAATATACAGTTTCTTTCAATATAATGTGTAATTTTTTGTTTTTTTGGAACTAGATCTAGGAGTGTAGGAAATTAGTGTCATTAAAACAAAGTGGGACTCTATTTTGTTTAGATTGGGACTGTAATTAGTTTTATCCTCCTGTTTTGAGATTATAAAAATCCATGATTAAGGGGACTATCTATTCATGTAATGGAGTATGCTACTATATCCAAACCATGGAAATCTGGTGTTCTATGGTTATTTAAATTCTTTTATAGGCAAATAGAGGTTATGATAATATAGATACTAAATTATAAACCTAACAATTTAATGTGGTCGAGTTTAAAAATAATTATTTGTTAAAAAAGACGACTAATTAATCCCCCATTCAAAGGATAATTTATCCTTGTCCACCACAAGTGGTATTATAAAAAATCATTTTCCCTATAGATATTCAAGAATTTTATGAGAATGGAGAAAAAAACTTTTGTGAACATTAATGGTGTTCATATTTTCAATTGAAATAACTACCATAGCTAATGGAATAATATATTTCCCTTATATATTATCACGTTTTCTAGAAGTAATATATACTTCTACAGTTAGTTTCCAACCCATTATTTTAGAAGTTTATATTAAATTCTCTAAAAATAGATTTTTATAGGTTTATAGAATATAAAAGAAATCCTATTTTGATGTCTCTTTGAGAATGTTAATACAAAAATGGAATGAGACTCCAAATTTCCAAGGAGATTTAGGATAAATTTAGAAGTGGTTTTGAATAAAATATTAAATTCAAAGAATCAAAACTACATGTTCAGAGAGGAATACATGAGGACATAAATATATTTTATGATGAGAAAATATAATATTACTTCCTTTGATTCAAAGAGATTGTAAGAAACATTTTGGGGTTTTGTGAGAAGATATATGATTCCACCATAGTTAGCAATATGATGAAAATATTTCTATCTAATTTTATCCAAAGGATTCGACCATAGAATATAGATAATTTATATCATTGTATTATAAAATCATTCTAATTTCTTATGAAATGATAAAGGATATGATTTTCATGAAAGAAGTGAAATATGATATGGATTGTTATCCCATTAGAAAAAGGAATAGTCAAAGTAGAAGAGGCTGAAAAATCAATTGATTCACAAGAGGATGAGTTTAATTAAGAATTCCAATTTTTTTACCTTTTACAAATATGGTTCAATAAGGGGAAGTAGAAAATAAAGATTAAATAACTACCAAGTTACTACAATAATAATTAAATATGTCATTTGTTCCTTTATATGTACCGTGGAGAAAGTCTATACAATCAAAATTAGATAAGGAGGCTGAGAAATTCCAAAGTGAGAAAAAATATATAACAGTAATAAGAAGAATTATAATATTAATAGAATTATATTGATCATAAATAACGATAGATATAACTCATATAGTATCCATTTTGATCTAAATGTAAATTTATTTTAACATTTTGAAAAATGTTTTGATTAATCAATTAGTGTTGGTGATGGAGAAAAAAGAATATAAAATGAGTGGGTGTTTATAAGTAAGTTAGAATCAAATTTCTAGCTAGTTATATAGATGAAGAAATAAAATTGGAATATACAGATGGATAAAAAAGTTAGATAAAGAAAATTAAGAATTTTCTAAAAGGTAATGAACCTACATTGTTCATATCAAAAAGATAAATGTTATAGAAGTTGAGAATGATAATATGTTGAAAGATCTTGAGGAAAAATAGGTTAGGAATGAAGAGGATCTATATGAGGTTAAATTAATATGTATCAATTACCAAAAATAATTTTATAAAATTATAGAATACATATCAAATTCTATTATGGTTAAATGATAATCTCCATAGAAAAGTGAGCAGATGGGCTCTATAAGGGATGAATAGTTTACACATCATATATCCCAAAATTATTCTATTATTTATAATATTGTAAACGAAAAAAATAATGCACCTATATTGAAAAAGAAAATAATTCAAAGGTTATATTATACATATATGGAGAGTATAATGTTCCATGGAACCAAATCCTCCTGATAAAAATTATTCTTGGTTTGAAAGAGGACAACTCCAACAAAATTCTACAAAGATTTTGAGTCAATATGTAAAATCCTAGTTTTGAGGATTATTTTGTTTTTAGGTCGATATGGACACAAATAATACTATTTTAGTTATAATAATACATTTTTAGGAATGTGGAATGAATCAAGGGTGAGATATAGTGAGTAAAACAGGAATAAGTTTTAGAAAAAACACGATGTCAATAAAAATACAAGCAATATATCCAACAAATATAGAGTTGGATAATTTGTAGAAATGTATAGAAGTTTTAGATAGTAGGGTCATAATGATATGGTGTGTATTACTAGGATACATATCATAAGTTCCCTATATTAATACATGTAAAGATGTTCAGAATATGAAAATTGGTTGTTCATATTATAATAGTATTGGAAGTAATTCTTGTAAAAAATAAAAAAAGATGATTTTGTTAAGAAATAATGTTTGAGAGTTTGTTTGGATCAATTATATATGTCTAATAAATTGAGGAATTCTTAGATCTTTGTTAGTTACAAAGGAACTTTGGTGGTCTCACAAGAAGATATGAAATATTATGAGAGGTTTTCAATAAGTTGTGATCTAAATATTCACCGAAATTTGTTTGAAATGTTTGTAAATTCTTGGAAAGGAACAAAAGATTATATGAAAATATTACAAGAACAATGATATATTGTCATAAATTTGATGTAATCTCATGGAAAAGAAATTTAGTTGACCTCTTAGTTGAAGAAAATTATTCTAGATAAGAGAGTAGTTTATGGGAACAATGAGAGAATTTATCCTGTTGAGACTCATAACAAAAAAGGAGTCTTGAGAAATAGTTCCCATATTATTCTTATGAGGAATGATAATACTAGGGAGAAAGAAAAATAGCATCCTCACAGTTACTTATCACTATTTAATCTTTATTATTCTTATTTACTTGTTATAATATTCATTTATTTGATGGATAAGCATTGATATATCACAACTGGATAATAAATAAGGCGATATTAACAAAGTGTTATAACATCCTTGAAAATAATATACCGATTGAATCCCTTGAGGGGGAGAAATATAATGGTGGAAATATCATACAATGAATCTGTATGTTCATGATAATTAAAAAAATAAATAGAACATTTATGTAGTTTAATCACACATGTATCTCTTATTTTTGTTCATATGAAACAAATTTTTAATTAGTGATTTATGGTTGATTAAATAGATTGAAAAATAGGGAGTTTTATTCTTTTAAATTGAACTTTTTTTTCTCTATTTTTGGATGTTTTCATACGTTTCAAGGTTTTAATAATGAATCTATATTTATTACCCCCAAATATTAGTGAATTAAAAGTGGTATCACATGTTTTTTGTTTATAGAAAACACTTAAAATATTTGTTATAGAATTTTGTTTTCTATAAAGGATTCTATCACATAGACATGAAATGTTTTTTACTGAGGGCTCCATGTTAAGAAGATATTGATGTACAACCATCCCTAAAAAGAAATTTTTTTTCTATATCTAAAATGGGGAGAAAAATATTCTCTCAAAAAAATTATCATTGATCTAGGAATATCCCTACATTTTCTTTTATATTTTCTATAAGTGTTAGAAAAACACACATATTGACCATGTAGTTCTATAGTATTTCAAACAAATTTAAAGGGGGAGATTGAAGTTCCCATGAATGACTTGTACTTATTATAATTATTTATAGTTGTAGTTGTGAGTAAAATAAATACATACGTGTTTGATAAGGGAAAGTGGTGATTCTTGGAGACTTGTTATGGATTTATTGTTGGATGGCTCATAAGGGGTTGTTAGCATTATATTTCATTCTGGACTAGGAAACCAGGATCATATTCTAATGATTGAGTTTACATCTTAGAAATCATATATAGATAGATTCAATATATTGAAACAATATAGTTATGAGAATTTGTGAACAATTCTTTATGGAAGAAAATATACATGTTTTTTATTGAAAATACACTCTCTACAATAGTTTATAATTAGTTTAAGGATGACCTATAAAGATTATAATTAGGTTTAGATATGTTTGAAGAAGTATGGTCTCATGACTAAAATGTAGAAAAGTCTCACCTTGGTAAGGTTGAGATAGATTTACGATAATGTTGAGATGGACTGGATATAATCATAATACAGACTAGTATTATAGTTTAGAAAACAAAACGCTTAATGTTGAGATAGACTAGACATGTTACTTGTATGGTTGAGACAAGCCACAAATGTACTTGTAATGATGATTCATATCACTATAAGGATAGTATATGTGTGTTTACGGTTAGTGCATTTCATCATATGGATTGGATGTATCCTTATAAGGTTGATACAACCATTATGTATGGATGAAAAAAATGACCATTAGGTAGAGACTTTTCATCATAAGGTTTGGATGGAATTCATAATGTTTAACCAAATTTATGATAATTTCATAAAATTATTGATTATAACATCCTAATGATTTGTGTTAATTAAATTATTTGATTCTTTAACCAGTATTAAAGGATTGAAAAAATCCTAATCAAGATCCCATCTAAAGAAAAAGATAGACCAGCTAAGGGAGAAGTTTGATGATGATATGAGTTCCACATCAGAAAACAATACTTCTATGTCATATTAAAAAGTTTCTGAACATGTGGATAATGATTTTGGAGTATTTAAATAAATAATATTATGGGGAGGACTTTTTAAAACAAATGTAATGACCAGAGATTTTAATATATGTTATTCCTCTAATTAAGTTAAATATGTTAAATAACTCTCCCTACACACAACACCAAACTAAAACAAAACTATGATATTTTTATACCATTGAAAAAAATACATTTAATTAGTATGTAATATATATATATATATATATATATATATCGGCTACTTAACAACAAATTTACCTAATTCATTATTGTGTTTAAGAAACAATATTTTTGTGTGTTGAACATTTTATTAAACAAAAATGATTGTATTATTGTTAAGTGATGATATTAATAAAATATAATATTGATTTATTAATACTATATTTATTTTTATTTTAAAAAAAATTAATAATTAGAAAAAATAATATTTTAAAAATTTATTTTTTCTATAAAGATGGTTTCTCCTCCTGAAACCCTAAGGCCTATTTTTTTATTAATTTTTTGATAATATTATTTTCAAATAGGTTGATGGTTAGACATACATGACCTATAGGCCCATATAACTAGTCCTATTATATGGAATTTTCATAAAGGCCCAAATACCAGACTCCTAGTAGAAAACCCTCCCTAGCAGTTGCATAATTTTATTCTACAAAGCGCCCAACCTATAAGGATTTAATTATCTAGTAATACTTATTGTAGAACCATATGGTGAATTTTTCTCACTGAATTTTATGATTTTTTTTTAAAATTTATAAATAAAAAATTAAGGAAATTTAATTTGTAAATATAAAGTTTACTTTTGGAATTTTTAATATCAATATATTATTAGTATAATGATTTAGTTTACTCTAAAACAATTGATTTTTAGGTAAATTGTGAAACATAAAATTTTTTGTTAAAACTAATTATTTTATAAAATTTTGACTTGAATGTTTATGAAACATAATATATATATATATATATATATTATAAATTGGAATAAAATATTAGAAAAAACAATTCTTGATTCATAAAATCATTGGATATCATTTTAGAAAATTAAATATTTTATAAAAACTATATTTTATTTTATCCATTAATTAACTATAAAAATGGGTAAAAATTAATTAAGATTTATTTAAATATAAAATAATTTTTATTTTATTAATAATTAAATTTTTTTATTTCATTATCATCAATAAAATTGATAATTATATCATATGCATGAACATTTTGTAAAAAACACTTTTATTAAAAATGGGGGTTTACTCATTACATGATCTAACGTCATGATTAATATCCCTACACAAGGATACTTAATTTGATAAAATTATTATTATATTTGATATAGTAATTATCTTATTATTTAATATGGTTTATTTATTTTTTATCAGTTAAATTTAGATTATTTGAGTTAAAGATAATTACCTAGATAATGATAAAAATATTATTTTAAAATTATTGTTTTAATAATATCAAGGAATATATATCAAATTAATTAAATAAAACTTATTTAAAAATTAATATGATATGATTTATAAACACATGAATAAATATTTTTATAATAATTTAATTTATAATCAATAATAATAAGATAATGAGACCATAATGGTCAAAATTTCATCTAACTACTAAAACAATAAATCTATACATTACCTATTTTAATTTTAAAGTTAATTTTATTATTTTTATAAATTTAATTTTATTAACTTTAGTTAAATTTATTAATATAATGAAAAAAAATTCTATATGGGTTATGTTAGTTTTTTAATTTAATGTAAATTTATTACCTAAAAACATGTTATCTAGTTTAAAAGTAAAAGAATAAAATGTAAAACACTTAATGGTAAAAACCTTATATCATATTTATAAAAAAGTGTAAAGCATGTTTTGTGTCTTTTTCGACCCAAATACACCCGAAAATAAATTATTTCAAAAATCTATATCCATTTACAAAGAAATAGTATATTTTCATTATTATAATATAAAGTGTGTTTCCAAAAGATCCATTTTCATTTCTTATAAAATGGGGTCACTTACAACTTTCAAAAATTCACCTCCCATACAAACATTACTTGAAACTATACCCATATATCCACTTCTAAAATTACCTCCTAAAATATTAATCCTCTAATTATAATAAGTTATCCTAATACCTTCAATTATAAGGACATTTCTAAGGAATGATTATGTCTCCAATATAAGTATTTTCTCTTTATTTAGATTTTATCCTTGATATTATTCTGAAAAATAACATATATGCATGAAAATATAATTATATAAATATTATTACTATACTAAGATATTATTATATTAATATAATAACCTTTATTTATCAATCTCCAGCAGCTATGAATAATAAAATCATTGTTAGTGTGTTGCACGGACAACCACCTCCTCAAATCGATGTTTTCCATTTTTCATTAGCACCATTAACAGATAAAAAAGGATATAATTTAAGAATAAATTTTATATCTATAATGTTAATATAATTATGAAATTTCAATTTATCAGATACTTTATTTTTCTCAATTTCAGTGAGACATGGAAACATTAATCGCGGGTACGTGTGAATTATCACCTGTTTAAGAAATGTATTTCATTTATCATCACCACCCATCAGGGTTATATATAAAATTATAATTTAACATATAAAAAATATTTCCATACCCTATTAATATCCTGTATATTATGAATGTATTTTAATGGTTTCAACCATGGTAAACAAATATAGGGAATTGTAAATCAATTAAATGAACTACACTAAGTTACAAATATAGGAATGAAAAATATATTATAAATAAATAACATATGTTTTTTAAAGGACCTTGTAAAATTAAATATATTTGAATTTGGTTCCTAATTTTATATCTAATGAACTTGATTTAATTATTTATTATGTTAAGTGCAAGTGCAGAACACTTTTAGAATTAAGGAAAGGGTTCTAACACAATTCCTCTTCATTGAGACATGTTTTAATATATGTACAAATGTATTATTTGTATTTTGATTATACTTCCCAGGAATGTATTTTATATTAATTTTTTTAATTTAATGTAATTATAGAAACATATTATTTTTAATCTGATAATGAATATTTATTCAAAAATTACTTAATTCATAAGGATTTTGTCTAAAAAAATTCAAGGTCACATTTTGATGCAACTGGTTTATTTAAAATTGTATTTATAGAGATAATTGGAATTACAATATCATGGATTATATTTATTCATAATATTTTAACTTCAATTTAGAGCTATATATTTTTCTATCTAACTTTTTGAATGGATTTTTTTTAGAATATTTCTTAATTTTTAAGGTTTTGTTATCTAAATTTTCACCCATTGAGAAATATTTCTTATTGTAAAGAATGATTAATTAAGAATGGTGTATATAAACCCCCTTATTTATTTTATATAAATTTTCTATTATATTTAATGATATTAAATTCTCTATTCAATGTTATTACTATCATGTGGGTTTTACTAAAAAATTTCAAAAAATGTATGGGGTTTCATCTCAAATTCCTCTCTTTAAGACATGTTACATTTTACAATCCATGATTCCAATAATTTAATGTATAATTTATTTATCATATCGCATATTTTTTTTTAAATTAACTATTTTTAATTAAATTTATATATGAACCCAAACAGTGTTCTTTTATATGAATAGCCTATGAATCAATTTTTAGTTAGGTTATTAAGGATCTTGTTGTACCTCCTTCATAAATTTTAGGTTACATGTTATCTTTAAATTTATCCCTTTTATGAAAATTACTCCTTCAGTACTATTATACCTATTTGTATATCTCCATTTTATATATACCTAGGAAAATATCCTATAATTATTTTGGTTATATATGTTATTAGTTCCCTTTGAAAATCATAATTTTAAGTAAACCTCATTTAAGGGACTTTCTTATTCCTTTTCTCATGATCATTATCACCCACATAATTTTTTAAATAAATAATATATTCTATATTTAGTCATCATTTTATCGATATAAACCACGTATAAATTATTGTTTTATGGAAAATATCTTGGTTTTTCTTCTATAAAATATCATTTAATTAGTTTATAAAGGATATACCCAAGTGGTTTATTTTTTTTCTTGCCTAGATAGTTAAAATTAATTTTCAATAATAGAAATTGATATTTAACTCCTATATACCTTTTTAAATTATGATATCCTAAAATAATCAGACTCCTTCTCCTCTTAGGAATCCTTATGATTTGGGCTTCGGTTATACAATGAATCAGAATTTTAAAACCTAATTTCTTCTCATGGGTTTAATCATTGAAATGATTTATATATGTTTTATTTTTCTCATGATACACATATATGTATGAATATAATTTATTTTATTACTGGGATTAGAATTATATAGCCCTATATTTTAGTGGGTAAAATATTTAGATCTCAGGATATATTTTGTAAGGGATTAGGGAGAAAACCTAATATACCATATGACATTATCCACATTATAATTATGGTCTTAGGAGTGACCCTTGTCAAATGTGTGTGATATCGTGTTTTATGTTTTTTTATATTTTCAAGATCTAATGAAAAGAAATATTCCATACATGAATGATTATGATCATACTCATTATGAAATCATGTTTCTCATATTTACTCTTATATTATGATTTATTTTCATGTTTAGTCCCTTAATTGGATTTCTAGCTCACCCTTTTCCTTATGTATTTTACCCATGATACCCAATGATTTTTTAGGCTATCTAATAATGTTTTCAGAAATTTTTGGATTTTTAAATATAGATGATGTTTTAATGATTCTGTTTACGTATTATTAAATCTAAACTTCCAAAGATACTAGACCTCTTGATCCTCAAAGGGTATTTGTTGGAAAATAATGTTAATAATTATAAAATAATATGTGTTGAAGGCCTAGGTATCTATAATGAACTAACCAAGCATACATGTAATTCATAATAAAGACCTTACTGATGGTTTTGAATGTAATTTTGAATGATAATTAAAAAACATTGAACTATATTCTCATTTTAGAAATAAGATCACTATTATTGCCAAGGATTATTGAATTTTCCAAAATTTCATTTTGGAAAATACTATTTATGATATTATTTTGGGAATATATCTAAGTTGAAAAAAAGAAATTAGTGTGATATGAATATTAAGAGACCGAAAAAATACTTATTTAAATAATTTTGATGTATTAAAAGATTAATACATCACTATATCATATATAGAACAAGGAATTCAAATTTGATATTTTTTAAGGAAGAAGGAGAGCTATAGTACCAGAGTATTTGAAGTGATAAGGATAAAAATTTATTCTAAGGACTAGAAATATGATGAAGAATAATTATTATGTTCTAAGGAATACCTGGACTTATATACTTAAAACTATACGTGAGAAGACCCATTGATCCATACTAATCATGAAGGAAGATAAATTTACAGGTTGTGCCAAAGAAACTAACAACATATGCATATCTTTAATTTTTTGGATCAAATGTTATATAAAATCATTTCATTTTAGATAATGAATATGGAAGTAACAATTCATTGGGACACCATATTGATACAATTAGGACTATCCTTGGTTGTATCTAATTTATTGATAGTATACGAATCCACAGCTAGGGGGATAAAAAATCATGATAATGAGTGGGATATTATTGTCAAACCTTGTAAATACTATTTAAATTTCTCTATTTACATTTTACTACATATAATGTAAGGTTATGATAATATACTAGGTGGATTGGAAATTAAAAAGTAAAAGTGGTTATGGTCAAAAATAAAAATCCAAAAAATAAGACCACTGAATCACCCAAATTAGTGTTCAATTATTCTTAGTACAAAACATATAGTATGATTTTTTATTATGGTGACATGAATTTTATAAGAATGACATATCTTATTCAGCTAATTTTTTTCATAAATACTACGTGAGATATTAACTGTAACACCCGGAGATTTTATGAAACATATTATTTTAGTTTTATTTATGTCTTGTGTTGTACGCTACACCAAAATTAGCTTGTGCTATATGCAACACCATATTATCTTATATTATACGCAAACACTATTCTTCGCTTGTGTTGCGCGCAAGAGCAACCTTCCTCAATAGTGTGCGTTGTACGCAATATTGAGTTTCACTAAACAACGATATATTGTTATAATATTATTATGAACTAGACGTTATGAATATTAGTAACTATATTTTTAATTTTATGATATTATATTTCATCTTAAAAATTTTATAGAACATGGTATGAGAAAAAAATAAATATTTCGGGTAAAATAAGTTTTTTTTAATAAAATGCAGTTTTTCCGCCTTTTGATGGCGCACCCACATTATATTTAGTTTTTTAAATGTTTATAAGTTCAATTTGACAAAATAAAATTCTTATTTTGAATCACGATATAAAAATTTACTTTGGATAAATTTTTGATATTTTTCTGATAAGTTTCTTATTTTGACAAATAGTAAAAATACGCTACATTTTAATTAAAAAAACCTTTTCCATCGAGATAATTTATATGGTTAAATTATAATATTGAATGGTTTTAAAGTATAAATATTATATATTTTTACCATTTAATATAATGTAAGTCATTATCATTAATTATACACTTAATTCATAAGTAAAAACATTTCAATCTTTTGCAACGTTTTAACTTTTAAAACCCATTTTCTCAACAGTGGGATTAATTTTAAATTAAATACTTCAAATTTTGTGTTTTGAATTTGGAAAAATGTATTTCAGATTTGGAATCATTAGGTCCAAATTAATTTAATAAGCTACTTTTTATTTTTAGGCATTATGAATAGTAACTACGGTAACTTTTATTTACCATAGTTAAAGATAAATCGGGTAATTAATGGTAAATATAATATTATAAAATTACCCTAACACTTGTATTAATGTAATTGGATGGTTAAATTTGTCCCTAAATCATACTTGGTTCTAAATAAAATCTAATGGAACCCACTTTTATTTAATTAAGACCTTTTATTTCTTTTATTTAAAGTAAAGTGAAAAATGTCTCACTCAAACATTAATAATTAGATTATTTTTAATATATAGTTGTACATAATATAAATTAGATTATAAATACTCATTTGAAATCTAAAATGTTTTTCTTTATGATGGTAATTTATTTGTAATTTTTAGGAGATATGTAATTACCTTAATAGCTTAAACATTAATGTTGTAGAAATTATTTATTTAGTAAAAAATCAATAATATAGTTTTTATTAAAATACCAATACCCATCAAAAGGGCCAGAAACTTGACCAAAAATTATAGTTCCAGTATATATATACCCTAAAAATCCGAGGTTTTATTTATGGACCATTTGGAGCCTTATAAAACCGATTAGGACATTTATATTATTTTATTTTAAACGATGTCAAAGATGTCTCCTTCATAATTTGATAAATATAACAATTTAAATGTTCTGATTTTAAGATGATAAATTTGATTAAAAATATTATTATGAAATTAATTATATTTATATTTATCATAGGATTTTATTTTTAATTATTATGCAACAAATAAGTATATTAAATAATTATACAAAAATGTGGTAGTAATTATTTTATTAGGAGATATACCAAATAAATGGTTTTAAAAATATTAAAATAAATAATATATGAACAAATTAATGTGCCCCATGATTTTTTTTGATTAATATGAAATTTTAGGAATCTATTATATATTTTTGTTTTAACATATCTCTTGTGTGGTTTTTATTTAAATTAAAATAATAAATAGTGTCAAAATTGACAGTATTGATATTTTTTAAAAATAACATTTTCTTAAATTATTTAAAAAACACAAAAATATTTAAAAATTCAAAATTCAAAATTATATGGTCAAAAAAGTTATAAAGTAATGGGATATTGACAACATTTAAGTATGTATTTATAACAATTTAATATTTAAAATTTTATAACCACAAATAAAATTAAATAGATTAAATAATAATAAATCAAGTTGATAAGTTTTAAAATAAACATAAAACATGTGTAAATTTTATTGGATTATGAGATTACAACCCTATCTCATCTAAACTTCTAATTGAGTCATTTTTTGAGGCTTTTAAGTGGGGTTTCATTTTATTATTAATTAATTTTTTTAATGTTTTCAAAAGTGCCCCTCTCCTCTCCTATATAAGAGCACCTTCTTCCCTCTCCTCTTCACTCAATTTTGAGCCTTCAAGCTCGTCCAAACCCTAAAAATTTCTCTTCTCAACCTCTATAGTTATATTATAGTTGTTCTAGTCTTATCAAAATACTGACTCTAGTGCCTTAAGAGGAAGCTTAAAAGAGGTGCATCGAAGAAGAGGTAATCTCTTCTAATGATTCTTTCAAGTTTCTTTCTTCTTCAACTTCTTCTTATTTAGTTGTTTAATTATAAAGTAATAACATCAGTATCACTAATATGCTAGTATTTTATTATAAATATGAAAAAACAACATTTCACCTTCTATCCATCCTATGGAAAATGAAATCACTGCGCGTGCATACGTACAGAATACTATCTCCACGTCATGGTGTAATTTATTTTTACACCACCACCTTACCTGGATGGGTATAATGGTGTAAAGAATAACTATATATGGTTATTATGACATCATAAATATTATGAGATATTATATCATCCACTCCAATTCAATTCAATAGTTATGGGTACGATATCATCACTCGTGCGTACGTACGGATTACCGTTTCTACGACGCGATGAGATCCATTCTCCAAGTTAACCATTAAAGAATGATTATAAAGTATATATAATGAATAATAATGGTATATATAACATAATAATGCTACTGGATTTAGGTATATATATATATATGTCATCTACTTACTTTGATTCAAGTCAATAAGGAAAGGAAAACAGCGTTCATGCGTACGTACGGCCTTCCGTCTCCATGAACAGTGTGTTTCATTTCATTTATCTATATTATATATATATATATACAATGAATATATATGATATATAAATAATTTTTTAAATTATTGAAGTAATTAAATCATGATCTAAGTAATAATAATATCAAGAACAATAAGTCCAAACACGTACGATAAATGAAACGGTTTTACCGAAAACGCTGCTTTAACATGGAATTGACAAAAGAATGGGTAATATAAAGTCATAAGTAAATCATATATGATATCATAAATAATATTATGGTTCTGTTACAAGTTAATAATATGTTTAAACCTACTATACAATAGTTTCAGACACGTACGGAAGAAATTGGACCTAATGTAAGGGATAATTTTGCAATCTCATTTTTATCCGAGATTGCTTATATGTAAGTATTTACTGGGGTTATATTTTTCATCAATGTCCATAAAAATGTTTTTCATAAATTGTTTAATATTATTCCAGTTTAAAGTCATTTTTACCCCTCTTTGACTTTTACTTTGTGTTATGGAAGGAATCTTTCTTTTGTTTACCATATAAGGTACTTTTTTACTTCTCCGGCAAAACTACGAGGAGAATGTTTTTTTTTACTTATATGGCATGAATGGATTTTTAAGATTTCATAATGCCTAATTTTCATGAAGCTTAATCTACAAGTTTTCATGGTTATTTTCAATAAAATCCTTTTTCTTTTAAAATTGTTTGGCATTTTGTGAAAAGAAAATGATTTTGAAGAAGAAATGATATTTTCCTCAAGAATTGATGTCAAGTGTTTTATCAAAACTATTGCCCATCTAAGATGACATCATTTAGCATGTTTATGTTTCAAGTATAATGTATCTATTATTTAAATGGTGTAATTTTTCTTATGATGAAATGATATCAATTTGGTACATATGGATTATGGGATGATGGGATGATGTTTATGAAACCCATTTTATTCTTTGGGTTATGATGAATGTTTTATGTTTATTTTGTGGCACAAGTAAGAATGATTTTATTATGAGGTGGGTGGGACATATATATCCCTCCAATTCATTGGTTAAAGATTTATATCTCATGAGATAGACATGGCTGGAACGACAAGTTAATTAGGTTCAGTTATACAAGACTTGAATGAGGAGTGAACTCGATTTAGTAAGGGACTTTTTCCACTAAGATGATCTTGGAAGCAGTGCCTTGGATACTATGGAAATAATATCATGTGATTAATGTTTTTCCATAATTACATGTTTTATTACCATGGTATTTTATCATGATTAATTTTCCTTTATGATCTATGCCTTATGTACTGCCAAGATTTATTTCTCAACATTTTCATGTTTAAACATTATGATCATGTTTTTTTAAGTTAAAATGTTTGTGATTTGTTTTATTTTCTCTATTCTTACCCTTACTGGTCATTTGAGGTCACCCTTTATATGTTTCCTTTTCCCAAAGATTTAATGAAAGGTTTTAGGTATGACAACAAAACTGGAAGATCATTATGGGAGATGTTGAAGATCATTCACCATGATTAGAATATTATGTTCTGAGTTTCCAAAGACACTAAACAATTACGGTCCTTGAGTGTTTGTTCTTGATATGTATTAATTATTCTGAAAAATTAATGTAATGTCCATGTACGTCAAGCTTGGGTCTCTACTATTGGTATCAGAGGAAAGGATTAGTTAACCTTTGGAAACTAGGATGCAAAAACTTTAGTGAGATACCTAGAAGATATTTCAATGGTATGTCTAGGTATGTCCCTAAGGTTACGTATAAGTATAGGATATAGTCATATAATTACGGTAACGATCCTCAAATTTAACCTAAGATGTTAGATATTGAAGGTACTCCCCCTTAATTATGAATTTTTCCTCTCATGCTATTCTTTTTATGTTTCAGAAAATGGCTAGAAACAGGAAGATTCACAATAATACAGGATATGATGGACAATGGAATGATATTATTCATGAGTAACCAAATTAAATTCGATCTGGAAGTCCACATATCGTTATTATTCCTAATCATCAATCTCATAATATGGTCAGTAGTCTCTACTTTGGTAAGTTTCCGGACTCAGCTAACAAGAGAAAGATGGAGTTTCATGATGATCAAAGAGGAAATAAAGTTCAATTTCCCTCATGTAAATATTGTGGGAAGAGGCATGAGGGATAATGTTTCAAAGGAACTGGACGTTGCTTTGGGTGTGGAAAAGAAGGAAACAAATCTAGTAATTGTAGAGGAAAAGGTTCAGTTTACACCATGGACAAGGATAATGGTATTGCTAAGACATCAACAATGGTTAAATGTTTTAAATTTGGAATGTACAAGAATTATGCAAACCAATTCCCTAAGAGAAAATCTCATGAATAGAATTAGTGTGGTTGTATGGGTAGTATTTATGTTGATGTTGATGAAGAGACTACAAATGGTATATGAGATGAAAGAAGTGTTGAGGAATACAATGATGTAGCTCGGTCAATGGTTTAAGAAGGAAGTGGAATGATTTATGTTTATCAAGAGTTATGATATATAGGTAATTGTAAAATAGAATAAAGACACATCTAAGGATTGTTACACTTTTGTTTTTCCTAATGTATTTGAAAGTATATGTTGAATGGTACCGATAACCATGAAAGGTTATTTAGATATTTTTGGAAAGTAGATGATATGTACATAATGAAGGGATAAGGAGAAAATTATATGTATGATATTATTCATGAAATCATGACTGATATAAGGAAAAAGTGATATCATTGTTTGAGTATATCAAAATTTTGGGATTTTGGTATGTTGAAAGAGTTAACTTTTGATAGCATTCTTGTTTTCACTAAGGTTCTATGGTAATTAATGATTCAAGATAATAAATTATTAAGGTATTCACATGTTTGGAATGTGACCAACAATATATATCTTATGATATATGGGGGATAAATTCTAGTATTCACATGCTTGTTATATGGCCTTTCTGGTAATTGTTTTTTTACTATGAAATTGGACAAAAGTATTTTTGATAAGCCTAAACATTGTAATGGATTAAGTTAGACATCAGATTTTATTATTTAAGGATATAACTTGTTTTTAGATATTATTTCTGGAATTTTATAATAGTATAGTTTTAGAAAAAGGACAACTCGTAGGATGGGAAACAACTCGTCGCGCCGGACAAGGCTGTGGGAATTGAACCCACAACCGAAGTGTGACAAGCCTTTATCACATACCAATGGCCTACAGGAAGTCCCTGGTTAGTATAAATTAGTTTTAATTTGTTAAGTGGTATGATATATGAATTATAATTCCATTTTAGGAACAATATACGATTAATCTCAATATAGATGGACTTATGTATATTTAATAACTTTTGCTATCTTTTTGTTTGAGACGGATGGAATGACCTATCATTTTATCACATGATCTCCTAACACTTCATGATTGAAAAATTCAACTTCATTTCTTTAAGAGATGAAGTGGAAATTTTTCAAGGGACGACCAATGGTGAGATTATACCAAAATCAAGAAAGTATTTCTCCTAATTCAATTTTTTTCAAATTTACGGAAATGATCATGAAAACCAAAATTGTTGTCCTATTGCACTCATATTTGATGAATCATATGGTACCTTATATCATAACAAATTTATGGCATTGTTATTATTGGATTTATCATAGCCATTTTCTCTACCACTCTCCATCAGAACTTGATGGTTAGGTTTCTCTTCCATATCCATATTTTCACCTATGTTCTCCGATGTGGAAAAATAGTGATTAGCTAATTTGGGTAACCATTACATTTCATAATTTAGTTTTTAAAGTTATGTTTTGGTATTCCTTTTTATGATGTGGGTTTCTATTAAATAAACTTTCAAGTAGTAAACCATTTATAACCCTGACGAATTTCAAGGGTGAAATTCATTTTAAGGGGTGTAGAATGTAACACCCTGAGATTTTATGAAAAATATTATTTTAATTTCATTTATATCTTGTGTTGTATGCTACACCAAAATTTTCATGTGCTATACGCAACACCATATTAGCTTATATTATACGCAATCACTATTCTTGTCTTGTGTTGCACATAAGAGAAACCTTCCTCAATAGCGTGTGTTATACGTAATATTGAGTTTCACTAAACAATGATATATTGTTATAATATTATTATGAACTAGCCGTTAGGAATAGTAGAAAATACATTTTAAATTTTATGAAATTATAATTCTTCTTACCCATTTTACAGAACATGGTATGAGAACAAAATAAAGTTTCTGGGTAAAATAAGTATTTTTCAAAAAATCCCGTTTTGCCGCCTTTTGATGGTGCACCCACATTAAATTTAGTTTTTGACATGTTTATAAGTTCAATTTTACAAAATACAATTTTTATTTTGAATAAGGATATAAAAATTTACATTAGATAAATTTTTGATATTTTTCTGATAAGTTTCTTATTTTGATGAATAGTAAAAATACGGAAAATTTAAATTTAAAACAACTTTTTTCATCGAGATAATTTATATGGTTAAATTATAATATTGAATGGTTTTAAAGTATAAATAGAATATATTTTTACCATTTAATATAATTTAATTCATTAGAATTAATTATACACTAAATTCTATAAGTAAAAACATTTCAATTTTTTGTAATGTTTTAACTTTTAAAACCCGTTTTTCTCAACAGTAGGATTAATTTTAAATTAAATAATGAAAATTTTGTGTTTTGAATTTGGAAAAAATAATTCTATATTTGGAATCAGTAGATCAAAATTATGTTAATAATCAACTTTTTATTTTTAGGCATTATAAATAGTAACTACGTTAAATTTTATTTACCATAGTTAAAGGTAAATCGGGTAATTAAGGGTAAATATAATATTATAAAATTACCCTAACACTTGTCCTAATATAATTGGATGATTATATTTTTTCCTAAATCATACTTGGGTAGAAATATAATCTAATGGAACCCACTTGTATTTGATAAAACCTTTTATTTATTTTATTTAAAGGAAAGTGAAATATCTCTCACTCAAACCTTAATAATTAGATTATTTCTAATATAATGTTATACAGAATATAAATTGAATTATAAATAATCATTTTAAATCTAAAATGTTTTTATTTTTCATGGTAATTTATTTTTAATTTTTAAGAAATATTTAGTTACCTTAATAGCTTATACATTAATGATGTAGAAATTTTTTATTTAGTATAAAAATCAATAATATAGTTTTTATTAAAATAACAATACCTATCAAAAGGACCATAAACTTGACCAAACATTATTGTAAAAGTATATCTATACCCAAAGAATCTAAGGGTCTATTTATGGACCATTTGGAGAATTATAAAACTGATTAGGACATTTATATTATTTTATTTTAAAAGATGTCAAAGATGTCACCTTCATAATTTAATAAATATAACAATTTAAATGTTTTAATTTTAAGATGATAAATTCGAGTAAAAATATTATTATGAAAGTTATTATATTTATCTTCATCATAAGATTTTATTCTTAATTATTATGAAATGAATAAGTATATTAAATAATAATACAAAAATGTTGTAGTAATTATTTTATTAAGAGATATACCAAATAAATGGTTTTAAAAATATTAAAATAAATAATATATGAAACAATTAATGTGACCCATGAATTTTTTTGATGAATCTGAAATTTTAGTAATCTATTATATACATATTTTCAAATATATCTCTTTTTTCTTATTTATTTAAATTCAAATAATTAATACAGTCAAAATTGACACTATTGATGTTTTATAAAAATAACATATTATTATATTATTTAAAAACCACAAAAATATTTAAAAACTACATATTGAAAATTATATGGTCGACAAGGTTATAAATTTATGGGAAATTGACTACATTTAAGTATGTATTTATAACAATTTAAAATTTAGAATTTTATTACCACAAATAAAATTAAATAGATTAAATAATGATAAATCAAGTTGATAAGGTTTAAAATAAAAATAAAACGTGCCTAAATTGTATTTTATGATGATATTACAACCCTATATATTATCATATTTTTATTGAGAAATTATTTCAGGTTTTTAAGTGTGGTTTAATTTTATTATTAATTAATATTTTTAAGGTTTCCAAAAGTGCCCATCTCCTCTCCTATATAAGGGCACCTCCTTCCCAATCCTCTTCACTCAATTTTGAGCCTTCAAGCTCGTCCAACCCCAGACAATTTCTCTTATAAACTTATCTTGTTATATTATAGAGGTTCTGGTCTTCTAAAAAGACTAACTCTAGTGCCTTAAGAGGAAGCTTAAAAGAGGTGTGTCGAAGAAGAGGTAATCTCTTCTACCGATTCTTTCAAGTTTCTTTCTTCTTCATCTTCTTCTACATTAGTTGTTTAATTATAAAGTAATAACAAAAGTATCACTAATATACTGATATGTTATTATAAATATGAAACAACCCTATTTCATCGTCTATCCATCCTACGAAAAATGAAATCACCGTGCGTGCGTACGTACGGAATACCGACTCCACACCGTGGTGTAATATGTTTTTCCACCACCACCTTACCTGGATGGGTATAACGGTGTAAAGAATAACTATATATGGTTATTATAACATCATAATTATTATGAGATATTATATCATCCACTATAATTCAATTCAATAATTATTGGAGCGATATCATCGTCTCGTGCGTACATACAGATTATCGTCTCCACGACGTGATGAAATTCATTCTCCATGTTAACCATTCAAAAATGATTAGAAAGTGTATATAATGAATAATAATGGTATATATAACATAATAATTCTATTTTATTTATGTTTGTGTATATATATATATGTCATCTAATTACTTTGATTCAAATAAATATGGAAAGGAAAATAGCGTTCATGCGTACGTATGGCCTACCGTCTCCAGGAACAGTGTGTTTCATTTCATTTATCTATCAATTATATATATATACTGAATATATTTTATATATAAATCATGTTTTAAATTCTTTATGTATTTAAATCATGATATAAGTAATAATAATTTCAAGAACAAAAAGTCCAAACACGTACGATAAATGAAACGATTTTACCGATCATTCCACTTTAATATAGAATTGACCAAAGAACGGGTAATATAAAGTCATAAGTGAATTATATATGATATCATAAATATTATTATTGTTCTGTTACAAGTTAATAATATTTTTAACCCCACTATACAGGAGTTTTGTTCATGTACAAAAGAAATTGGACCTAAGGTAAGGGATAAATCTGCAATCTCATTTTTAACCGGGATTGCTTATACCTAAGTATTTACTGGGGTTATATTTTTCATCCATGTCTATAAAAATGTATTTCATAAAGTTTTTAACATTATTACATGTATTTTTAAAGTCATGTTTACCCCTATTTTAATTTTACTTTGTGTTATGGAATGAATCTTTCTTTTGTTTACCATATAAGGTACTTTTTGACTTTTCTGGCAAAAGTACGAGGATGATGTTTTTTTAACTTATACGGCATGAACAGATTTTTACGGTTTCATAACACCTAATTTTCAAGAAGTTTCCTCTACAAGTTCTCATGGTTATTTTCAATAAAATTATTTTCTTTTATAATTGTGTGGAATTTTGTGAAAAGAAAATGATTTTGAAGAAGAAAGGATATTTTCCTCAAGAATTCATTTCAAGTGTTTTATCAAAACTATTTTCCATCTTAGATGACATTCTTTAGAATGTTTATGTTTCAAGTATAATTTATTTATTATTTACATGGTGTTATTTTTATTATGATGAAATTATATCCATTTGTTTTATATGGATTATGTGATGATGGGATGATGTTTATTAAACCCATTTTATTCTTTGGGTTATGATGAATGTTTTATGTTTATTATATGGAACAAGTAAGAATGATTTAATTATGAGATGGATGGGACGAATATCACCCTCCAATTAATTGGTTAATGATTTATCTCTCATAATATAGACATGTCTAGAATGGAATGTTAATTTGGTTTACTGATACAGGACTGGAATGAGGAGTTAACTTGATTCATTAAGGGACTTTGTCCACTAAGACGGTCTTGGCAGTAATGCCATGGCTACTATAGAAATCATATCATGTGCTTAATGGTTTTACAAAATTACATGTTTCATTACCATGATATTTTATCATGATTAATGTTCCTTTATGATCTATGCCTTATGTACTTCCATGATTTATTTCTCAATATTTTGAAGTTTAAAATTTATGTTCATGTTTTTTTAAGATCAAATGTATATGATTTGTTTTATTTTCTCCATGCTTACCCTTACTGAGCCTTTGTGTAACATCCCAGGTAAATAAAGAATATAGCATTTTCATATTTATTAATATTTGAGAATTAAATATTAATTTTACATTAAAGGTGTTTCTATGCTCGATAGCGTACTCGATATGCAACAAAGAGTTTCAATGAAATCTTACATTGCACACTAGTAATAAAATTGTATTATTTTAAATGGTAGTTAACACATAACCATTGTATTGGCGGGAATGGATAGAAATAACTAAAATATGATTATATATGTTTTGTAAATTTTTTTACATTTATCCAATTAAATATAAAGGCTTAAAATATGAAAAAAAATCAATTTTAGGCATTTATACCCTAATTTTAACTAAAGGTTCACTTATCGCCTTTTGATGGAGAACCGTAATTAAATATAGTTTTGTTCACTCTTATAAATTCTATTGGACCAAATAAAACTCTTTTTTATAATCGGGACATCAAAATTTACTTTGTGTAAATTTTTGGTATTTTTCCGATAAAGTTCATTTTTTAATGAATAGTGAAAAATGTTGTATTTTAATTCAAAACCTCTTTTTAATCTAATTTATATATATTATTATATATTTTTTTAATTGGTTTTAATGTTAAATTAGAATATATTTTTACCATTTAATCCAATAGTGGTTGTTGGAATTAATTTCACTTTGAAATCGGACTTAAACTGGTGTCAATCTTTTGATACTTATTGTTTCATAAAAACACACTATTTGCTCTGACAGTGGGAATTAATTATTAAATTAATTAATGAAACATATATGTTTTGAATTTTGTAAAATAGAATTCATTTTTGAATTCGGAATATCAAATATATCTTAGGGTGAAGATTTGGTATTTTTCTGAAAAACTTCAATTTTTGATGAATAGTGAAACCACTAAGTGATACTTAAAAAACTGATTTTTCTTTTAAATGAAACTTTACCACTTCTGTGTTTTAAATTTAAAAATTCTTACATACATGGTTGTCATTATAAAGTAAAATTTGGTTCAATGGGATTAAAATAATTTTTTGGTGAATAGTAACTTTTAAGTTTTTAATCGCGATTAGAGGTAATTAGTGTAGTTTAAGGTAAAAATAATGTTTTAATAACATGCAATGACCTAGACACATGTCCTACCTTTATTGGTTGTGTCATGGCCGACCAATAAAATCCATGGGTCAACTTGGGGACCCCATGGAGCCACTTTGGTAGGAAAATGACATTAATAACTTTTTATTTAATGTTAAAAAAGAAATGTCACAAACATGAGATGTTTTACTAAAACAAATTTTAAATGAGGTTATAAAAGTCATAATTTTGACTATAAATATTAATTATAAAGATAAAAATATTTCTTACATCATGATATCTTTTTTATAATTTTTATACATTGAATAAATTAAATTATTTATGGCACCATGATGAT
The DNA here is from genome assembly GCA_963277665.1 of Viscum album. NCBI lineage: Eukaryota > Viridiplantae > Streptophyta > Magnoliopsida > Santalales > Viscaceae > Viscum > Viscum album. The sequence continues at coordinate 1,813,877,604 of OY728148.1, forward strand.
ACAGCGATTACATCATTATTTAATGATTTAAATAAAATGAAATAATAATGTAAAATCTAAGACCAACACTTGTCAAAAACATTTTGGATGGGTGGATTTCGAACCCTTATCACCGTATCCTTTAAATTTATAATTTTGGGACCTTTTTTATCCAAAAATAATTATATAATAATGTAACCTTTTATAACTTTCCAAGAGTGCCCCTCCTCTCCTCTTATAAAAGGCCCCCACCTCTACCTCCTTACCCACACCTCTCAAGCCTTTGGTTCATCCAAGATCTGCCCAGTTTGTCTCTCCAAATTCCTCTATTACTTCTAGAAGCCTCAATATGGGTATAAATCTTCCCAAGGAAGCCTTTGAGCTCAAATCAAAAAGAGTTACCCGTTTTAAAGGTAGTGTTTTCTCTTGTGTTCTTATGTTTTATTTTGCTTCTCCAACCCCCTAAACTCTTTTTATTCCTTTCTTTTGAAACAAAACCAGTATCTTAAATATAATAGGATGTTGTTATGTGAAGTATTCTAGCTACACTTACACACACCTTCATCAAATGGTTGAAGAGCATACTGTTTCCGTGGATGGCGAATTTCTGCCTCACAAAATGATGATTGTTCAATATTCTTCTAACACCTTCAAAGGTGGACATTAAGATGTCACTATATTTATATATTATATATTATCTGTTTATGTTTCCCTTAATCTTCTGTATTTCTTATTTATGGAACACCTTTATGGCTTCCATTATGGGTATACGCGATATCTTCATTTTAGGAAGTGCGGACTACCGCCCCCTCAAAGTGATTTGATTCGTTAATGCCATATGTGGGATGTATAAAGGATGGATTTAAAGTTATTATATATGATTTATGTTACATATAAATGATGAATATAATTATGGAATTAAAATATACATAACTCTCATTTAGTTTTAATTCCATTAATATGACATAGAAATAAAAGTAGCGTTCATGCGTACGTACGGCTTACCATCTCCAGGAATGGTGCATTTCATTTCTTACCTATCAATAATTATGTAATATTATAAATACATGTATATGCTAACTATATATGATATATATGATATCCAAATCATGAATATCATTCTGGATATAATGAACCTTTGACCACACGAACAACATGTAATTGTAAGAAGTCCACTTTCGACTTAAGAACCAAATATCGACAAAACAAACATTATTGATTACATAATGTTTATAACATAGAAATAAGTGATATAAAAGTAATAATGAACTTGAAAAAGGTTCTTAAGCAAGTAGAAATTAACTCAAGTATATTATTCAGGACATTAAAGAACGATCGAGTCAAGTCGGACCTGAGGTAAGGGACTTCGTCTCAATCTCCTTTCATTGAGGCATATTTTCTTTTATACAAAACATTCCTTTATAAAGTGTATAAACCCCTTTGACTTTTACTTTTATAAAAATGGAATCTTTTTCTACGAATCGTTTTACTAAATGACAAAAAGGAATGTTTCTTTTAACGTACGCGGTGACAATGACCATTTCCGCCACCGTGAGTATTATTTTGTCTTTGGCTTCCTCAACAAGCCGTAATTTTTTTAAAATGAAATAAATACCATATACTTGTTAATGTATTTTGTTATTGAAAATGGTTTTTATAATGTATTTGTTATGTCAATATATTTATGTGATATATTGTGATCAAAGTGTGGAAATTTTTTCTTTCCATTATATTTGTTTTATGTCTTATGATTTTATAATGGTACTTAGACATTTGACGGGTGGTTACGTGATAAACCATATGACGGGTGGTGCCGTGAATACCAGGATGGGTGGTTATGTTATAACCTCCAATTCATTGGTTATGGAAGTCGGCCGTATGGCTATTCCATTAAGTGATATGTGTGGAAGTTGACCGTATGGTTATTCCAATTAAATATGTTTATGTCCCATGTTACCTTTATATGTTATGTGATATTTATATGCGTTTTATGGTAATCTTTTGGTTACAAAAGGGTAAGTAATGATCTTTTATTCAGGGAAGAGTTTTTACTACTTCATAAAGGTGAAAATTATTACTTTGATAAAGTATACATGGTTTACTTGTTGTTTTGATAAACTAATAGTTTTCATTCTTTGGGTATCCCTTAATGAGATTTGTATGCTCACCCCAAGTTTTTTTGAAATAGTTTTCATAGGACATAATGTGGAATAGGGTCAAGGATTGGATCAAGGGAAAGTCATGCTATCTAAAACATGGAACTAGACATGTTTTTTTAAGAGTTTTATTTTATGGAAACTTAGTAGAAGTGTATACTTTGAAATCTTTTGAGATGTAATAGTTATGATATAATTATCTAAAACTATAAACCTAAAAATATCCTCAATAGGGATTTATTCATTTAATTCAATATTAAGTATGGTTTAAGGCCGGGGCCTTATAGTTGGTATCAGATGTCGGTTTAGATAACATTAAGAGTTAGAAAATTGTTAAATTATAAATTAATTTATGGTATTATTGAAATGATATAGAATTTAAAGATTACCATGTTGCTTCACCTATGTTATTTCTATGTTAAGAATGGTTTTTCATAGAGGAAATAGAACGGCTTTTCTGGGAAGGCATACAGTGGGAAATGACCTTTCAAATTAGTATCCTGAGATGGTCAGAATCAGAACTAAACAGTTTGTTGCAGTGATGGATCAGTTGACTCAGGAGTTGAAAAGAAGATTGTTGAATACTCCAGTTTTGGCACTTCCTTCCAGAAATAGTGAGTTTTGTTATCTACAGTGATGATTCGTTGAAGTGAATTGGTTGTGTCCTTATTCATAATGATCAGGTAATTGCTTATGCTTCACGTCAGTTGAAAACTCGTGAGGTTAATTACCCTACACATGATTTGGAATTAGCTGATGTTGTTTTTGATCTAAAAATTTGGAGGCATCATTTGTATGGGGTAAAGTGTGAAATATATACTGATCACAAAAGTTTAAAGTATATATTCACTCAGAAATAATTGAACATGAGATAGAGGAGATGGCTAGAATTAATCAAGGATTATGATTGTACAATTCATTACCATCCGGGAAAAGAAAATAAAGTGGATAATGCTTTGAGTTGAAAAAGTAATGCTTCATTAACCATGCTACATTTGGAACGAGATCCTTTGGTTTTGGATTTGATGAACTTTGGCATAGAAGTTGTTGGTGCAGGAATTTATTCTGTTTTGTTTCAGGTATCAGTGAGATCATCTCTATCAGACAGAATTAATAAAGCATAGAAGAAAGACAGTGGGTTGTATAAAAAGGTAGAGCTGGTGCAGAAGGGTAAGTTGCCTGAATTTAATATTGATAATGATTGTGTTTTGAGGTTTGAGAAGAGATTATGTGTGCCTAGTGATTAACAGTTGAAGAATGAGTTGTTATTTGAGTCTCATAGTTCCCCATTTTCAGTTCATCCATGCATTACTAAGATGTACAGAGATCTGCGGGACTCTTACTGGTGGGATGGAATGAAAAGAGATATTACTGATTTTACTGTGAAGTGTTTGACTTGTCAGTAGGTTAAAGAAGAGTGGCAGTTACCGAAAGGGATGATTCAGCCATTACCAGTGCCAGAGTGGAAATGGTAAAATATATCCATGGAATTTGTTGTGGGATTACCGAGGACATCACGAGGTAATAATGCAATCTGGGTTATTGTTGATCGATTGACTAAATATGCTAATTTCCTTCCTATTCAAGATACATTATCTCTAGATCAACTTTCTTGATTGTATCTTAAAGAGATAGTCATGTTGCATGGAGTTCCCCTCTCCATTGTATCTGATCATGATCCCATGTTTACTTTTAACTTTTGGAAAGGCCTTCAGAAGTCATTAGGTACTGAATTAAATTTTAGTACAGCTTTTCATCTGCTATCAGATGGGTAGTCAGAACGAACAATTCCGACCTTGGAAGATATGCTACATGCTTGATCTATGGATTATCAGGGAAGTTGGGACCAACATCTTTCTTTGGTTGAATTTTCATATAATAACAGTTTTCATTCCAGTATGCAGATTGCTCCATTTGAGGCATTATATGGGAAGCGGTGTCGAACTCTAGCTTTTTGGGATGAAGTATGTGAAAGGAAGATGATGGGACCAGAATTGGTAGAATAGATGGCAGAAAAAGTTCAGTTGATTCAGAAACACATGAGAACCGCTCAGAGCAGACAGAAAAGTTATGCAGACAATAGGATGAATGATCTATCTTTTGAGGTAGGTGATCATGTTTTTCTCAAAGTTTCACCATGGAAAAGTGTGGTGCGATTCGGTAAGAAAAGAAAGATGAGTCCAAGGTTCATTGGACCATATGAAATTTTGGAGAAAGTTGGATCAGTTTCTTACCGAGTGGCTTTACCTCTGAGTTTATCTCAGGTACACAATTTTTTTCATGTTTCGATGTTGAGAAAGTATATGCCAGATTCATCTCATGTTTTGAGCCCAGAGGTAGTTCAGTTGGAAGAGAATCTCTCTTATGAAGAACAACCAGTCCAGATTCTTGACCGAAGAGATCAAGTGTTGCGAAATAAGGTAATTTACCAGGTATAGGTTTTGTGGTAAAACCATATGTTTGAAGAGGCAACGTGGGAATCTGAAAATGCTATGAGGGATAAATACCCCCACTTTTTTTGATAAGTGAATAAAATTGCAAGGACACAATCCCCAAAAGGGGGGAAGGATGTACCATCCCAAGTAAATAAAGAATAAATCATTTTCGTATTTATTAATATTTTCGAATTAAATATTAATTTTACTTTAAAGGTGTTGATATGCTCGATAGCGTACCCGATATGCAACAAAGAGTTTCAATGAAATCTTACGTTGCACACTAGTAGTAAAATAATATTATTTTAAATGGTAGTTAACACATAGCTGTTGTATTGGCGGTAATGGATATAAATAACTAAAATATGATTATATATGTTTTTTAAATGTTTTTACATTTATCCAATTAATGATAAATGCTTAAAATATGAAAAAAAAATCAATTTAGGCATTTATAGCCTAATTTTCACTAAAGGTTCACTTATAGCCTTTTGATGGATAACTGTCATTAAATATAGTTTTAGTCGCTCTAATAAATTCTATTGGACCAAATAAAACTCTTTTTCAGAATCGGGACATCAAAATTTACTTTGTGTAAATTTTCTGTATTTTTCCGATAAAGTTCATTTTTTAATGAATAGTGAAAAATGTTGTATTTTAATTCAAAACCTATTTTTTATCTAATTTATTTATATGATTAGATTATCTTTTTAATTGGTTTTAAAGTGAAATTAGAATATATTTTTTCCATTTAATCTAATAGTGGTCATTGTAATTAATTTCACTTTGAAATCGGACTTAAACTAGTATCAATCTTTTGATACTTATTGTTTCATAAAAACACGCTATTTGCTCGGATAGCTGGAATTAATTATTAAATTAATTAATGAAACTTATATGTTTTTAATTTTGTAAAATATACTTCATTTTTAAATTCAGAATATCAAATATAGCTTAGGGTGAAGTTTTGGTATTTTTCTGAAAAACTTCAATTTTTGATGAATAGTGAAACAACTAAGTGGTACTTAAAAAACTGATTTTTCGTTTAAATGAAACTTTACCACTTCTTTGTTTGGAATTTCAAAAATCCGACATAAATGGTTGTCATTAGGAATTAAAATGTGGTTCAATGTGATTAAAATAATTTTTTTGTGAATAGTAACTTTTAAGTTTTTAATCGCGATTAGAGGTAATTTGTGTAGTTTAAGGTAAAAAATAATGTTTTAATAATATGAAATGACCTAGACACATGTCCTAACTTTATTTTTTGTGTCATGGCCGACCAATAAAATCCATGGGTCAACTTGGGGACTCCATGGAGCCACTTTGGTAGGAAAATGACATTAATAACTTTTTATTTAATGTTAAAAAAGAAATGTCACAAACATGAGATGTTTTACTAAAACAATTTTTATGTGGGGTTATACAAGTCATAATTTTGACTATAAATATTCATTAGAAATATAAAAATATTTCCTACGTCATGATTTTTTTTATAATTTTTAGAAATTAAATTAATTAAATTATTTATGGACCCATGATGATGCAATGATTACCTCATTATTTAACGATTTAAATAAAATGAAACAATAATGTAAAATATAAGACCTAAACTTGTCAAAAACCTATTGGATGGGTGGATTTAGAACCCTTATCACCTTATCCTCTAAATTTATAATTGTGGGACCTTTTGTATCCGAAATTCATTTTATAATAAAGTAACCTTTTATAACTTTCTAAGAGTGCCCCTCCTCTCCTCTTATAAATGGCCCCCACCTCTACCTCCTTACCCACTCCTCTCAAGTCTTTGTTTCTGCCAATCTCTACCCATTTTGTCTCTAAAAATCCCTCTCTTACTTCTAGAAGCTTCAATTTGGGCAGAAATCTTCCCAAGGAAGCCTTTGATCTCAAATCAAAGAGATTTACCCGTTTTAAAGGTAGTGTTTTCTCCTGTGTTCTTATGTTTTATTTTGCTTCTCTAACCCCCTAAACTCTTTTTATTCATTTATTTTGTAACAAAACCAGTATCTTAAATATACTAGGATGTTGTTATGTGAATTATTAGAGCTAAATTTACACACACCTTCATCTAATGGTTAAAGAGCATGCTGTTTCTGTTGATGGAGAATTTCTGCCTCACGAAACGATGATTGTTCAATATTCTTCTAACACCTTCAATGGTGGCCATTAAGATGTCACTATATTTATATATGATATATAATATGTTTATGCTTTCTTTAAGCTTATGTATTTTTCATTTATGGCACACCTTTATGGCTTCCCTTATGGGTATACGCGATATCTCCATTTTAGAAAGTGCGGACTACCGCCCCCTCAAAGTGATTTGATTCGTTAATGCCATATATGGGATGTATGAAGGATGAATTGAAAGTTATTATATATGATGTATGTTACATCTAAATGATTAATATAATTATGGAATTAAAATATACATACCTCTCATTTAGTTTTAATTCCATTAATTTGACATAGAAATGAAAGTAGCGTTCATGCGTACGTACGGCTTACCGTCTCCATGAACGGTGCATTTCATTTCTTACTTATAAATGATTATGTAATTTTATAAATAAATGTATATGCTAGATATATATGATATATATGATATCCAACTCATGAATATCATTCTGGATATAATTAACCTTTGACCACACGAACAACATGTAATTGTAAGAAGTCCACTTTCGACTTAAGAACCAAATATAGAAAAAACAAACATTATTGATTACATAATGTTTATAACATTGAAATAAGTGATATAAAAGGAATAATGAACTTGAAAAAGGATCTTAAGAAAGTATAAATTAACACAAGTTTATTATTCAAGACGTTAAAGAATGATCGAGTCAAGTCAGACCTGATGTAAGGGACTTCGTCTTAATCTCCTTTCATTGAGGCATATTTTGTTTTATTCAAAACTTTCCTTTATACGGTGTATAAACACTTTTTACATTTAAATTTATACAAAATGAATCTTTTTCTACGAAGAGTTTTACTAAACGACAAAAAGGAATGTTTCTTTTAACGTACATGGTGACAACGACCTTTTCCGTCGCCGCGAGTATTATTTGGTCTTTGTATAACACCCCAAGATTTCATAGTGTGTTATTTCTTCAAAATAATTCAATAACTTGCACTACACGCAACACCGAGTTCAATCACACCATGACTTACAAAAAAAAGGCATTCAAAAGAGGTTATTAATAGTATTATATAAATTTTAAACTTTATATAATCCTTATAATTTTAGAATCCATATTATGAGTTTCTTAGATATAATGCAAGAACAAATTCATTTTCAGTATTGCCCTTTTATCAACTTTTAATAGTGAACCCTTTTTAAATACAATATTTTAAACTTTTTGACTAAATGGGGACATCAAAAATTTAAAATGAAACATCCCAAGCTTCCACGGTACACTTTCTTTGAATAATACAGTAGCGTGTGTTGTACGCAACCTTGAGTTTTAACACACACCATAACTAATCAAACTAGCCGTTATGAATAGTAATACCTACTTTTTGAAATTATATATATTTTATATTTGAAAATTGACTTCATTTTTGGATTCGGAATATCGAATTTAGCCTATGATGAAATTTTGGTACATTTCGGATAACTTTCATATTTTGATGAATAGTGAAAATTACTAAGTTTTAATTAAAAACAACTTTTTTAATCAAAATAATTAATAGTGATAAATTATGAATTTGAGTGGTTTTAAAGTATATTTAGAATATATTTTTACCATTTAATATAATGTTGGTCATTGGACATAATTTTACAATTAAACCGAACATAAACGAGTGTCAATCTTTTGATAGTTATTATCTCTTAAAAACACGCTTTTTGTTTTGACAGCGGGAATTAATTTTAAATTAATTTCTGCCACTTCTGTGTTTTGAATTTAGGAAAATGGATTCCATATTTGGAATCATGATTTTCAAATTGTGTAAATAGGTAACTTTTATTTTTAGACATTTTGAATAATTACTGCGGTAAATATTTTATTTACCATTGTTAAGGGTAAATCCGGTAAATAAGGGTTAAAAAATAATATTATAATAATACTAAATTACCCTAAAACGTGTCTTAACCCTATTGGTTGATACATGGTCGACCATGGGAATCTTTGGGTCTATTTTCGGACCCCATGGATCCACTTGTAAGTGATAATGACACTTTATTTTAATTAAGTTAAAATGAATTCAAAAATGACACAAGCATATATCTTTTAGAAAAACAATTGTTACATAGGGTTATATATGTTGGATTTTAGATTATAAATATTCATTAGAAAGATAAAAAGAATTTCTACATAATGATAGTTTATTTATAATTTTTAGACATTATATAAGTTATTTTATTTATGACACAATGATGATGCAGTAATTACTATAATAGTGAAAAATTAAAATAATTGATATTATAAATACCCAAATAAATATAATATGAAACTTTTAATCAATTAAACTAATTTTCTAGGATAATATGATATATTAGGATTTATTTAATTGACTTTTTTCGAATTAATAAATCTGTTATGAGTTTCACAAAAATCAACTATTAAATAGTGTCAAAATTGACATAAAAGAGTTCTTAAAACAAATATTATATTATTAATTGATATTAAATTCCTAAAAATCTAAGGTTCGGCCAAGAGACTTATATCATGATAGGTTCGTCATTAATTTACCACTTGTGGGTCTCTTGGATGTATATAGTAAGTTTATTAACCATATTATATAAAAATACAAAGAGACATTGTAAAAGTGAAACTAATTAACTTAGAATTAATACTTAAAGATAAGGTTAATATAAGTACCCAAACCTGTCTAAATTCTATTGGTTGAGTGTTTTTCGACCTATCCCCACCTTGACCTTTGAATAATAAGCTTTTGAGACATTAGAAACCGAATATGAATTTATTATAAATTAATACTTCTAGCTTTTCCAAAGGTGCCCCTCACCCCTCTTATAAAAGGGCACTCCTCCTTCTCATTTCTTCACACCTTCAAAGCCTTTTGATTCGGCCAAACTCTGCCCAAATACTCTCCCAACATCCCTCACTACAACCTAGAGGCCTTATTTCGATCATAAAGCCAACCTAAGGAGCCCTTTTGATCAAATCAAAAGGAAGAACCCGAAGAAGAGGTAATGATTTCACCACCCTTCTCCAAGTTCATTTCTTCTTCCACTTCTTCTTCCTTTGTTCTTACCATTCTAAAATAATAACTCCAGTATCTCACATATACTGTGATGTTATTATAAATATGGTACAACCATATTCAGTATTCTATCCACCCTTTGAATAACATGTCACCATACGTGCGTACGTACGGACTACCGTCTCCACGTCGTGGTGTAATTGTTATTCAATATAATATTATTTGGATGGGTATAATAATGATGTGTAACTCATGTAAATAACAAATATAACATGTTAATGATTCAGTATATATGATATACCATCCATTTATATATTATTTTAATATCAAAAGAATGATATTGTCGCTCGTGCGTACGTACGGACTACCGTCTCCACGAACGCGATGAGATTCATTCTCCATCGTATCCATTCAAGTATAATTATCATTTGATGATTTAAAAATGATGTTTAAGGACTAGATATCATTCTGGATATGAATAAAATACAACAACCATGGCTTATGTAACAAAACATATAAAAGAAAATGAGTACGTTAACTCCCGAAACGACGATAATTCTAAGATATTATTAACAAATCAATGTTAAAAGATCATATATGATATCATATTATTATATATGATTCTTGTATAATTTAATAACAACTATTTCACCATTATACAGTAGGTTAACCTACCCCAACCAAGGAAAAGTACAAGGTAAGGGTTATTTCACAATCTCTTCATTATCCGAGGTTGTTTATATGTAATAATCTACTGGGATCTCTTTATCATCCACATCCATGTTTCTTAAAAATGCATTTCAAAACATTTTTTCTATTTACTAGAATATGAGTTAAAGTCATTTATACCATTTTTGACTTTTATAAATGGTTTATAAAAGAATCATTCGGTCGTTTTCAAAACAAGTTCCTTTTTAACCATTTCGACAGAATTAAGGTAAGAATGTTTTTTTAACTTATACGGCGGGTGCGGCTATTTTCCTCCGTTATAAAATCTTCAAAGCTTCCCTTACAAGATTATAAGAATATTTTCAAAGAAAATGTTTTATTTTATATGGATCTTAAATTATTTCAAAATAAAAGGAGATATTTCTTTAAAAAGAATTTTGATTTCATCTATGTCAACATCCTTTGATGGATTTTAAGATTATTTGAAGTTGATTTATTATGATACAAAACTTCTATATTGTATTGAAGGTTTTGTGATATGTTTGACTTTGGATGTGCTATTTTTATACCATTCATAGTTTATGGTGAAAGTATTGACATTTCATATGCTAGTTTTAATATGAATGTTTATGTTATGTTTAAACCTTTTTCATATGGGAATGCATTGGACTTAATATGTGACGGGTGGAGCCCACTATAGCTCCTCGATGCATCGGTAGGTCTCATGAGACAAACTAGTGTCTTGGCACAAGGCCTTGACAAAATCTTATTTGTAGTCTTGGCATGATGCCTTGACTATGTGGTTATGATAGTCTGGCATTATGCATTCCAACATTATGAAAGTGGTTATTGATTTTTGCATGTGATTATTCGATTAGTAGAATATCCATGTGAATAAGTAAATGGCATTATTTCATTTTATTTATGCCATACCATGTTGAAAGTTCATGTTTGAAAGGCTTTTGTTTTAGTTATACATTGCCTTAAAAGTTTATTCTTATTTATGAAAGTTTCCGCTATATTGTTATCCTTACTGGGCATTTGAGCTCACCCCTTTTCTATGTTTTATTTTTCCCAGGAAGTGAAGAAGTAAGTTATGAATGACATGCAGGGATATTTTGTGGGGATATGAGTGTAGATTATGGAGACAATATGTTGTTGTAGTAGTTTTTCGTTTAATGATGTAGTGTAAAACTTATGAATATATCTAGTGTTTCCAAGGCTACTAAACCAATCGGTCTTTCGAGATTTGATCTTTCTTGTGATCATGCCAATGTTATGTAATAATGCACCGACTCTGGGTAACTGGGTTCGGGGCGTTACAGTTGGTATCAGAGGAAGTTTAGTACAAACCTTGGAAGCTAGATTTAGATAAACTCTGATTAGAGCACGTAGACCTAAGATGAACTTTGAGGATTAGTATAAAAGAACTTCCGAGAATTTTGGTATTGTAGAGATTTTGTGAGTTTTCCGAGCAATACATCCCTGTCTGGATACGAGCAGGTAGAGGCAGCTCTGGCACAGATGTACCTAGGGGTAAAACCCGAAAACACCGCTTTGAGCTAGACTCGAACGGGAACTGGTGCACGACAACGGGCCTTGCTGCACTCTTGGTTACGACACTCCCGGGGGATATGCTTAGGATAACTCTCATTTTCTTTACAAATCATTTTGAAGGGATTACGAGTATATACTTCCTCAAAGAAAACATTCTTATGATTATGGATTATATCCATAAATATTTCAATTTATGTTAAGTGTTTTATAAATATGGGATTATGTATTTTGATTCATAAACTGATCTAGTGTATGACATTGTTTAGAAATGGCGCCCAGTAGAAGGAATGAGAACTCCAGAAATGAACATGATCCAAAGAGAAGGAAGGATAATATCTTTCATGGTCTTAAGCTAGAATTTATAAGAGAAATAGTCTCCCATGTATTATCATCATATGAAGAAATAATATCATGTGTTGATAAGATAAGTAAAGAGTTTACTGAGTCCTATGGCTTTGAAGGGAAGCAAGAGAAGAAAAGGATAGAAGAGAGAAAGATGGATAAAGGGAAGAGGGAAAAGAAGAATTTTCCCATATGTGGTAACTGTGGAAAGAAACACCCTGGAACTTGCCTGAAAGGAATGGGAGTTTGTTATAAGTGTGGAGGAAAAGGGCACAAAGTACATGACTGCAAGGGTAAGAAAATGGTTTCAAATGTACAATGCTTCATTTGCAAGGAGTTTGGACACTACGCGAACCTATGTCCCAGTCATCAGACTATGCCGCAAATGATGTTATTGGATAATAATCAAGTTATGATACTACCACAGATGAAGAGGAATGATTAGAGTTCTTATGTTGATTATGTCAATTGAGTATTGTATCAACAATGTATTTGTTATAATAATTATGGAGTATATAAGGATTGTACTGCAGTACTATTTCATTAAGGACTTGAGATTGTGTGGAACAAAGAAAAGTGACTAAATAGCAGGATAAATTTTTGGAAAATATATGGTTGAGAGAATGATAAATCATAATATATTTCTGATACTGAGGTAGTGATTTTGGAATAATATGTGATTGTTTTGGATAAATTATATTGGATATTCTTGACTACCTTGGAACTGATTAATGATTTGTATATTCCATCATTGTTGGGGTTTAAAACATTTTTGGATTAATGAAGTATATCCAGCATTCTATATGGAATAAGGGAGCATGAATGTAATCAATAAGGAATATGGTAATTCAGGATGTTTCAGTGTATTAAAAGAATACATGATGAAGGTATTCATATGCTATTACGGGGTAAAAAGGTTCTACATTATGTTTACCTAACTTATAAATGTTGGACTGTGAGTTTGGACAGAAGTATATTGGATAGTTCTAGTTTGGATGATTTTGGATTGCCATAAAAGGACAACCCGGAGGTCGGGCGACAACCCGTCGCGTCCGGCAAGGCTGCGAGACTTGAACCCGTAACCGAAGGGCGACAAGGGTGTATCACCTACCACTGGCCCACGAGATGTCCTGGATTAAATAATGTAGTTTTTATTAAAAGATCTTGTAGATGAATTATAAATTCGTTTATTTTGGAACCCTATATGAATAGTGTAAATAGAATTTTTACATTCTATTATCTTTTAGAGTGAAAGATGAGTTTGTAGTAGAAATTTATTAATGGATAAAACTCTAATTATAATGTAATTATATCTCCTTATGATCTTAGCCAATCTCATAAATAAATTCCTCAACATTAAGAAAAGAAACTTAGAACAAAAATGTTTTCCTAGATGGTACCTTAAATCATCACTAATTTGTGGCTTTGGGATTGTTGGCCTTTTCATAGCCATGTTCTCTACCACTCTCCATCAAATAATTGATGGTTATATTTTTCTTCCATATCCATATTTTCCTACATGGAACCCTAGTATGTGTTATTTTCGGTAATCTTCATACATTCGACTCTTTATTTTAAATAGAGGCCTCATTAATTCATTTTTCGATGTGGGATTTCTACTAAGATATTTTGAAACGTCAAAAATGTGTTATCCTAATACCCTATGTTTTGTCGAACCGATGGTATTTCAAATCATCATAGATTGATGATTTTAAGGACCTCAATTTTATACTTTTTTTTGATTTATGACCTCAATCACTACCTATAAATATTTACATTTTTCCTCCAATTATATGTCTCTAATTTCCACCAATGTTCTCCTAATAGAGATCATAATTTGGTGGTGATCCTTTCATTTCTCTTTTCCTCATATTAAGACTAAATTTTAGTAACCAAATTTCTGATGTGGGTTTTCCCACAAATATATTTTCTATATTCAACTTTTTATTTTCGAAGAACAATTTCAAATTGCGAGGACGCAATTTATTGAAGGAGGGGAGAATGTAACACCCCAAGATTTCATAGTGTGTTATTTCTTCAAAATAATTCAATAACTTGCACTACACGCAACACCGAGTTCAATCACACCATGACTTACAAAAAAAAAGTCATTCAAAAGTGGTTATGAATAGTATTATATAAATTTTAAACTTTATATAATCCTTATAATTTTAGAATCCATATTATGAGTTTCTTAGATATAATGCAAGAACAAATTCATTTTCAGTATTGTCCTTTTATCAACTTTTAATAGTGAACCCTTTTTAAATACAATATTTTAAACTTTTTGACTAAATGGGGACATCAAAAATTTAAAATGAAACATCCCAAGCTTCCACGGTACACTTTCTTTGAATAATATAGTAGCGTGTGTTGTACGCAACCTTGAGTTTTAACACACACCATAACTAATCAAACTAGCCGTTATGAATAGTAATACCTACTTTTTGAAATTATATATATTTTATATTTGAAAATGGACTTTATTTTTGGATTCGGAATATCGAATTTAGCCTAAGATGAAATTTTGGTAGATTTCGGATAACTTTCATATTTTGATGAATAGTGAAAATTACTAAGTTTTAATTAAAAACAACTTTTTTAATCAAAATAATTAATAGTGATAAATTATGAATTTGAGTGGTTTTAAAGTATATTTAGAATATATTTTTACCATTTAATATAATGTTGGTCATTGGACATAATTTTACAATTAAACCGAACATAAACGAGTGTCAATCTTTTGATAGTTATTATCTCTTAAAAACACGCTTTTTGTTTTGACAGCGGGAATTAATTTTAAATTAATTTCTGACACTTCTGTGTTTTGAATTTAGGAAAATGGATTCCATATTTGGAATCAGGATGTTCAAATTGTGTAAATAAGTAACTTTTATTTTTAGACATTTTGAATAATTACTGCGGTAAATATTTTATTTACCATGGTTAAGGGTAAATCCGGTAAATAAGGGTTAAAAAATAATATTATAATAATACTAAATTACCCTAAAACGTGTCTTAACCCTATTGGTTGATACATGGTCGACCATGGGAATCATTGGGTCTATTTTGGGACCCCATGGATCCACTTGTAAGTGATAATGACACTTTATTTTAATTAAGTTAAAATGAATACAAAAATGACACAAGCATATATCTTTTAGAAAAACAATTGTTACATAGGGTTATATATGTTGGATTTTAGATTATAAATATTCATTAGAAATACACAAAGATTTACTACATAATTATATTTTATTTATAATTTTTAGACATTAAATAGGTTATTTTATTTATAACACAATGATGATGCAGTAATTACTATAATAGTGAAAAATTAAAATAATTGATATTATAAATACCCAAATAAATATAATATGAAACTTTTAATGAATTAAACTAATTTTCTAGGATAATATGATATATTAGGATTGAGTTAATTGACTTTTTTTGAAGTAATCAATCTGTTATGAGTTTCACAAAAATCAACTATTGAATAGTGTCAAAATTGACATAAAAGAGTTCTTAAAACAAATATTATATTATTAATTGATATTAAATTCTTAAAAATCTAAGGTTCGGCCAATAGACTTATATCATGATAGGTTCATCATTAATGTACCACTTGGGGGTCTCTTGGATGTATATAGTAAGTTTATTAACCATATTATATAAAAATACAAACAGACATTGTAAAAGTGAAACTAATTAACTTAGAATTAATACTTAAAGATAAGGTTAATATAAGTACCCAAACCTGTCTAAATTCTATTGGTTGAGTGGTTTTCGACCTATCCCCACCTTGACCTTTGAATAATAAGCTTTGGAGCCATTAGAAACCGAATATGAATTTATTATAAATTAATATTTCTAGCTTTTCCAAAGGTGCCCCTCACCCCTCTTATAAAATGGCACTCCTCCTTCTCATTTCTTCACACCTTCAAAGCCTTTTGGTTCGGCCAAACTCTGCCCAAATACTCTCCCAACATCCCTCACTACAACCTAGAGGCCTTAGTTTGATCATAAAGCCAACCTAATGAGCCCTTTTGATCAAATCAAAAGGAAGAACCCGAAGAAGAGGTAATGATTTCACCACCCTTCTCCAAGTTCATTTCTTCTTCCACTTCTTCTTCCTTTGTTCTTACCATTCTAAAATAATAACTCCAGTATCTCACATATACTGTGATGTTATTATAAATATGGTACAACCATATTCAGTATTCTATCCACCCTTTGAATAACATGTCACCATACGTGCGTACGTACGGACTACCGTCTCCACGTCGTGGTGTAATTGTTATTCAATATAATATTATTTGGATGGGTATAATAATGATGTGAAACTCATGTAAATAATAAATATAACATGTTAATGATTCTGTATATATGATATACCATCCATTTATATATTATTTTAATATCAAAAGAATGATATTGTCGCTCGTGCGTACGTACGGACTACCGTCTCCACGAACGCGATGAGATTCATTCTCCATCGTATCCATTCAAGTATAATTATCATTTGATGATTTAAAAATGATGTTTAAGGACTAGATATCATTCTGGATATGAATAAAATACAACAACCATGGCTTATGTAACAAAACATATAAAAGAAAATGAGTAAGTTAACTCCTGAAACGACGATAATTCTAAGATATTATTAACAAATCAATGTTAAAAGATCATATATGATATCATATTATTATATATGATTCTTGTATAATTTAATAACAACTATTTCACCATTATACAGGAGGTTAACCTACCCCAACCAAGGAAAAGTACAAGGTAAGGGTTATTTCACAATCTCTTCATTATCCGAGGTTGTTTATATGTAATAATCTACTGGGATCTCTTTATCATCCACATCCATGTTTCTTAAAAATGCATTTCAAAACATTTTTACTATTTACTAGAATATGAGTTAAAGTCATTTATACCATTTTTGACTTTTATAAGTGGTTTATAAAGGAATATTTCGGTCGTTTTCAAAACAAGGTCCTTTTTAACCATTTCGATAGAATTAAGGTAAGAATGTTTTTTTTAACTTATACGGCGGGTGCGGCTATTTTCCGCCGTTATAAAATCTTCAAAGCTTCCCTTACAAGCTTATAAGAATATTTTCAATGAAAATGTTTTATTTTATATGGATCTTAAATTATTTCAAAATAAAAGGAGATATTTCTTTAAAAAGAATTTTGATTTCATCTATGTCAACATCCTTTGATGGATTTTAAGATTATTTGAAGTTGATTTATTATGATACAAAACTTCTATATTGTATTGAAGGTTTTGTGATATGTTTGACTGTGGATGTGCTATTTTTATACCATTCATAGTTTATGGTGAAAGTATTGACATTTCATATGCTAGTTTTAATATGAATGTTTATGTTATGTTTAAACCTTTTTCATATGGGAATGAATTGGACTTAATATGTGACGGGTGGAGCCCGCTCTAGCTCCTCGATGCATCGGTAGGTCTCATGAGACAAACTATTGTCTTGGCACAAGGCCTTGACAAAATCTTATTTGTAGTCTTGGCATGAGGCCTTGACTATGTGGTTATGATAGTCTGGCATTATGCATTCCAACATTATGAAAGTGGTTATTGATTTTTGCATGTGATTATTCGATTAGTAGAATATCCATGTGAATAAGTAAATGGAATTGATTCATTTTATTTATTCCATACCATGTTGAAAGTTCATGTTTGAAAGGCTTTTGTTTTAGTTATACATTGCCTTAAAAGTTTATTCTTATTTATGAAAGTTTCCGCTATATTGTTATCCTTACTGGGCATTTGAGCTCACCCCTTTTCTATGTTTTATTTTTCCCAGGAAGTGAAGAAGTAAGTTATGAATGACCTGCAGGGATATTTTGTGGGGATATGAGTGTAGATTATGGAGACAATATGTTGTTGTAGTAGTTTTTCGTTTAATGATGTAATGTAAAACTTATGAATATATCTAGTGTTTCCAAGGCTACTAAACCAATCGGTCTTTCGAGATTTGATCTTTCTTGTGATCATGCCAATGTTATGTAATAATGCACCGACTCTGGGTAACTGGGGTCGGGGCGTTACACTTTGGCTGCCTCAACAAGCCGTAATGTTTTTAAAATGAAATAAATACCATATACTATTTTATGTATTTTGGTATTGAAAATGGTTTTTATAATGGATTTTTTATGTCAATATATTTATGTGATATATTGTGATCAAAGTGTGGATGTTTTTTCTTTCCATTATATTTGTTTTATATCTTATGATTTTATAATGGTACTTGGACATTTGACGGGTGGTTACATGATAAACCATATGACAGGTGGTGCCGTGAATACCAGGATGGGTGGTTATGTTATAAAATCTAATGCATTGGGTATGAAAGTCAGCCGTATGGTTATTCCATTAAGTGATATGTGTGGAAGTCGACCGTATGGTTATTCCATTTAAGTATGTTTATGTCCCAAGTTACCTTAATATGTTATGTGATATTTATATGGGTTTTATGGTAATCTTTTGGTTACAAAATGGTAAGTAATGATATTTTATTCAGGGAAGAGTTTTTAATACTTCATAAAGGTGAAAAGTATTACTTTGATAAAGTATACATGGTTTACTTGTTGATTTTATAAACTAACAGTTTTTATTCTTTTTGTATCCCTTACTGAGCTTTTTATGCTCACCCCATGTTTTTTTGAAATGTTTTTCACAGGACTTAATGTGGAATAGGGTCAAGGATGAGATCAAGGTAAATTCATGCTATCTAAAACATGGAACTAGACATGTTTATTTTTAAGAGTTTTATTTTATGGAAACTTAGTAGAAGTGTCTACTTTGTAATCTTTTGAGATGTAATAGTTATGATCTAATTCTCTAAAACTCTAAACCTAAAAAGATCCTCAATGGGAATTATTCATTTAATTAAATATGATGTAATGTTTAAGGCTAGGGCCTTATAATTTGAGCTCACCCTTTATATGTTTTCTTTTCCCAAGGATTTAAAGAAAAGTTTTAGGTAAGAAAACAAAAGGGAAAGATCTTTGTGGGAGATGTTGAAGATCTTTTACCATGATTAGAAGATTATGTTTTGAGTTTCCAAAGACACTAAACTATTACGGTCCTTGAGTGTTGGTTCTTGTTATGTATTAATTATTCCTCAAATGTAATGTAATTTCCATGTACATCAATCTTGGGCCTCTACATTAATAGTACAGTTTCTTATTTTTTTCATGTGTTAGGATCATCAATCCCTACAAACAACTACATGAGGGTTGTTTTCTTGTCATTTATTCAACAGAATTTCAGTTAGTGTGATAAATAAATAGTATACTTAGTTCCCTATAAATCTATGAATGTAGTTACGATGTAGATATGTGGTGAAAATGATCACTAAGATTTTATAATGATTTTTATATCTTTTATTTTGTATCAATATAGTTAGTCTAGTACTAAGGATGTGGGGAATGAGGTTGATGTCCTTCATGATGTAACGAGATGGGGTAATTTGTGAATTTTTTTGTGGGAGTAAGTTAATGAGTGACCTTATATACATTTATTGAATGTTTCATTATATAAGTACTTGATTATTTTTTTTGTAATGTTTATATTTATATTTGGAATAGAATACCCTGTAGAAGTAAATTAATTAAAAATGTTTCATTGAATACTAATACTAAATAGACTCATGAATAGTATTTGATGTGAATCAAGGATAAGATAACTCATTAGTGAATGTTTAACCGAGTTTATCTTAGTTTGATATTGGTCAGTAACAACATGATAATGTATAGTTATTTTACTACATTAATTATTATGCATGTATTATATTGACTTGGTAATTTGTTTTTAGATGATGAGATACTTGGTATGTGTATATAATCTTCCCAACTTTTTCATATGTTTTTTAGGGTCGTGTTAGTAGAGTTTTCTAGTGGTATTATCTTGGTGATTAAGGGTGATTTTAGGATCATGGTGTGTGTATAATATTTTTTAGTATAACATTAAGGTAGAAAAGTTAATTATTTTTTATTTAATTTTTAGTATTTTTTAATTTTTTTACTATAATTGTATCTATATTTGTTTTTTTTTTGTGTTTCATTTCATTATTACAAATTTATTTATATAAATTGATAATGAAATGTTTATTTCTTATGATTTGGTGGATTTCATCCTCTTATAATTTTCAGTAGACATTTTTATGGTTACTTTTTTATTTTTTTTATTTATACACTTGAATATAGCTCCCATACTTTGGTTTTTTTATTATTGGCCCATGTGAGGTTTCAATGAAATTTGTTTATGTAAAAGTGGTATTAGATCCTATGTTCTATATCGATGTTATATTTTGGTGGTATAAACATAAGGGAAATTTTTTTTTCTATGAAAAAATATGGAACATGTGATATAAGTATTAGAGATAAATCCATCAAGGAAGATAGTCTTGTATAAGGTGTGGCCAAAAATGAATTTCTATAAATGGAATGTGATAATCTACTTACAATATCAAGTACATTGAGAATTTAATGAAGGGTATGGTAAGGTTAGAATATAAATGATTTATTTTTTGGATATGATTTTGAGGCATGATTTCTAATGATTGGGGAACTCTCATGGGATTCATAGCCAGGAAATCCACTTGATATATTTAGAAATTATTTTATTATTAGAATGAAAACATATTGATATTTCTGATATATTTTAATCATGATATAGTGTACCATGGGAATATATATGTTATATCTTCATATAGAGTGGAATAATTACCCAACCCAAAAATCCCAAATATAGTTCCCCCCATCATTAAATTTTCATATATAAAATCTTTAAATATGAAGGGACCAAATAGTTTATCAATTTTGAAGAACTAGATAAAAACATGGTTCCCTTATTACATTGGTAATTAAAAACATAAAAATGTAATGTAATTTTCGTACTTCAATTTAATGAAACATTTCAACTTCATCACTTTGAAAAAAGATAAAAAATAAAATGGGGATATAAAATTCCTAGTTAAGAAAAGGCAAATAACAAGACAAGGCATAATCAATATGGAAAGGAAAATAACGAATAATCATGTCATTTAATCAATGAATTGAGAATTAAAAACATCCATATATATATTGATGCAAAATATCATTAATAAATATTAACTAAAATGATGGAAGGGGTTAATTATTGGACATTATCTATATTATATAGGAACCACTGCCATAAACACTTTTCATGAGATGGTTTATGTCTATTGGTAAAAACCAATCTATTTTGTTTGGAAAACAACTTGATGGGTTCATCACCAACTAATTTCATCTCATGAGAATACTGATGCATCGAGGGGATTTCATTTTCTAGTACATAACCCATGCCTTACATGTCCAATTCATTCCTCAAATATATAACGGATTTTAAAAGATATTTTTTAAGTTGAAGTGTCTCATACCACTTTGAAATATTTGAATCAAAATCCCCATAGGAGTAAGTAATTATAAAATTAAACATTAAAAACCCTAAAGATAAAAAAGATTAATGATCTGATATATCAAATGGGGTAGTAGATACACAACATAAAAGACGTAAATAGTGAATATAACATTTATCTTACAGATGTAAAAAGTGAGGTGAAAATCCTTTACCACTTATAATTTGACAAATAATACACCCCATAAAAGAATAATATCTAAGAAAATATCAAATAAAATAAGAAAAAATAAATTCATTATATATCATTTCAAATGTTAGCATATACACATCACAAAAGGAATAAGTGTTTAATAAAGCATATTTACCATGGAAATAAAAGTGAGATTTGTAGAAAACCTGTACCTCACACTTCCTTTTTGATTTGTGTGATTTAACATTATTTATAACGGTTTTAATAATTTTTTAACATATATAAGAACCTTATTCAAATTTTTTATGTCATATATGATCTTATTACATTATTTTATCACACATTTGTTGATAATATTTTGTTATTACCCTTGTTTCGGGTGTTAACTATTTTATTTATCTATGCATGTTTTTTTTTGAATGTATTAGTTATTTTAATAAAATATAGTTCAAACATTTTCATAATTGTATAAATTTTATAAACATAATAATTAATCATTAAATAATATTCTAGTTCCACTCATCAATATTTGATATGGAAAATGAATTGTATCACATTGGGAAGATGGTAGGTCGTACGTAAGCATGGGTGATGATATCATTTACTTAACAGTGAAAGGATAAAGTGGATGGTAATATTAATTAATATTTAAATAATATAATTTTATAGTTATAATATAAATTTATATTATTTCAATTATTTAAAATATTCATGTAAATTGTTGCAAAAAAATAGATTACATCATGACATGGAGATGGTAAGTCATACGTATGTGTGTGTAGTGTTTTCATTTTTATTTGGAAGGATAAAAAGTAGAATATGGTTGTCCCATAATCATAACAAAATCTCAAAATATTTTTTATATAACAGTTATTACATTATCAGGGAAAAAACACAAAGGTAGAAAGTGGAAGAAGAAAAAAACATAAAAGAGTCGATAAAGACGATTACCTCTTCTTCGGCAGGACTCCTTTATCTCATCTTAAGTGATCTATGGTAGGTATTTTAGAAGGACCAAAACCACTAGAACATAAATAAGGATTTTGGGAGGAGAAACTGGTAGTTTTTGACCTAGTGAGATGGGTTGAATTAGTGTGAGAAAGTGAGGAAGAGGTTCCCATTTAAAATTTAGGTGAGAGGAACTTTTGGAAATCCTCAATATATGGATATAAATACATCCAAATTGACTAAAAATGAATAAATTAAGACATATGTGACAATATATAATCTCTTCATGTGATTATTCAACATTTTTGTGATTGTTAAATAATTTTTTAATATATTAATTCAATAAAATATCATTATTGTCAAACTCGATACTTTTCAATTATTTTGACGTCAAATACAACATGAAAAATACAAAATTAGAATATAATGTTTTCACACATCTCTATATATCTTAAAAATCTATAAAATTCATTTTAAACATTATAACATCCAAAATATATCAAAATTAGTATTTATAATATTGATTAATTTATTTTTCTCTTAATTAAATAAATATTGTTTTTGTATTGAAGAACCATTTAAGGTTATTATATAATTTATAAAAATTAAAATAAATCTATAATGAGACTAATTTCATTATAATCAAAATATAAATTTATATCCATTCATATATTGAGTTTGTCCCTATGTGGACACATAAAAGATATTAAATACATACAAAGTGATATTTTGTGACTATCTTTGATTTAAATAATATATAAGTTATTTTCATGGAAAAGTGTCCATTAAACATATAAAATTAGATCATAATGTGATAAAAGTTTAATCAACTTCGTTAAATAATTTTTGGACATGTTTTTACTATTTTTTATCCTTATATTTCTATCTTGACTCTTATTTAACCGCTATAATTATTTCCACACCAACATATTTTTTCAATTGTTAAAGGATAATATCAATACTATAAAATTGAAAACAAACCAGAAAAATGTCTTGGGTAATATTATAGTCCTTATTCAAATAATATTTCTAAATTTTGTTGTTCTAGATATTTATATCAGTTAATATTATATTATTTATTTTAAAATGTCATTAATGTAAATTTTTATACAATTAATTATTTCGTCTCATACAAAAATAAAAAAACAATACAAATTTTAACCAAGACTTCTAATACATAACTAACATATAAAATTAATAAATAAAATTATTGTATGACATAACTCTCTAAAATAATATTTATTTTAATGTTTTTAATATAATTTATTTGATTCTTAAATTAAATATAAAATTACTACATCATCTTTATGTCATTAATTAAGGTAATTATTTTATCAAAAAAATTATAAATAAATTAAATTTTTGTTGATATTAATTTTATTTTTATAAATAAAATTAATATTTGAATATATCCCTTATATAAACCGTATAAAAAAATATTTCACAATTTAAAAACAAATGTGTGACAAAATTCACTTTTCTTTGAATATAATATTATAAATATAATTATCTCATCCAAGTGGCTTCAAAAGGTTATAATTTTTCCCAAGGATTATTTTTTTGAACCACACTCATAAAACTAATTTAGGACAATTTTAAGGGCAATTTTATAAAATTTATAATATTATTTTTACCCTTAATCATCAGATTTACCCTTAATCTTGGTAAATAATATATCACTAAATTTAATATTCATAAAAAAATTAAAATAAATCTATTTTAATAAAAGTTTCCAACTTATTCCAAATATTGAATCCCTTTTTCTAAATTCATAACACATAAGTAGCAGTATAAAATTTAAAACTATCTCCGTTGGTGGAAGAAGAAAATGTGTTTATAAATTAAAAATGATAAAAATATCGGAATGCCTTTATATACATTTTCAATGTGAAATTGACTAAAATGACCAAAAAGAGATTAAATGATCAAAAATTTATCAAATTTAACATTAAAAACAATTATAATAATATATATTACTTAGATAAAAAAGATGTTCTAAATTAAAATTAAATATTTTATCACTACTCATCAAAACAAGAAACTTATCAGAAAAATACTACAAATTAATCTATATTAAATTTTTATATTTCTATTTTATCGGATAATTTTATTTTATCAAATATAATTTATAAAAGTGTCAAAACTATATTTAAAACAACTATGCTGTCAAAAAGGTAGTAAAACTATCTTTAGACATTTATAACCTTATAATGCATAAATTTGGATTCAATATTATATAATTCCTATATAATTATTTTGATTAATGTAGAAAAATTTTATTAAATATATTATATATGAAAATTATGATATGGTTAAAAATATTTATTCCTGCATATTTAACCGCATGGTTGTAATTATATTTAGTTTTTGTTTATGTTGGGCGTTGCGTGAAACATAACCTTTCAAAAATTGAAATGTTTAAAAAGAGTAATACCATAAAATTTTTCGGTGTTACATTATTCCCTAAAAGAATAAATTTCATCCTCTCAATTTTAAATTTCACTTCAGAAATCAATGTTTGATACATGAAAATTCTTTTGTGGGAAACCCACAACAGAAATAGGGTTAATAAAACATCCTCTTAATAAGAGGGAAGGGGAAATGTGAAGAATACATTATAATTCATCTTTTATATAGGTTAATATTATTATAAAGTTAAAAAATTTACATAGAAGACAAAACAAACTGTCATGTTCTGATGGAAAGTGATATAGAACATATTCATAAGAAATTATACCATCACAAAACCATTAATTTATGATGGGTTAAAGGGGCCATTGATTTCTCTATATAAAAATTAAATGAATAGAGTTCTTAATACCAAATTCTTTTCATAGAGCTGATTTATTATAGTAATGTCCATATAAGAACTTGAGAAAATAAAATTAATTTTTTTCTTTCTATTTCAAAATCATAATATTATATTTTTTGTATGATTTAATCTATTTTAAATTCATTTCTTATTCTAATAAAATTATATACAAGTTAAATTTATCATACTTGAAGAACATTAAGGAATCATAATATCTGTCATTCATTCCTTCAAGAATTAAACACTTACTGACACTAAAATAGTTAGAACATAGTATCAAATACATTAAACTTTAACCTCAAAAAAATTATATAAAAAGTTTAACTAAATCTATTCTAACCATAAGACTCTTCCAAAATAAATCTATAAAAATTCACAGTCTAAAAAGGTCATTAAATATCCAACATCAATCTTAACATCATATTCTACAAAAAAGAATAAACAATTATATGATTAAAAAAACTTTAATACCCAAAACTAAATTAGTACTCAAAAATTCAATATAGATTATTCAGAGAATAATTAAAATTCCATAAAACTATTGAAAACTAATATTAATACACAAAAACGTAGCAGTATTTGATCATATAGTCTTTCAAATAACATCAATCTCTTTAAATGTATTATAGAAAAAAAATAAATTTCCTATATTAAATAATCTCTAATATATATCCATAAATAACAATAATTAGTATAAGTGAACAATAAAATCATATTTTACTCCAAATTAAAATTCAACCTTTATTCCTAAAAATATTTTTTTACCGTAACCTTATTGGGTTCTCCATATAGAAAATATATTATGAAATAATGTTAATAACATTATCAGAAAATAATTTTCCCATCCAAATGATATCTATTTGATAAAAATGTCCTTAAATTAAAAATAATCTTTATCCATTAAATAATTTGACTAATAAAAATTTCATTCTAACAAGGTCTTCATGTAAGATAGTGGAAGGTGCTCTACCGTTCTTGCCCTTAGATTTTGGGTTTCAACACTACGACCTTTCCAGACATTATGGGTTGTCACCGATCCTTTCGGTTTTTCTATTTATAAAACTATATTAATATTAAAAAAATTGATAAGAAACCTCAAAAATAACCTAAATATAATAAAAATTAGTGAAATATTTTAACAAAAATGTTTATCTCATATGTTTTATATTTTATTCATAAAAATATCATGACTTTTAAATACCTTAAATTCAAAGATCACATAAAACCAAATGGTTATAATTATCCTTAAATATATGTCAATAAATTCTAAATGAATTATTCCCTAAATACATTTTTCCCAAAAATTAAACCAATGGTTTGTGTTCTCTAATCTATGTTTACCTGAATCTGGTTCTCATGGTTTCTACTAAACTTTATCTGATTCCAACTTTAATGCCCCAACCCTAGAAGTCTAGAGCTGGTGCATTACTTTATTACATTGGATTATATACAATATTTTAAACATAAAGGCACTTAATAATTTATATTTTTTTGAATAACTAGATACATACATGGTGCCCTTATTACATTGGTAATTAAATACATAACAAATTAAAGTAATTTTCATCCTTGAATTCATTCAAGTATTTCATCTTTATCACCTAGGGAAAAGATAAAAAAATAAAAGGATGAGGTCACATGCTATGTAATGGTAAGTAAAATGGAATAAATAATGTATTAATGAGAATAAATCAACAAGGAAAGGTAAATAACTATTATCAAATTCCATTAAATTAACTAGATAAGTTATAATCAATATGGAAAGAAAAATAACTGAAACGCATTCCATTTAATCAATGAATTGAGATTGAAATACATCCATATATATGTCAAAAATATCACATGGATAAATAATAAATAAAATTTATTCAATTCATAATTGTGGTACATGATGTATCTGGAACACGAACCACTACCATCAATACCTTACACAAGATAGTTTATGTATTTGGATAGAATATATCTATTCGGTTTGGAAACAAACATAAATGGATTTTCACCAACTGATTTCATTAACTAAGACTAATTATGCATCGATGGGATTATTTAATTGATTTCAACCCTCTTTATTACATTGAAAAATCATTCCTCATATATATAATAAATTTAAAAATATATTTTTTGAGTCAATGTTTCCCATACCACATTGAAATATTTGAATCATAATCCCATAGAAGTAAATAATTATCAAATGGAAAATTGAATTCCATGATGGTAATTAGATTCATGATAGGTTATATAAAAGGAGGAAGTATATACACTACAAAAATTAGTAAATGGTGAATATGAAATTTTTCTCACAAATGTAAAAATTGAGATGAAAATCTCTTACCGCTTTTAATCATTCGAATCGAATTCCCCATAAAACAATAGAATTTAGAAAAACATTAGATAAAAATAGAATAAACAAATTCATGATTTAATATTTCTATATTTATCATATATACCACAAAAATTAACAAGTGGTTAATTAAGCATATGTTCCACGGAAATTAAAGTGTGATGATAAGAAAACCCTTACCTTACACTTCCTTTTGGTTGATTGTGATTTAATATCTAGTATAATGATTTTAATTATGATATTAACATTTATTAAAACCTTATTCAAATTTATGATATCATATATGACCTTTTTATATTATTTTATCAATGATTGTTTGATAATATTTTAATATTACCCTTGTTTCAGGTGTCAACTGCTTCATTTTCCCATTCATGTTTTAACAAGAAAGTATCTGTTTTTTCATAGGATATAGATAAAACCCCTCCATAATGGTATTAATTTTATAAGTATAGTATTAAAATATTAAATAAATTTTTAGATCTATTCTTTATTGATGTATATGTAAAGTTAATCACATCATGTCGTAGAGATGCTAGGTTGTACGTATGTATGACCGATGATATCATTCCCCTAAAAGTGAAAATGTATGGAAGTGGGTGGAAAATTAATAGTTAAATAAAAAATATAATTTCATAAATAATATATATATCCTTTATTACCATCATTACACTCATCCATGTAAATTGGTGATAATAAAACATATTACACCACATCCTAGAGACGGTAAGTCGTACTTACACACGTGCTGTATTTTTATTTTTATTTGGTTGGGTAAAAGGAGGAATATATTTTTCCCATAATCCTAATAATTTTATAGAATCTATATGATATTCGGGTTATTACTTTAGTATATAAACAACACATTAAGATGAATCTTAATAAAAAATAGACTTTGAAGAGGTGGTCTTAATTAATCTAGGGATGTTCTTTCGAATGGAACAAAACCTCTAGAAATTAACAATGGTTGTTGGGTGGTGAAAATTGTAGGGTTTCTTCATGATATATAACTCAAATTAGTGAGAGGAATTGTGGGAAGTGGTTCCCTTTTATAATTGAGATGAGGGGCACTTTTGGAAATCCAGAAAATATTAAACTATAATAATGCTATTGTAGAGGAAAAGACTTCAAAATGGCCTATAAATTAATAGTGAAAGACATTTTGGACCATATATCATCTTCTTGTGTAATTATTTAACATTTTTTGTGAATTTAAAGTAAATTAATAATATATTAATTGATAAAATATATTTGTTTTCAAATTTGATACTATTCACTTATTTTGACGTCAAATACGTCATGAAAAATAGGGAATTCATATATAATTCTTTCAAAAATATATGAAATATCTCATAAATATATGAAATTAATTAGACACATTAAATTATCCAAAATATATAAAAATTAATTTTTTTTAACAACAATTAAATTATTTTTCTTTTAATTAAATACTCTTTTGTGTTGAAGAAGTATTTTGGGTATTTATATAAATTTTAAAATATCAAAATAAAATTATGTAATGAAAATAATTTCATTTTGATTGAAATATACAATTATATACATTCATATCTTGATTATTCCTATATGTGGACACATAAAAGATATTAAATACAAAGAGATTCATATTTTGTAATTATCATTGATTTAAATAATATATAAGTTATTTTTATGGGAAAGTGACTACTAAATAACTCTGATTCAATCATAAAGTGATAATTGTATAATCATATTCATCCAATAATTTTCCAACTAGTTTTTACTATTTTTAATTCCTTATCTTTCTATTTTAACCCTTATTTATCCTCTTTAATTCATATCGTGGAAACATGTTTTTTTTAATTTTTAAACGATAATATAGGTATTATAAATTGAAAAACAAACCATAAATGATTACTAGGTACATTTTAGGCCTTATTATAATAAGTTTGATGAATTTTATTTTCTATATATTTTTTATCATTTAATAAAATATTATTTAACCGAAAATAACATTAATGTCATGTTTGAAACTATTCATTATTTTGTATTATACAAAAAAAACTACTTTAATTTGAACCAATACTTTTGAAACATCACTAACATGTGATAATAATCATCAAAATTCATATATTAAATTAACTCTCTCATGTGATATTTATGTTATTTTTTTCTATAATTTATTTGACTCTTACATTAACTAAACAATTACCCCATCATCATTATTCCATGAATTATGTAATTAAATTTCACTAAAATTTGTAAATATATTAAAATAATGTAGATAAATTTTTTATCTTTATAAATATTACTTATTATTGAACATATTCATTATATAACCCATATTAAGAAATGTTTCACTTGTTAAAAACAAAAGTGTGAAAAAATTGGATTTTCTTTTAATATAAAATTATAAATGTCATACTCTAATAAAATTGGCTTCCAAAAGTTCTATATTTTTCCTAAGGATTATTTTTGTTGAAGCACACTCATCCAATTAAATTATTATAATGTTTAGATTAATTTTATCATATTTATAATATTACTTTTCACCTTAATTATCAAATTTACCATTAACTATGGTAATTAAAATATTACTAAATTTACTATTTATATGCCCCACCAAAAAAATAAAACTATTAAAATAATATGGTCCCAAGGATTCAAAATATTAAATACCATTTTCAAAATTCCTAATATATATGTTCCAGTAATTAAATTTAAAATTAATCCCATTGACAGAACAAGATAAATGGTTTTTAACGTAAAATGATCAAAATATTGAACTTTTTTATATCCAATTTAAATTTGAAATTGATTCCAATGACCAAAATTGTATTAAATGATTAAAACATAATAAAATTAAACATTAAAACCAATTAAAATTATATTTTACCACAATCAGTTATTTAGAAGAAAAATTTCCTTTCAATTAAAATGCAATATTTTACCATTATTCATCAAAACCTAAAAAATATCATAAAAATACAAAAATTATAATACATTAAATTTTGATATTCCAATTTTGAATGAAAAATTTATTTCGTCAAATAAAATTTATAAAAGTGTCAAAACTAGATTTAAAACAAGTTCCCCATCAAAATACGGTAAAACTATATTTAGAAAAAAAATATCCTTTCCATGCATAATATTGGATTCATTCTTATCTTATGCCTATAAAATCATCTAGATGAATGTAAAAACATGTTATTATATATATAATATATAAATTTTATAATTCGGTTAATATTATTCATTCCCTCATATTAAATGACATGGTTATAATAATATTTCATTATTCGTTTAAGTTGGGCTTTACATACAACATAAGCTTTAAAAAATGGTAATTTTTAAAAAGTGACATACCATAAAATCCTAGAGTGTTACAAATTTATTGGGTTTATATCTATCTAATTGAAACCAATTTTTGATCATGATGATGATGAGTATTTCATCCTGGGATTTGTGCGTGAGGTGCCTTCACCTACAACCAGTCCACATATTAAGTTCTATATCGTCTGAGACATCTTGTGTTGGTGATATTTTATGACTCGAGTTTTGGGGATGATGTTAGAGGGATATATCACTTCAGGTGATATTCATTAATATTTGTTCCCTCATTAACGTATCATTTTATTTCCCTTCAAGGGATGATAGATTTCTCATTTTTTAATTTTTCTGTTCTCTTTGATTACACAATTTGATTTCTTTATTATAGTGAAAGATTAAGTATGATGGTTGGGATCTCTTTAACTTCTAACTTCTTAAATTATAATTATAATGGTGATTTGACTATGATATTTTAGGTTTGAATACTGTAAAGAAGTGAGATGTGTGACTCTGATGAGTTGTGAGAGGCGTTGTTTGTTTTATTGAAATCATGTTTCATGATTGTAAAGTAGGTGGTGGATCATGATTACTTCTTCATGGGAACATTATATTTACATGGTGTTAAAAGTAATGTTATTTTATTGAAATTATTTTTAGCTATTATAATGAATATGTTTTTTATTTTATGTGATTTTTACATGAATTTGATTGATATAGTGCATATCTTTTGAAGTGTCATGAACGAGCTTCCAGTTCCATAGGGTGACGTTTTGTGACCTAACTCCTTATTCCAGAAGGTTATCTGTTATAGCCTATATACATGTTTAAGATGTAAATTATTTTAAAATAAATCTAATATTCAAAAGAGAGATGTTTTATTACCAAGTTGGATGTTCCAATGAGTGATATGTTGCAACATGGTCTTTTATTCTAGAAGGTGTTATGTTATGAATCAAGTGTGTATTTTAGAGGGATATGTGTTGTGACATGACTATTTTTTGTGAAGGGTGATGTGTTTTTACCAATAAAAATAACCTTTTTATTCATCCATGTGAAAATAATTTGATTGATATAATCATATAATGATATTATTTCATATATTTCCTTACAATACTTAGTTATATGATCTAAATTGAAATAATTTGAGTAGGGAATGGTTCGGAATTTTCATTTTACCTATGTGAACATGATGGAAATTCATTTCATGGAAAAAAATGTTTTAATAAGAGTATTAAATTGAGATATTAGATTGAAAATTATTTAAAATGATAACCTGACCCTGAGGATGTAATAAAAAAAATTTGACTTACCTTGTGTTAAGGTTAATTCATTTTGGGTTTGATTTTTAATGATTCAAACCATCATTCTGCACTGATTAGGAATAAAAATTATAAAATATATTTTATAATTCCCATTTATACATTTATAAATATTTCCATCTGGATGAAAACTTTGATTTTGTTTCTAAAAAATGTGGTAGACTTTGGCAGTGATTTTTTTAGTCTCACTTAGAGTATCTTGTTTTTGTCAAGAAATTTCTTAGGGACTGAGATAGACAGTTTGAGGTCATTAGGGTCAATGTGATATAGTTTTCCTGGATTATGGTTTTAGAATAAAAATTTTCGATATATATTTAATGGTATTAAAAAAAATTATGGTATGATGATCAATATTTTGCATATTTTTTTTAGTGACTTTCATAATCACCCATTTCAATAAGAAGAGTAATAATGATTGAACCTTGTTTTTATAATATTCTGATATATAAAGTTTTAAAAAAATGTTAACAGTGAGATGTTATGTCTACTCAATGACTTAAATATAGAGGATGTAATAATAGTACTTTATTTTGTAATTTAGATGATTAATTATTAGTTATCTAGTAAATTATAAGGAAAATATCTTTTATGGGTGGGTTTTTCATATCAGTTGTTAGGAAAAGGATTTGGTCCCCAACCAAACCAGCACCTAGCCCAATCCATTATAAGTATTTAAGGGTGTTTCATATGCCCATTTCCTATAATAAAAGCTCAAGTATCAATAATAAATATTTGGGAATAATTTATCTATGTTTAGAAACATAAAACAACCAATAATAATCAATAAACCCAATCTGAAAATTTATTCCAAAACAAGTTTAAACAAAAAATCAGAAATTACAATCATAGATTAAATCAAAACACAAAGAGGTCCATAAGAAAATCTATCATCAATTATATCCCAAGAACTACCACATGAAAATGGGGAATCTTCCCCAATTCATCCCCACAACATCAAACTAATAAAGGGAACTAATAACCCGAACCGTCATCTCCAAGGACCATGTCCTTACCTGTGTCAAACATTACCAATTATACTTACACCCAAAGGTGTACGTATAGTGGGATCATAATAACAATAGTCTTCCACTCAAAAATATTCCATGTGATAAAAATTTTAAAACAAAATGATTTAACGTTTTCATATACCATAAATTCTAGTAACAATTTCTAAGAGATGAAACTTTTAATGAAAATAATTTTCAAGAGGGAAATATTAATTAATAATATTTTTAAATAAAACACATTTGATTCTATTATTACCAAACAAAAAGAACCATATACCCAGGGTAAGTACAATATAATCAATGAGAACAATTCATGGGAACACCCCTAGGCATTAGCTAGTTGTGGGGTCCTAGGTACATTGTATCTCTATGTAAAAGTAACCATAACCAATAACCATATCATGTATGAGATAAAAGGAGGGGATAACCCAATGTACTATTGGTCCCAAAACATCATAATAGTTTATTAATTTATTTTATTGTTAATCTTCCTAAGTGAAACAGAAACGAGGCCACTACAGGATCAAGAGAATACTAGTCCTAGCTTTCCCACCTAGATACATGGGCTTCCATCTTGTTCGTGAACTAGTTCCACATGATATAAAATAATATTTTCCATAAAATTACAATTTAGAAATCATACACAGACCAAATAGTACCCAACCATGTTTCACACCATTTATGTATTTCGATAAACCATTTAAAAGTTTTTATAAAACAATTTCATGAAGTAAAATAGGGATTTGCATAAAAAATCTATTCAAAAACCCTCTTTAAAGGCCAAATTCACAGCAATACCATAACAAAATGGAAATTTAATCCCTAGAATCATTTAATAAACAAATTCCAGGAATAATAAAATAAACTAAAATGATAAAACATGGATTTTATATGGAAAACACACATTATCATATAAAAATGATAATTAAAAATTAAGTGCTTAATAAATTATACAAAAAATGGTTTTAAAACACTCAAAATGGGTGAGGAGCATTCTAAATAAGTCAATAATGAAAGATAAATTCATCGAAGAATGTTTACACATGAAACCACCTACCTTGAATATCAAAAACCACAAATCATTGTGAGAAACATCAATTGGACCACAACTGCACCACAAGTGAGTGAAAATGAACCCTAAGAAAGATTATTGAAACAATAAACTCAATATTATACTCTAGGGACGAAACCCACAATGATGGAAATTTAGAACCTTGAGAAGGAGGGATGAAACCCCCAAGAAGAAGGAAGGAACGTGGAAGCAATTCACTGACTTGAAGAATCTTTATGTTTCCCCACCAAACTCCCATTCAAAAATGGGTTCCACAGAATTTTGAGGGATAATTAAAGCCTTACATGGACGAAATGGTCAAATTGGGGAATAAATGGGTGCATTAGGTTTATTTTTTGCAGTGTAAAATGGTCAGAATCCATTTTTTTGATACTAAGACACTATGCACAGTGTGTCTGCACGGTTTAGTAAAATATGTGGGCAAACTGTGAAGCAAGTTCTTTCCACATAAAACTCTAATTTTCATAAATAATTAATGGGGGAATCTAGGGGAAAGATATTAAATTAATATAAGAGAAAAATACATGAAATGAGGGACATATATGTGACAATTATATCAACCATGAAGTCATTCATCTTCGAAAATTTAACGCAAAGATTGATCAGAAAACATGAATGGGTACTCTTGGACAACCCATGAATTCTGCTCCGAATTATCTTGCATGTAATTAAAATGTTGCAAAAGGACCAAAACTAGTGGAATTGACTTTCTTCGAAGGACCTTCTCCTGGGAAACTACTATTCACTCCATTTGTTCAAACACTACTAAATCAGGTGGTATCTCAAACTCTTCCCAATTCAACACATGAGACTGATCTAGATTGTACTTCATCAATTGGAAGATGTGGAATATGTCATGAATTAATATCAACTGAGAAGGTAGATCTAACCTGTATTCCACCAAACTAATCCACTCAGTGATCTCAAAAGGGCTAACATACATTGGTATTATCTTTCCCTACTTTCCCAAATAATGATGGACCAAATGGGGTCACATTCAAGAATACCCAATCACCTAAAGAGAACTCATGATCTTGACACCCCTATTCAGATTTTTGGAAACTCTGAGATATCAATAATAGCTGCCTGATTCACTTAACCTTCTTAGATTTCTCTTGTATAGGGCTCGACCCCAACTGTGAGGTATCTCCTACCTCATCTCAACATAGAGGGGACCGACAAGGTCGACCATATAGACCCTAAAAAAGAGACATTAGGATATAGGATTGATAACAATTAATATAAGTGAACGTGTCCAATACCAAATGGTTATCCCATGATCTTATGAAATCAAAAACGCATGCCTGAAGCATGACCTTTAGAATTGGATTTTCCTGCTCTATCTGACCATAAATTTGAGGATGGTATATCATTCTCATCTTAATCTAAAACAGTAAAACCTTCTAAAGGACTTACAAAAACTAAGAGGTAAAATATGTGTCTCTATCTGAGACAACTACAGATGGAACACCATGAAGCCTTACTACCTTATGAATATGGAATCGTCTAAACTCATCAAATTTAGATGTATCCCTGATCGAAATGAAATGGGCTAATTTGGTCAAATGATCTATCACTACCCAAATTGAATTCTTACCATAAGGATTATCAGGTAAGTCAAAAATCAAATCCATAGCTACCTCTTCCCACTTCTAGGTAGGAATGGGAAACGGATGAAGCAAACCAGAGGGCCTTTGATGCTCTTATTTTACCTATTTAAAATTATAGCATCTTGACACAAATTCTTCTATGTCTCATCTCATACGTGGCCACATGAATATCTGATGGACATCATAATATATTTTGGTAGCTACAGGATGAATGATCCACTGAGATTAGTGGGAGTACCATATCATCACTTTCCATAGAGACAACTAAACCACTGAACAGACATTGAATCACAAGATGCCCTCAAGAGATGAAGTCCAATCATAAGTCATCTCACCACTATGGAGACACTGCATAGATCACATATATAGCACATCACTAGTCTTCTCACACCGAATCACCTACAAAGGAGAAGGATTCAAATGAATTTTCACCAAGAACGCACATCCACCATGCTCCATGGTCTCCACATGCATCTAAGAAAAGAGTAACATCAGATTCCACTCATACCTGGAATTCCCTAAAGCCTGTACTAGAACCTTTCTACTCAATGAATCATCCACCACATTACCCTTTCTCAGGTTATAGATGATATCAAAATAAAACCCCTACAAATACTTTATCCAATAGTACTACCTCATATTAAGATCATTCTATGAGAAGATTTAAGCTAATCTCTTATGATCAGAGTGGACCACAAACATCTCCCCAAATACATAGTTATGTCAAGTCCTCAAATCATGCATCACCACTGATAACTCAATGGGTAAGGTTATTTTTTTCATGTGGTTGGAGTTAGAGAGAGCCATATGCTACCACGTGATCATCTTTCATAAGAACGCACCTGAGACGCTTACCTGAAGCATCACAATACACCACATATCCCTTTATAGATTCTAGAAAGATAAAAATAGGGGATATACTAAACCACCTCCTCAACTCCTCGAAGGATGCCTGACATTTTGGGGAACATTCAAACTTTACTCCTTTACAGGTGAGTACGGTCATGGGTGAAGAAATCTAGTAAAATCCCCAAACAAACCGCCTATAGTGACCAACTAGGATGAGGAAACTCATGATCTCAAACATAGTTTTCAGCTTCTCCCATTAAAAAATTACATTTATCTTCTCAGGGTCCACCAAAACCCCCAACTCTAATATTACAAGACCTAAAAACTTCACATCCCTGATCTAGAAAGTGAACTTGGAAAAATTTTCATACAGGAGATGATCCCTCAGAGTGCCCAAAATGATCCAAAACATTTTTTCATGCTCTTCCTCATATCTAGAGTAAACGAGGATGTTTTCCAAAAATACCACAACTAATGAGTTTAAATTTTGGTGGAACACCCTCTTCATGAGTTCCATAAAGATGGATAGAGCGTTGGTCTATCTGAAGGACATGACAATGTAATCAAAGTGGTCGTGCCTTTGTTAGAAGGTTGTCTTCAGGATATCTACCTCTCTTACCCTGACATAGTGGTAACTTGAACAAAATTTTGTTGTAGAAATCCATTTATCTCCCTTCTAATGATAAAAAAATTATCTATTCTAGGAAAATAATATATTTTCGTGATGTTTACCTTATTCAGCTTCTGGTAGTTAATGCCACCCACAGAGGGACCCTTAGACCTTCTTCACAAAAAGAGCAGTAACATCCCAAGGAAAGACGATCAGGTGAATGAATCCTTTGGATTAAAAATATCCAAGATGTATATTTAATTACTTCAACTCGATGTGGGAAATATGATACGATGAATAGATATTGGTTGTGTTTCTAATGAAAAATCAATTGAGAACTCCATGTCCTGTTCTGAGGGAAATCCTAAAAAATCATATATAAATACCTCTGAGAACTCATCCACTATAGGAGGTAATCCAACCTCACAAGCATGACCATCATCTTCTATCATGAGTGAGGATAACTGGTAGATAAAGTTTCTGAATTCTGGGAGTGGAGGTCCCGCATAACCTGACCGAGTATCCCATTCCCCAAGAAAAACATTAAGACTCTCATCAGGTGCCATGAAACTCACCTGACTCCTATAGCAATCGAATATATAATTGAAATTTCACTAGCCAATTCGTGTCATGGATTACATAAAAAAATTCCATATCCAATACTAGGAGGACCCACTCCATCCCAACCCCTAACATGAAAAGTAAACATGACGGGCACCAAATACCTTGATCCTTCTTCTTACCTAATGACATTACCAACTCCATCACAAAAGAAAGTAAGTAAGTTGGAAAACTCATTAGATTCAAAATATGGGCATTGATAAAATAAATAGAAGCACCAGTATCAAAGAGAATAAGGGATATAATAGATGTAATAAAAATGGAACCTCAATCTGTTGAAGGTCTTGCATCTGATCCCAATGGTGCTTAATCCACTACATGAATATGCCTAGTCTCTGGATGAGAATGGTCACTCGCATCTGGCTCTGCCATGAACTGGATCTTCTTAAAGAATGATCTGGACCTACCACCACCACCACCAAACTGAGATCCCACCATCCTCGATGTCTCCGACTGAACTGACATTCCCCAAGAAGCCACAGATCATACCCCACACTAAAGGGGACACGTTACCATGCAAAAGTGCAGCAAGTTCCCCATAGCTCTACACAAATAACAAGACATCAAAAGATACATACATTCAGGTCACTATATCGTTACATCTTATTTATAAACCACTACTATTTACACTAAAATCGTCACTAAATATGATTCTTTATTTTATTTTTTTATTTTCATTTAGAAATGATTTTTTCAGAACTCCCATAAAATTAATTATTAATTAGTATATTATTTTATAATATTTATTATATATAATTTTTCATTAATTTATATTTAAAATTAAAAACAATAATTAATTAGTAATTATTTAACAACTAAATTAATTATCAATTGTGTTATAATTATTAATTAGTAATTCATAATTTTTAATGATTAATTGTTAATTATTAATTATTTATCAGTTGATATTTATTATCTATTACATAATAATTAATAATAAATAATTATTATTTAAAATTATAATTAATAATCTTTTAGTTTAATTGTTATTAAGTGATTAATTAAAAACTAAATTAATTATAAATTATTTAATATTTATATATGTAAGTTTTTTCATATAAAAACATTCACACACAAACCCATAGACACACACATGCACACACACACACACATTAAAACCATGGATGAAATGTACCCACTAAACATATGATATTTGAGAAGTTAAAAATAAAATTTTAACTTCAAATAATAATCTCTTTGGATCTATTTGTTTGTGTATGTGAAACAGTTTTTCAAATCGATACATTTGAAAAAAATAATCATATTGGATAAGAAATAGTGATAATTAATAATAAATTATTAATGTTTTAAGAGAATTTCAAAATTTGAATTCAACTTCAAATGACCAATTTTTTTATCCAATATTCCATTTTGGGATCAATGCCTTGTCAAATCAATGTTTATGATGAGTTCTACGATTAATGGTAATAGGGTGATCATGTATCCCATTTTCTCTTGGATAAAAGACACGTGGAATATCTCTAAAAAACTTTTATATTAAGAGGGTCTTCTTATCTTTCTATGATGATAATGGAATTTGTTGATCATTAAATGGGAATAAAGATAACACCGTTAAAAAAGAAAAGACAAAGTATACATCTATTAGGAGGGACATGGAATGTATCTCATATTTTTTGGTAGGGAATTATATATTTGGTGGTTACACATGGAAAGAGGCCTAGATGAAAAAAAACTTTGTACTGGGTAGATCCAGGTTATAAAGTGTTGGTAAGAGGTTTTGAGAAATTTATTTATTCTAACTAAAGGACCTAACTGAATGAGGTACCCATGTAGTATTCTTGGGAGGTCTTGTCTTGAATTTCTTATGCTCGGGTGTTTTTAGGGATTTAACTTTCCCACTTTGTAATTTATAATGAAAATGGATTGTTTAAGGATTTTCTATCTTTACCTTATTACTTTCTTATATTGTGGTCATGTAATAAGGACCATCATGGTTCCTTTTAAATCCATGCATCTAGGTCCATCATGGTTCCATTAGAAATCACTCAATAGTGGGTTAAATTAGACTAGATAGTATAGGTTATTCCTTTTTGGTAATTTATTTTTCCCAATTAAAGGACCCAATTGAATAGGGAACACATATAGAAATAAATGGAGGAGAAGGATTGGATTCTCTTCAGTCAGATGATTCTAGGGATTTATCCTTCAATTGTTTTTCATCATTTTGAAAAATGGATGGTCAAGGGTGTATCAAATTAAATTAGGCCACCCTACCCCATAACCTAAATCGACCCACTATAAATTTGGATGAGTATTCCCAATCGCCACGGGCAGGGGACAAGAACTGAGGGTTTCATACATAAGTCTTGGAAATAATTTGACCCTATAAATCACATAAAATATAACATAATCTCCACCTAAGAATATAACATGATGTATCTATATCATGTAAATCCATGAACATCATTAACTTGTTTCAATAACTATAACAAAAAAATAGGTCATAATACAATGAAGTTAACTTAATATACAAATAGAAATTTATAATAAAAAATTAAACTGGTATAAAAACAAAATATACAAATGAATTCAAAATAATGAGAAGGATTAAGGAGATTATAGTTAATCAAAAAAATATAGATGTCCATATGATTATCACCAAATCAATCTACCCATCCAAAATCTGCACGATTTAAGATCACCCTTGGTCACCATACTATGAAGGATGAAGAGGCTTTGAGAAGACCTAACAAAATATGTTTCTCATTTCCATTACATTCATCATATATAACCAATTATACGTGAACCAAATGTATTTATGTAATATTTGAGGAAAAAGACCAGTATCAACCCCTATGAATCTACATAATATATTTTATACACTAAATCATTAGTAATGTGTTGAAAGTACAATTACTGAAATACATTTTTGAGGAAATTACCATATTATTTCTTAAAAAAGAAGATGTAAATCCATTTCTCATTCATTCAGTTTTAGTAAAAAAAATTAAAATTTTAAATTAAATGAGAATAATGTAATTACCGAACAGAAACTGTAGATATCTAAAATAAAATTTTTTAAATAAACAAAAAAAATATTTGATCGTGTTATAAAAACATGAAATATAATCATATAGTATTATTATTAGTAAATACATATCTCAATAATTGTTAAGACCAAAAGGTTTATAGATACCCTGAGAGGGGGCGGGGTGAATTAGTGAATGAATATTATTTTCCAACTTATTCCTCATGCCCCACTAGATCGTGACTTATTTTTTT
Organism: Viscum album; assembly: GCA_963277665.1. Classification (NCBI taxonomy): domain Eukaryota; kingdom Viridiplantae; phylum Streptophyta; class Magnoliopsida; order Santalales; family Viscaceae; genus Viscum; species Viscum album. Next base: position 1,813,919,280 of record OY728148.1, read on the forward strand.
TGAGGGAAACTTTGTTTACACTTACGTTTTTATAGAGAAAATATTCTTTTCTTATTTATCATGTGATGATTCATTGATTTCAATGAAATGAAGAAAGTAGGCAAACACAAATACTTTTACTTGGTTTATCCTCACTAGGTTACATCTAAGGAGCATACAACAGTGTTGTGCCGATGTACTGAATACAATAAATCTCACTTCCAATTTACAATGTTCGGGCTAGATCACTTTTATTCACAGGATCACTACCATTTCAAATTTTATGTTCATCTCACTACATTCCCAAGGGTCACTCCCTATTTCTCTCCCTCTGGATAACTTCTAGTAAAAAGGATAACCTTTTTCCTCTTCATTTGGTCACTTCATGTGGAAGGGATCCACTCACTGTTTATGGACTTATAATTCCATTCATTAATTATAATGAATGTTTCCTCCACTATATGTAGATGCTCTATTGATGTATCACTTTCATACATAGATAAATACTTATTTTCCACTAAACACCAGGAAATCCATTTTGGAACTCTTTTTCAATGAATCCTATATTTGTGACGCTCCCAATTTTGGAATTCTCAAACAATAATTCCCAATTATCCATCCAATTCTCAAAATTCACATGTTCATAGAGCTCATAAGTTCTCAAAGCTCAATAGATCACAGAGCTCTCAATATCTCAGAGCTCACACTGGTCTTTGTGATTTTGTAAATCTAAATAATCCTTCGTGAATCGCACATCCTCCACAAACCAAAACTGGCCTTCGTGGCATGCCTTCCTTTTGCAAGGCTCAACTACCTCTGTGGATTCCCTTTTCTTTCGTGAAGCTCCATTCTTCGTGAATATCAATCTCAATTCAAGAGATTAATTTTTTTGTTTATCTATCCAATTCTCTTTAGGGGGTCGAGGTATATTTATGGGTGATTCCAATGACTCTAGAACCTTCCATGAAAATTCAGCACCTTGTCAGCTAAAATCTCAAAGCTACGAAACTACTCCTAAAATTCTCCCTATATCATGAAGAATCGCGCCAATTTTTGGATCACATAGCTCATCGTAATTCCAGAGTGTTCGGCCAATTCCTTTGCGTCTTCTTTGCAATACTCCCTTGCAATGCTCTTCAACACTATTGCTCATGACATATCTCAACGTCAACTGTATTCATGTCTTTACAAAATAAAATTAATGTAGCACATCTTTTCGAAACTCATACATTTTCAATTTTTTTAATGATATCTTCAACTAAATCCACTTTTCGTAATTCCTACCAAATCCCAAATTTTGGACCCCAAAAATTTTACAAACACTAGAAAACACCGCCACCTTGTATCTATTGTTTTGAACCGCCTCTAGATCATCAATTCCATTATTAGGGTTCATTGTCAACACAGATTTTCACCAATATCTATGTAACTTGTCAATTCAGCATAGAATCATGAATTGTCAACAAACACAACCAACATAAAATAGATGCAATGTTACCATGATGAATTTTTTCCCAACAATAATGCATCACATTTTCTCTAACATTTTTTATATATAAATAAAATAAAGTGGGTTTAAGGACGTCACTCTTGGAATGTTAGGACCACCTATATTAACCTAATTGAAACCCAACCAGGAATTACCATTTAGCCTCTCTAACTCATTCCCCTTATCATGTTCATGATTTTACTTGGGGAATTATCCAATTCAATAATCTAAACTATCGAAACACTCATCCAAATAAAATAAATTCTCACCAAAGTTATCCATGTAAAAATCATTGATAACTATTTCTCATAACATATATAACATCATTAAATCATCTCAAGAAACATATCAAACTTACTGAAATAAGTTATTAATAAGATATACAATATCAATATTACACAATCACATAGAAAAAAAGTCCTTAAATTATTCCAATACTTATAAATTAAAGAAACACAATTAATAAAATAATTTCTTATAAAAACATCATCCTTAAATCAGTTTTTAATAAAAAACTTTAAAAATCTTTTCAAGAACCTCATAATAAGAGAAAATTTTGTAGAAAAAACAAAACATTAAGGCCATAAAAAACCACACATTATTTAATATAAAATTATGAAACATAAAAAAATGTATAAATAAATCCTAAATAATTCATTTCAGTCATTATATGGTATGTAAAACCATAAAAACACTCATGTAAAAAAGGTTTTTTAAGGGAATGGTTTTTTTTGAAAAGTCACCAATATAAAAATCATTAGAGCATCATCAAATTCTTCAATTAAAAATAATTTAGAGAGAAAGGGATCCTAACAATCCATAAGATTCAAGAAATACACTTTTAGGACCATTTATATTCTTATTCTTTGACACCATAGGCATTTGAGGAAAGATGATAAGAAGTGAAAAGAAGGAGAAGATGTTAGAATGATAGGGAAAAAAATAAATAGAAATCATGAGATTCCATAAAGATAATTTTATAAAACATAAAGTAAATCACTGAAGAATCTTGGAGAAGGATAACCATAACTTAGATGGGAATCCATAATGTTTAAATGGGTCTGAATAATCCAATGAGAATATAATATGAATAAGGAAAAGATAAATTTCCAATTTTAAAATTCTAGGTTTATTGCATGGGTTGGGAAAAAAATAATCCAACAAACAATTCTTTATTGAGAAAGAAAAAGTATATTTATGGTTTTCCCCATTGTTTCCCCAAACTATGCACCAATAATGAATTTATTTTGAATCATATTATGGAAAAAAAATTATGTAGGTTCATCTATGCACCAATCATAAAGTGTCCAATAGGGAGGAGTCATTATACATAAGGATATATACATGGTTTAGCCACATAGTTTTGAAAACCCAGAATCAATCATACATTAATCATACATACTTTACTAAAAAATCCCTCGTCATTTTCATGGTCTGGGTTCATGGTCATTAATAACTATATCATAACCATATTCCCTATCACACTTCTCTATTTTTCATTATTGTGAAGTTCTAACTCTTGGATCTCTTAAAAATAAAATAAATAAATGGAATAATCAGAATAAATACATGCAAGTGACCATGTTGTCACATTGGGGATATCCATAATTCCCTTATTAATTTTTCATACTAAGGTAGCGTGACTAGGAAAACGATGGTGACTTTTAAGGTTTTACATGTTATACCATCATGTAACCATTAGACACAACTTAGTATTTGGATGATTGTTTGATAAAGAGTTCCAAATGGTAGTTTTTGGTTAATTTATTTTTCCCAACTAAAGGAATTAAGGGAATTGGGCTCCCATAAAATAATACAGAGAGAGCATGGTGTGGAGTCCATGAGTTTAGATGTTCTTAATTATTTCTTTTCCACACTTCATTCTTGGTCCTAAAAATGGGGGCTTTGGGGGTCCGTATATAGGAAATGGTATTTAGGTGACCAAATAACCCTTATGTGATAGGTGCCGTCATGGCTCCTTTTAGGGGCATGAAACCATGCCCATTGATATGCCTTTTAAGGACAAATTCTAAGGGCTATCAGAGTTCCTTTTAAGGTCTTGCAGTCAAGACCATCAAGGTGGCTATAGACACAACTTAGTATATGGTTGATTTGGGTTAAAGTGTATCAGTAATGTCTTTTGTGAAATTTCCTTATCTCACTTATAGGACAATATATTTAAGTATTTATATTTTAGTTTTATTTATATAGGTTTATAAATTGTTATTTATATTTATATATTTATACACATATATTTATATGTATTTATATATATAATTTTATTTCATTATATATATATACACATATATGTATTTATAAGTAATTGTGTGAGTTTATTCATATATATATATATATATGAATTTTTGTGCATTTATATGTATATGTATTTATTTATATATATTTATGTGTGTCTAAGTATATATATATATATATATATTTATATATATTCATATATATACATATATTCATAAATATTCATATATACATATACATATATATATATATATATATATATTTGTGTGTGTATATATGTTTATATGTATTATATGTATTTATATGTAAATATATGTATTTATATATACATATATATTAATATATATTTAAATTTATTTATTTATATTCATATTAATCATTGGGTTCCATCTATATATCCCTCAGTAAAACTCTTGTTCAACCATAGAAAAACACTAATCAGTGATAGCGGATCCTGGGGCCCCACCCCGCCCCAAGGGGAGGGTTTATCATCATATTTTCTTAATGGTAATCTCCCACGTGAACATGAGGTTACCACTTCAATTCTATACAAAAATATATTTTTTCACAACAATTTTCTAAGCATTCAGGTTTGTTCGAACGTTATAAGTTTTTTCTTCAATGGTCTAGTAGTCTGGATCTCTCTCTTGGAGTTCTTTAAAGGGATATCTATGCTATCTTTGGCATTGGTGGAGTGATTGTACCATTGTATACCAACAATTGAATTATTTGATAATAATATCAATGAATCATAGATATTTTAACTTTGAGTAATAGTTGGCCTTCTAGATCCTCATCAGATCATTTTACTGTTTGGAGTTGATGAAGATTTAGAAAAGGCTTGGTACAAGAAAACCAAATCAGTTTTCTCTTTTAGGATTAAATTATTCATTTTTTATTTATGTCTCTGTATAAATTAGTGCATATGTACCATGATGGTAATGATTCAGTATTCTTGTCTCCCTCTCCCAATTAAAAATCATACACAATTTCAGTTTGTTGGAAAATCTCTCTGAAGTTTTCTCTGACCAGACCACATTATAAGCTAATGAAAGCACCATATCAAGGCATGATTATTTGTATAGATATATTTTTTGAAATCACATATAAAATAAGTTTATATTTTTTTTAATAGAGACAACATATTCAAATAAATATTAATCTTTGTGTCATGGACTAATTATTGCTCACATTGTTATAGTATTGGAAACCAGTTTCATTGTTATCATCAATGTCAACTTGAAACAACAATTCTATGTTCCTAGGATACCCAGGAAACAATATTTGTTGTTCAATCTAGAAATAATTGTTTCGTGACTCATGATCATGTGTTCCAAGGGAGTGTTGGAGTACAATCGACCCAAAATGCTACTCACGATGCAATTAACAAGGTGACATAGGGTTTTAAAGGGGTTGATTAACACTTAATCATAATTGGAAAATAAATTAGAAACACTTCAGAGGGTCACCCATTCAAAGTTAAATTAAATCTAGATAAATTCTAGAAGTAATGAATCCTATAAACTATGGAAACAATTGAATGAATGTTTGGTTTTATTAGTATCACTATATTAATAAATTTTTATGGACTTGATAGAAATCACCAATGTGGCAGAAGAAATCCTTCCACCTCTAGACCTATCCATGAGTTTCACAAAAGTCATTTGTCATATTAATGAGATCCACCAAGATCCATGATGTTCTAGTTCCACATAAGAGTAAATAGGAATATGAATAGGGCTTCTAGTTAGTATATTTACCCAAGAATATATAACACTACACATTTCATAACCACAATCTCATGAATGACGGATCCTTATATATCCATATATTATTATCTTTGTGAATTTAAGAATATTAACACATGTTAATTATCATATGATTTAATACCGTATTAAACACATGAATTATAAGAATTATGCTACCTTTATACTATTACATATTGTGTAGAACATTAGTAAATGATATCATGTGTGGGGAATTTTTTCCAAATGGAATTTTTTTAATGATTGGTTATAAAATAAAATATGTCCTGAAAAATATAGTCATATTTCACATTTATACTATGTATTCTCAAGATATAAATCACATTCATATTAAATTACATAATATTTCACTTATTTTTAAGCCCCTAAATCCCATGATGTGTTTTATTTGTGTCATATACCTTTTAATCTCCCTCATTAAATAAATCCTAAAATGCTTTGTTCCATTCATACTTATATTATAACATATAAAAAACCTGTGAAATCATATCCAAAACTCCTTTTGAAGATATTATAAATCACTTTTGGAAATTTATCATTAACCTCACCTCATATCACATCATATGTAAAACCTAGGGAATACCTATCTTGGACATTTTTTGATTAAGGTAAAATAATATTAGAGTTTTTTGTGTAAAACTCAATCTCCATTTTTTCATGAATAAAGTCTATTCCCATTATCCTTAATAGAATTTTAAAAAAATATGATTCACCAGATCTGTAAATATAAGGAATGAGTGTCCTGAGAAAATCAAAAATGCTAATAAATCTATAATGGTATATAGCATGATCTTCATCAAACACATATATCTCTATACATGATTCCACCAGTTTTCATCAAATTTATTTTTTAATTATAGTATTTTTCATATTTTTCAACTCATTGGGTGAGAATTGTACAAGACGTATGTTAATACCATATATTCATCTCATAATTTCTCATTTTTTGAGTCTAGACTAACAAATTTGATGGATGTACTAGATTTCATTCATCTCCATAGATACACATATCACATGACCCTCATCTAAGTAGCTAACCAAAAACAATTCAATCTAGTTGTGTTCGTACACTCCCTATTCACTCTCAATCGATGGACCATATTTCATACCCATTATATGGTATTAAAAATTCCATAATTGTGGAGATCCATCCAAATATATGATCAAAAACATACCTAAACACACCTGAATAGCTGAGTAATTTTTTAATTTATTAATAAAGGTATCAAATAATTAATTTTTTCATGATAGGTTTCTCACTAACCATAGGTTGTTGGAACCTAAATATTATCCATTCACAGCTAGAATAAGAAATATATAGTGTATTACTCTCCATTTGGTATTCTTGTTTGGTCATCCAACACACACAAAAACACCATTCATGTGCCTCATGAGTTTATTTTTTTATCTCTATACAAGAATCATACCCACACAAACCTTAACATTTTATAACAACCTATAATACTACATGATGAAAATTAATAAGAGTTCACTAAGAGTTATACCTAAGAGGTCATTTATCATTACAATAAATCAAATTAATATATTTATATATATTTATTCATCTAGTAGATAATTAATTTTATATGACACATTTTATATTCTTAATAGTTTTTATTAATACATAATAAAATCATACATAAGTGCATATCTTACATATCATATATTAAATACTTCATGATCTTCCTTATTTTTATTGACATTCTATTTTTTTTTTCATTACATATATATGTAATTCCTACCACATCTCTACGTGACCACCAGATAAGAATCTCCCGCAAAACACTTTTAGTGAGGACCATATATTATGTAAGATAATTTAAATTATGGTGAAATTTTGGATTCATATTTCAAATTACTAATAACTTAAATGTATTAAAAACTTCTTAACTTCACAAAATTAAATATTATGATGTCTAATTATATTTTCAACTAAGAAATATTTCTATGTTAATCATTATCATCCATTGATTTTATTCCATCAAACATTTTTATTTAATAATAATTTAACCATCTATATTACCATTCACCAGCAAGACCTAAACTTCTTTCGGATAAAGTGAAACCTACATTGATAAATAATAAAATGAAACCCTTTATATTTATCCTAAAATATATACCATAAAATATGTTATGATATTATGTAAAATTAAATTTATAAATTCAGAAGCATAATCCTTTAGAAATTGTTTATATTTAATTATTATAGTAATGAAATGTAACAATTTACTTTTCCCCTTACCACCATATATCCAAAAATCATTAGGATATTAAGGGAAAATAAATTTTTATTTAAACTAGTGTGATAATTTACTTATTAACTTTGAACTTCTCTATATTTAGACATACTTCAAATAGCCTTTTAGACACTATATTATATTTATATTATCATTGGTAATAATCAAAAAATCTATTTTGTGTTAAGAAAATACCCTAGTTTTATTATTAGTAGAAAAATTTAACAAATAAATTATTGTTTTCATTTTATATAAGGTATTGTATGTGTTTGGAATGTTTTATTTTTAAAAATATTAATTTAAAAAAAATATACCACAGATAGTTGGTGGTAAAAGACTCTTAATAATTTTATAAGAATATGGGTAACCACTTTATCTTGGATAAAACATTTTTATCATAGTCCCCTTTTTAAAATATAATATAATTCTTTTTTGAATCATAATCCATATGTATACAATTAATTATCTCAATTATTTCACAAAAATTATTTCATAAAAAACATCTCTTATCACATAAGATAAATGATATGAATATACATATCCTTTACTTATATCCAGTTAAGCTTGTAAAATTCTGTTAAATTAAAATATTTTTAAATTTCTTTAGTTCATAATTTGAATTCAAAAAAATATATCTATGAATTATTAACTTCATTTTCAACTCATGAATATTCAAAACACTTTTAATGTTTACATTTGGTATCACTTACCCTTCAAAAATTAAGAATCAATTTCTATTACATCCATACTGAGAAAGTAAATTATAGAAAGTATCACAAACCTATTCCTAATATTAACACTAGGTTTAAATGACTATGATGTATTATTTAAAGAAGCAATATTTTATTATGTTACTAACCATTCTCATTAAATTTGAAATTTTACCCACTTTTTATTTCTATAAAACAGTTAAAACCTAGACTTCCTATTCCAATTTCGTATATTCTAAAATTGCTGTTAACATTGAAATTTTTTTGTTAAATTCATTCATATTTTTTATAAAATTCTAGAGATATAAATAGGGTAAATTCTTTGAACTGAACAATCCTTTAAAATAAAACTCTATATGTTACATGCATACGTAATCATATGTAATATATAATCAGAGACTGAAATTGCTAATTTTATTTTTTTTCTCTAATTCCTTTTAAACCTCATGTGAATCATTATATGTTTTATAAGCCTATAGATCCATCTTTTGATCAACTTCAACACTTGGTTACTCAAGAAGGAATTTATCTAACATATATAATTTTTATTACCAAAAACATTTTCTTAAGTTACAACTATATATATTTTCTTACATTAAACTTCTCCTTCCTATGGATTGATCTCAAAATGGAGTCTGATGATGATGAATCAATTTATCTACAACAAAATCACTTATAATATGAGTATCACGTGTTATTACTGTTTAATAAATAATTTAATTAAATTTTCTCCCACTAGAATGATTACCGATTTAAAATAAATCATATCCATTAGTTGGACCTGATTCAAATAAAACCATGAATTTCAACAAATTACTCACAATAATTATCCATGGCTATATCTAGTAGAAAACACTTTTTAATCATGTCATATATGACTCTTGGATAGTTGATAGGAAATATCCTTTTCTAATCTCTCATATGGATAAAACCAACCCTATTCCTCTGGTATCCAAACCATTATGGTTTCCTAGGTAATTTCAAAAAAAAACAAATTCCATGAATAGAAATAAAAAAGATAAACCATGGACATATATCATTTTCATGACATATTCAATGATGATTTATTGTAACCTATCACTTTATTATACGACATAAGATAATAAAAGGGTATCCGGATTTGGAATCAAACCACCTATTTGGATGATTGGGTTCTTGAAAAGTGATGCTTGGTAAAGAATATCACACTTATAATTTTAAGATGATTTAAATTCATAATCTTATCTGATGTTATTCCCTTTTATATGCATACTTTTAATGACATAGTTTTGGGATCCAATTCATTCTGCCAAAACCAAAATGATGTGATATTCTTTAAGAAACTCAATGTTTGTGTAACAAACCAAAAATAAAGGTTAAATATATTTAACATATCTGAATGTATCTTTTGAAAAAGGAGCATGAATGATTCATGTAAAGGAATAAAATTATTTTTCATTGAGAATACCCCCATGAGTAATCCCAAATTCACAAATATCTAATCACTATATTTTTAGACAAGGAATAAGCCTCCCCACTAGTGGGGAGTTTTTTCAAAGGTTTCATTACCCAGGGACACTTTACTCAACAGATAATATAATTTATCATAATTCTAATATCAGATATGTATAAAAAATATTTTGTAAAAAAAATAAAACAAGGAACTTTAACTATAAACAAAAGTTAAATATAAACATTTTATAAGTAAGAAAAACGTTATGTATTTTTCATAATCTTGAATATAAAAACATTATATTCATTTTATAACATGAACTTTTTATATTCTATGTTGCATGGAATTTTACACTAAATAAATGAAATTTGACGAATTGTTAAAAACATTACAATTCAATTTATATTAAGAAAACCTAACTATTATATATAGAATATTACATAAACCATGATCAAATATATCGTGAAAACCCTTTTCTATGAGGTTTATATAATATCCAAATAAGGTATATTTATATTGAACACAATAAATAAAATAATATACATTATTTCTAATTTAAAATATTTTTTTTATTTCTCCCTTATTTCATAATTTAAATAAACCTTATCAATAAAACCATATGAATTCTAAATAACCATATGTTTCTTATATAAGGACGAAATATAACTTGGTAAAAGGTATTTTAAATATTAATATTTAACATTTGGAAAATTTTATTCATATATAATTCATAAAAATTTGTATAATTAATTATATACTATTTATAGTTAATTAATCTATAAACTCTATAAATTAGAATATTCACAAATTCAATTTTCTATGATTTTTAAACATTTTATAAACAATAATTTAACATAAAAATTATATTTATTTTTATTTTTTAATTACATCCATACATAGAAAATTGTTTCCTATGTAAAGTTACAATCAATTTCCTTTAAATGGGCTAAAAACATAATGGTTACATGTGAGTTAACATCCTAATTTATGTTAATAGATATGTAAAAAATATGTAGGATCCATTTCATAAATGTAACTTATATTGACCTACCCATAGTACCCCTCTACAAAAAGTTACAAAGAGATAATCATTACACATAATATTTTTTCATGAATGAATGTAATGGCCTGAACCTCTCCGGTCCATTACTTTTTAAAAATTTGATGTGGTCAAACATGACACATGTTATATTAATAATTTTTTTGATAATAATAATTGATAATGGTGGCATGAAAATATTTTGTATTAATTAGATTAAATGGTTTTAATTTAATCATTGTGAAATAAAAGAAATTAAATTGAATGTATTTAATTCAATGAGGGGAGGTTCGTGGTTTCTTTTTGATTTATTTAAATTTTAATAAATAGTAAATTTTTTTTGTAATGGGCATATAATAAATGAGGCGCATGTAATAAATTTATAAAGGAATGAAATGCATGGGGCATATGGGCATGACCTTGTACTGGAAGCGTTGTGTGGTTCTCCACAATTAAAGTTGGAATTGTGTAAATAATATTAAAAGGGTATTATTATATAATTATTTGTTAAAACAATAATAACATGAAGAGATGCATGGAAGGGGTTCACAACCCAAGCGTGAATATCATGTGATGGGAGAGATGGAGTAATTAAAAGATAATAATGGGCGTCAATAATAATAAGAATTATTAATGATGATGGTGACTCGTTGATGAAATTGAAAGAGGATTTATTACTATTATATTAAATAATAATGGTAATGGTGGATTTTAGTGGGTGATTAATTAAATGGAATGGTTTTAGTTTAATATGTGAATAATTATGGTAATCTAATTTAATGGTTTTAAATTAGAACATTAATGATGGGTGTTATTATTATTAATTTTATTAATAATAACATTGAAGTGAGATTGGAAAGAGATTAAAAAGTGATGGAATAATAAAGAAAATAATAATAATAACCATAATGGAATGGAGGTTTGGGGCATGCCACATGGATAAAAGTCAAGGGGAGGAGCCACCTTTGTAGCATGAGGGAATCGTGGAAGAATAAATGAGATTGGAGAGAGAATGAGATATCCAAAGTTGAGAAATATTATAAGAAATAATAAAAAAAGGGGTAATCAAGGAGTGGGGCATGGTTGGCTTGGAGTATAAGAAAAGGGGGAAGTTTTATTTTGGTGGTGTGTGGGTTCTGGATATGAGGTTTTAAGTAACTAAATTAAATTAAAAATAATAATAATATAATAATGTTATTATTATTTTCGTTGGGTAAACCGTGTTTCGTCCGTAACTTCATTGTGCGACCTTGGTTTTACGAAACGTTAGCGGAAGTGTGACCCTGACCTCGAGACAAAAATTATGAGTCCAATATTGGATGTCTTTTTTGGGTTTTCGGATTGGGTACCTGAAACACTCATGAATTAATAGATTTAATATTATTTTTAAATCTTCGACCCGCCATAACTCCTGTGTGCGACGTCTGATTGACTTCTCGTCAATGGCGATGTGATCCTATCATTAATATGGTCGATTCAAGTCTAATTTTAGATATTAAATTATGGTTCATGGCTCAGGTCCATGAGACACCCAATAATAATAATATCATTATTATTACGGGATCTTGTATCCAACGTATCTCCCTCATACGGTATCGGATTGGCGAACCGTCTGTGACATTGAAACCCTAAAATTATGAAAATAATTTTGAGACTAATGATGAATAACTTTTTATGACTCATGTATTGGGTCAATAAAACACCTATTATTAATATAAGTTATTATTATCATTAAACACATGGAAACTGTTTGGCGTGTCGTGTCTTGACCTTTCAAACAACGCAATAGTTGTATGGCCACATCGTGTATTCATTAATACACATTGCATATCGTTTTACCTTGTCATTGCCTATATAAGAGAGGGCCACGTGTTATTTACGGACCCCTCTTCTTCTCTGCACAGTGATGCTCCAGGATGACCCAGCAGCCTTCCTCTAATCTTCTTCATCCGGACTCCGATCATCGATCTGTCGGTGGCTGCGGGATCGTTTCGACGAGGTGAACATTGTGCACCTCATTCCACTCCCTCTTCTTAGACTTACTCTTCATAGTTTCCTACCAAGGATATTGTTGATATTTTATTGGAACGACGCTCTTCAACGAACGCCATCTTAATGGTACGTTATACCTTGTTCTTATTCCTTCCTCGATCTCATATTTATGTTCCTCCTTGCCATGCTATGACAAGTGACACCTTAAACCTTAATGGAGTCTCTCTTGGTTGTTAGTGTGGTTGTTCCGAAGCGTCCATGGGAGGATGTAGTCATCGGGAGGAGTGATTGAAATCCCCATGGTGGTTGTTCTCGTAGAAGGACATCAAAACCTGTTCAGGTAGAGATTTTACCTTCGTCTCTCTAATTTGTGCATCATGCGGGATAGGTGTCCTCTTGCTTTCATGAGACATAGATAAACCAGTTTAATGAAGATAATAACTGGCTTAAAGAACGGGTATGGGTAATGTTGTTATCTTTATCATTGTTTATCCTATTGTTACATTATGAATTTAATAGGCTTATTCCTAGTAAAAATCACGGTCGTTGGGGGCCTTTACTTGAGAAATTAAATGTTGCCCTATCTTTCTATACCGTTTTGTGGATGGAAACTTTGTGGAATATGGAAATCGGTTAATCACGTAAAGGTGGCTGATTAAATGAATATATGAAACCCTTGAGTGATCACCCTGGTTTAGCAAAATGGAATAATGAACATGTGGGTTTTGGTTTGGTTACGTGGTGTGTGAAAAGGGTGGGTGAATCCTGGGTTATTACGAATAGGATGGGCAGCGGGGTTGCGGTAAATGATGTTAAAGGGGAAATGATGTGGCACGATCCTTGTTTTTTGATACGGTTGTGGAGATGTAGATATAGTGGAAACAGGGTTGTAGTAATGTGTTGTGATATTAAAAGAAAGTGGAAAGATGATAAATGAATTGTGGTGAACGATAATGCATTAAACGTGGGAACAATCAATGGGGATTGATTTATGATAAAAAGGTTGGTTTTTTGTTTCTTGTGTTCTATCTGACTTGAATTGTGGTTGGCAGGGTTTTGTTCTATGAAATGCTTGATCTGGATTGATAATTTCCCAGTAGTTAAGGAACTAATAAACTAATACTGTTGAAACATGAAAACCTAAATGGGGTTGGGTTTTTTTGTTGTATGCATGCTTTGTAGTAGTAGTACCGAGGCACGTTCTCAGTTTCTCTGTTTAGAAGCCATAGGTTGGGTTGTGTGTTTGGTATACATATATGTATATATATCTTTGTGTTTTGTCTCACCCCACCCATGTTGAGAACTTAGTGCCGAACACTCCTATTTCATGGGAGAGGGTGTTTTCCCCTTAGTTACTAGCTCCTTTCTACTCCTTCCATATGCTCTGATAGTTTGAGGCGACCTTGCACCCAAGACTCTTTGGGTAGGTTTCGATTGGTGTGATTTTTAGCCCAAGACTCTTCGGTAGGTTTACTGTTCCCAATAACCTTCATTATGAGGCCTACGTGTGTTCGGGTAGGGATGTTATTGTGGTTTGTGAGGCCCAGGTGTGTGCGGGTAGGAAAAGTGTGGTAGCGTCAGGACATTCGCTGTTAGGAAGAGCCGCAAGCTAGTGGGGGGAAATGGTGTTGGGTACCCAATACTCTTGTTCTTATATATTACTACCTATTGTTTTGTGTTTTGGTGAGCATGGCAGGTGTGGTTGGGTGGATATAATTCCTTTCTAGATTTTGGTTTCTTCTCTTTTTCTCATGAGATATTAGGATGTCTCCCCACCTGTGCACAAGAGCTTTAGGTTTCCCTACTGAGTATACTTGTATGCTCACCCTACATTTTCTTTCAGGTTTCCAGGAGGACTACCAGGGCCATGTGGGACCCTACTAGTCGGGATAGTTGGAGTTGTTGTAGTTGATGTACTCTTGTTTCTTTTGGTATTGTATTTTTGAGTTTTCTTGTACTTGTACTTTGTTTCAGAATTGTTTAAACATGCATGTGGGATTTGTTTAAGTTTATTTTCATTTACTTGTTCCTTTTTTATTTGGTGTTTGACTCATCCTATTTCCCGATCTTAAATAATAAAAGTTTAATGCCTCTCATATTTGTGAGAACTCATACCCTTGGTGCCAGTCTCCACTCTGGGGCCTACTGGAGGCAGGACTCGGGGGTTATTATCTCCCTTTCACCATTTCCAACTCAGAAGGGGCATCCTTGGTGGGAGGGGGTCATGAAAGAATGGTATCAGAGGTGATGGTTGAGAAATAGGATGGATTCTGAAGTTAGGAACAGTGATGATTGCATGGGATGGTAGGGAAACAGTGTTAGGTGATCTTGGTGCATGACATAGGCCAGGGAAGACCGGCTAGGACACAAGATTTTAGGGCCCCCTGTGATCTGATGCAAGTACTCTGAGCCTACTGAACGACTAAGTGATACTACATTGATTGCAGGGTAGTGACCCTAGGGAAGGTACATGCATCATCATGTATGTGTTTTACTTGATTTGGGTGTTCTGGGAAAGAAATTGAAATAAAATGATAAAATGAAACCTTGAGAGATTTCCTTACTACTTGGGCTTAGGCGATCTTTGTCTACCATATAGCTATGGCACCTGGACTTCGTCCCTGGGTGACTGAGATAGTCGAGGCTCAGCAGATTCTGGTGGTCGATCAGTTGAGGATTGACTGAGAGGAGGAAGATGATCAGTGGCAGAAGACTCTCCATTCTTTCCAGCGACAAACCCTCAAGAAGTACGAATGTAGTACTTCATATATGGAGACGGAGGGGTGGCTTGAGGAACTAGGGATCGCTTTTACTTTGATCTGTGCTCCGAGAGTGTATTGGGTTCCCCTCGAAGTTATTCAGCTAAGAGGTGTGGTGCGTCAGTGGTGGATTCTCTACCTCGGGGAGAGGTCAGAGGCAGAGGTTCTGTGGACTGACTTTGAGATGGAGTTCCGAGAGGAATTCCTTTCTTCCATGATCAAGGAATAGAAGTGGCAGGAGTTACTCTCCCTCCAGTAGGGGAGTATGTTAGTAAGAGAATTGGGGATCAAGTTCAAGGGTCTCTTACTCTTTGCTCTGGATCTCTTTCTGAATGATGAGTCTCGGGTGATATGTTTATAGGAGGTGCTTCTTCCTTCTCTATAGTATGTTGTCACCCCCTTCACCCTTCCGACATAATTGGCATTACAGAAGAAGTTAGAGGTTGTACAGAGGATGCACTCGGAGGGAGGTGCACTATGAGAGGGGATCCAACCAGGTTCGTCGAAGGGGAAGGCAGTCTACAGCAGGTCTTAGGTGACAGGACATTCTAGATTCTGGCCAGTAGGGAGCAGGCCTCAGCAGTTATAGTTCAGATCTTCGAGTCCTCGTCCCTTTTTCACGAGCCCAGGACTGAAGTTATTCTCTTGCGTAGTTCTCAGGCTCATTTAGAGTTGGTGCCCGACCCGAGCTCGGTACGGTGGAAGTGGGCAGGTTTAGCGCCTGCCTTAGAAGAAGCAATTCCCAGCCCGACCCTTCCAGCAGAAACAGGCTCGAGTACCTCCAAGGGGAGGTGGAGCAGGGGGTGGAAAACCACATGGAGTTCTCAAGGACCCCAACCAGGATGTGGTTGAGGAGGTGTATGTCAAAAGAAAGGCAGAGGAGTGGGAGACAGATAGTTTCACGCAACAAAAGCAACAACCCTAGCAAGGCCAGAGATCGAGAGAGATGTTTTCGGTTTTACTTAAATACTCTCGTTTATGTTTTGTTTAAATTTAGGAGAATAACACTCCTTTGTTGAACCTCACTCTCGCCCATGCTTTGTTCCTGGACCTTTTTTCATGAGTCTATAATGCTAAGTTTTTCCCCCTTTCCTTTAAATGTGTGTGAAGAGTCCTAACTTGTGGGGAGAGGAGGATCTGATCTCTAATCAAGACGCATTAATGTGGATGTGATTAAACCCGTGCGGGCGAGTCAATGCCACCAAAAGAAGATTGTATCTTGACATGGGAGAAGGAATTCCCCAATCCATGTGTTGGGGTAGCATGTTGCTTGTTTTCTACGGTGTTGGGGGCAGTGTGTGTATGAGAAATCCTAAATTATGGGGGTGGGAGGACCTAATCCCTAATCGAGATGCATTAATTTAGATGCGATTAAACCCGTGCAGGCGAGTCAGTGCTGCCTAAGTCATATTATATCTCGACATGGGGGAAGGAATTCCCTGACTCATATAATTAGGGTAGTGGTTGGATTCCTGTTATGATGAGGGCCCTGAGAGGAATCTTGCGGGGTGGTTGTTTGGATGTTTCCCCTTTTTATGGGTTGGTTTTTAATTCTCGAGGATGAGAATGTATTGAGAGGTATCTGATGTAATGGCCTGGACCTCTCTGGTCCATTACTTTGTAAAAATTTGATGTGGTCAAACATGACACGTGTTATAATAAAAAAATTGATAATAATAATTGATAATGGTGGCGTGAAAATATTTGGTGTTAATTAGATTAAATGGTTTTAATTCAATCATTATGAAATAAAAGAAATAAAATTGAATGTATTTAATTCAATGAGGGGAGGTTCATGGTTTCTTTTTGATTTATTTAAATTTTAATAAATAATAAACTATGTGTGTAATGATCATATAATAAATGAGGCGCATGTAATAAATTTATAAAGGAATGAAATGCATGGGGCGTATGGGTGTGACCTTGTACAGGAATCGTTGTGCGGTTCTCCACAATTAAAGTTGGAATTGTGTAAATAACATTAAAATTGTATTATTATATAATAATTTTTTAAAACAATAATAACATGAAGAGACACATGGAAGGGGCTCCCAACCCGTGCATGAATATCATGTGATGGGAGAGAGGGGGTAATTATAAGATAATAATGGGTGTAAATAATAATTATTATTATTAATGATGATGGCGACTCGTTGATGAAATTGAAAGAGGATTTATTAATATTATATTAAATAATAATGGTAATTCTGGCTTTTAGTGGGTGATTAAATAAATGGAATGGTTTTAGTTTAATATGAGAATAATTATGGTAATCTAATTTAATGGGATTAAATTAGAACATTAATGATGGGTGTTATTATTATTAATTTTATTAATAATAACATTGAAGTGAGATTGGAGAGAGATTACAAAGTAGTGTAATAATAAAGAAAATAATAATAATAACCATAAAGGAATGGAGGTTTGGGGAATGCCACATGGAGCAATGTTAAGGGGAGGAGGCACCTTTGAATCATGAGGGAATCGTGGAAGAATAAATGAGATTGGAGAGAGAATGAGATATCCAATGTTGAGAAATAATAATAGAAATAATAAAAAAAGGGGTAACCAAGGAGTGGGGCGTGATTGGAATGGAGTCTAAGCAAAGAGGGCGGTTTTATTTTGGTGGTTCGTGGGTTTTGGATATGATGTTTTAAGTAATTAAATTAAATTAAAAATAATAATAATATAATAATGTTATTATTATTTTCGTTGGGTAAACTGTCTTTCGTCCTTAACTTCTTCGTGCGACCTCGGTTTTACGAACCGTCAGTGGCAGTGCGACCCTGACTTTGAGATGGAAATTATGAGTCCAATATTGGATGTCTTTTTCGAGTTTTCAGATCGGGTACCCGAAACGCTTGTGAATTAATAGATTTAATATTATTATTAAATCTTCGACCCGTCATAACTCTCGTGTGATACATCCGATTGACTTCTCGTCAGTGGCGATGTGATCCTTTCATTAATATGGTAAATTCAATTATAATGTTGGATATTAAATTATGGTTCACAACTCGGGTCCATGAGACACCCAATAATAATAATATCATTATTATTACGAGATCTTGTATCCAAGGTATCTCCCTCATACGATATCGGATTGGTGAACCTTCTGTGACGTTGAAACCCTAAAATTATGACGTTCATTTTGAGACCAATGATGAATACCTTTTTATGACTCATGTCTCGGGTCAATAAAACACCTATTATTAATTGGAGTTATTATTATCATTAAATGCATGGAAACCGTGTGACGTGTCGTGTGTTGACCTGTCAAACAACACAATAGTTGTACGGCCACGTCGTGTATTCATTAATTCATGTTGCGTACCATTTTACCTTGTCATTTCCTATATAAGAGAGGGTCACGTGTTATTTATGGACCCCTCTTCTTCTCTGCACAGCGACGCTCCAGGATGACCCAACAGCCTTCCTCCTATCTTCTTCATTTGGACTCCGATCGTCGATCTGTCGGTGGCTGTAGGATCGTGTCGACGCGGTGAACATCATGCACCTCATTCAATGCCCTCTTCTTTGACTTCCTCTTCAAAGTTTCCTACTGAGGATATTGCTGATATTTGATGGGAACGACGCTCTTTGACGAACTTCATCTTAATGGTTCGTTCTACCCCGTTATTATTCCTTCCTCAATCTCCTCTTTATGTTCCTCCTTTCCATGCTATGACAAGTGAAACCATAAAACTTAATAGAGTCTCTCTTGGTTGTTAGTGTGGTTGTGCTGCAGCATCCATGGGAGTACGTAGTCATCAGGAGGAGTCATCAAAATCCTTGTGGTGGTTGTTCTCGTAGAAGGACATCAAAACCTGTTCAGGTAGGGGTTTTACCTTCATCTCATGAATTTTTGCATCATGCGGGTTGGGTATCCTCTTACTTTCACGAGACATAGTTGATCCAGTTTAATGAAGATAATAACTGGCTTAAAGAATAGGGATGGGTAAAGTTGTTATGTTTATCATTGTTTATCCTATTTTTATGTTGTGAATTAAATAGGTTTACGCCTACTGAAAATCAAAGTCGTGGGAGGCCTTTGCTTGCGCAATTAAATGTTTCCCTATCCTTCTAGACTGTTTTGTGGATGGAAAGTTTGTGGAATATAGAAATTGGCTAATCACGTAAATTTGGATGATTAAATGAATATCTGGAACCCTTGTGTGATCACCCCAGTTGAACAAAATGGAATAATGAACATGTGGGTGTTGGTTTGGTTATGTGGTGTGTGAAAAGGGGGGGTGAATCCTGGGTTATTACGAATAGGATGGGCAATGCGGCTTCGGTAAATTATATTAAAGGGGAAATGATGTGGTACGATCCTTGTTTTGTGATAAAGTTGTGGAGATGTGGTTATAGTGGCATCAGGGCTGCAGTAATGAGTTGTGATATTAAAAGAAAGTGGAAAGTTGATAAATGAACTATGGGGAACGATAATGAATTAAACGCGGGAATAATCAATGGGGTTTTATTGATGATAAAAAGGTTGGTTTTTTGTTTCTTATGTTCTATATAACTTGATTTGTGGTTGGCAAGCTTTTGTTCTACGAACTTCTTGATCTGGTTTGATAATTGCCCAGTAGTTAAGGAACTAATAAACTAATACTGTTGAAACATGAAAACCTAAATGGGGTTGGGTTTGTTTGTTGTATGCATACATCGTAGTAGCAGTGTGGAGGCACGTGCTCAGTTTCTCTGTTTAGAATCCATAGGTTGGGTTGTGTGTTTGGTATACATATATGTATCTGTATCTTTGTCTTTTGTCGCACCCCACCCATGTTGATCACCTAGTTTCGAACACTCCCATTTCATGGGAGAGGGTATTTTCCCCTTAGTTACTAGCTCTTTCCAGATCCTTCTTCCATAGGCTGTGATGGCTTGAGGCGACCTTACACCCAAGACTCTTCGAGTAGGTTTCGATTGGTGTGATTTTTAGCCCAAGACTCTTCGGCAGGTTTACTGTTCCCAAGAACCTTCAGTATGAGGCACAGGTGTGTTCGGGCGGGGATGTGATTGTGGTTTGTGAGACCTAGGTGTGTGCAGGTAGGATATGTGGTTTATGGGGCCCAGGTGTGTGCGGGCGGGATATGTGGTTTGTGAGGCTCAGGTGTGTGCGGGCAGGAAGACTATATTAGAGTCAGGATGTTTTCCGTTAGGAAGAGCAGATAGCTTGTGGGGGAAATGGTGCGGGGTTATAAGGCCCCAGCCTTAAACCTTACTTAATCTTGAGTTATTACAAGATTACACATTGAGGATCTTTTCAGGTTTAGAGTTTTAGAGAATTAGATCATAAAACATACATTACATTCCACATTTAAACAAAGTGGTTACATAAAAGCTAGTATTCATTTTTTCCCATCAATGGAAACATATTTAAAATAAAACATGGATTCTTTCTTGACACTTCCTTGACAATATCATCATATCATGTACCTTTCCCTAGACCTGTGAAAAACATTTCAAAAAAACATGGGATGAGCATAAAAAGCTCAGTAAGGGTTATAAAAATATGGAAAGGAAACATGAGTTCATATATACATAAGAATGAAATCATACTTTACCCATAAAACATAGGCACTTTAACATACCTCATCAAATCATGAATAAATCATAGAAATCATAAGACATAAAAGGTAACTTGAGGCATTCATAACATTCTTACGTAGGGAGTAACCCTCTTGGTTACGTTTGGAATACCCACCACAGTATATTCCCTAAATCTCTTCGGAGAAACCTTAACGTTTCATTCCTTCTCATTACCCAATGCATTGGAGAGCTATATCGGGCTCACCCGCCCTTAGTTTATCACGGAACCACCCTTCTTCATAACAATTCCCAAGAACCATAACATAATCGTACCACATAATACATGCATAAAGGAAACATAACATTTCCACATTTCAATCACAAGATATCAATAAAACACATTGATATAAAAAACCTTATGAAAACCATTTTCAATACCAAAATAAAAGAAAAGTAAAACATGGTATTTATTTTTCTTTTTAAAAGAATATATGGCTTGTAGAGGAAGCCGAAACTCAAATAATGGTCACGGTGGCGGAGAAGTCATTGTCGCCGCATATGTATGACAAAAACATTCCCTTTTGTCATTTTGTCAAATGCTTCGTATAAAAAGATTTCATTTGGATAAACATAAAAGTCAAAGGGGTTTATACACCGTATAAAAGAAAGTTGTGTATAAAACAAAATATGCCTCAATGAAAGGAGATTGAGACGAAGTCCCTTACAATGATGGTATCCTTGGTTTAAGGATAAATCAATTACATAATTATGTGTGACAAACGAATACACCAAATATAAGTGGATATTAAGTGTAAAACAATCAGAGAATATTCACACATATTCATAGAACGACATATTCAAGGACTACATGTTTATCCCAAAGAATCAAATTTGGGATAAGAATTTCCCTTTCAAAAATTTGACAGCCTAACGGCGTCACTACAAAATTCAGAAAATGAGTTGATGAGAGATAAAAAGGGTATCTCATCACATGGACATTAAATTTAAATCAATAAGGATATAGAAGGAAATATCCCAACATAATATTATGTGAATTAAAATACATAACAAAATAAGTATTTTAAAAAGAAGAGGGTGAAAGGTTCCCTTACCGACATCGGTATCTTTCGAAACATACGCCCCGTGAAATATGGACAATAAAAAATTGATGTAAATACTCATAAATGAAATTATATTACACAATGAGTAAAATAATGGGCAGTACATACACCACACAAAGAAAATTGTGGCAAATGTAGCATAAATCTCACGGGAATAAAAGTGAGATGAAAAATCTCTTATGAAGACTCGGCAGCCTAACGGCGCCACTTAAATGTTTCAAAATGGATTGATGAGAGGAAATAGGGTCTCTCATCATATCAACATAGAGTTTACAGAAAGAGGAATATAAAAGAACATCCCCCAACATAACAAAGAGGATCTTAAAAGAAGTGACATAAAGGATAGTACTTAAAAATAAAGAGAGAGGTTGGATCTCTTACGAAAATTCGGCAGCCTAACAGCGTCACTAAAAACTTCCAAAATGGATTGATGAGAGAGAATAGGGTCTCTCATCATATGAACATAAAAATTACAGTAAGAGTAATATAAAATAATATCCCAATAACAATAATGATGAGCTTTAACAGGAATGACATAAAAGAGTGTACTTTAAAAGAAAGAGAGGAGTCAGATCCCTTACCTCAAGTCCAACTTGTCTTGTTCGTTTCTTTATATTCCTGAATAATAAACTTTGGTCAATTTATAATTTCATAAGGAACTCCTTTGAATATTATTATTCAGTTCATATCACATATTATAAGGTTATAATAATTTTTTAATAATGTTAGTTCATATCAGACGTTTTTGCCGATGTTTGGTACGTGCGTCAAAAATGAACTTGTTTGAAAAATGATTGTCCATGTAGTTATAAGTAAATAATTTCCAGAATATTATTAATTATTAAAATATCATATATATCCATTACATATTCATTTTATACTATTCCATATCATTTGGAGATAAAAAATGAAAAGCACCGTTCATGGAGACGGTAGGCCGTACGTACGCATGAACGCTACTTTCATTTTTTCTTTGTCATATTAACCAAATTAAAAATAAATGATATATATATATTATAATTCCAGTGTAATATATATGTTATATATGTCACATATGTTCATTAATTTCATTCTTTATACATTCCATGTATTGCATGTACGAGTCACATCACTTGAGGCGCGGTACTCCACACTTCCTCATATGAAATTATCGCATTTACACAACATGAAAAGAATAAAGGTATGGTTTAAATATAAAATAAAGAAGAATATAGTAAACATAAATACCATATATATCATATATAAAATACAATGACATCATAATGGCCACCTTTAAAGGTGTTAAAAGGATATTGAACAATCATCGTTTTGTGAGGCAGAAAATCGCCAACCACAGAAACAGTATGTTCTTTAACCATTAGAAGAAGGTGTGTGTAATTGTATCTAGAATCATTCTTATAAAAACATCCTAGTATATTTAAGATACTGGATTTGTTACAAAAGAAATGAATAAAAATAGTTTAGGGGGTTGTAGAAGAAAAATAAAACAAAAGGACACAAGTGAAGACATTACCTTAAAATCGGGTAACTTCCTTTGGTTTGAGCTCAAAGGCTTACTTGGGAAGACTTCTGCCCAAAGTGAGGCTTCAAGGAGTTAGAGAGTGATGTGGAGAGACAAAATGGCAGGGGTTGGCCGATCCAAAGGCTTTGTAAGTTTGGTTAAGGAGGTAGAGGTGGGGGCCTTTTATAAGAGGAGAGGAGGGGCACTCTTGGAAAGTAAAGAAATGTTACTTTATTTTAGAATGTGTTTCGGATTTTAATGGTCCCAAATTGATGTGTGTTCGAGGATAAGGTGATAAGGGTTCTAAATACACTCATCCAATAGGTTTGGGACATGTGTAGGTCTTAGATTTTACATTATCTTTCCATTTTATTTAAATCGTTAAATAATGAGGTCATCGTTGCATCATCATGATGTCATAAATAATTTAATTTATTTATAGTCTAAAAATTATAATAAAAATACTATCATGTAGGAAAGATTTTTATATTTCCAATTAATATTTATATTTAAAATTATAATATGTATAACCCCATGTAAAAATTGTGTTAGTAAAATAATTCATGTTTGTCTCATTTTTACTTTAACAATAAATAAAAAGGTATTTATGTCATTCTCCGACCAAAGTGGCACCATGGGGTCCCCAAGTTGACCCATGGATTGTCTCGGTCGGAAAATACACATCCAATGAGGGTAGAACATGTTTCTAGGTCATTTCCTTTTATTAAAACATTATTCTTACCTTAAACTACACTAATTACCTCTAATCGCGATTAAAAACATAATAAGTTACTATTCCCAAAACAAATTTAATCCCATTGAACCACATTTTACTTCTTAATGGAAACCATGAATGTCATATTTTTTGAAATTCAAAACACAAAAATGGAAAAATTTCATTTAAACGGAAAAATCAGTTTTTATAAGTACCACTTAGTGGTTTCACTATTCATCAAAAATTGAAGTTTTTCAGAAAATTACCAAAAGTTATCCCTAAGATATATTTGATATTCCGAATTCAAAAATGATGTTTATTTTACAAAATTCAAAAAATATAAGTTGAATTAATTAATTTAATAATTAATTCCTGCTGTCAAAACAAATAGCATGTTTTTATGATACAAAATGTATCAAAAGATTGACACTAGTTTAAGTCCGATTTCAAAGTGAAATTAATTCCAACGACCACTATTGGATTAAATGGTAATAATATATTATAATTTCACTTTAAAACCAATTCAAAAGATAATATAATCATATAAATAAATTAGATTAAAAGAGGTTTTGAATTAAAATACAACACTTTTCACTATTCATTAAAAATTGAACTTTTTCGGAAAAATACCAAAAATTTACACAAAGTAAATTTTGATGTCCTGATTCTAAAGAAGAATTTTATTTTGTCAAATATAACACATAAAATTGTCAAAAAGTGGATTTAAAAGATGTTCTCCATCAAAAGGCGGTTAATCGACCTTTTAAAGAATATTAGAATGTTTACGCTTAAAATTTGATTCATTTGCATTTTTAATCCTCTAACATTTATTGTAAAAAGTAAAAATATTTGGCAAACATATATAATAATTTTGTAGTTAGTTCTGTTCATTCCCGCCATTACAACGTCTAGGCGTTAACTACTATTTAAAATAGTATTATTTTATTATTATAGTGCAACGTAAGATTCCCAAGAAACTTGTTGTTGCGTGTTGGGTACCCCATCGAGCATAGCATCCCCTTTAAAGTAATATTAATATTTTATTCACAAATATGGATAAATATAAAAATTTCATATTCTTTATTTACCTGGGGTGTTACATCCTTCCCCCCTTTTGGGAATTGCGTCCTCGCAATTTTAAAATTGAGCTTGGAAACATCCTTGAAAGTCCCACATCAGAACAAGAGTCGGTAAAACAATCACTTTAAAATAAAGAATGATAAGTACAGAGGTCACCCGAGTTAACCCATACTAGGATTCCATGTAGGAAAACATGGACATGGAGGAGAAAACATAGCGTCATGTTCTGATGGAGAGTGATAGAAAACATGTTTAGGAGAAAGTTAACCACAAGAAAATCACAAACTTGTGATGGGTTAAACGGTATTCGATTCCCCAGTAGGAAAAGTTAATAGACAACATTTTTGTTTTAAGTTACTTTTTATTGAGGAATTTATTCATAAGGAAACATAATAACTTATCTTGTTGACTTTCAACTTTTATTAGATTCCTTACACAAACTCATATTTTCTCCAAAAGACAAGTATTTAGGAAGACTTGTTCACATTAAGAGTACTATAATAAACTTCTAGAGAATCACCTAATCCACAAAAGAGAACTATATACTTCACATGTTTTAGACTTTAACCAAAACCAAAACCAAAAAGGTTAGTACAAGATCATATAATCCAGAAAAGGATAACCCTTTATAAAAAGAAAATCTATTCTTAATCTCTAAAATTTGTCCAACAAAACCCAAAGTTCAACGAGGACCATTCGATAAACAATTTGTCCATAAAATTCTTCAAAGTTAACCAAACTATGATTGAAACCCAAATATTTGAAGGATTTAATCACAAAGTCTTCCAAGGTACAAATTAACTTTTATCTCCAAATAACATCAGTTGCTCTTAAATTCTCATATTGAAAAATAATTAACCTAATCACATATCCTTCATGATAGGTTAATCATTTCCATAGATAACCCAAAATTAACTTACTCTTGATTCCTAAAATCATCTAACTAAAAAAAAATTAGTCAAACTAACTAGGGACTTCACGTAGTCCAGTGGTATGCGATGAATACTAGTCGCACTTTGGCTGTGGGTTCGATTCCCGTAGCTTTGTCTGACGGGACGGGTTGTCACACGGTCGGCGTGTTGTCCTTTTTCCAAAACTATATAATTCTCAAATTATTCCCCAAAAAGAGATAAAATCATAAAAAATAACCATAACATAATTTAACCTTAATTTTATCTGATTCCTTTCACTTCCATCATAACATATTGTAACCCATAATTACCTCAAAAGTAAGGATCATATAAACCCAAATGGTTCTTTATAACTATGTCCACAAAAGAATAGATAACTACTCCTTGAATAAAATTTTCATATATTAAACATCAGGGTTACACATACTATAAAAAGTCTTCTAGTGTGATCCCATCATCAAAAGAGACTTAATACTCTTAAGAAATTCACCATAACTCTTGAAGCCCTTATATGTTGACTTCTTACTCACTCAACATTCTTCATGATCCATTAACCATTCCCTTCCAACTTATTCTGAAATAAGTCTTTCCTACAAACAAAATCATGAATCATATCCTAAGATTCCAAAATAGGAAAAAAAAAGTTATGAAATAATCCATACCTTTGATTGGTCATTGTCAGTTTCTTCATCCTCAATCAGAATGGAATTAGGTATTGGTAAACGAATATTTTTACGATCTTGGTGATCCCATTCACGAAACTTCTTCATAGGACATGTGTTTGCATAATGACCATGTACACCACATTTAAAACATTCAATTGATACCTTAGAAAGAACTTATTTACCTTTCCTCGAGTCAACTGGACGCTTCCTTTTTCCATGGCAGGTTCTTGCTTTATGACCTTCATTTCCACATCTATAGCATATTTCTATCCCTTTGAAACATTTTCCTAGGTGTTTCTTTCCACATCTTTGACACATAGGTTTTTGAACACACTTACCTTTATTATTATTACCTGTAGTTCCGTAGGGATTTGTTTCACACATATATGATGCCTTATAGAAATCACCAAGGTTTAGGTGGTCAATCATGACTCCAGATAGTTGGTTGAGGATAAACACAAGAGTTATCATTGCAGCTCCCATATCATTCAGTTGCTTTCTCAAAAAACTGTCAAATTTTCCTTTACATCCACTGTTACTTTGGTTCCTGCTAGATCCAGCCATTTACTAAAACCAAAAAGGTCAGTGTGAGTATATCAACAAAACCATCATGTACTAATGAGGAAGATAACACTAAGATATACTTACTCATTCACTTTATCTAAAACTAGGACTCTTTTTGAAATCCTAACCATTATGGTAATGTCACTTATGCTTAAAGAGTACCCTAACCTCTAATGTTATCTAAACTGACCTCTGATACCAACTATAAGGCCCCTACCTTAAACCTTACTAAATCTTGAGTTATTACAAGATTACACATTGAGGATCTTTTCAGGTTTAGAGTTTTAGAGAATTAGATCGTAAAACTTACATTACATTCCACATTTAAACAAAGTGGTTACATAAAAGATAGTATTCATTTTTTTCCCATCAATGGAAACATATTTAAAATAAAACATGTATTATTTCTTGAAACTTTGTAACACCCGATATTTTTATGAGTAATATTTTGTTTTTATATATCATTAAAGGAATATTTCACTACACACTTGCTTGGCTTACTTTACACGTAATCACGACCTTCCTCGATAGCTTGCGTCGTATGCAATACCGAGTTTCACTAAACAACGATATGCTATTAAAATATTATTAAAACTAGCCGTTATGAATAGTAATAACCACTTTTTGAAATTTTATAAATTTTATTTTTCAAAATGGACTTCATTTTTGGATTCGGAATACTGAAATTAGCCTAGGGTGAAATTTTGGTATTTTTCTGAAAACTTTCAATTTTTGATGAATTGTGAAACCACTAAGTGGTAGGTTAAAAACTGAATTTTTGCATAAAACATAATTTTACCGCTTCTGTGAATGGAATTTTGAAAATCCGACAGACGCGGTTGATATCAGTAAGTAAAATGTGGTTCAATGAGATAAAAATAATTTTTTGGTGAATAGTAACTTTTTACTTTTTTTACCGCGGTTAATAGTAAATAGGGTAACTAAGGGTAAAAATGATATTAGTATTACCCTAACACATGTACTAATTCTATTGGATAAGTTTAATTCGACAAAAAACAAACTTATGAATAAAATATGACCATTTAGGCCCACTTGGGTTAGATTAGGACATTTATTATTAATTTATTTAAAGAAGGGTTAAAATAGTTAAAATCAAAGTTTAATAAGTAAATCGTTTTTAATATGGGGTTATACATAAGATAAATTCGACTATAAATATTCATTATAAAGATAAAAGTATTTCCTACATAATGGTATTTTATTTGTAATTTTTAGACATTAAATAATTTAATTTATTTACGACACAATGGTGATGCAGTAATTATCTTATTAATAAAATATTGACATAATTGATGTTATAAACACAAAAATAAATGTAATTTGAGACTTTTTATGAATTCCACTAATTTTCTAGGTTACTATGATATATTATTGTTGATTTAATCAATTTGGTCCGAACATATAATTCTGTTATGACTTTCACAAAAATCATATATCAAATAGTGTCAAAATTGACACAAAATAGTTTTTAAATCAAATATTATATTACTAATTGTTATTTTATTCCTAAAAATCTAAGGTTCGGCCAAATGACTTAGATAAGAATATATATTAATAATAAACAATCTGGGGTTCGTTTGGCATGTTATAGTAAGTGTATTAACCATATAGTGAAAGAAGAAAAAAAGACACAGTAAAAGTTAAATTATTTAACGTAGAGTTAAATCTAATTGATAAGGTTAAAATAATACCCTAAACTTGTCTAAATCTTATTTGTTGATATTATTTCGACCCATCCCCACTTTAGCCTTTAAATAAGACCCTTTGGAACCATTATAAACCGATTTTGACTTTAATATAAAATAATATTTTGAGATATTTTTAAGGTGCCCCTCTCCTCCCTTATAAAAGGGCCCCTCCTCCCCCTCCTCCTCACACCAATTTGAGCACTCAAGATCGGCCAACCCCTGAAATTTTCTCCTATACACTTCCCTAGAATAATCCTAGAGGTCCTGGTCTTCTTCAAAGACCAATCTTAGTTCCCCAAATGGAGGATTCAAAGAGGCGTTCCAAAGAAGAGGTAATATCCATTACCGATCTTTTCAATTTCTTTCTTCTTCAACTTCTTATTATTTAGTTGTTTCATGATAAAGTAATAACATCAGTATTACTTACATACTTATATGTTATTATAAATATGAAAAAACCCTAATTCACCTTCTATCCATCCTACGGAAAAATGAAATCACCGCGCGTGCGTACGTACGGAATACCGTCTCCTCGCCGTGGTGTAATCCATTTTCCACCATCACCTTACAAGGATGGGTATAATGGTGTAATGAGTAACTATTTATGATTATTATAAATTAATATTGATACTGAAATAATATATATATACTCCAATACAGTTCCATGATCATAGGACGATATCATCACTCGTGCGTACGTACGGAATACCGTCTCCACAATGTGATGCGACTCGTTCTACATGATCATCATTACATAATAATTATATAAATGAATTGAATGAATAAATATGATATATGTTACACTAATACCATTTTGTATATAAGGTATCTATAACCTTAAAAGAAGAATAAGAATTTATTCGGCAAAACACGCATAAGAACAAAAGGCAATAAGGACCCGAGTAACAAGTAACAATGAAATATTACTAACAAGAAGCTAAGAATATGACCATATATGATATCATATCAATATGTATGATTCTGGAATAAGTCAATAACATTATTTAAACCATTATACAGGAGCTTCAGACACGTACAAAGCAAATCGGACCTAAGGTAAGGGAAAAATCACAATCTCATTTTTATCCGAGATTGTTTATTCGTAAGTATTTACTGGGGTGTATTTTATCATCCACATCCATGTTCCCTCAATATGTAATATTTTTTCCATCCACTTACAATAGTTTAAATCCAATTTTACCCTTCGGTGAGTTTTTAGTAAAGAATATGAAAGGAATCTTTTGTTATTTTTTTCGTACAAGGTACTTTTTGACTTTTCCGAAAAAGGTACGAAGAATGTTTTTTTTAACTTATATGGCATGAATGGATTTTTAAAAACATTATTTCCAAGAAGCTTCCTTTACAAGTTTTCAAGTTTATTTTTAATCAACTTCTTTTAGTTTATAATTGTATGAAATGTTAAGAAAAGAAAAGTGTTTTTGAAGAAGAAAGTATATTTTCCTCAAGAATGGAGTTCAAGTGTTTTATCAAAATTATTTTCCATCTAAGATAATATAGGGTTCTGTTTTTATCCCTATTATTACATTGATTTGATTATGTTTTGAGGGAATTATTTTT
The DNA here is from genome assembly GCA_963277665.1 of Viscum album. Lineage (NCBI taxonomy): Eukaryota > Viridiplantae > Streptophyta > Magnoliopsida > Santalales > Viscaceae > Viscum > Viscum album. The sequence continues at coordinate 1,813,950,318 of OY728148.1, forward strand.
ATGAAGTCATTTCCCTTATATGATTTGTTTTATGATGTCATGATGTTTCAAGAATCCCATTTTTGTTACATGTGTTATGCGATGATGTATGATTTATGATTATGTGTCACACATAAGAAAGGATTCATTATAAGATGGGTGGGACCTATATCTCCCTCCAATGCATTGGTTAAAGATTTTATATCTCATGAGATAGGGATGGCTGGAACGGTAGGTTATACCGGTTCAGTGAAACAGGACTGGAACGAGGGTGACTCGGTTCAGAAAGGGACTCTGTCTGCTAAGATAGTCTTGGAAATGAGTCATGACTAACAAGAAATGATTTTCCATGATTATGTGTGCATGACACAAAGTTTCAAGTTTCATTTTATGATTATGGGTATCTCATTTTCACTTCTATGATTTATTCCATGTTAAGATATTATGATCTCTTTTGCAGGTTATGATTTTCAAAAAGATATGATATGATTTTTATTTCCTTTATTTACCCTTGCTAAGCATTTGAGTTCACCCTTTTATGTTTTCTTTTCCCCAGGTCAGGAAGATGGATATTAAGTATAATATGCTAAAAGGGACCCTAGATATAATGAAATGAATGGGAGACACTGTAGAAGATTTATGAACCAGTTGTTTATGTTTCCCAGTTTCTAAAGACACTATACCTATACGGTCCTTTGTGGTTTTTTCATATGTTGTAATAAGTGTGCTTTAATTTTGAAGTATTAACAATGTATGTAAAGTATTGGTCGTTATAGTTGGTATCAGAGGAAATGTATAGTCAACCTTTGGAAACTAGGATGTAAAAGCCTTAGTAAGAACCCTAAGGATAAGTCTAAGCATAGAACACAATCTTAGTGTTTTAGAAATGTCCATGAATACCCTAGGATAAGACCTTAAGTGTGAAATTTTATCCTTGATTATGTGGTTTTCCTATTATAATTAGTGTTTCTCACACTATTCTTCTTGGTTTTAGTCAATGGCTGGAACCCGAAGGAACCGTGTTAATGCGGAATGTGATGGGCAATGCAATGATTGTCCCCCTGAGCAACCAAACGATATGGGAGCTGAAATGCAAAATCTTGTAGCCATGATCACACAACTTTCTCAAGATATGAATCATGCAGGACTTCCAAACGAACAAAGGAAGGAGCAACATTCTGTTGCATCCTTCATGAGGCAGCGTCCACCTTCTTTCAGCGGGTCTGCTAGTCCATTAGTTGCTGAACAATTGATTAGTACTACTGAAAAGATATTTTCAGTTCTTCAATGTTCTGAACATGATAAAGTCATCCTAGCAGTGTATCGTTTGGAAGGAGATGCTGATCAATGGTGGAATCTTATTAAGAATACGAGGCAAAGGGATGAAATTGAGTCTATGGAATGGGACGAGTTCAAGAACATATTTTTCAATAAGTACTTCCCTCGTATTCTCTGAACAAAGATGGAGAAAGAGTTTCTTGAACTGAAGCAAAGGGATGATGAATCTGTTGGTACCTATGAAGAAAATTTTACAAGACTTGCAAGGTACGCTTCTGGTATTATTATCCAACCTGAGAGTAAGATCGATCGATTCTTTAGTGGCTTAAAACCAAGTCTTCGAAAGGCGTTAGCCATAAGGGACTTCAATAGCTACGAGGAAATCGTTCGATGTTCTCTCAAAGTCGAGATGGATATTGGTGTAACCCATCAGTCACATGGGTTTGATAAGAAGAAAAAGATGGAATTCAAAGGAATATATAAAGAGCACACTGAAAAGAAGATGAGATTTCCCTTATGCTCAAAGTGTGGAAAGAAACATGGAGGGAGTTTTCTTAAAGGGACAAGTAAATGTTTTAAATGTGGAAAGGAAGGTCATCGGGCATTTGAATGCCGCGATAATGGGAAGAAGATGTCTAATGATGCAAACAAAGGAAGGGATACACAGAATGAACCTACTACACATCAATGTTTCAAGTGCAAGGAGATGGGGCATTATTCCAATCAATGCCCAAATCCAAGGGTTGATGATGATGGTCGACGTCAACAAAATCTTAAGGCTAAAGACAAAGGAAAGTCACATGCAATTTCTATCAGCGATGTGGAGTACGATAACGAAGTGGTGAAAGGTACACTTACCATCCACTCTAAAGTAGCAAATGTTTTATTTGATTCTGGATCCACCCACTCTTTTATTTCTGAAAAATTTTCTAAGGGTATCACCGTACTACCTCAAAAATTAGATGTTGAGTTAGCAGTGACAACACCTAATGGCACAACAGTCGCATCAAAAGTTTATAATTCTTCTCGGATCGATGTTTGTGGGAAAGTGCTTCCTGCAAATCTTGTGATCCTTCCTTTAGTGGAATTTTATGTGATTCTTGGCATGGATTGGCTTTCTCTACATGGAGCTCATATCAATTTCCAAAGAAGGGAAGTCACATTTTATATTCCAGATCAATCTATGATCGTATATCAATGCAAGGATGAACATAACCTTCCAGTGGAAATTTCTTCCATCTTATGGGTATTGATTCCACTAAATGAAGGTTATTTATCTCAAATGGTTGGTGAGAAACTCATGATTAAGAATATTCCCATTGTACGGGAGTTTGACGATGTCTTTCCAGGGGAATTACTGGGTCTTCCACCAAATCTTGAAGTTGAGTTTTCAAAAGAACTCGTACCGGGTGCTTTTCCAATTTCAAAGACACCTTATAGAATGGCCCCAATTGAGTTGCAGGAATTGAAGAAGAAACTCCAAGAGAATCTTGATAAGGGATTCATACGCCCTAGTGCGTCACCTTGGGGAGCACCTGTTCTATTTGTTAAGAAGAAAGATGGATCAATGGGACTCTGCATTGATTATCGCGAACTTAACAAGATCACTATCAAGAACAAATATCCTCTCCCACACATTGATGACTTATTTAACCAACTACGCGGAGCTCAATACTTTTCCATGATTGATCTCCGTTCAGGGTATCATCAATTAAGTGTCAAAAGGGAGGATATACCAAAGTCGTCTTTCCATACAAGGTATGGACACTATGAATTTATAGTGATGCCATTTGGTCTTACTAATGCCCCTGCTATCTTCATGGATCTAATGAATAGAGTCTTTAGATACTATCTTGATCAATTTGTGGTAGTATTTATAGACGATATTCTTGTCTATTCAAAGAGCAAGGAAGAGCATGAAGATCACTTGAGAATTATATTGAAGACCCTGAGAAAGGAGAAGCTTTATGCCAAAAATCAAGTGTGAATTTTGGCTTCAAAAAGTTGCATTTTTGGGTCACATAATCTCAAAAGAGGGGATATCTGTGGATCCAGCAAAAACAGGGGTTATCGAAAGATGGTCAAGACCAACAACAGTAACTGAGATCCGATGTTTTCTTGGTTTGGCTGGATATTATCGACGTTTTGTAAAATATTTTTCACGATTATCTAATCCACTCACCAAGTTGACTCGGAAAGGAGTTAAGTTTTTCTGGACAGAGGAATGTGAAGAGAATTTCAAGGAGTTGAAAAGAAGGTTATCCAGTGCACCTGTGCTCACACAGCCTTGTAGTGGGGAAAGGTTTGTGATCTACAGTGACGCATCCAAGAAGGGATTTGGGCGTGTTCTTATGCAAAATGATATGGTGATAGATTATGCCTCACGATAGTTGAAAATCCATGAGCAAAATTACCCAACACATGATTTGGAGTTGGCTGCGGTAATCTTTGCATTAAAGATTTGGAGGCATTACCTTTATGGTGAAAGGTGTGATATTTATACTGATCATAAAAGTTTAAAGTATATTTTCACACAAAAGGAGTTGAAAATGCGTCAAAGAAGATGGTTGGAGCTGATTAAGGATTATGACTGCTCAATCCATTACCACCCTGGGAAAGCAAACAAGGTGGCAGATGCATTAAGTCGACAAGACCATGCTAGTTTATCCATGATGAGGATCACAAAAGATCCAATATTTATGGATTTACAAAGGATGGATCTTGGAATTATAATGGAAGGGGAAAATCTTATCTTTCTCAAATGAATGTTCAACCATCTATACATGTGATGATTAAAGAGGCACAGAAAGAAGATGTCGAGTTACAAAAGAAGGTGAGAAATGTTCCTGAATTCAACCTTGATTGTGATGGGATGATAAAGTTCAGGAATCGGGTTTGTGTTCCTCCCATCCCCGAATTAAATAAGGAGCTGCTGGATGAGGCTCATAGTTCATCATTCTCTATTCATCCTGGAAGCAAGAAGATGTATAGGGACCTGAAAGAGTACTTCTGGTGGGATGGCATGAAAAGAGATGTTGCTGAATATGTCTCTCGATGCTTGGTTTTTCAACAAGTTAAAGCTGAGAGACAGAAGTCTAAGGGGATGTTACAACCATTACCCATACCCGAATGGAAATGGGAAAACATCACTATGGACTTTGTCACAGGACTTCCTAAAACATCCAAAGGCAATAATGCTATTTGGGTCATAGTTGATCGTCTTACAAAGTCTGCACACTTCATTGCTATTAGAGAGGATTTCTCTCTAGATCATCTTGCCAGGATATATGTAAAGGAAGTGGTAAGATTGCATGGAGTACCACTTTCTATTATATCTGATCGGGATCTGAGATTTACCTCGAAGTTCTGGCGAAGTCTTCAGCATACTCTGGATACAGAGTTGAGTTTCAGCACTGCTTGTCATCCCCAGAGAGACGTTCAGTCTGAGAGAACAATTCAAACCCTAGAAGATATGTGGAGAGCTTTCTCTATGGATTTAAAAGGAGGTTGGGATCAACACCAACCTTTGGTGGAATTTTCTTATAATAATAGCTTTCACTCCAGTATTCATATGGCTCCTTTTGAAGCTCTCTATGGAAAGAAATGCAGGACTCCAACTTGCTGGGATGAAGTTGGGGAAAGAAAGCTATTAGGACCTGATCTCGTTGATGAAATGGCAGAAAAGGTCAGATCTCTTCAACAACACATAAGAGCAGCTCAGAGTCGACAGAAAAGTTATGCCGACAACCGAAGAAAAGACCTAGAGTTTGAAGTGGGTGATAAAGTGTTCTTACGAATATCTCTCTGGAAGAGGGTTATGAGATTTGGAAAGAAGGGGAAGTTGAGCCCTAGATATGTCGGTCCTTTCGAAATACTGGATCTTGTTGGGAAGGTAGCTTACCGATTGGCGCTTCCACCGAATCTCTCTCAAGTTCACGATGTGTTCCATGTATCTCTCCTGAGAAAGTACATACCAGATCCTTCACATGTACTCAGCTCAGAAGTTGTACCGCTGGAGAAAGATCTTTCTTATGAAGAATAGCAGATAGAGATTCCGGATCGTAGAGAAAAAGTCCTACGAAACAAGACCACTCGCTTGGTGAAAGTTTTATGGAGGAACCACCAACTTGAAGAAGCTACATGGGAGCTTGAGGATATGATGAGGGAGAAGTATCCTCATCTGTTTGTTACAAAGTGACGAATTTTGAGGGCGAAATTCTTTTTAAGGGGGGTAGAATGTAACACCTGATCTTTTTATGAGTAATATTTGGTTTTTATATATCATCAAAGGAATATTTCACTACACACTTGCTTGTCTTACATTACACGCAATCACGACCTTCCTCGATAGCTTCCGTCGTACGCAATACCGAGTTTCACTAAACAACGATATGCTATTAAAATATTATTAAAACTAGCCGTTATAAATAGTAATAACCACTTTTTGAAATTTTATAAATTTTATTTTTCAAAATGGACTTCATTTTTGGATTCGGAATACCGAAATTAGCCTAGGGTGAAATTTTGGTATTTTTCTGAAAACTTTCAATTTTTGATGAATTGTGAAACCACTAAGTGGTAGGTTAAAAACTGAATTTTTGCATAAAACTTAATTTTACCACTTCTGTGAATGGAATTTTGAAAATCTGACAGACACGGTTGATATCAGTAAGTAAAATGTGGTTCAATGAGATAAAAATAATTTTTTGGTGAATAGTAACTTTTTACTTTTTTTACCGCGGTTAATAGTAAATAGAGTATCTAAGGGTAAAAAAGATATTACTATTACCCTAAAACATGTCCTAATTCTATTGGATAAGTTTAATTCGACCAAAAACAAACTTAGAAATAAAATATGACCATTTAGGCCCACTTGGGTTAGATTAGGACATTTATTATTAATTTATTTAAAGAAGGGTTAAAATAGTTAAAATCAAAGTTTAATAAGTAAATCATTTTTAATATGGGGTTAAATATAAGATAAATTATACTATAATAATTCATTAGAAAGATAAAAAGATTTCCTACATAATGGTATTTTATTTGTAATTTTTAGACATTAAATAATTTAATTTATTTATGACACAATGATGATGCAGTAATTATCTTATTAATAAAATATTGACATAATTGATGTTATAAACACGAAAATAAATGTAATTTTAGACTTTTTATGAATTCCACTAATTTTCTAGGTTACTATGATATATTAGTGTTGATTTAATCAATTTGGTTCGGACATATAATTCTGTTATGACTTTCTCAAAAATCATATATCAAATAGTGTCAAAATTGACACAAAATAGTTTTTAAATCAAATATTATATTACTAATTGTTATTTTATTCCTAAAAATCTAAGGTTCGTCCAAATGACTTAGATAAGGATATATTTTAATAATAAACAATTTGGGGATCGTTTGGTATGTTATAGTAAGTGTATTAACCATATAGTGAAAAAAAACAAAAAGACACGGTAGAAGTTAAATTATTTAACTTAGAGTTAAATCTAATTGATAAGGTTAAAATAATACCCTAAACTTGTCTAAATACTATTGGTTGATATTATTTCGACCCATCCCCACTTTAGCTTCGAAATAAGACCCTTTGTAACCATTATAAACCGATTTTGACTTTAATATAAAATAATATTTTGAGATATTCCTAAGGTGCCCCTCTCCTCCCTTATAAAAGGGCACCTCCTCCCCCTCCTCCTCACACCAATTTGAGCACTCAAGCTCAGCCAACCCCTAACATTGTCTCCTCTCCACTTCCCTAGAATAATCCTAGAGGTACTGGTCTTCTTCAAAGACCAATCTTTGTTCCCTAAGTGGAGGATTCAAAGAGGCGTTCCAAAGAAGAGGTAATATCCATTACCGATCTTTTCAATTTCTTTCTTCTTCAACTTCTTCTTCTTTAGTTGTTTCATGATAAATTAATAACATCAGTATTACTTACATACTTATATGTTATTATAAATATTAAACAACCTTAATTCACCTTCTATCCATCCTACGGAAAAATGAAATCACCGCGCGTGCGTACGTACGGAATACCGTCTCCACGCCGTGGTGTAATCTATTTTCCACCATCACCTTACGAGGATGGGTATAATGGTGTAATGAGTAACTATTTATGATTATTATAAAGTAATATTTATACTGAAATAATATATATATACTCCAATACAGTTCCACGATCATAGGAACGATATCATCACTCGTGCGTACGTACGGAATACCGTCTCCACGAAGTGATGCGACTCGTTCTACATGATCATCATTACATAGTAATTATATAAATGAATTGAATGAATAAATATGATATATTTTACACTAATACCATTCTGTATATAAGTTATCTATAACATTAAAAGAATAATAAGAATTTATTCGGTAAAACACGCATAAGAACAAAAGGCAATAAGGACCCGAGTAACAAGTAACAATGAAATATTACTAACAAGAAGCTAAGAATATGACCATATATGATATCATATCAATATGTATGATTCTGGAATAAGTCAATAACATTATTTAAACCATTATACAGGAGATTCGGACACGTACAAAGCAAATCGGACCTAAGGTAATGGAAATATCACAATCTCATTTTTATCCGAGATTGTTTATTCGTAAGTATTTACTGGGGTGTATTTTATCATCCACATCCATGTTCCCTCAATATGTAATATTGTTTCCATCCACTTACAATAGTTTAAATCCAATTTTACCCTTCGGTGAGTTTTTAGTAAAAAATATGAAAGGAATCTTTTGTCGTTTTTTTCGTACGAGGTACTTTTTGACTTTTCCGACAAAGGTACGAAGAATGTTTTTTTTAACTTATATGGAATGAATGGATTTTTAAAAACATTATTTTCAAGAAGATTCCTTTACAAGTTTTCAAGTTTATTTTTAATCAACTTCTTTTAGTTTATAATTGTATGACATGTTATGAAAAGAAAAGTGTTTTTGAAGAAGAAAGGATATTTTCCTCAAGAATGGAGTTCAAGTGTTTTATCAAAATTATTTTCCATCTAAGATAATATAGGGTTCTGTTTTTAGCCCTATTATTACATTGATTTGATTATGTATTGAGGGAATTATTTTTATGAAGTCATTTCCCTTATATGATTTGTTTTTGATGTCATGATGTTTCAAGAATCCCATTTTTGTTACATGTGTTATGCGATGATGTATGATTTATGATTATGTGGCACACATAAGAAAGGATTAATTATAAGATGGGTGGGACCTATATCTCCCTCCAATTCATTGGGTAAAGATTTTATATCTCATGAGATAGACATGGCTGGAACGGTAGGTTATACCGGTTCAGTGAAACAGGACTGGAACGAGGGTGACTCGGTTCAGAAAGGGACTCTGTCCACTAAGATAGTCTTGGCAATGAGTCATGACTAACAAGAAATGATTTTCCATGATTATGTGTGCATGCCAAAAAGTTTCAAGTTTCATGTTATGATTATGGGGATCTCATTTTCACTTCTATGATTTATTCCATGTTAAGATATTATGATCTCTTTTTCAGGTTATGATTTTCAAAAATATATGATATGATTTTTATTTCCTTTATTTACCCTTGCTGAGCATTTAAGCTCACCCTTTTATGTTTTCTTTTCCCCAGGTCAGGAAGATGGATATTAAGTAGAATATGCTAAAAGGGACCCTAGATATGATGAAATAAATGGGAGACACTGTAGAAGATTTATGATCCAGTTTTTTATGTTTCCCAGTTTCTAAAGACACTATACCTATATGGTCCTTTGTGGTTTTGTCATATGTTGTAATAAGTGTGCTTTAATTTTGAAGTATTAACAATGTATGTAAAGTATGGGTCGTTATACACTTCCTTGAAACTATCATCATATCATGTACCTTTCCCTTGACCTGTGAAAAAAATTTCAAAAAAAACATGGGATGAGCATAAAAAGCTCAGTAAGGGTTATAAAAATATGGAAAGGAAACATGAGTTCATTTATACATAAGAATCAAATCATACTTTACCCATAAAACATAGGCACTTTAACATACCTCATAAAATCATGAATAAATCATAGAAATCATAAGACATAAAAGGTAACTTGAGGCATTCATAACATTCTTACATAGGGAGTAACCCTCTTGGTTACATTTGGAATACCCACCACAGTATATTCCCTAAATCTCTTCGGAGAAACCTTAACGTTTCACTCCTTCGCGTTACCCAATTCATTGGAGAGCTATATCGGGCTCACCCGCCCTTAGTTTATCACAGAACCTCCCGTCTTCATAACAATGCCCAAGAACCATAACATAATTATACCTAATAATACATGCATAAAGGAAACATAACATTTCCACATTTCAATCACAAGATATCAATAAAACACATTGATATAAAAAACCTTATGAAAACCATTTTCAATACCAAAATAAAAGAAAAGTAAAACATGGTATTTATTTTTATTTTAAAAAGAAGATATGTCTTGTAGAGGAAGCCGAAACTCAAATAATGGTCACGGCGGCGGAGAAGTCATTGTCACTGCATACGTATGACAAAAAAATTCCCTTTTGTCATTTTGTAAAATGCTTCGTATAAAAAGATTCCTTTTGGATAAACGTAAAATTCAAAGGGGTTTATACACCGTATAAAAGAAAGTTGTGTATAAAAAAAATATGTCTCAATGAAAGGAGATTGAGACGAAGTCCCTTACAAAGACGGTATCCTTGGTTTAAGTATAAATCAATTAAATAATTATGTGTGACAAACGAATACACCAAATATAAGTGGATATTAATTTTAAAACAATCATAGTATATTCACAAATATTCATAGAACAACATATTCAAGGACTACATGTTTATCCCAAAGAATAAAATTTGGGATAAGAAGTTCCCATGAAAAAATTTGACAGCCTAACGGTGTCACTACAAAATTCAGAAAATGAGTTGATGAGAGATAAAAAGGGTATCTCATCACATGGACATAAAATTTAAATCAATAAGGATACAGAAGGACATATACCAACATAATAGTATGTGAATTAAAATACATAACAAAAGAAGTCTTTTAAAAAGAGGAGGGTGAAAGGTTCCCTTACCGACATGGGTATCTTTCGAAACATACGCCCCGTGAAAGAAGGACAATACAACATTGATGTAAATACTCATAAATGAAAGTATATTACACAATGAGTAAAAGAATGGGCATTACATACACCACTAAAATGAAATTGTGGCAAATGTAGCATAAATCTCATGGGAATAAAAGTGAGATGAAATATCTCTTACGAAGACTCGGCAGCCTAACGACGCCACTTAAGAGTTCCAAAATGGATTGATGAGAGGAAATAGGGTCTCTCATCATATCAACATAGAGTTTACAGAAAGAGGAATATAAAAGAACATCCCCCAACATAACAAATAGGAGCTTAAAAGAAGTGACATAAAGGATAGTACTTAAAAAGAAAGAGAGAGGTTGGATCTCTTACGAAAAGTCGGCATCCTAACGGCGCCACTCAAAACTTCCAAAATGGATTAATGAGAGAGAATAGGTTATCTCATCATATGAACATAAAAATTACAGTAAGAGTAATATAAAATAATATCCCAATACCAAGAAATATGATCTTAAATAGGAATGACATAAAAGAGTGTACTTTAAAAGAAAGAGAGGAGTCGGATCCCTTACCTCAAGTCCAACTTGTCTTGTTCGTTTCTTTATATTCCTGAATAATAAACTTTGGTCAATTTATAATTTCCTAAGGACCTCATTTAAAGATTATTATTCAGTTCATATCACATATTATAATGTTATAATAATTATTTAATAATGTTAGTTCATATCAGACGTTTTTGTCGATGTTTGGTACATGAGTCAAAAATGAACTTGTTTGAAAAATGATTGTCCATGTAGTTATAAGTAAATAATTTCCAAAACAGTATTAATGATTAAAATATCATATATATCTATTACATATTCATTTTATACTATTCCATATCATTTGGAGATAAAAAACAAAAAGCACCGTTCATGGAGACGGTAGGTCATATGTATGCATGAACGCTACTTTCATTTTTTCTTTGTCATATTAACGGAATTAATGAATAATTGATATATATATATATATATATATTATAATTCCAGTATAATATATATGTTATATAGGTCACATATGTTCATTAATTGCATTCTTTATACGTTCCATGTATTGCATGTACGAGTCACATCACTTGAGGGGGCGGTTGTCCACACTTCCTCATAGGAAATTATCGCATTTACACAACATGAAAAGAATAAAGTTATGGTTTAAATATAAAATAAATAAGAATATATTAAACATAAATACCATATATATCATATATAAAATACAGTGACATCATAATGTCCACCTTTAAATGTGTTAAAAGAATATTGAACAATCATCGTTTCGTGAGGCAGAAAATCACCAACCACAGAAACAGTATGTTCTTTAACCATTAGATGAAGGTGTGTGTAAGTGTAGATAGAATAATTCTTATAATAACATCATAGTATATTGAATATAATGGCTTTGATACAAAATAAATTAATAAAAAGAGTTTAGGGGGTTGGAGAAGCAAAATAAAACAAAAGGACACAAGTGAAGACATTACCTTAAAATCGGGTAACTCCCTTTGGTTTGAGCTCAAAGGCTTCCTTGGGAAGACTTATGCCCAATGTGAGGCTTCAAAGAGTTATATAGGGATTTGTATAGACAAAATGGGAAGGTTTTTGCTTAGCCAAAGTCTTTGGAAGTGTGGGTAAGGAGGTAGAGGTGGGGGGTTTTTATAAGAGGAGAGGAGGGGCACTCTTGGAAAGTAAAGAAATGTTACTTTATTTTAGAATGAGTTTAGGATTTTAATGGTACCACATTGATGTGTTTCGAGTATAAGGTTATAAGGGTTCTAAATGAACTCATCCAATAGGTTTTGGACATGTGTAGGTCTTAGATTTTACATTATCTTTCCATTTTATTTAAATTATTAAATAACGAGGTCATCGCTGCTTCATCATGATGTCATAAGTAATTTAATTTATTTAATGTCTAAAAATCATAACAAAAATACTATGATGTAGGAAATCTTTTTAGATTTACAATTAATATTTATAGTCAAACTTCTAACTTTTATAACCCCATGTAAAAATTGTTTTAGTAAAACATTTCATGTTTGTCTCATTTTTACTTTAACATTAAATAAAAAGGTATTTATGTCATTTTGCAACCAAAGTGGCTCCATGGGGTCCCCAAGTTGACCCATGGATTGTCTTGGTCGGCCATTAAACATCAAATTATGGTAGGATATGTGTCTAGGTCATTTCATTTTATGAAAACATTATTTTTACCTTAAACTACACTAATTACCTCTAATCGCGATTAAAAACTTAATAAGTTACTATTCACCAAAAAATTATTTTAATCCCATTGAACCACATTTTACTTCTTAATTACAACCATGTATGTCGGATTTTTGATATTCAAAACACAAAGATGGAAAAATTTCATTTAAACGGAAAAATCAGTTTTTATAAGTACCACTTAGTGGTTTCACTATTCATCAAAAATTGAAGTTTTTCAGAAAATTACCAAAAGTTCACCCTAAGCTATATTTGATATTCCGAATTCAAAAATGATTTCTATTTTAAAAAATTAAAAACATATAAATTTCATTAATTAATTTAATAATTAATTCCCGCTGTCAACACAAATAGCGTGTTTTTATTAAAGAAAATGTATCAAAAGATTGACATTAGTTTAAGTCCGATTTCAAAGTGAAATTAATTCCAATGACCACTATTAGATTAAATGGTAAAAATATATTCTAATTTAACTTTAAAACCAATTCAAAAGATAATATAATCATATAAATAAATTATATTAAAAGAGGCTTTGAATTAAAATACAACATTTTTCACTATTCATTAAAAATTGAACTTTTTCGGAAAAATACCAAAAATTTACACAAAGTAAATTTTGATGTCCCGGTTCTAAAGAAGAATTTTATTTTTTCAAATATAACACATAAAATTGTCAAAAAGTGGATTTAAAAGAGGTTCGCCATCAAAAGGAGGTTAATCGACCTTTTAAAGAATATTAGAATGTTTACGCTTAAAATTGGATTCATTTGCATTTTTAATCCTTTAACATTTATTGTAAAAAGTAAAACAATTTGACAAACATATATAATCATTTTGTAGTTAGTTCAGTTCATTCCCGCCATTACAATGGCTAGGCGTTAACTACTATTTAAAATATTATTATTTTATTATTAGAGTACAACATAAGATTCCCAAGAAACTCGTTGTTGTGTGTTGGGTACGCCATCGAGCATAGAATCCCCTTTAAAGTAATATTAATATTTTATTCACAAATATGGATAAATATAAAAATTTCATATTCTTTATTTACCTAGGGTGTTACAGGGGTACCCAATACTATTATTCTTATATACTACTACTTGTTGTTTTGTGTTTTGGTGACTGTGGCTGGTGAGGTTGGGTGGATAGAATTCCTTACTAGGTTTTGGTTTCTTCTGTTGTTCTCACGAGACATTAGGATGTCTCCCCACTTATGCACGAGAGCTTTAGGTTTACCTACTGAGTATACTTGTATGCTCACCCTATGTTTTCTTTCAGGTTTCCAGGAGGACTACCAAGGCCATTCGAGACCCTACTAGTCGGGACAGTTGGAGTTGTTGCAGTTTTATACTCTTGTTTCTTTTGGTATTGTACTTTTGAGTTTTCTTGTACTTTTAGTTTGTTTCAGAATTGTTTAAACATTAATGTGGGATTGGTTTGGGTTTATTTTCATTTACTTTTTCCTTTTTCGTTTGGTGTTTGACTCATCTTATTTCCCAATATTGAATAATAAAAAGGTTAATGCCTCCCATATTTTTGAAAACTCATACCCCTGGTGCTAGTCGCCACTCCGGGGCCTACTTGAGGTGGGACTCGGGGGTCATTATCTCCCTTTCACCATTGCCAACTCAGAAGGGGCATCCTTGTTGGGAGGGGTCGTGACAATGAAAATGGAAATTAACTTTAAAAATACCCATTTATGTAATGGTAAATAGGGAGAAAACTTACTTGAGTTTGGTAATCATGGATCACCCATACACATAACACTTTTTCATATAGGTAATTTTTAGGTATCCTAAATTATTATGTAAGATTTTTTGAAAATAAGGAAGATGTCCTTGATGATAATGAAAAATATGGAAAAGGTAATTGTTAACAATGATCTTGAATTCTATTGATTATGGATTTGATGATAATAAACATTATTGGGTTGGGAAACTAGGAAAGCGGTAACCAATCATGAAGCTCATTTTAGGATTAGTGCATTTTATAGTGATTTGGTGCAGGTCATGTCATCAATGCATGATTTTTAAGATTAGCTCAATGAGCGTAAACCAAGAAAATTTTCATTTCCCTATTTACTTTACACATGAACACAAAAAGAGGGAAAAATGAATCATAAATAATATATGGTAACAAAATGATAGTCAAGTTATTAATCTAGATCAACATCTATGTAATAGAGTACAAAAAGTGACCCTAATAGTTAAGTGTTCAAGATCCATTAATGGTAGTGGGAGTTAATGGAAAAAATTAATAGCCATGAATTTACATACCCTGATTCATCCCCCTATTAGGGGAATCTCACTCTAAGGCCCTATTAAAGGAAAAAAATGGAATTAGAGGGATAGTTTCAATTTTATAGGATTTTATATTGCTCCTAATTGCTCTAATTGTTTTTAGATAAATGTAATACCAAACATAAGATCTATTTTTGATTGAGAAAACTTCAATGAATGGGAAATTATGTATATTTCATACATGGATGATTTATATGATGTTTTTCAATAATTTATGGATGATTGAATTGTTCTTCTAAGACTATATAGAGTTATTTATGAAATAGATCCTAGAATCATTAATATTTATACCTTAGTAAAAAGGTAATTAAAGCATGACCTTAAGGAATAAATTTATAGGGATTTATACCAGGAAGTATTCCCAAATATATTTTGATGAAATTAAAATAATTACATAAAAATGATGATGAATAGTGATTCATGTCCAAATATAAGAAGAAGACTAAGGTTTCCCAAAGAAAAATATCATACTAATGAAAAAAATTATGAATCAAAACTATGAATCGAAATTAATTATTAAATAAGTAATTTTTTTGGAAAAATAATGTAGAATTTTAGACACTATATCATAGATGAAAATATTATGTGATGAATGAGTGTAAAAATCAAATTTCAAATCACTAAGGTGTTAATGAAATGGAAAATATTGACCCCAACACTAAAATAGTTAATATAACACTGAGAATTCCGGTATGAAATTGATTATGTGATTATAGAAGATGTTTATATAGATAAAAAGTGGATAAAGGGAGAAGAATTTGACATTAATATAAGAATAAAAATGAATAAAAATTAATGAACAGAGTGACATTATTGAAGATATTTTCCAATAAGTTTCAATTAAACATACTTGGAGAAGGAATGGATAGAAAGAATAATTAAAATCAAGAATCAACTTGATGAAATAGGATAATCTAGATCAGATGATAATTTAATTACAAAGGTGATGTAAATATAGTTGATAGAAAAAGATGGGAAGATCATACTTTTTGATGAGAGGTTAAACATCTCTAATGAGAATAAGAAAATCAATTAGAAGGCTGTTTCGGTGCGGATGTGCATCGGGTTACGCTGTTCCGCCAGGACGCGTTCGCGCGTGCACCCGTCAACCCGAGGGGATGGGCGCGCGGCTTGTGGTCCCGCAGTCCCGCTTTCCAAGGGCGGGCGGCATTCGTCCCTTATTCAGGGGCGTCTGCTCCTTCATCGAAACCGGGATGATGGGATGTCGGCTCCTCCTTCCTTGGACGTCTCCTCGGAACTCGTCGCCTAATCCGGGTCTCCCTCATAGACTTAAGAATGTTCGTGAATCTCGTTCCCGGCGCCATATCTTCATGGACACCGGTTAATTACGCTGCTTCCGCCCGGACGCTCCAAGGAGTCTGGTCGGGGCAGCAACCTGCGGTGAGAAGGCCGGGTGGCTCTGGGTGCTGGGGGCGTGTCGTAACACTGCGGCTCTGCACGTCTGTCTTCCGTCCCTAATAGGGCTTCTCGAAGGCATGATGGCCTGAGGCATCCCGTACTGGGTGCGGGGAACTGTGTCACCTGAGGTTTTCCTCAGCTTCCCATGTTTAACACGGGGTATGCCGCGAGTTTAACGTCCAGCGGGGACGGCATCGGACCGATCGACACGAAGAGTGGATCAGATGACAGAACCCCTTGCGGGGAACCTCCGACGCTGGGGCCAGCACATGGGCGGCTTCCCAAGTAACGTGGAGTGGAGTGAAGTGGCATGACCCCACCGGGATGTGGCGGCCCGGGTAAGGATCAGGAAGGATGATGGAGTGAAGAGCTTGGACCCCGTAGGGGCTTCCTACGTACCGCGCGTTAGCACGGATCAAAGTCAACGTAGTTCGGGTATACAGTTTAACGTCATGCTGGACGTTGGCAAGCCGACTCACGAAGAGGTCGAGGCCGCCGGGTGGAGGATTGAACCGAACCACCTCGCACAGAGGGGGATGGAACGGCCGGGTGGATCACAGTTTCACGTCATGCTGGACGATAAAAGGATAAATGGAAAAGGGGGGCTGTGGGGAGGCACCGTGGAGATACACACGGGCAGTCTCCCACAGGGGCGGATTCATAGGTGAATCGACGCAAGCGTGAACCCTGGAGGGGTCCACTGATGGACGAACCGACGTAAATACGACCGGGACGACCAGGTGGCGGGCTTGGACCTCAAGAAGGCTTCCTACGTACCCTGTTTAGAAGACAGGGATCAAAGTCCACGTAGTTCATTCTGTCAGGACTTACGCACTTGAGGCAGCCCGGATGCGGCAAAACTCAGTTGGAAGGGACTTGGACCGAAAGCAGAAGACACCTCGATCCCAGTCACACCCTCTACTGGCTTCGGCAGTGGGGAGGCGCAATGGAGATACACATGTGCAGCCTCCCACGAGAAACTAGGGGTTTGTGATACCCTGCCCCCGTAGGGAAAAGCCACTCCCATTAAATCGTCCCAAAAGCGGGACAATCCCGACATCCCTGCAGAGACGAGCGGGTGGGGGCCACATCCAAACCGGGGGAGACCCTGCGTGCAGAGCACGGGATCGGATGATGCGGACGGTTTAGCGTCTTGCCAGACGAAGTACAGTTTAACGTCGTGTGTTGAGGACGAAGCGGACGGTTTAACGTCTTGCCGGACGAGGCACAGTTTAACGTCGTGTGTTGAGGACGAAACACTTGGCAGTTTAACGTCTTGCAGCGCGGACGATGGGGGCTAGGCAATTTAGCGTCGTGCAGCTTGGACGGATGTGCAGTTTAACGTCATGCTGGACGTATGGGCAGTTTAACGTCATTCGGGACGAATGCACAGTTTAACGTCATGCTGGACATATATGCAGTTTAACGTCATGCTGGACATTGTGCAGTTTAACGTCATGCAGGACGAATATGCAGTTTAACGTCATGCTGGACGAATGATTGCCGCCGATGGGTCCGTGTCACTTCGCACGAGCCTAGAAGGCTGCACGAGAAGACAGCGCACGGTTCGGGCACCCAGGATGAGGATCATCGGGCGCCACGCAGGCGGGTACCCTCAGGGGGTCAAGGGAGGCGACCCTGGCGGATTGCGCGCAAAAGAGGAGCTTTGCGCGCAAAACCGCGGGTCGGCGCGCAAAATGGCGGGCTGGCGCGCAATTGGGCCAGCGCTTCGCGCGCGGATGATTGGGATTGCGCGCACCGGGCTTCGGGTAGCGCGCGGGGGAAACGGATCATTTTCTAATGAATGGCCACTTTGAAAATGGGGGGTGCGCGCAATCGGGCTGGATTGCGCGCACCCGGGGGGCAATTGCGCGCAAGAGGCTTCTTTTGCGCGCAAAGGCCTTCGGGTTGAAATTTATTCAAAGGAAATGAGCCAAGGGGATTGCGCGCGAAGGCGGACCCCAAGGCTCTATTGCGCGAAAGAAAGGAGGTTACCTGAAGATCGGCATTGCGCGCGGAAGGGGTTGGATTGCGCGAACGAGCGACGCTTCGGATTCCGGAAACCTTCAAAACGTCGGGGGTCGCCTTATATTTATAGGCAACCCCGGGCGCGGAATCCGGTTCCGGGCGCGGAATCCGGTTCCGGGCGCGGAATTCCCTTCGCGGGCGCGAAATCAGGACCCGGCGCGCAAGGGAGCCGCGCAGGCACGGGCGCGCAAAATAGCGCGCCGAACCGGCGCATTGCGCGCATCCCGGGAGGATTGCGCGCCGCTGGTCAACTTTGCGCGCGATCCTCTGAAATTTCGCGCAAGTCCTCCGGGCCCTCCGGAACGTGCCTCTGACTCCAAATATCACTTCGCTTTCCGCATCCGGAGCTTCGTTTGGGAACAACGGACTTTTCCGACGTCTACAAAAGCCCCCCCTCGGAATCTGGTCGGCGAGAGGTCGCAACGATCGGGTTCCGAGGGAGACGCCGGAATGCCGAAGTCCTGGGCGGCGCGGGACTTAGGCGCGCAAAAAGGGGCGCCGGGCGCGAAATTCGCCGCTGCGGTCGCGCAAAGCGCTTTCCGCGCAGCGCGGACCCCGGCCTCGCCTATAAATAGGGGCCCTGGGTCCCACGTTCCGTACTCAGTCCTTCCGCGCGATAGGCTCCAACGCTCTCGTGCGCGAAATTGCCTTTTCCGGCGCGAAATTCGCCCGATCGGCGCGCAAAACCGTCCGGAATTCGCCTGTCTTTGCGCGAAAACCCGGAACTTTGCGCGACATTCTTCCCAATTGCACGCCGTCCACTTGGATTGCGCGCCACCCTTCAAACTTCTCTACCAGCCTCGTCCGATCCCGCACGCTTCATCCCTTAACCCGCACGACTCCCGAAACTTCTGAGATGGCCGCGCATAGAGGAAATGAGGGGGATGCCGCCACTCGCAGGGCTGAGATGGCAACGAACGAGGAGGTTTACGGAGCCAAGGAGATTGTTTCCAACAATCAATCCTTGTTCGACTTACTAACGCCGGCCCAGAAGACATATCCCCTGTCGGACAACCTGCCACTCTGGAACTTCGGCATCCTAGATGAGGTTCCGGTGCCAGGGTTCGAGATTGATGCGCCGCGGACCTGGGTGACCTGGGAGGACGAGCTTCTCCGCTATAACATCACCAACAATGGGCATCCTGCCAGGGAGACCAGACACTTGGATGTCTATGTCCTGAACCCGAGGACGCGAACAATTGATGGGGGTGAGCCTACTGCAGAGAATTCTCCAGCCCTCTACTCGAGCATATATCGCCAGAGCATCACGGACGACACCAAGGGCTGGCTGAAGGACTGGGACTTGCGGTCTGGGGGCAACTTCACCAGTGAGTGGGCCTGGGCGTTCTGGGTACGCCACACTTGCGATCACTTCGCAGAGGAGCTACGGTACATCGGCCTGTTCGAGGCGGTGTGGACGTCGCAGTTCCACTTCTACCAGCAGTCCGAGCTCGGGCCGGAGCTGCTCACCCGATGGTCTCCGGATACCAACACCTTCCATCTTCACCATGGGGAGGTCGGCATCGGTCTCTGGGACATCCACTGCATCGGAGGTATCCCGCTGGAGGGCTACCAATACGATGAGTTCCTGCCCCCGAAGAACATCTGGGAAGACAGGTCACGGACTCCCATCATGACATGGCATCTCCTTGACCTGGCTACGCAGCGGCTTGGGATCAAGGACTTCCAGAAGGACAAAGCCTACAAGGAGTGGTTCGGCCAGTTCTTGGAGCATGACCCGGCGGTCAAGATGCCAGGCAGGGGGAAGCGGTGCCCGACCGCAGCTCAGAGGAGCCGGAACGGGTCGTACTGGCGGGTCCTGGAGACGGGCGACTACCGCTCATGGGGGTACCGCGTCATCGAGGCCCGGGACCCAAATTTCCGGTACGCGGCGTTCCCGGCCGCCTTTCTGAGTGGGTGGCTCCTGCCAGTGCGGGACGCGAGAATGGGCGTTCGCCCGGCGACACTGGCGATGGCGGGCGCTATGGCTGCCAACAAGAGATACAACCTCGGGGTCCCAATGTTGGCGAGGCTGTATGCCATCCTGGGACGCATCTCACGAGGGGGGTCGCCACGAAGGATCTGTGGGCCCTTTCAGTTCTTCCACGGCTGGGTGGCTGCTCACCTTGGTGGGTACACGTTTCCGAACGCCATCATTCCTCCGGGCAACGGCCTGCGACCCTCCCTGCTGAACATCGCGGGGGTCGCTCCGATGACCCTAAGTGAGGAGGGCGTGCGGATCCGGATTGGCAATCATGCCAACTTCAACTTCAGTCCGTTCCCCACTCCTGTCGGCCAGATGATCAACAATGGGCAGGGTCCGCTGGAGCAGCACGAATACTTCCTGAACATGCGGGGCGGGGTGCTCGTGGCTCGGATCGACGGGAAGGTGATCTGCGAGCCTTACGTGCCGACCCGGTTCGCCAGGCAGTTCGGGTGCCTTCAACGGATGCCGAAGAGGGTATTCACTACTGTCCGGGAGGAGACGAACCCTGGCGTCCTTCGCCAGATGTGGCTGATGTTTGCCGCTTTCGGCTCCGGCGACGTCATCACTCTCCCTCCTACCGGAGTTGACGCAGGCTTGGCAACCGATTACGCCGAACACTGGGCCATCGCGTACCCCGAGGGGCTTTTGCGGAAGCTAGTTTGGCGGCTCGAGGTTACCCGTGCGGAGACCGGGCGTCAAGGAAGGAGGAGAGGCGCCGCCACACGGGGGAGAACGGAGGCGCGCCAAACAGCGGAGCCGGCGCGGGCAGGGACTTCGGCGGCGGGCACATCGCGAGCTGCCGCCACGACCTCAGCGCCCAGAGAGGGGGCACGTGCGGTGGTCGACGAGCGGCCCGGGAAGCAGGTGAGACGTCTGCTCGAACCTTCCCATGATGCGGTCTTCCCGGCGCTGTGGTCGGCCTGGATGACTCTGCGGCAGTCACTGGGGACCGACGCCATCTGGCGAAAGATACTCAGAGAAGGAATCTATCTGCCAGAGGTCGGGCGCCTCCAGATTGCCGACAGAGTGGACTTCAACCGACAGTATGCGTATCTGACGGCCATGGACGAGTACGCGCGCCAACGTGGTCAGCGCGCGGAGCCATCCCTTCTCGTGAAGGTGATGCTCGGTCTCGAGCCCGCTCCGGAACAGATGCCGCCGGAAGAAGATGACAGTAGCAGCGACTCCGAAGAAGAGGAGGAAATGGGGGAGGATGAAGGCTCCGAGGGAAGATCCCATCAGGGGAGCCCACGGGAGAGCGGCGAGGTGGCCGGCTCTGACAACGTTGATGTCACTGAGATCCTCGAGGTCCGCTTCTATCCCTACTCAATCTGCTTCATCCACTCTCTTATGCAGCTTCTAACCCATTTCTTTATCTTTCTCAGGAGCACACGGATGTCGGTCAGGCGTCCTCAGCGGGAGTAGGAGAGGCGCCAGCAGGACAAGGCGGGGGCCAGGCACCCATTATCGAACTGACAAGCGCTAAGGGGTCCCCTGCTGCAACTGTTCCTGCGGCGACCGAGATAGCGGAAGATGACGCTCCGAACTCCCGTAAGTCTCCCTACTTTACTGCTGGTGCTTGTCGTTGACGATCCGTGACTAACCATGGCATGTCCTGCGCAGTGATCTCAACACTAGAGGCTCATCGGGTTGCCGAACCCGGGCCATCCACGAGTGGACCGGTGGCAGACATGCCGCCTGCTCCGGAACAGACTTCCCAAACCGAGCCGGCCCCACCAACTGCTGATCAAGGGGCTGCGGACGTCGACGGTGCTGCCATCGGAGAGAGGTTGGGGGCTGACGAGGGTGTCAGCGCCGCTGGGGAGAGAGAAGAAGGTCGCCCGGATGTTGGGGAACCTATCCCTCGTGAGGACCTCCCAGGGGCGGACCCTGCAGCAGACCTGCTGGCTGCCTTCCCAGCCTACCGGCCTGCCGATCCCGAGGAGATGGACGACTCAGACACGGAGGAGGTCAAGGAGAGCCGGATAACGCGCCGTAGGGGGTGGAAGTGCATCCAGCGCTTCCTCAAGCGAGACCCGTCGGAGTGGCTGGGGCGCATGGGATCACTTCAAACCTGGCTGCGCTTTCTGTGTGCCGGGGGAGCTGATGCTCAACGCCTCCATCTAACGGTCCGTGATTTCATGGCCGAAAAGATGCGCGAGAGCTGCCGGCGTGCCGACGTCACACAAAGTCGGGACATGTCAGAGAGCACGCGGGCGCTCCTCGCGGCGGAGCAGGAAGTCCGGCGCCTCGAAGGGCAGGCGGCAGAGAAGGAGGCCTTCGTCGCAACGTGTACCGAGCTTGTGGAGCAACTAGCAGCCCAGCTGGTTGACGCCCAGGTACAGCTGACGGAGGCGGGCCAACAGATGGTCACAATTCAGGTCGAGCGGGAGCGTGCACAGGCCAGAATCGACGAACTGCGCGCTGCGACCGCCGACGAAGAGAGGGCACGCAGAGAGCGAGAAGCAGCTCTGGAGGCCACCAGCCAAAGGGTAGCGGCATTAGAAAGACTCATTCAGCACGCTAATCCCTAAGGGCTTTGTTTTTCCATTCCCAAAACATTTTCTTCCGCTACTTTGATCCATCTGTATGAATCAATATATTTATCTGCATCTTTTGGTTTAACATGCTCAACCACAATTCGTTGTCTTGCGGGAGTGTTAACCAAGCATCAGGCATCCATAATTGGGCCTGGATTTCTGGAGAAAAGAGGGAGGTCATTCCTAGGAAAGGAGACCTCAGATCTAATCAATGTACCATCCACCCAACCTGTTCCAACACACGAGCGGGACAATGTTAGGGGCGTTGAGATTTTATCCGAACATAGGGAAATGAGAAAAGGTGAATCGCGCGTCCCGAATCCAGACATCCACAACGGTCGGCCTTCCAGGAAATGCCCAAGACGGTAGGCGGACAGTGGATCGACCATAACAACTGCAATAGACGGACCGAAAAAGGCCATCATTCATATTGCAGGAGGCGGACCACATGTCATCATGAATACCGCTTTGGGGTTCCTTCAGACACAAGGGTGGAAATCCAGATCAACAGGGCATGCGAAGCGTGGGGCGAAGTGACGATTTGTTCGGACAGAATCCAACGCTCTCAAAATTGCGCCACCGTGGGGAAAGCGTATTAGGCGGATGCACTAATCTGGCCGTGAGTCACCTCAATTCTCAGACAGCACCTCTCTGACGAGGAAACCGTCGCTTCCCATCCTTGCGATGGGGCATCCCGAGCTGAATCGGGGAGAATATCACAACTGCACCACCCTACCCGAAGTCAGGCCAGACGGCCGGCGACGAGGAGGGGCGGGACTTAACGATCCCTGAGGCTGGACCCGAGTCGGAATGCCCGGGCGTTCCTACGTACTCCATCAGGCTGGAGATCAAGCCACACGTAGTTCTGAGAGTGCAGTTTAACGTCATGCAGGACGTAGGACCCCATTTGGGGAGATCTTAGTTTAGGGTCGTAGAGCTCGGACCATAGGGGTAGATCTTAGTTTAAGGTATTAGTGCTCGGACCATAAGGGCTAGATCTTAGTTTAAGGTCTTAGAGCTCGGACCATAAGGGCTAGATCTTAGTTTAAGGTCTTAGAGCTCGGACCATAAGGAGAGATCTTAGTTTAAGGTCTTAGAGCTCGGACCATAAGGAGAGATCTTAGTTTAAGGTCTTAGAGCTCGGACCATAAGGAGAGATCTTAGTTTAAGGTCTTAGAGCTCAGTCCATAAGGAGAGATCTTAGTTTAAGGTCTTAGAGCTCGGACCATAAGGAGAGATCTTAGTTTAAGGTCTTAGAGCTCGGACCATAAGGAGAGATCTTAGTTTAAGGTCTTAGAGCTCGGACCCTAAGGAGAGATCTTAGTTTAAGGTCTTAGAGCTCGGACCATAAGGAGAGATCTTAGTTTAAGGTCTTAGAGCTCGGACCATAAGGAGATATCTTAGTTTAAGGTCTTAGAGCTCGGACCATAAGGAGAGATCTTAGTTTAAGGTCTTAGAGCTCGGACCGTAAGGAGAGATATTAGTTTAAGGTCTTAGAGCTCGGACCATAAGGGGAGATCTTAGTTTAAGGTCTTAGAGCTCGGACCGTAAGGAGAGATCTTAGTTTAAGGTCTTAGAGCTCGGACCATAAGGGGAGATCTTAGTTTAAGGTCTTAGAGCTCGGACCATAAGGGGAGATCTTATTTTAAGGTCTTAGAGCTCGGACCATAAGGGGAGATCTTAGTTTAAGGTCTTAGAGCTCGGACCATAAGGAGAGATCTTAGTTTAAGGTCTTAGAGCTCGGACCATAAGGGGAGATCTTAGTTTATGGTCTTAGAGCTCGGACCATAAGGAGAGATCTTAGTTTAAGGTCTTAGAGCTCGGACCATAAGGAGCTCAAAGCACGCCACATCGTGGTCATATCCCCTGGATATGCGAAGATGCACTGAGGGATAGTGTCAAGAGTGTCGAGGTTTCGCCCGGCCGGAATGGGAGGTGGAAAATGTGAATCATGCGGCCATTCACTCGAGGACTGGAGGCACCGGAGTAACGATATGGGAGTACTGCCGACAGTGGCGGAAAGGCAGCATCAATATCGCACTAACCGTTGGTGGAATGAGGCAGCAAACGAGCATCGACCGCTCAATCGCAGGATTCATATCGATTTGCTGCCCGATGCCATTGGGGGTACCGGCCCGAGTCGGTGGGAGAGCACTGAGGCATTGTGTCCGAACCGTTCACGGGGGCTCCACCCAGGGCGTAGACGATGGGTCCGAATGAAAGGGAGCACGAAGCCTGAAAAGCGGAGGAAACCTGACCAAGCGGATCCTGACCCTCCTGGCAATAAACCAGAGTACTCTTGACACCGGTGGACCACTGCAAGGGGTCGGGGAACACGCCTTGAGGGTCACCTGAAGGCGGCGGATTCCCCAGAGAAGGGGGAATCTCTAAGAGGTGGGGGGCTGGACACGAAGTTTCAAACATCCGGGCGTTCCTACGTATCCCATAAGGATGGGAATCAAGCCGCACGTAGTTCTTGAAGCGCGGCGCAACACAATCGGGCACCAGCGCGGGGAAGAGTGCGGGTCTGACCCTCGCACACAGAAGGAGCGGCATTTGATATTTCTTGTTTGTCCTTAAAGATGAATGGTTTTCTTTTGTGCGGCGACACGCCTGTGATTGAGAAATCTATGGCGTCGCCACAATAATCAAGCCATGGAAGGCATTGATGAATGGCGTGGTTATTAACCAGCTCCCAACATGAGTGTCCCCCGAGGAGAACATCACGATGCAGTGCCGTTTCTCGTCGGGCGGCCAAGACGATCACAGTTTACGGTCGTGTGGTAGGACTAGACAACACAGTTTAAGGTCGTGTGGTTCGGACCATGGAGGAATCCGCTTATTGCGGTACGGCGGACACGGCGGAGGTGGGAACATACCCAGCCCTGCGGTCACGCACGATTCCAGGAGAAGAGTCTTGGGATAGGGGTCTGCATATGTCCATCACCCGAGGGGCAGAGATGCTAGCCTCCAGATATACTGGGCCCAGAACGCGATTGTTCGGGCGACTCCCTCCTCCTTATGGGGACGGGGGTCCAGCTACGCATGGCCCTTAGGGAGGATATCCGCATATATCCCTGGTTCTCAGATCATGGGAGCCTCGAACGACATCATTACCCTGGTTGGTCTGCCTAACGTGTAGAGGTGTACTGGAGGTCAGTATGAAGAGAGTGTCGAGATTCCACTACAACGCATAAAGGAGGAGTGTGATGAGGACTGCGCAATCCAATGTTCAGATCCTGAAAGAGACGACATGGCGATCAAGGACGTTGCTGACCATATTCGCAACACAACATCCGATCGCGTCAGCCTAAGACGGGGCAAGAAAACGAGCATCAACCGCTCAATCGCAGGATTCATATCGATTTGCGGCCCAGGACTCGCCGGTAAATTGACCCGGAGCGGTAGGAGAGCACTGAGGCATCGTACCCAAACCGCTAACGAGGATCCCTTTGAGTGAAGGCTCGAACAAGAGGAAGCGCGAGGCCCGACAAGCAACACAGGACTTGTCGGGATTGAATCTGACACTACGATTCCTAGACCGAAGTACCCAAAACATGTTAACAGATCTCCGGAAAGGGTCGGAGGACTCACCTTGAGAGCAACCAAAAGAGGGCAGATCCCCATGATCAACCAAGAGACGGGGCTGGACCTGAAACATAAGCGTCCAGGCGGTCCTACATATCCCATAAGGATGGGAATCAAGCCATACGTAGTTCTGGAGAGGCAGTTTAACGTCATGCAGGACGATGAGGGGTGTGAGGTAGTCCCACACACGGGGGAGGCGTACGGCGCGGCCAGTAGACCGACGTGAATGAGGACATAATCCCCCGCTCACGCGATACGCCTCGCACAAAAAGAAGGGGAACTTGGGCCAGAGGCCCAACGCGGGATAGAGATTCCTGGGAAATGGGGCTGGGCCTGAAACATGAATGTCCAGGCGGTCCTACGTATCCCATAAGGATGGGAATCAAGCCATACGTAGTTCTTTGAGAGGCAGTTTAACGTCATGCAGGACGATGAGGGAAAAAGAAGGGGGGAGCAGAAGGCATCCCCAAACGTGGGGGGCGTACAGCATGGCGAGAAAACCGACGTAAATGAGGACATAATCCCCCGCGCACGCGATATGCCACATACCCAGAGGCAACTGGACCAAGGGCCCGGGATGGGATGGAAATTCCCGAAGGATGGGGCTGGGCCTGAAACATGAATGTTCAGGCGGTCCTACGTATCCCATAAGGATGGGAATCAAGCCGCACGTAGTTCTCGAGGGGCAGTTCTACGTCATGCAGGACGAATGCTGAACAGTTTAACGTCTTGTAGCTCGGACGTAGTGCAGTTTAGCGTCATGCAGGACGAAGCACTTGGCAGTTTAACGTCTTGCAGTGCGGACGAATGCTGAACAGTTTAACGTCTTGTAGCCTGGACGAATGCAGTTTAACGTCGTGCAGGACGTGGGCACACTCAGACAAAGTACTGCTTGAGGAACCTAGTGTTGGTGGGAGGAGTGACACGCTCACCATCCATAGTCGCTAGGGAGTACGCGCCATTGGGATAGACCTTGTGGACAACAAAAGGTCCCTCCCACTTGGGCTCCAACTTGGGCGGCTTCCTGCCGGGGATCATCGGTGCTCTTAGGGCTAGCACTAGATCACCCTGCAGGAAGGAGCGGAGGCGAACCTTCTTATTGAAAGCTCGATCCATTCTGCTTTGATGCCTCTCCAAGTTGTGCAAAGCGCGAAGTCTATTCTCATCCAGTGCTTCCAACTCGACTAGACGGGCTTCAGCAACTCTGTCCGGCGCTTGCTGGTCATAGACCGCAGTGCGCAAGGACGGCAACTGGATCTCGATGGGCAGGACGGCCTCAGCTCCATACACCAGGGAATAAGGGGTCATCTGGGTGGAATTGCGAGTCGTCGTCCGATAAGCCCAGAGGGCGTTGGGGAGCTTGTCCGGCCAACTCTTCTTGTTCTGACCAACCATCTTTTGCAGAATGTTAGAGAGGGTTTTGTTGAACACCTCGATCTGTCCATTCGCCTGCGCATGATAGCGAGATGTATGGTTCGAGAGAATGTTATACTTGGCGTACAACTTCTTCAACTCGGCTACTCGGAAATTGGTTCCGTTATCCGTGAGGATAGCGTGAGGCACTCCAAATCGATAGATGATGTTGGAGGTCACGAAGTCAGCGATCGAATAGGATTTGAACTCTCTGAGCGGAATCGCTTCTGCCCATTTGGAGAAGAAGTCAGTGGCGGTCAGAATGAATCGGCACTGGCGAGCTGTCGCCGGCGGGTAAGGTCCCACAATGTCCAGTCCCCAGACTGCAAAGGGCCAGGAATACCTTGTGGTATGGAGAGGCTCCGGCGGCCGATGCACAAAGTTCGCATGAACCTGGCACGCATGGCACCTCCTGGCATACTCGATGCAGTCAAGGATCATAGAGGGCCAGAAGTATCCCAACCTCCGAATCTGGTGGGACAGCTTCGGCCCAGTCTGGTGGGCGCCACACGAACCAGCATGAACCTCTTGCATGACTCGTGGGATCTCAACTCCCTGAAGGCAACGGAGGAGAACACCATCAAATCCGCGTTTGTAGAGGATCTGCTCCAGGCCGGGACTGCTCTGGAGGACGAACTGCGATGCGCGGCGTCGAACTCGCTCGCGCTCGGCCCGATCCGATGGAAGAATGCCATGTTGGAGGTACTCAACCAAAGGCGTCCTCCAATCAGGGGCTGATCCGACTGTCATATCTGGGGTACTCGGGGCTCCGGGCATAGGGGCAACCGTGGTGAGGTTACTTACCAACGGGCCGCGATCTTCTTCCGGGATAACGGGAGCGATGAGCCTGCGGCGCGTCACGCGGACGATCAGGTTGTCCTGTTCAGGCTTCGCAAGTGACGCAGCGAGGCTGGCCAAAGCATCTGCTCGACCGTTCTGCGACCGGGGAACATGGACAATTTCCGGCCGAGAAGGGAACCGGGCCATCAGAAGGAGTGTGCACTCCAACAATGGCACAAGTTCCGGCTTCCTGACAACGTAGTCGCCATTGATCTGCTTAACGACCAGCTCGTAGTCCCCTTTCACACACAGACGGGGCACGTCGATCTCGAGAGCCAACTCGAGGCCGGTGATGAGGGCATGGTATTCCGCCTCATTGTTGGTACAGCCCTCTGACAACAGGAAAGAGTATGGCAGCACGGCTCGCTCCGGGGTAATGAAGACGATGCCCAAGCCCACTCTGTTGAGCTTAGGATTATCGAGTCTTCTACCGGTGGGGCTCCGGGATGCACCGTCAAAGTGCATCTGCCAGCATGGATCGGCTCGATCAACCGAGAGAATGGCCTCATCAGGAAAGCCTAGATCCAGCGGCTGATCCGCGGAGGTCGGGTGAGCTGCCAGAAAGTCTGCCAATGCTTGCCCTTTGATGGCCTTCTGAGACACATACCTGATGTCGAACTGCTGGAGAATCACAGCCCACCGCGCTAGGCGGCCAGTCAACATAGTCCGGCTCAGGATATATTTCAACGGGTCTACCCGAGAAACCAACTGTACCTCATGGTGCTGCAAGTAGTGCCGTAATTTCTGTACGGCAAATACGAGCGCCAGGAAGCTCTTCTCGATGGGGGAATACCTAACTTCCGCATCGAGTAGCATGCGACTGAGGTAATAGAGGCTATTCTATGTTCCCTCGTTGTTCTTCTGGGCGAGAAGGGCACCCAGGGACCGTTCCAGGGCGGTCACATAAAGGACCAGCGGCTTTCCGGATACGGGCGGCATCAGGACCGGAGGTTGAAGCAGGTACTGCTTGATTTCCTCGAAAGCGGTCTAACACTCTTTATCCCATACATAGGTGGCACCTTTCTTCATGAGCCGAGAAAAGGGCTTACACTTGCCGGCCAGATTCGTGATGAATCGGCGTATATAGGCTAAGTGGCCTTGGAACCCTTGCAGTTCCCGGACGGTACCTGGGGGAGGCATCTGGCTAATCGCCCTGATTTCTTCTGGGACGATCTCAATACCCCGGTATCTTACCACAAATCCAAGGAACTTTCCGGAGGTGACCCCAAAGGCACACTTCAACGGGTTCATCTTCAGGCAGCGATACCGGAGGAAGCTGAACACTTTCTCAAGATATTTGAGATGGTCCTGACGCTGGCGCGATTTGACAACCAAGTCGTCGACGTAGAATTCCACCAGTGTGCCGAGGATTGGCTTGAATATGCGGTGCATCGCCCGTTGATAGGTGGCACCTGCATTCTTCAGGCCGAAGGGCATGACCCGGTAGCAAAAGGTACCTTGGGGGGCCCTGAAGGCAGTGAACTCCTCATCCTCAGGGGCCATCCGAATTTGGTTGTATCCGGAGTATCCATCCATGAAGGAGAGGGCTTGGAACCCTGCCGTGGCATCAATCAACAGCTCTGTCACTGGAAGGGGAAAATCATCCTTCGGACAGTGGCGGTTGAGATCGCGGAAGTCGATGCAGACTCTAATCTGCCCGTTCTTCTTCCTGACCGGCACAATGTTGGCCAGCCATTTGGGGTACTGAACTTCCCTCACGAAGTTGGCTTTGATAAGCTTGTCAACTTCGGCCTCAACCATGGCACCGTGGGATGGGTGCATCTTCCTGGGAGACTGCTTGAACCCGCGATGGTTCGCTGGGAGACCAAGGCGGTGGACGGCTACCTGAGGATCTAGCCCCGGCATCTCGTCATAGCCCCAAGCGAACACATCACGGTGCTGCCTGAGAAATTCCACGTACTGCTGCCGCTCCTCAGAGGGCATGGCGGCACTAACCAATGTGGGTCTTGGATCGGCCTCGGTTCCAAGGTTCACCTGTATTAATTCATCGACCGTGGCGGGGACGCCCTCCTCAAAGGCTGGGGGTGCGTCTTCCATATCCTCTCCGCTCGGGGAGGGATCGTCCACGGGAGAGACTGCGTTTGAAACTGCATTGGGGCTACCAGATCCTGCTGGGCCACTGGTGCTGGCGCGGGCGGTCGCGGCCATCTCATCAGGAGACTCGCGGACCGTCAAGACCATGGCGACGTCCAACCGGTGAATCGGGAGGACGTAAGCGTCATCCAGACTTGCCCAGGGATCGCTTGCAACAGCGACAGGCTCAACCTCACCTGCCAGGATCTGCTTATCCTTGCTTTTGTAATAGTCCGCGTCCAGATAGCGGGCTTCACATGAGGCAAAAGGAGAGGCATCTCCTTGAAGCATGCCTACTCGACCATTAAGGGAGTATTTGAGGCATTGGTGGTATGACGAGGGAACCGCCGCTGGAAGGTGAAGCCATGGCTTGCCCATCAATGCGTTATACGCAGTGTCCTGAGAGACTACCATGAATTCGGTGTTGGCAACCAAGTCACCGAACTGGGTCTTCAAACGTATCTTGCCGACCGGGGTTTGCTCGGTGCGGTCGTACCCCTGGATCCTGAGGTCGGAGGGAATCAAGTCATCCTCAGACAACCCCAATCTCCGGAGCGTCCGAGTTGGAATCAGGTTAATCCCGGACCCTGTGTCGACAAGACAGCGCCGGACTTCAAGGCCATTGAACTGGCCAGTGACATACAGCGGACGAATGTGTCCCTGTATAGGAGGGTCTTCATCCTTACCAGAGAACGAGATAACTGCCTGACATTCGGCGTCCTCGATCGTTTCGGCGTGAAAGGCCTCTGCAGCCGCAACCTCTGTCTCAAACTGGAGGGGGCTTTTCAGGGCGTCGTCGAGTGCCTCGCGCATCTCATATGACATGCGCAGAGCCTGAAGGATGGAGAGCCTTGCTGGGATGTCGGCCAAGTGCTTCAGGACATCATACTTTTTGGCCAAGCGCGAGCCCCTGGTTGCAGGAGGTTGCTCTGCGGTTGGTGGCATGACGGGCCCTGCCGGTTGGATCGGCGGCCGACTGGTACCTGGCGCATCTCGCTGTTCACTGGTCGCAGTCCGGGAAATGGTCACCGTACTGGAGTCAGGAGGCCGGGATGGACTCGTGGCAGGGCGGAGCTGGTCGCGACGCGGCTGAGGCGGTTCTGCCTGGTCCCACACCACAAACAGTGGCGGAGGCGAATCCGTCATCCCTGGATGGGGGGGCTGCGCGCGCTGAGCTCGGTTTTGAGCCTGCTGCCTAGTCTCAGTGGCGTGCACGGCCTGGCTGGAGGTACCAACGGCTGTGCCCCGGCGACTCCTGTTGATGCGGTTCTTCCGACGGTAGCGACGACCGGGGACACTAGGGAGGTCCACCTGGTGTTCTTCAACGTCGGGAACCGAAAAGGGATTTACCAGCTCGACGGTATTAACCGAAGCGTACCCAAAAAACGTGGGGGGAACACAGGCCATCGACGTCATGAGACGGAGTGCCCTATTTCCCTTCCCCAGCCCCTGGCGGGTAATACTGAATGCTTGGCCGGGCAACATGCCGGTCTTCCAACACCTCTGAAATCCATCTGTCTTCGTATCGAGGAGAAGAGATTCACGTCGGGTTCACCATTTTTCTGTTTCGGTGCGGATGTGCGTCGGGTTACGCTGTTCCGCCAGGACGCGTTCGCGCGTGCACCTGTCAACCCGAGGGGATGGGCGCGCGGCTTGTGGTCCCGCAGTCCCGCTTTCCAAGGGCGGGCGGCATTCGTCCCTTATTCAGGGGCGTCTGCTCCTTGATCGAAACCGGGATGATGGGATGTCGGCTCCTCCTTCCTTGGACGTCTCCTCGAAACTCGTCGCCTAATCCGGGTCTCCCTCATAGACTTAAGAATGTTCGTGAATCTCGTTCCCGGCGCCATATCTTCATGGACACCGGTTAATTACGCTACTTCCGCCCGGACGCTCCAAGGATTCTGGTCGGGGCAGCAACCTGCGGTGAGAAGGTCGGGTGGCTCTGGGTGCTGGGGGCGTGTCGTAACACTGCGGCTCTGCACGTCTGTCTTCCGTCCCTAATAGGGCTTCTCGAAGGCATGATGGCCTGAGGCATCCCGTACTGGGTGCGGGGAACTGTGTCACCTGAGGTTTTCCTCAGCTTCCCATGTTTAACACGGGGTATGCCGCGAGTTTAACGTCCAGCGGGGACGGCATCGGACCGATCAACACGAAGAGTGGATCAGATGACAGAACCCCTTGCGGGGAACCTCCGACGCTGGGGCCAGCACATGGGCGGCTTCCCAAGTAACGTGGAGTGGAGTGAAGTGGCATGACCCCACCGGGATGTGGCGGCCCGGGTAAGGATCAGGATGGATGATGGAGTGAATAGCTTGGACCCCGTAGGGGATTCCTACGTACCGCGCGTTAGCACGGATCAAAGTCAACGTAGTTCGGGTATACAGTTTAACGTCATGCTGGACGTTGGCAAGCCGACTCACGAAGAGGTCGAGGCCGCCAGGCGGAGGATTGAACCGAACCACCTCGCACAGAGGGGGATGGAACGGCCGGGTGGATCACAGTTTCACGTCATGCTGGACGATAAAAGGAGAAATGGAAAAGGGGGGCTGTGGGGAGGCACCGTGGAGATACACATGGGCAGTCTCCCACAGGGGCGGATTCATAGGTGAATTGACGCAAGCGTGAACCCTGGAGGGGTCCAGTGATGGACGAACCGACGTAAATACGACCGGGACGACCAGGTGGTGGGCTTGGACCTCAAGAAGGCTTCCTACGTACCCTGTTTAGAAGACAGGGATCAAAGTCCACGTAGTTCATTCTGTCAGGACTTACGCACTTGAGGCAGCCCGGATGCGGCAAAACTCAGTTGGAAGGGACTTGGACCGAAAGCAGAAGACACCTCGATCCCAGTCACACCCTCTACTGGCTTCGGCAGTGGGGAGTCGCAATGGAGAGACACATGTGCAGCCTCCCACGAGAAACTAGGGGTTTGTGATACCCTGCCCCCGTAGGGAAAAGCCACTCCCATTAAATCGTCCCAAAAGCGGGACAATCCCGACATCCCTGCAGAGACGAGCGGGTGGGGGCCACATCCAAACCGGGGGAGACCCTGCGTGCAGAGCACGGGATCGGATGATGCGGACGGTTTAGCGTCTTGCCAGACGAAGTACAGTTTAACGTCGTGTGTTGAGGACGAAGCGGACAGTTTAACGTCTTGCCGGACGAGGCACAGTTTAACGTCGTGTGTTGAGGACGAAACACTTGGCAGTTTAACGTCTTGCAGCGCGGACGATGGGGGCTAGGCAGTTTAGCGTCGTGCAGCTTGGACGGATGTGCAGTTTAACGTCATGCTGGACGTATGGGCAGTTTAACGTCATGCGGGACGAATGCACAGTTTAACGTCATGCTGGACATATATGCAGTTTAACGTCATGCTGGACATTGTGCAGTTTAACGTCATGCAGGACGAATATGCAGTTTAACGTCATGCTGGACGAATGATTGCCGCCGATGGGTCCGTGTCACTTCGCACGAGCCTGGAAGGCTACACGGGAAGACAGCGCACGGTTCGGGCACCCATGATGAGGATCATCGGGCGCCACGCAGGCGGGTACCCTCAGGGGGTCAAGGGAGGCGACCCTGGCGGATTGCGCGCAAAATAAGAGCTTTGCCCGCAAAACCGCGGGTCGGCGCGCAAAATGGCGGGCTGGCGCGCAATTGGGCCAGCGCTTCGCGCGCGGATGATTGGGATTGCGCGCACCGGGCTTCGGGTAGCGCGCGGGGGCAACAGCTCATTCTCTAACGAATGGCCACTTTGAAAATGGGGGGTGCGCGCAATCGGGCTGGATTGCGCGCACCCGGGGGGAAATTGCGCGCAAGAGGCTTCTTTTGCGCGCAAAGGCCTTCGGGTTGAAATTTATTCAAAGGAAATGAGCCAAGGGGATTGCGCGCGAAGGCGGACCCCAAGGCTCTATTGCGCGAAAGAAAAGAGGTTACCTAAAGATCGACATTGCGCGCGGAAGGGGTTGGATTGCGCGAACGAGCGACGCTTTGGATTCCGGCAACCTTCAAAACGTCGGGGGTCGCCTTATATTTATAGGCAACCCCGGGCGCGGAATCCGGTTCCGGGCGCGGAATCCGGTTCCGGGCGCGGAATTCCCTTCGCGGGCGCGAAATCAGGACCCGACGCGCAAGGGAGCCGCGCAGGCACGGGCGCGCAAAATAGCGCGCCGAACCGGCGCATTGCGCGCATCCCGGGAGGATTGCGCACCGCTGGTCAACTTTGCGCGCGATCCTCTGAAATTTCGCGCAAGTCCTCCGGGCCCTCCGGAACGTGCCTCTGACTCCAAATATCACTTCGCTTTCCGCATCCGGAGCTTCGTTTGGGAACAACGGACTTTTCCGGCGTCTACAAAGGCATAAAAATAGTAATAAGAAATAGATATGTTAAATATATAAAAAATAGGGATTATATATAAAATATAAAAGATATTTTACATAAAATAATGCAACACTAAAATTCTAGTGTTTTTAGAAGTCTTAGTCACATTGTGAACAAGTTCTTTGAAACTCTAAATACTAAGAATGAATGAAAAAATATCGCTTTTCATATATCTCATTGAATTTGTGACCATATTATGTATGATTTTAATGGTAAATGTGTTATTTCTTATGACCTCAGTCACATGGAAAGGTATTGTGATTTAGGGAATGTATGGAAGTCTAAATATTCTATAAGATGACACTCTACTCCTATTCCATATCAAGAAAGAGTTTATCTAATAAGGAGGAATGATATCAAAGGAAAAATGATCAATAATTTAGATAATTAATGTGATCCTCAACAAAGGGTGAACTATACACAAATATTTGGATACTCACACTAACTCCCTTATAAGGAAAATAAAAAATCTGGAAATAAAATCAAGGAATTGTTTCAAATATGAATGCGGTGGATGGAAAGAACCACACATTTAATAATAAATAGTACTAGTTGAATCTAATGGTCCTTATGGAAGAGATATATCTAAATGGTATTTCACAAAACCCTAAAGGAAAAAATATAAAGTTACAATAAAGAAGAAATATATAGTTGATATCCACAACTGATTCAACTCAATAGGATACTTGTTCAAGTGTGATAAATTCCAGAACTATGTAAAATACCTTACCAGGGTAAGAAAAAGTGTTCACATTAATGAAGAAAATGTTGTATGTTTTATCACACAAAGGAGATTTATTATAAATAGTATGATAATTCTAACTAAAAATGATGATGAATTGGTTGAAGAGATTGCGTAATTCCATTGAAAAATAAAATAAAAAAAGTAATAAGAAACATGGAATATGAAAGTTTGGTCCATCACAAAAACAACATTACATAACATGAATAACCTTAAATCACCCATATTACCATATTCTTTACTATTTCGAACTATTGTTTGATAAGTTAAGAAATAATGGAGATATCATACCCAAAGAGTGATTTTCCTATAAAATGACATGTTATGGTGCTAAAGTATTTTTTGATAAAACCACAAACCAAGTGTTATCAATAAAATCAAAATGAATGTCAATTTGGATGTAATACCACATGGATTAAATAATCAAATATTTATTTTTATAACATCTTTTATCTTTTTTGATGATATACAGCATGTAAAACACCACTGATTTTGAAGGGTTATTCCCATAAGTAGTGTCCCAAATATGAACATCAATAATGGGTGTCATTATCTAGAGAATAAAATGGATTTATCAATTTTAATGTATTCTAATCCTAAATATAGATTTTTGAATCATAAGATTAGAGCTAAATTGGAATCATTTAATTAATGTTTAATAATTAGTATCATCTGACTATTAAAGTGGTATGATCTTAACTACCATTTTCTTTATGTTTTATCTACTAAATATTTGGTGTGAAAGGTATATAGATCATAGTTATTATTGGGATTTGAAAATTTTTAAGGTTATATGAGTATATTAATTAGTATTCATTAGTGAAGTAGACAACCTTGGTGTTTTCTATAGACACTCCTGTTTCTTACACTGAGCTCAAGATAAGTAGGCTTAGAGTATTTTTTGAAATATCAATATAAAATTGGTAAATTTTCTCAATTAATATCTTGAGAAGGTGAATTTATCTTAGAAATGAGATTTTGGAGTGGTTCATTTTAACTATAAATGGTTTTAATCAGTTTTAGAATATTTTTTTAATCAATAGGAGGTTTATTCCAAGGATAATGAAAATGAGGGAGAAGAACTAGGTCGATAATGTTTTATCTCTCCACAATGGCAGAGTTAATGACCATGAAGAATGCCTCATAGAAGTTAAAGATATAGGGGAAGAGGTGATTTATGGTATTTTCATCCCAAGCATCATGAGGGAGAAAGGTATTGTTATTAATGATGATGAACCCATTCAATGGGGGGTTTATCTTTAAAGGATGTAACCCACGTATGAATGAAGAGTAAGTTACCTTTTATATTTTATTTCCAATAAGAGAAATTATGAATAAATAAGTGTTTGATATTTTCAAAAAAATCCAAAGGGGTTTATTTTCAGGAATCCAAAACTTTTTGTGTTAGATTTGTTGATATGAAATCCAAGATAATAATGGAGAATATGTATGAGGTGATTGTTGAAGATGGGATTGAATTCTATTCATGTTGTATTTGTTGAAAATGTGAAATTTATCGAAGGAAATAGCCTAATGTAAATCAAAAAAATTGATAATATTATATAATTATACTATATGGTCAAGATAATTGACAAATAAGTGATGGAGGAATCTTATACAATGTTTTATTAAATTTTACAAAAAAATGGGAAAGATAACATTGTGGTTAGTGGGCATAGTGGGGATGAAAAAGAAGATAGGTGTGACTATACCATGTCTTTTGGAAATGGTAGAGAAGGAGGTAACCAGTACAAGAAAGTCGGAATGGCCCATGTTGTGATGGTCCCCATCGTGGAATTTTAGAATGATTATGCAACACAGTGAATCCGGGATGTGGTGATATTTAATTTTAGTAGTTGTGGCCAATAATGAAGTTTTTGGAAGAACTAGTGGAGAAACAGGGTTAGCTAAAGGTAAACAACTCTTTGGCACATACCATAGTGCATGAAACATGGGAAAACCTTTTGTTCTATGTCATTGAGTTTCCCTCCTAGTTTAGATGTTATGATATATTGAATATTTGAAGTGAAAAACATGAACAAGGGAGGTAGAACATAACATTGTGATAGTCATGATGTCCTAAAAGCCTTATTGTGATCCATGAGAAGGATCGTTATGGTCGTAGTGGTGTTTCTTGTGATGTTTCTTGTTCAGACGATGAAATTAGTGGTTTATATTTCCATAGGAGAAATAAAAACAACCAATAAGCTATAGAGTTGGTCATGTTAAATGGTGTGTTAACCTAGAGAAACAAAATCCACTTTTTAGTGTTACTAGGAAATCCATGTTTGAGGAAATACATGCTAGATATTCAAAACAATGTGGAGGATATGATTCAAATATTCTTGAATAGTTCTTTAATAATTTAATATTCATGTGACATGGATTTTTATCATTATTCATTCTTGAATTGAAGAGAGTTTGTATAATTAATATAATTAAATAATTAAAAATTAATAAACATTATAAAAGATATAGATAGATAGCTATAATGATGTATAGGTTGACTACGGTTATAGATATCATGGAGAAAATCATGGAGGAGTTGTGGGAGATTTCAAAATCCTATAATGAATTTTGTATGCGTTCAATTTGTTTGTGCATGATCAATAATTTTATAAGGTATCAAATCGATGTAGGAAATGAAATTGATACTTGAGACTTTTGTATATATAAACATGAATAAAAATATAGGAGTTCTAGGAAAGGGTTGGTAGGAAGAGGAAGGTGGTTGAACCAATCAAAAAATCTACCAAATAATATGATGGAATTTTTTTTCATATATAAAGAGAAGAGAGGTTTAAGGATCATTCTGGAAGAATAGGTGATACAATATAGAGGTATTCATAGATAATGAAGGATAAGAATAGTAT
Source organism: Viscum album (assembly GCA_963277665.1). Classification (NCBI taxonomy): domain Eukaryota; kingdom Viridiplantae; phylum Streptophyta; class Magnoliopsida; order Santalales; family Viscaceae; genus Viscum; species Viscum album. The sequence goes on from OY728148.1 coordinate 1,813,989,154, forward strand.
CCATTCAATAAATCATATATCTAAAATTAAGGATTCAATATAAGAAATAGATACTAAGGAAGAGACCTATAATTCCATATTTTGTGTTTATGTGATCATTTCCACCATAGTGAGAATAGAAAGGAAGTTATCAGGGATCTGGGAGGGAACTTTGTGAAACATTTAGTATAACCTAAATTTTTGTGGTAATCAGCCTAGTAAATGAATGGCATAGCTCAAACCCCATTTTTCGAGCAGGTGAATTTATAGTTATTTGGTGCATAATGCATTGTCGATGCATACTCCTAAGAGTATCCTCACGAGGGTGATCCAAGTAAATTATTGTGTCTCTATTTACATAATGAATGCACATCAAAAGAAAGTAAAGGAATAATAAATAGTATATAGTAACCCATGTATGATCATGTGATTAAATCAGATCAACATCTAAGAAAAATAGTATAGTATGTGGCCCTCAAGGTTGAGAGGTCTTGATTCATTAAGGGAAGTGATATTTAAATGACATTTTTTTTAGTTGGATAATACATTTTATTCCATAATTCAACCCCTGCCCCCCCCCCCACATATGGGAATATCACTCTAAAGCCCTATTAATGGATTGATAATAATTTGAGATGAACCTTACATATAATAATTCTATGTAAGTGTAAATTTTAGTGACCCTTATCTAGAATGATATAATTATGGGTAGTTTATGATTATATTTATGAAGAATGATTCTACATAAGTGTAACAAGATTTACCCATTATGTTTAGGTAGATAAAATGGTGTGCAATTTTTCATACATATTTCTTCATTTCATGAAAGATATGAACAGTATAAAATAATGATAGATTTTATAACACTAACAAGTTTTGAAATATTTGATTAACACTTTATCCTAATAGTGCAAGTGATTGTAAATCCTTCTAAAGTCCACCCATGAAATGATAAATAAAATCAATATTTGTTCTTGGAAATGAATAAGATTGTTACTTATAGTGTACCTTGCACCAAAGATGCATCCTACTACAATATCCAAATAAACACCCTTATATAGAAATGATAAAAAATAAAAAATCAGTATATGAAAATCTCCTACATCTAGAGGTATCAAAAGGTTATTCTAGAATTGGTTGTTATATTAATAAGATCCACTAACCTCCCTAATGTGTCAAATTTCATTAACTAGAAAAATCATACAATCCATAAAATTCTTGAACTTTACCTTGATTCATCTGAGGGGCCTTACTTATATTTAAAATCTAGTGAAATGTTTCAAATGACAATAAAAAAACATTGGGAGAAATTTCAACAGTGAATCAGAGTTTAGATAGAATATTATTTATACAAAAAAATAGGCATTACCCATCCACATGTCAAACATACATTCAAAATAAAACAATAGATAACAACATATATAATAGTAATGGAAAACAAACCCCTCATCTCACCCTCAGAACAATATCCATAGAAGTAGCTCCTTCAACTTACCCCCAAAATCCCTCAAGTTGTGGTAACCCCAAAATCACCCGGTTTCCATGTAAATAATTCATCCACCAATAACCATCACAGAAATTAGAGATGAAATCATTTATAAAACTAAACATCAGAAATTCTATGAAAAAAATGAAATCCCCATAAATCATTTAATTGTAGCCACATACAAAATTTTATAAATGACACAAAATTAAAATCCAAAAATAACCCAAGTCACTCCACAATCCTACAGTGGTGAAGATATGAGACAAGAACTTCAAACTGAAATATGAAAATAGGTCTGAGCATAAAAATACTCAGTAGGCAACCAAAAATCATTAGAAATTCCAAATCATTACTTAAACATCCATTTAAATCATATTTTAAATATAATTTAAAAAATAGGTTTTTTATCACATTTTACAAAAAAAATGTACTGTAACATTCATCAAATCATTTAAATTTTTTTCTTTTAAAAGAAAATTATCAATTAAAAACCATTTATAGGGACATAAACCCTTTTCAATTAACATATAAAGTCCATTTTAAAGGTTTATTTATAAAAAACATTACTTTAATACTCTTTTTAAATTATATTAAAAGGAATATTATAAATGTATAACATAAAATAAATGAACACCAAGGAACCAAGAAAGGAATAAATAGAGAGTCATGATCATATAAGGGCCATACTAAAAGGGTAACACAAAGAGTGTTCATTTCCAAATTATAATACTCTAATAAGTTTGATAAATTCTTAAATATGTCATGAGGTAACCATAAATATACTTCAAAACCATCTGTAGGCCTATCGATGAAGTTCATATGTCTATAACTGACTGGTTCACTCTCAATTTGTCTCACCGGTAGAATAATCCCTATGGCTACTGACACTATTGGGGATCAAGTGAATATCATAGGGAAAAGATATAAACATCTCTCATCCATCACAAAAACTACTTGGATACCCATTAATTTTAATCAATAGTAGGTGTGAAATCACAAAGAGTTGTATAATGAAAATCAGTGAATCACACCTAACCACCCACTCCCTTGCAAGAAACAATCGATTTTACATTTCAATCAAAATATATAATATACCCATTTGTCCATAGTTCATAACAAAATAAGAAACAATTTTCCATTGGGGGTCACATTCTATATTTGTATCATATGAACCCACTCCATTTAAAAACCATTTACAGATTCAAAATGATCCACTATTAAAAGAGTCTTGGAATTCCATACTTTTTTCAAAATGGTTTGATATACCATTTCAAAATATTCTATAAAAATAAATATTTAGATTTCAATTTCTAAAAAAATTCTTAAAAATATCCCACTGAACTATCCTTTGAAAAAACAAAATAATTCAATCTTTTTTTATTTTATATCTTACAGATCCTATTGGATCAATATTTAATTTTATTCCATGACCTAAATGGGGTCAAACAATTTTTAAAACATCTCAATTTAAATAAACCAATAATATAAATAATTATTAAATAATTATAATTTCATGTGCCACTAAAATTCGGTATTGAATCAAATATAAAATAAAAATGGAAACCTCAAAAAAAAATTAATACTTCAATATAACTTGTTTAAAATCAATTTTGGATACTGGAAAACCAACTAGTGAATGTAGTTTAATAAGATTAATTTTTATGAACATGTATAGAAATATAGAAATATTTTCAGTAAAGTAAAAAACAAGTAGAACATGATTTTCCTTTCAAATAATAAATAAATATTATAAAATATTATCAATAGTAAAATAAATCACAACTTAAAAGTCAATAAATCAATTGTTCTAAAATTAAATGACTAGGACATGGGAAAACATACTTATAATCAATGATGGGTAGGTTGGAATGTGTCAAATTTTATAGAGAAGTCCACAATTATAATGATAATGACCCAATAAGGCCTATAATTAAAGAGAAAGTCAAAACAAGGAAAATACCCTAGGGGTTATATGAACCTAGAATTCCAAAAGAGAAAGTAAATATTATGAGATTATAATGAATAAAGGGAGGAGTTGAAAAAAACTAAGAGATCATGATAAGAATCATGGAGGAACCATAATTAAATATCACTAAAAGGGGAGGCTCCTAATGAATAGGTTCATTCTTGGATATGATCTCCCTCATGGGAGGGGTTAGGACCTTTGTGCATGTGACATGAGAGTGGTAAAGAAGAGGGTGGATGTGTGAGGGAGGATGGATACTGACTGAGAGGTTGTGACACATTGATATAGTTAGACATGGGTAGATGTCATAAGGGATATGGTGACATAGTAGGAGGTTGTAACTCATAGGTAAGTTGGATATTAGAGAAAAAAATAAATAAGAAAAAAACATAACACAACTTAAAAAACACAGGAAACTCCCACAGTTTTATAAACCATACAGAGGCCAGGTTTCTCCTACTAGGAACCCAAAAACAATGATTCATAGTCACTCCTAAGACCTAACATGACTTTCCAATCCATGCGTTGACCATGATATTGACACAACCCAAAGAAAGTTACAAAATTAACCTTAGTTTCATGATTTACTACCCTACAAACATACCATGTAGTCCTTTAAATAATTAATTTTAGATAAAACATTTCTGGATTAGAACTCCAAAAAACTCATAATGGTATTCAATAAAATTAAATAATATAAATAATATAGTATTAAAATAGAAGTTTCACTTGGGTGGGATAATTCTCCCAGTAATAATGCTTTATATCCCCATAAATCCATGTCCATATGATGGGATACAACAAGGAACTCACAACTTTACCCCCTGAGAAGGTTGTGAGTGGTATGAATAAACTAGATTAGTCCCTAAATTGTGAGATCCCAAACCAAACCAATCCTCCATATTAATGATAGGCATCCATAGATAATATCAAAAATATTTATTTATTATCCAACCAACTAACAAGGGACGTCATTCTTTGAAACCCCGAGTCCTACAAGAAGATAACCACCTTTTAGACTTTTTCTAAAATAGTGGGTCAAGAACACACACACTCTCAAATAAACAAAAACCAATAATTAATCACTTTCACAAGAAACCAAATGAAACCAAAATTTCTCTATACTATATACTAACTATATAAGAAGAAAAAAATAAACCTCCAATAGAGAAACAACATAATGAAAAGATATTCACCAATAATGAAAAGTCACCAAGACTACCATGATAAAAAGTACATGGGAGTTACCCTCATCTCACTATTATCAATGGGTAAACTAGGACCTAAAATTGGGATATGATCACATTGAGAAAAAATAAAAAGGAAATTGACACCATCAAGTTCCCAACAACCCAAAGGTAACTCCTATCCTAATTACTCAAGCAGTAACCCAATGGTTTCTCATACTCAACCCTTAAAATTAAGAAATTACCAAGACATAATATCCAGATATATGCCACAAGATACATGATCATCTCAATGGTACAAGTACCACAATACAACTAACATCCCATAGACATCCAAAGAGGAACACCAAAGGCATATCCAAATCAGGGTACCTAAAAGTATTTCATCAACTCCCAAAACCTGAAAATAGAATCATAAAAATAAAAGGACCACCCCATGAGTAATGATTCATTGATTCCCATGACACTTGACAGTGTTCTCTGAGAAAACTTCTAGAAAACCTAGACCATAACACAAAAGATATGGATGGTGATTTAAGGAACCTTGAAATGGATCCAAATGAATGAAATACTTCATATTTTCCACTTGATTTTGATTTTTGGTAGGGCCACCAACTAGAGGGTATACATTTAACCAAAAAAATATAACCTTAAGTTTTATAACTAGAAAAAATAATACACCCTTTTTCAAGACCTTTGGGAGATGAATAATTTAAATAACATGAGACATTGAATCAACTATTTTATGTCCCTCATTTTCAACCAAAAAATACCCATTGAATCTAGGTGTGAATCCAAAATAATAAAACTAATCAAACATGGAACATGAGTCAAAAATTTCAGATTCGATTTAATTTTTGAAAAAAATCCACAAAACCATGAATATCAACTCATATTTCCTAAAAAAATACCTAACCCCATTTTTAAATAACCAAAACTAATATTTAAATAAAAAATTTATAAAATATCCAAAATTAGTTTTAAAAGAAAACAATTTATGAAATCTCCCAATTGTGGAAAAAAATATTTTGCAAAACATACATAGGTAAAGTAATACTGTAATTCCATACAGCATGTTAACATACCACAAATCCCCACATTAATTAATTTTTTCTTCTATACCTAGTATTTATCACATCACAGTAAGGCTTAATCATATCTTATAAAATTGTTCACCTGTGAAAATTTTCAATGAATAATCCATTTCAAACCAAACATCATTACCTAGAGAAATGGATAACATAATAAGGTTTTAGTAAAACACTTATTAAGGGTAAGAATATGAATTAACAAGTGAATGTCATCAGTGGGAAAAAAGATGATCATATGGGTATGATAACATAATAAAAGTGTATTAGCATAAAATAAGAGAATTAACAACCATGAAAATTTGTATCATAAATAATATGACATGTAATGAACATTTAAGATAATATAAGAGCCGTATATGTTAAAAATCATAAGCCATGTGAAAAAAGTTCTTGATAAAGTGATCCATTATAAATCATTGAATGAATTGAAAAACTATAGAGGTATCTTGGAAAATAAAACATTCATCATGGAATCACCTAACAAGACAATTCCATTATATATTAGGAGTAACCAAAATCTGGTAAAATATGTCATCTCAAAGGAGAAACATAAAATTTGTTAACTTCATTACCTCTTAAAGGTTGTATAAATCCATCATCTCATTGGAGTAACTTCCATCCGATTTACTATATCCCATCACTCAATAACTTGGAGTCATATAATAGAACCACCAATCATATATAAGACTAATTCCCTTAAATATTTTGGTTCACTCCCAAATCCAACAACCATTTATAATTTCCAAGTACAATATCATGAATCCTAACACATGGAATATTGTATTTCATCAAAATGACCATATCAATATTTACCCATGAAAAAGTAATGGTTTTCCAAACAATATCATTATAATGTCATCATAAACCATTCATAGAAAGTAATTCATTGTTGTCTTAATTTAATTTCCTTTGTGATTCATATGAATCATTAAAGGATATTGATATAGTTGAAAATATCTTTAAAATCAAACTTGAAATGTTCCATAAAAAACAAAGAAAAACAACATTTTATTTTGACATATTTAAAAACTAAAAATTCATAAAATATTGAGAAAAGGATTCTATTGGAAAATAATTTGTGATAAGGTAAATAATATTAAAGAAAAATATCTGTAATGAAAATGAGAAAATTTGTTCATGTCTTAAGTGTTAAAAATAAAAGTTCATTATAAACTTTTGTAAAGAGAGAAAAAAGTGACATGTGTGGAAACAATTTAAAAGATTCCTTTTTAAGGGTTTTTAGAATATGGTGAAAGATATTAGAAAATAATGTTATTAAATAATTTTTGTTTATAAAATAACATTCTTGAAATAAGATAAATAATATGGAAGAATATTTGGGTTAAAATCCCTTAAAACCATCAAAGAAATATTTTTAAACAAAAACCATTTACACCCTTTTTAAATAAAAACCCTTTGAATGAAAACACATAATGAGAAAAATAAAATAAAATTATTATAAAAATATTCATGAAAATATATTTCAGTATTCATTATATACACCATATAAATGACTATACGTACAGCAATCGAAACAAGTCCCAAAGAAGATAGTTTTAGATGAGAAACCCACGAGGCTTATGTAATGCTTGAATCAAAAATACATTGAACGATGAAACATATCATGATTTTTTAAAAAAAATAATTTTTATTAATTAATATGTGAAAAACAATTCATGGGATAGTAATTATATAGTAAATAATAAAACATAGAGAATAACATGAATTATGACTCAATGAATTGAAATTGAGTCCATGAAACCCTTACGGATTTTATAAAATTGGAATCAATATATCCGGAAAGATTTAAATTCAAAGTAAAATTAAATATCATGATAAAATAGATATTCAATATATAATATCTCAATAGACAGAATATACACCTTATAAAATGATGTAGGTTTATAATACAATACATGTCTCAAAAAACATTATGATTATAAAAATTCATTACAAATATCGTATTGCTAAAATGAGAAATAATAATTGATGTGAATATGTATAATAATTTTGAAAAAAAGGTTTAAATACACCATAATATAATAGTATGTCATTTCACAGATAATCATATAGTAATATAGTGAATTATGTATAAGTATTACCCAATGAATAGAAATTGAGTTAAGAAACCACTTAACTCAAGTACATATTTTCTATGTATATCCTTTAAATCTTATATAATAAAATTATATTAATTATTTCATTATTTAAGAACATTTATAGGTTTATTAATATATTAAAAATTAATACCTTTCATCTATTTAAATAAAATATTTAATATCATAATCGGTTAAGCTCACATAATTTTTTTTGAGGATGTTCAATAAATAGTCCAAAAAGTTATTCAGTAAGATAAAAATGGTCAAAGGGGTCATTGTTAAATCATATTAAAAATATTAATCATGGAATAATTATCATTTTATAAATTAAAATTTTTTATAAGTATACATAAAAGTTTTAAATGAAAAATGAATCATATCTCTTATTGGAGGTGGTAATATACATGTACTCATGAACAACGTTATCATTTTCCAAAAAATGGAAGGGTAAGACAATATATTATATACTATAATTACATAATGATAATTATTTCATTAATAACATATTTAAAATCCAAATCCATAATGATAAACAACCATGAACAATGGTGAAGAGAAACAAAATTCAACACTTCACGAGGTGGTTATCTACACGTACACCCAAACAATGGTTAAATTTATTATTGGATGGAAAAAGGAGATGAAAAAGATTAATCGATTAACATTATAAAATATAATTATATTTTAGTTATTTATTTTACAATATTTTAATTTTTAGTAATGAATTTGTTAAGGTAGATGAATAAGTAAAATGTAAACATTCGGTTGGGATGACTGACACCTCTTTGATTTAAATATCTCAATAAAGACCCCAGGGGTGAACTTTTAAAAAAACATTTATAATGTATATAAAGAAGTTAATAAGAACATTTTTTAGGTTTTTTGTCAAGATAAATATCTCATTATGTGTGAGAAAGAGAGGATAATCCATTTCATTATTTATGAGAAGAGTGAGTCACCCATGGAATTAATGAAAGTATTAAATTTATGTAATTTAATAATCATGTTAAATTAGAAAATATTGATATATTTATAATATATGATGATTATGATTTTAAATCATCTCATGAAATATGATTTAGTAAATTTTAGGTGATTTATTAACCTTTCTTTCTTTTTTTAGCCTCATGTTTTACTTTTAATGATTACCATGATAACAATGTTTTTTACTATTTTGGGTTCAAGAAAGTTACAATATAAGGAAGTTTGACCCATAAGTGGGTAATGGTTGATATTATAGACCATCCTACATTCAGTTTTCGAAATATTATATTATGATAATTTGAAATTATTTAATAAAATATGATTTAACATATAATACCATTAAAGTCATTTTTCGTACAATTCACATGGTTGACTTTATAAAATATCATGATTGTAATGTATTTTTAATATAATATTTTAACAAATAATTAATAAATTATATTTATTTAAAAAATTAATGGAACACTATAACTCACCCAAAATTATTTTACTCTATTTTTTTGGAAATCATTTAATTTATTTTTCTATCTCTTACACAATCACTATGACAACAGTGAGTAAGAATTTAAGGTAATTATTTCATCACTAAAACATTAAAATAAATTTAAATAATATTAAAAAATCCTCATAGAAATTTACATTATTAAATATTAATAAATCAATTTTATCCCTGTAACAAAATATTTTAGATATGAAAATCAAGAAATTAGAATTTTGGAATTTTTATTTACATAAAATTATATAATGGTCTTCATCAAAGAAAAATGATTCCAAAAATCAATTTTTTTTAATATATTTATGGTTTAGTTGAATTAAACTAACCCAATGAAATATATTAATGTTAATGGATGATTTTTAAGCATTTATCCATATTTTTAAACTTGTTCTACATGTTTTACCCTCACTATGGTGCCAACAATTTTACCAATGTTACTATTAATTATATCCAAAATTAATGTTATTATATTTAAACATATAGATATTATAACTCAAAATATGGAATATATTTAACAAAATATCATCCCAATTAGTGTAAGACAATAATTTTTTAAAAATACCTCAAAATGTGAAGAAAAATAGTTTTCCAAAGAAATGCATTTTTAAGTATAAATATTTTGTATATCAAACTTTAGAATAATAACTAATATAGTAAAATTAACTTGATTATTTTTAATAAAAAAAACTAATTAAAATATAAAACCAATTAGAAATAATATAATACTTTATTAATACATGAAATGAAAATACATTTTCTATAAAATTGAAAATTTTCACTATTTGGTGCAAAATTATTCTTCTCAGCAAAATCCCAAAATTTATCCTAATGTTAATTTTGATATGGTGATTTAAAAAACGATATTATTTTAATAAAATATTATATATATATATATATATATAAGTGTAAAAAACTACATACAATATTTTCTTATAAAACAAATAAATTCTATTTTTTAAGAAAAATCTATTTTTGAAATATAAAATGACTTAACTAAAAACTTAGTTGTTATTTCCTATGAAATAATCCGTAATTTTTTATTTAGTATGAATCTTATACATATTTTATATATTTTCGACACTCTTATTCATTCTTTACAATTCTATTTCAAGGTTATAATGGTTATATTTAAATAATAACACCTCATGGTCAATAAAATTAATTGTGGTGTGTCATATATTCTATTAAAGACAGTCTTATTTTAAAATATTTAGGAAATACATTATCCACCGTTAAATAAATTTCATCCACATAATTCGATATCGTTCTTGGTAATTCAAGGATTTAATATTTAAAAATATTTTTATCGAAAACCCATATCGTAAAGAGAAGTAATAAAACTTCGCATTGAAACGTGGGGAATTGAAATATAAAGGTCATCCAGAATAACAAAAACCTAGATTCAAAAATATTAATACATTATTCAATGTGAAAACACAATGATATATAATTTGGTCATGAGGAATCTAATGAGAATAAATAAGGAATTAATAACATAGAAAAAATACAATCAATTAGTTAGAAATGATTGTGAAAATATATAAATTTTAATTTATGAGGGATTCTTTTGTCATTTTGAATAAGAGCATTAAAAAATATACTCACATGATTTTATTTAAATCCATAAATTTAATTTCATCATTTTTTATTATTTTAATAGGTTTTCTCCTCTATCTTATACCATATTACAAGTTATGGATATCCAAGATTAGAATTTCTTATTCCTAAAGCATAAAATTTTACTATATCATAAGATCTAAGAATGGATACAAAATAATCCTCGTGTATTTTCTAAATATAAAATGGTTATACCTTGATATGATTAAAAATAACATTTAACTAGAAAATTTCCATAATAGTAACAATGGTTCAACCTAGATGATTCAATCCATAAATAACTCTATATATAAATTAACATCAATAAACTCAACATTAAATAATATTTTAACCTAAAAGGTTATATCATTCATTTTTATTTAAATCCACAAAATAGGTAATAACATTTATCCCAAATAATCCTTTATGTAAAATAAAATGATACACAAAAGGTTTAGTTATAACTCAACCAAATAAAATATTTGGCATGTTTTTATCAAAACATTTCATTAATTTCTCACTGATTTTTATGTTCACAAACACCCGCATTTTTGTTACTAATAAAGTAACTTTTAGTGAATTTCTATTTTTTAGTACTCTTGTATTAATATGTTTGAAGGGTTATTAATAAAATATTATGGACATTTTATTGGATTCTAGAATCACAAATCATAACCCTGAGTTTGAAGATAACATTAGGATTGTAAAACCAAATTTTATAATAAAAAGTTAATTTTTATAACTTTACATTTGGCATAATTTATGTTTCATCAACCTGACACTCATAATTAGTCATACATTTTCATCTATACTTTTGAAGAGTAACCTTACTCAATGAAACCCTAAAATTCACTCAATATTATACTAGTGTTAAAATTAAGGATTATTTACATGATTTCTACAAAATTTTCTTTGATGTAAATATCTCGTTAAATTTTTTTTAAAGAAGGATTATTATGTCTTTATTCCATAGATTAAGTCAATACTATTTCTCAGGGAGGATGTGATTTTAGTATGAATTTAAATTCAAATTTCAAATATGCTAAATATTTTTGATTATTTCTTTTTATGTTGGGGTATTTATGTATTTTATTGACCTAAAGAAAAATAAGATTCCTCTTAAAGACCATAAGTCAGACCTCTAAAGAACTGATATGTGTATGATGTTTATATTTCTCTAAAGAGATAAACTTTTTTTACACACATGTTTCAATCTATTTAAATTTGATTATCCTGATACTACTACCGTATCTTGTGATAATATTTTTCTATAGATCAATTAAGTCATTTATAGTGCAACATTTGGTCACATAAATGTTTACCACCAATTAAACTATATACCATAGATATTAAAATTTCGATGTAACTACAATGCTACAAAATTGATGTTCAACATTTTAAAAATAGATAAGTTTTACCTTTAACATCCATTCTTCTCTCACTATTAGAAAAAAAATATAAGAATATATCTTACAGAAAAGATGATGAATATTAACCTACTACTACTCAATGGATGAATAATACTATATGAAATTTAAGATTTAATTGGGTTCTACTATTTTATTTATTGATGATCATCTAAATATGTAATTTTATTTTTGCAATTGTGAGGTAAACTAGTGTTTAACCTCTAAAAACCATATTTTTTCACATTAGACTAATCATACTTAGTCATGGTGGAGTGTTATATTATCATATTGAGTTGTGGATTTTGATATTCCCTATAAAAGATCCACAAGTCCTTATAAAATCATTATTTTACGGAGTCAACAACCTACACTCAGTTATAGAGGTCCCATGCCAAAGCATCTTCTAGTGAAAATCACTAATCTAATAGAGATATAATTGGCGGATTGGACTTCTGTAATTATATTTTAACAAACAAAAATTTTAAAAGGAAACATTATACTCAATATTTTACCGGATACTCCACATCAAGATTTCCCAAACAAATAAATATTATTATTTAAATGGGATTGTTATAACCTTGCCCATGGAATGGTGGAAATGAAATGTATTATGTAAATTACTAAAATATATTTTAAATATTTTATAAAATAAATTAATTTCTTACCAGTTAACTATAAATAATAAGAAAAAATAATTGAATATAAAGGTTATATTTTTATAAAAAACTATTTTTATGCACAAAATGAAATTTTATCTTAAAATATTAAATTAATAACTATTTGTGAAATATACAATTTTAATTTATATTCTATAAATAAAATATAATATTTATAAATTCATCCAATAATTTTTATATGATTAATATTATAATAAATATAAATTTAAGCAGAAAAAGGTATATTTTTCTAAAAGACAATTTTACTACCTTTTGATGTTGCACCTATTTTATATAATAATTTTGAAAATTTTGTAAAACTATTGTGCAAAAACAAGCATAATTTTTTAATGGGGAATATCAAAATAATATCAGTGTTGTTTTTTTGTATTTTTCTAAAAACATTAATTTGATAATGAAGAGGGAAAAATACAACTTTTATCACAAATAGATTTTTCATCAAATTCATTTAAATAGTTGAATTATATTTTAAATTGTTTTTATAGTATAATTTGTTCAATTGTACATAAATGAAACTAATTTATATCATTTGAATCAGTTTTATAGTGATATTTTATATTAAAACATTTTACGCTTTTGAAATTCTAACATTAAGACCCCATTTTTTCATTTTGTCTATAAGATTAATTTTTTTATTTTTAAAAGTATAAATTTTGAATTGGGGAAAATGGAGTAAATATTTAGAATTATAAGGCCCAAATTATTTTGTAATGTTAATTTAATTCTTAGGAAATAAAAAAGTTACCATGGTAAAAAAATCATTTATCATAGTATAGGTAAAAAATATAAAACAGGTTAAAGTTAAAATGGAAAAGGTTTAAAATACGTAAAAACTACAACATTTAATGGTTGGTTGTGGTGTGTGTTGACCCTATCCAGCCTCTAAAATAATAATTTTTATCCAAATTTTTGTTATTAAATTCCAACTCAATGTGGATGGATTTAAATGTAAAAAATTATTATTTTAGTACTCAAACCAACCTCTCCTCAAGTATAAATACCACCCCTCACCACCCCATTTAGACACAAAAGTATTTTACCTCCTAAACGATCTACCCAACCCTCTCTACCAAACATTCCCCACATCCCAGTGCAGTTGTTCTCCACCAAATACCAAATCTGAGGTCCTCAAGGGTCTCTCTAAGAGGTAATATTCAAGAGTAGGTAAATGTATGCACCCTGAAGGGAGGCAAGAGGTAAGGTATTAATTAACCCAATTTTGATTATTTGGGTTAAACATATACATATTGTTTATGTAATGATAATCTTATGTGTGAAATTAATTTTAAATATATTATATTTTATTTCCACTTGTTTTATTTTGATTTACAACGAATACACATGTTTAATTGTTTTCATTAATTTACACATCCATGATATGATATTTATAGGAGACTCCATCTCAATATCATTTCATTAAGTAATATTGTGATGTTATACACCTACCTTCTTCTATGGGGTGTATATATAGTCCCTTTGAAATATCATATCATAAATTTATTTATTCTCATATTTTTTAATGTTTTATTAAATATTATTCCTTCATAGTTTTTGGGGCTAAAATAATTAAATCTTGTATGTTAGAATTTGATTGAAAAATCTCTTTTAAAATATTTAATTTTTAATTTAAAAATATTTTCCCCCATATCGATAATATGTGTGTTTTTATATATTTTCAAATTAAAGGATTATAATGGGAATTTAATTCCTTTAATTATATGTTTTTCTTAAGGTATCTTTTTACATGTTTTTTATAGAATAGTTTTTACAAGAAAAAAATATTCCATTATTAATATAAATAGGGAAAATTAATTTTTCCACATCCATGAATATTATTTAATTTCTCAATTCATTTTCAAGGTTTCATTTTTTTTAAATAAAAACGATACTTTATTTTTTTATGGTATTTTGGAATTGAAGATGGGTTTTCAATGAAAATGTTTTTGTGTAATAAAAATGGGTTTTTAATTGAAAATGGTATTTTTATGTGAAAGTGTTTTTCATATGGGATTAAAAGTTTTTTTTAAAATGTTTTTATGATGATAGAGTTTTATTCCTGATATGGTATATAAGAACCCAGCCTAATTAAATTACATAATCTTGAATTTAGTTATGAAATTAATTCCTTTAACATTGAGGATATTTTCAATCTTAGATCTTTAGATATAAGGGAGATAACACAGTCATAACATTACACATTAATACAGAGTGGATACAAAAATATTAGTATTATTTTCATCCAAAATATAAAACTTATCAATCAGAACAAGATCTCATTGAAAACTCATCAAACATTTGAATTGGTTTCCTTATTTTTCTTTCATAGCCTTATAACCTGTTAAAAGCATTTAAAAACATGGGATGAGCTCAAAAATCTCTATAAGGGTTATAAAAATAAGGAAAGAGCACATTAGTCCATGAATACATGTAAAGTATGAAATCATTTCCAAAAAACATACTTGTCACCCATATATACTTACTTTGTGGAACATGAGACTTTCAAAAGATTCCCACAATATATAAGAAAATAAATAAAACTATAATGGTATCTTGGGACGTTACTTACATAATATTGTAGCCCACTTGGCTACCTTAAAATTTATAACCCTCACGTCTACCTTACAATTTGTGTAACCATCAGAGTAACACTTAGAGTAACCATACGGCCAACCTCCAACTGAAAAATACACAATGAATTGGATGGAAATATAGCACCCACCCTTTATTATAATAAATTCCCAAGACCCATAACATAATCATACACCATGAATAATTTCATAAAAACATTGCTTTTGAATTTCGTAAAATAGAATTTCAAAAGAGGATTTTAAAAGAAAATCCCCTTACATAAATCATATAATTGAAGTGAGACATAATATAGTCAATTTAATTTGTATATACACTGTAAATAAACATATTTAATCTTAATATAAACAAAAACCATCACAAAAACAATTTAATACCACATAAATAATGAAGTAAAATTTTAACCCAAAGGATGGAAATCATGTTAAGAATTCCCTTGCCTCAGGTTTGTCTTAATTAAAAGTTTTTTAAAACTCTTGTATAATGATTAAAAGAGTGTTATTAATATCTTATAGAAACATATTGATGTTTATAATACCATATATTATCATTTCATTACATCATTTCATCCTTTAGTTGTTTGTATATTGTCACTTGCATTGTTTTGGGTGTGTTCTTTACAAGGTTCCCATGATTGGTTCACAATGGATATTCTTGTCGATTGAAAAAGACACTCTAGAATTGTAATATAATGGTAATTAAGTACCATAAATTATACCATTTATCATTTTTAATTATAACATGAGGATGATTTGTAAGTTAAAACATTACAGATATTTGTTTAGTTAACAATGGTGATTCTTCGATCGTAATGAACTAATTTTGTTACATAAATTAAAAAAATGTGTGAAAAATTATTATAAAACCTTATATAAGTTAAAATACATAAACAATAATCTATTTAAACCATAAAAATTATTTCAGGACTAGTCTTGAAAGATTTTAAAGAAATTGAAATCACTTCATCCACGATGTCGGTAATTCGACATATCACGGACAGCGTATTAATTTCTTGAATAAGTGGGAGAGAAGAAGAAATATAATGGAGAGTATTACATAAACATCATGAAATCAAGAATATGTAAGAAACAGTATCATTCATTTCTCTTGGGTAACTGTAGGAGATAAAATAAGAATAATAGAAAAGAAAATGAAAAGAAAATAAGGAAAACAAAAGAGGATGTTTACCTCTTGATCTCTTCTGCTTGAGATCATTATTAAGGCATTTGGTTTTGGAATGTTGGGGAAACCAGAATCTCTAGGATGTGGGGAAGATAATTGGGATGAGTATTAGGTATAACTTAAGTAATAATTAAGTATTGAGAGGTGTTGGAGGAAGAGGGGAATGAGGGTGGTATTTATAGTGGAGGAGAGGAAGTATTTTTCATTATTTTAATCATTATTATATTTTTTTTCTCAAGACTATTAATAGTCTTAATTTATGTGACCCTAAATATTAATAATGGAATTTGAGTTTGAAATAGGTGTTCTTACATCATCCTTTCATAACCTATCATACAGTTAATCATGTATTTAGCATTCATATTATTTTACCGTATTTTACTATTCATCACGAAATTCTAGAATTTTCAAAATTTTCAAAAAATTCACAATAACTATTTCTCAACGTGTATAATTAAAAAATAAACTCCATTTTTTGAAAATAATTTTTAAAATATTTTAAATTTTATTTTTAAATGGAATCTCAATTTATTCAAAAATAACAATTTTAAATCTATAACTCGATTTTTAACTCCTTGAAAAATTAATCAACATCTCATTATCTTATATCATGAAGAAAATAAAATAATAATAGGATTTAATCTTCATAAGGTTCATATTACTATTAATTATACTCTTCATAATGGTATTTTACTATTCACAAAAGAAAAACAATTCGGTACCATTAGACTCCAAATAACTTACTGATCACAGATGTAGTTGACCGTTTTTCAAAATTAAAAACAAAGAAGCTAAAAAATTATGTATAAAGTATAGTTATAAATATCTACATAAAAAAACATTCATGAATTTCAATTAATGTTTTTAGAACCCTGGGGGGTTACATTATCCCCACCTTCTGAAAATTCTTTCCTCGTAATTTAATTTACTTTTTAAAAAATTAAGGAACCTTTCCCTCATGAAATTTTCAGACTCCCATGTTGGTTGTTAAACCATGTGGTTTCTCCAAAACACCTTTACCTAGTGAATTAACTTATTCCAAAATACTTATGCCCTTTGATCAAGAATCTTAACTGGTTTCTCTTCAAAAGAATGTTTCTCTTTCAGTAGAACTACTTCTGGGATCATGACATTAGTTTAATCTAGAACACACCTTCTCAACATAGAAACATGAAAAACATTGTGTACCAAGGAAAAACTCAGAGGAAAAGCTACTTGGTATGACAATGGTCCAAATTTCTACCAGATTTAAAAAGTGATGATGAACCATGGATTTATTTTTTCTTTTTCACAAAAATGCATCACACTTTTGTAAGGAGATATTTTAAGGAAAACATAGTCACCTACCTCAAAAGATAATTATTTCCATCTATTATCTGTATAACTTTTCTTCCATCCCTGATTTTTCCCCTCGTGCTATTGGATCGTTTTCACTTTCTAAGACACTTCCTTTAATAATTCTTGCCCCATCAAATTTCTTTCACTGACTTCATCCCAAAATTCTAGAGTCTGACACCTCTTCCCATACAATCCCTAAAAAGGTGTCATATATATACTGGAATGAAAACTGTTATTATAAAAAAACTCTACTAAAAAAGGTCTTGATCCCAAATTCCCTGGCAGTGCATTGAAAAAGCTAGAAGAAAATCCTCTAAAGTTTTAATCTTTCATCTTGACTACCCATCAAATTGTGGATGAAAAGATGTACTGAAATTTAATTATGTGCCCAACAAATTCTGAAGTCCCATATAAAATTTATAAGTGAACCTAGGATCCTGGTTAGATATAATGGAAAGAGGAACTCTATGTAACCTGACAATCTCTTTGAGGTACAGTTGAGAAAGATGATCCAAATGAATTTTATCTTGAATAGAAAGAAAATTTGTATATTTAGTCAGCCAATCAACAACAACCCAAATCGCAATATTACCTCTAGAAGTCTTAGGTAGTCCCACCCCAATTTCCATGGATACATTATACCATTTCCACTATAGAACTGGAAAAGTTTAAAGTATCCTCTTCGATAACTTCCACTATACTTTAAACTATTTACATGTCAAAGATTTCATGGTAAAATCGGAAATATATCTTTTCATTTCATCCCACCAATAATACTCTTTAAGGACTCTATGTATCTTAGTACTACCATGATGAACTAAAAATGGAGAACTATGATCTTCACATAATAAATCTTTCTTCAACTGTGTATCACAAGGCACAAACAACCATTCTATAAATCTTAAAACACAGTCTTTATCAAGGTTAAATTCCAGAAACATACCCTTTTAACCAATTCTACATTTTGTTGTAACTGATGATCTTCTTTCTGCACTTTCTTAATTCTGTCTGATAATGATGACTAAACTAAAAACTGAAACAAAATAAAGGCATTTCCTACACCAAAAACATATATTCCAAAATTAATCAAATAATTAATCAAGGGATCATGTTCCGAATGTAGCGTGGTTAATGATGCATGATGTTTTCGACTCAAGGAATATGCCACTTTGTTTTCTTTCCCCAAATGGTAATTCATCATTAAATCATAATCCTTTATTAGTTCAATCCATCTTCTCTACGTCAAGTTTAATTCTCTATGAGTGAATATATACTTCAGACTTTTACGGTCAGTATATATTTTGAATTAGGATCTATATAAATAATGACTCCAAATTTTCAATGAAAAAAAACACATCTACCAATTCCAAATCATATGTTGGATAATTTAACATATGAGGTTTTAGTTGTCTTGAAGAATAAGCAATTACCTAATCATTCTTCATCATAACACAACTAAGTCCCTTTAAATAAGCATCATTTGAAATGAAAAACTCACCATTTTGGGAAGGCAAGGCTAAAACCTGAGTATTTACCAATCTCTTCTTCAGTTTCAAAAAATAAACATCACATTCTTCTATCCAAATAAATTTAACCCCTCTTTCATTAACTTGGTTAACGGGATAGATAATCATGTGATGTTTTTAAAAAAACATTTTTAATACATTGATAACCTAATAAAACTATGAATATCAGTTACATTTTTGGGTCTGGTCCATTCATCAACCACTCTTTTTTTGGAATGATCAATTATTATTGCATTATTATTTACAATGTTCCCACAAAAAGAAATTTATTTTAATCAAAATCACACTTTCATAATTTTACCTACAGTTTATTTTATTTTAAGGTTATTAAAACAACTCTTAGATGTTTTCCATGCTCTTCTTTACTCTTAGAAAATACTAGATTATCATCAATAAATACAATAACAAACTTATATAAGAACACATGAAATGTTATATTCATAAGATCCTTGAATATATAAGGTGTATTAGTTAACCCCAACTGGATAACAACACATTCATAATTCCTATATCTAGTATAAAAGGCTATTTTGGGATCTCATCCTCCTTCACCTATAGTTTATAGTATCTAGATCTCAAGTCAATCATGGAAAAGTACTAAGCTCCCTGGAGCATATCAAACAAGTCATCGATTTGAGGAAAAGGATACTTGTTTTTAAAATTGATGTTATTCAAAGAACTATAATCAACAAAAAGTCTCATGGAACCATCATTATTTTTAATTAACAAAATAGGATCACCCCTTGGTGAGGTTCTGGGATGAATGAAACTCTTATCAAGAAAATACTTCAACTAATTTTTCAATTCAAGGAGTTATTTGGAGGAATACGATATGGGGGTTTTTAAATTTGCTTAGAATCAGGAACTAATTCAATTGTGAATTAGACATCCCAATTTGGTCTGAAACTAGGTAACTCATTAGGAAAAACATCAACGTATTCGTTTACCACTAGCATATCATTAATATGAATAGTTCCCTTATTTTCAACAATGTGAGCATGAAAATTTTCATTTCCATCTTTCAAATATTTCTCAGCTTCCTGATATGTAATTAATTTTATGGGTTTATTCTTGTATACAAACAGAAACATTTTCTGAAAAATAACTTCTTTAGCTATAAAGTCAATCATTTCATGATAAACATAATGCCAATCCATTCTTAAAATGACATAAAACTCTATAAAGGGAAAATAAATAATGTTTGTAGGTAATGTATTTCCATAGACCACAATATAAATATTCTTATAATTGCTTTTTCCTATAATATTTTCCCCTGGTGTTTTAACAATAAGTTATAGTCTCATTTCATGATGTGATATTTCCAATTTACCAGAAAATTTCTCAGAAATAATGGAATCTGTAGACCCCGTATTGAAAAAAACATTAGGAAAACATGATTAAACAAACAATGTAACTAGAAAAACTTCATTGGATAGCCTTACATATGTTGAATTAGTCTCAAAAGGTCTCACTACACCTTTATTCTTATAGTATGGTTTCTCTCCATCATTTGGATCTCTCTTTGGGTAGGCATTTTCATAATGACCCATCACACCAAAACACTTCACAATGTTGGTAATACATTCCCCATGGTGCTTGCCACATTTTTCACAAAATGTAAACTAGATTTTCTTGACATAAAATTTTCTTGGTCAATTCTTACATATCGCTTTCCATCTAGACCTCTTAATCTCCATGTTTCCAAAATTAACGTGACCATCAGAAAACTCCATCTCAACCCTATCAGCACACCAGACAAGTTTCTCATACATTTTGAATTCCCGGGAGGCCAACACCATTTAATTCCTTGGATTCAATCCTGAGTAAAAGCATTTGATGTTTTTATCAAGATCCAGAATATGATTTGGAGAATACCTCGAAAGTCAGGTGAAGTTCTCTTCATACACAGCCACTAAATCTTCCTCCTTTTGATTCAATTCAAGGAATTTATTCTTCATCCTAAGTCGCACCAGCTTATGAAAAACAATTTCAAGGAAAAGACTCTTAAATTCATCCCACTCTAGGGTATCAGTATCCACTCCCCCCAGCTATTATTTACCATTGTCCACCAATGAGAAGAATCTCCTTAAAAATGATAAATATAAAGACATACCATTTGATTATCTGAACATCCCATAACATAAAATATCTTCTCAAGGTATTTAATCCATCCTTCAACTACTACTGGTTCAGAAGATCTAGTGAAAGGTGTTGTCTCATAAAATGTTCCACTATTTTCATGTTCGAATATGGTACCTTTGGTTGTTTTCTTGCATGGTTTCCACCACCATTAATTTCCTGAATTAGTTGAGCCATTACTTTCACTAACTATTTGGTTCTAATCCCTTCCATTCTAGGCTGTAGATTCGGAAGGATGTTGTTCTACTGGTGCCTCTCCTCTTCATATTTCCTGTTTCTTCTGCAGACAGCAATTCTGAGCAAACATATATTAGTCAAAGTAACATGGTAATATTTAAATTCTATATCATTTTAAATTAACCATAGAGTAAAAAACATTTATTGTATTATATTATCATCATCCTAACACCTGAAGTTATCTGAACCATCCTCTGATACCAACTATAAGAACATGTCCTTATTACATTAAATAATATTGAATTTAGTTAAGAACTCACTTCCTTTAACATTTAGGATCATTTCATGTTTATAGATTTATAGAAATGAGACATAAAACATTCATGAAATTAAATATTAATTCAGAGTGTATAACATAAGAACAGTACCCATTTCTTTGAAAATATAAAAACAATTCAAATAAAACATAATCTCATTAAAAACTCTTTCAACATTTAATGTGGCTTACTTATTTGACTTATACATCCATATAACCTATGAAAATTATTTAAAAACGTGGGATGAGCACAAAAATCTCATTAAGGGATATAAAAATAAGGAAAGAGCACATAAGTCCATGAATACATGTAATGTATGAAATCATCTAAAAAAATAATTCTTGTCACCTATATATACTTACATTGTGAAACATGAGATTTAAACCAGATTCCAAAAATACATAAGATCAGAAATAGAACTATAAATTTATCTTGTGGAATTACTTACATAATCTTGTAACCCTCTCAGCTACCTTGTAATTTGTAACCCTCACAGCTACCTTACAATTCATGTAACCATTACAGTTACACTTGGAGTAACCATACGGAAAACCTCCATCATACACATACTCAATGAATTGGAGGGAGATATAGGTCCCACACATCATTATTAACATTTACCAAGAACCAGAACATAATCATACAACATGAATAATTTCATAAAAACATTTATTTTGAATTTTGTAAAACAGAATTTTAAAAGTGGATTTTAAAAACACTCCCCTTACATAAATCATATAATTGAAGAAAGACATAATATATTGGATGGAATATGTATATAAACATTAAATACAAATAATTAAAAATAATATTTACAAAACCCATCACTCAAATATTTTAATACCATAAAAATAATGAAGAATAAGTTAAACCCAATGAATGGAAATTCGGTAAAAAATTTCCTTTTATCTTGTTTTTTATACTTAAAACTTGTTTAAATATCATGTATAATGGTTAAAAGAGTGTGATTAATATTTTATAAAAACATTGGTGTTTATAATACCTTATATGATCATTTCATTACATCATTTCACCCTTGAATTGTTAGTATTTTGTTCCTTGCATTGTTTTGGGTGTATTCTTTAAATGGTCCCCATGATCAGTTCATGATGGATATTATTATCAATTGGAAGAGATATTCAAGAAATGGAATAGAATGGTATTTCAATTAAATAAATTATATCATTAATCATTTTCAATTCTAACATGAGGATGATTCATAAGTTAAAACGTTATGGATATTTGTGTAGGTCATTATGACAATTCTTCGATCGTAAGGAACTCATTTTGTTACATAAATTAATAACATGTGTTAAAAATGATTCTAGAACCATTTATAAGTTATAATACATAAATTATAATCTGGTTCAACTATAAAAATGGTTTTATGACCAGTATAGATAGAATTAATGTAAATTTAAATCACATCATCCACGATGTCGGTAATTCGACACATCACGAACGAGGTTTTAATTTCTTGAATAAGTGGGAGAAGAGAAAAATATAACAGTGATTATTCCATAAAAAAAATTAAGTCTGAAATATGTAATATACTAAATCAATAATTACTATTGGATAAGGGTAGGTAAGGAAATAATATGAATTGAAAAAAAATGAAAAGAAAATAAAGAAAGCAAAATAAGATGTTTACCTCTTGATCTCTTCTCATTGAGATCCTTCTTAAGGCCTTTGGTTTTTGCCTTTTGTTGAGACCAATAGCTCTAGGATGTGGGGACAAGCCTTGGGAGGATTATTTTGTAGAACTTAGGGAAGTCTCAATGCTTGAAAGGTGTGGGAGGAAGAGGGTAATGAGGGTGGCATTTATAGTGGAGAAGAGGAGGTATTTTACATTATTTTAATTATTATTATAATATTTTTTTTCAATACTATGAATAGTATTAATTCATGTGACCCCAAATAGTATTAATAGAATTTGAGTTTGAAACAAGTGGACTTAAATCATCCTTTAATCACTTATGAAGCAGTAAATCAAGTATTTAACATTCGTCATATTTTATCGTATTTTACTATTCATTAAAAATTCAAGAATTTCATACAATTTACCAAAAATTCACCCTAACCATTTATTGATGTGTAGAATTCATATATGAACTCCATTTTTTTGAAAATAATATTTTTAATATTATTAAATTACTTTTTAACTTGAATATTAATTTATTCAAAAATAACAATTTTAAATCTATAACTCATTTTTTAACATAATGAAAAATTAATCAATATCTCATTATCTTATATCCTTAAGAAAATAAAATAATAATATGATTTACTATTCATAAGGGTCATATTACTATTCATAAGGTTATGTTACTATTAGAAAAATCATGTAGGTTGCATTAGACTCCAAATAACTTACTGATCACAAATGTAGGTAACCATTTTTTGAAATTAAAAGCATGGAAGCAGCAAAATTATGTTTATAGGATAATTATAAATATATAATTAAATCAAAGTTTCATGCATTTTATTTTATTTTTTAAAAAACTTTGGATTTTAGATGGTACTTGTGTATTATATGAGAAATGGGTGAGCCCGATATATCTTACAAGAAAGGAGTGTGCTCCATTATAGCTCATGAGTGAGGCCGATATAGATTATAATAACAGATGAGCCCCATTATAGCTCAAGGGTAAGCCTAATATAGCCTATATGAAAGGTTGATCACCATTGTAGCTCGTGCATGAGCCTGATATATATTATATGAATGGTGATCCCTATTAAAGATGTTGAATTCATTGGTTAATAATAATATTGGAAGTTGTTCATATGGTTATTCTAATTGAATGGGTTTGGAAAGGGTTTGTGTAAATGATTCTATAAGTCACCTAAAGAAATTTTAAATCATTTTCTATGTGTATTTATGGATTTCATTGAGAAAAATTCATGTTCGTGATTCATGTGAAAATGTTCTGTTTAATTTTATAAAATAACATTAAATGTTTTTTCATTATTTTCACTAGACTAATTGTTTCCATTATTTTTATGTACCTCGCTTAGATTTTTATGATAATCCCATGTTTTAAACTGTTTTTCATAGGTTTAAAGGATGATAAGGTATAAGGATAACGACAATAAGAAAATTTTGATGTCATATCTGGGAGAGAAACCATGTTTTATTTTAGAATCTTTAGTGTTGTGGAAAAAATGGATACTAATTAATAGTGTCCACATGTAATTCATGGGTTTAGTTGATAAGATTTTGTCATAATTACTTAAAAATATAAACCTAAAATATATTTAGAAAAATAAATTTATTTCATGTTTTAAAATAACTAGAATATATAATTTTTAAGGCTATGACCTTACATTTGGTATCTGATTATGGTTTTTCAACTTTTCATGTTTGGATAGTGTTAATAAAATTCTCCTAGAAGATTTTACTTTATGGATAAATTTAAATGATGTAGAATTTTGATATTATCTTATTGTTTTGTCTAAGATAATTATATTTAGAATTGTTTTAACATATGAAATAGAGCTTCTAGGATGTGATGTCATTGAGAGGAAAACATCCTTTCAAATCAAAATCCCAGTATGGTTGGAATTCGAACAGAAATTTTTTTTCATAATTATTTCTCAATTGGAACTATATATTAATTTTTGTGTTATACATGCTAGAGAGGAAACCGATGTTCCATGAAAAAACATATCTATTGTGGTTAATTTTATGAGACAAAATCCTTCATCAGTAAAAATATCATTTGGCCCAGTGGTTGCTGAATGTAGGATCAATTCCTTGGAAAAATCATTTGATGGCATTGGATTTTCAGAATTTCAAAAGGTATATTTTTCCATATATTATCATCAAGGTGGCTATGATCGATGGGGGTCTTTTTTACAAATATGAGAGAGGAAGTTGATCTTTATTCTATAGAATGGTACACATTTAACATATATTTTCCTAACAAAATATTTCTATAAGTTTTTTCTAACTAAGATGGATAAATAATTACTGGAAGCGATGAAAAGTGTTAGAGAATATATGGTATTAGGTTTTTGGAGCCTTCAGGTTCTTGTTTTTGGCTATACACCTCTGGGCCTTTGGGTCATGCATCAGGCCAAGGTGCCTCTAATATTATGAGTCGTGTAATATTACCCCTCATCCCAATTTAAAAAAAAGGAAAATAGATAAAATATTAATGGATTATTTACTTATCAGATATATATTAATAAGGATTAAAACCAACCAAACAAAGATCATGGGATACATGAAAATTTAAAAGTTATGAGAAAGTATTTTTTTTCTTAGAAAGTTGTGGTGGAGTTTGTTGACAATTATATATCACTATATTAAAATAGATATAAATTTTTAAGGGTAAAGGAAATGGAGATTAAACCAATAAGGGATTTTAGGGGTAAGCCTAAAACTTGTTTCATGTGTGGTAAAATACATTTTCAGGAATTTATATTTGGATCAGGAAATTTTTACCGGTGTGGTTAGGTTAGTCACAAGGTTCTTGAAAAAAAAAATTATTCATATACAATCTAAGAATGAGATTACTCATATCAAATTTTTAGTGAGATTGTATTGTTACAGTGATTTAGGGTATTATGCTAATGTGTGTTTCAAGACACTTAATTAGGGTGTTAGTCATCCATATCAGAAACAAAAGTGTGGTGAATTATTTTTCTACAGTGGAAATTTATATTGAGACATCTGGTGAAGTGATTGAAGCTCTAGATAGTATGGTATTTTTCTATTATTACCTGTAATCTCAAGGTTTTAGACACTCCTTCCCAGGTTTTAAGTGATAAGATCATAATATGATTAAGCAATTTCTGGGAGATGTCTTTTTGTGTTTATTTTTATGTAAGTATTTTTCTTAACGATAAATATTCATTTACTTTTGTACATGAGATTTAATGTTATGATAACCTTTATGGTTTGTATTATTTTTTATGATTAATGATATTTTAGGGATACACATCCCAATTCTTGGAATTTTATGATGATGAAATTGTGATTAAAAAATAGATATATTTCATGTATGTATATTCCAATATATTACTATATAGTAATGTAATTCCTCAACTTAAGGAAAAGTGATTTTGAATGAAAAATTATATTTTTATTTTTTGACTAATAAATCAACGAACTTTATAGATTTACGGTTTTTTGTGGTTATCATTCTAAAAACCATGTTCTCTATCACTCTCTATCATTCCTTTAGTTTTTTCTTTTCTCTTTCATGCCTTTGTTTTCCTTTGTGGAAACCTAGTATGTGTTATATCAGGTTACCATTTTACTTTCAATTCTCTATTTTCAAGTTAATGTTTTAATGACACTTATTCCAATGTAGGATTTCAATAAAGGTATTTTGAATAGTCAAACCCCTAATTTTTTATCCTTATTTCAAATTGAGTAGAAGAAATTTATTAATGGTTGGAAAATTTAACACACTGAAAATTTAAAATGAAACATTATAATCAATATCATACAAAGTATGCCATATTAAGCTTACACAAATGAATAAATATTATTAATAAAATGTTACTATTATAACCTATATATTTGAATGGTAAGAATGAATGATATTAACTAAATTATGAAAATTTTTGTTTAAACATGTTTATAAAATGAATATATTAGTCACTGATTAATTAAAAATAAAAATAAAAACTCATTGATTATCAACAGTTTCTTTTTATAAAAAAATCTATTTGTATTCCCAATATTGAATTGTATCTTAATAAATAAAATTAACAACTATTTGTTAAATATATTATTTTGATTTATATGTTATATATAAAATAATATATTTTTGAATTCATCAAATACGCTTTATTATCTTAAGATATGAATAAATAAAATTTTAAGCATAAAATGTTATATTTTTTTAAAAGAAAAATTTACTGTCGTTTGATAGAGCACGTTTTTTAAATATAAATTTTGACTCTTTTATAAATTTATTTTTAAAATATGAACAAAAACTTTTAAATATTAATTTAAAAAAAATTATCTAATTTATTTCACTGTTTAAATTACATTTTAAATTATATTTATATAATAATTTGTTCAATTATACAACAAGAAAAATAATTTAAGTCATTTGAATCAATTTCACATTGAAATTTGATATTAAAACATTTCAATATTTGGAACTTTTCACTTTAAAAATACACTTTTTCATTATCTGTGGGATGAATTTTAAATATATTATTTCCAATTATGTGAATTGAATTAGGTAAAATTGAGTCAATATTAGAAATAAGAAGGACCACATTAGGTTTCAATGTCAATTTCATTTTTATGTATAAAAAAAGATACAATGAAAAAAAATAATTTACCTCTATATATGTAAATAATGAAATAATTTAATGTTAAATATGTAATGTCTTAAAATACATAAAAAGTAAAAAATTTAATTGTTGGTTGAAGTTTGGAAAGACCCTAACAAGAATATAAAATATTAAACTTCCAACAAAGTCATGATAGTTAATTCCACATAAATTTGGATTTCTTTAAATATAAAAGATTTATTATTTATATCACTTAAAACCACCTATACTCGAATATAAATTCCACCCCTCACTACCCCATTTCGACTCACAAGACTTTTATCTCTTTAAATATCTTCACAAACCCATCCTCCTCACTCTCTTCATGTCTTATTGATGCTGGTCTCACCAAAATACCAAATCTAAGGTCCTCAAGTGTCTTCTATGGAGATGATATTTCAGAGGAGGTTAAAGTACACACCACTAAAGGGAATCATGAGGTAAGTGATTTCATTATAAAATTCCAATTATTTGGTTCAAAATTATATTTCCTAATTATCTAACACTAATATTATGTGTGAAATTAATCTTGAATATCTTATGTTTTATTTCTAATTGTTTTATAAGGATTTATAGAGAATTCACATATTCGATTTATTTGATTAATTTGGAAATCCATGATAAGATATTCATAAGGGTCTTAACCTTATTCTAATTTAATTAAGTAATAATTTTATGTTATACACCCACCTTCTTTTATGAGGTGTATATAAAACCCATTTGACATATAATACTATTAATTTATTTATTATCATATTATTTAATGTTTTGTTAAATGTTATTTCTTCATATGGTTTATAATTACAATATTTCAATGTGTTATGGGGCACTTTGATTAAAAAATCTATTTTAAATATTTAAATGTTTTATTTAAAAATATTTCCCTCCATGTAAATATTCTTGATATAATTTTATATTTTGATATAAAAGGATTATAAAGATAATTTTATGTCTCTTTAAGTAAATAGTTTTCAAAATTTATATTTTTACCTATTTTATATGGAATATTTTTACAGACAACAAAAGGAATATTCAATTCTTAACATACACAGTGATGAAATATATTTTTCCACCATGATTATTATTTAATTTTTTACTTCATTTTCAATCTTACAAGTTTTATTAAATAAAAATCCTTCTCTATTTTTTCTTATTTTGTTATTGATGATGGTTTTTCTAATAAAATGGTGTTTTGTTATTTTAAATAGGTTTTTAAAATAAAATTGAATTTTTAAACGAATGTGTTTCTCATATGGGATTAAAATATATTTTTAATGGTTTCTATAATGAATGTGTTTTATTCAAGAAATGATATATTTTCATTATATGAGAAGAAGGTGAGACTAATTATGTTTGTACGAATGGTAGATTCCCATTATAGATCAAATGTGAGTCCGATATAGCTTATATGAAGGATTGAGCCCCATTGTATGTCACATGTGAGCCGGATATAGCTTATAGGAAGGTTTGATCCCCATTGTAGGTTATAGGTGATATAAATATAGCATATAAAAATTGTAATCCCCATTAAATATCTCCAATTAATTGGGTAATAATAATATTTTAAGTCATTTGTATGGTCATTCCAGTAGTAAGGGTTTTGAAAGGGATTTTTTTAGATGATTCTTTAAGTTAACTAAAGAAGTTTTAAATTTATTAATATGTGTTTTAAAGTATTTATTTGGGAAAAAAACATGTTTGTGTGTGTGTGTGATTCATGTGAAAATGATATGTATCATTTTCTCAAATAATATTATTTTTCATGATTTTAAATGGACTGATTGGTTTTTTTATTTTTATGTCACTTACTTAGATTTTTATGCTCACCCCAAGTTATAAAATGTATTTCACAGGGTTAGAGGATGAATAGAAAAAATTATAATCACAAGATGAAAATTATGATGTCCAATCATAGAAATAAATTATGGTTTATTTTAGAATTTTTAGTTAGGTGAAAAAAATGGATACAGAGTAAAAGTTTCAACATGTAATATATGGGTCTATTTTATAAGAGTTTTTCTTAATTATACAAAACAATAAAGCTGAACTATATTATGGTTAATAAAGTGATTTATTATTTTAATATAACTATAATATGTAATTTTTTTCTATGACATTACATCCATATACCGAATAACTATACATCATCATTTAATGTTCTTTTCTTTATTAATTTTCTAAAGCTTACTCATCTTTAAGAGAGAAATAATGAATAGCTTTAATTCAAGAGGGATGTTTCAAATTTTTCAATTTTTATAATGGGAAACAATTAATCCCCTATTGTATCATCTCCATTAACATTCTGAATTAATAATTGTTATAAAATGGAGGATGCTACTAAATATGATCTTTGTGAGATAAAATAATTCTTAGTTAGGTAATCCAATTATGATTCAAGTGGGAAAATATCATTTCATATTAAATAGATAATAAATCTATTTTTAGATTTTTTAGATTCAAAAATTGGTTGAGTATAGAGTCTAGAATGTGAATATGCATCCTTGGAGAATTTTGAGCCCAAACCATATGTCCCATCCTACATCTTAGACTATTCAAACCCTTGAGTAAATATCTGTCTGTTACTATTGTTACTATGATCTGAACAAATATTCAACTTCAATATATCATTTTTTACTATTATTTTTACTGATCATACTTATTCATGGTGTATTTTTACCTTCTCATACAAATATTTGGTTTTTTGGTTTCCATATAAAATATTTATAAGGTATTGTAAAATTCCTATTATAAGGTGTCAATTATTTGTACGTAGATGTGGGTGTCCCTATAAAAATTACCTACTAGTGAAAATCACCAAGATCATAGATAGATAATTGGTATAGTTGATTAGGGGATTTATTTTTTCTAAACAACTATAATTCATCATATATTATTGTTTATATTATTTATTTTCAACTTCTTACTCGTATTTAAGAGAGAATGAAATTACCAGTTTAATTTAAGAGGGAAGTTTCAAAAAAATTAAGATTTTTAAAAGGTCACAATCCCCCCCACTTATGACTTCATCATCATTATTTTTATTTAATATAAATAATCTACCAAAATATCAATAATCACATAAAATCCCATTTTTAAAAGATTAAATGGTGTGTCTATGAATTTGAAATTATGATAAAACCAAAAAAAATAATCCTATTATGGAATGCATAAATATTAAGTTAACTACTCAAAAGAAAATTATATTCTTCAAAGTTATATAAACCATTCTCTCATACCAAATATAAGAGTCATGAACCATCACTCCTAGATCTAGTGCTGAAAACAAAATCTTTACATATATTAAATTGATTCAAATAAACATGGATCAGTTTTAACAATCCAAAAATATAAATAATCAAATATAAATATATAATAATTTACATACCCATGTACCTTTTTTGCTTATGGTTTTAAAGAATGAGGAAATACCATTAAATACTAATTTAAATGTATTTAATTTATTATTTTCCCTATTATACCCATTATTTATTATTCCAAAATAAGTCTTCAACGTATACCATGAAATTCTTCATAGATAAAACATTTATAGACATAATTAATTTAAAATCAATCTTCATAACCTGTGGAAATGGATAATGTAATATTGGTGTCCTCAAATCCTGGGTATGGGTAAACATAGGTATCAATAATTTAATATCATCATTGAGAATAAGATAAGCATATGGGTATGATGAAATAATCTATGTTCAGGATTATGACATAAGAGAACTAATTCAATAAAAATTTATATCATAAGTCATATAACATGGTATTGAGTTTTAATATAAAATAAGTGTCATATAAGTAAACAATTAGGAACCATGTTAAAACAATCCTTGAGTAAAGGATCCATTAAACCACATAGAAAGAATTGAAAATGTATGTTCATATCTTAGAATATAAAATAGTCATCATGGAATCAACTAACTAGATAATTCACATATCAGTGTATAGTAATCAATAACTGATAAAATTCATCATCTATTAAGAGAAACTTATAATCAGTCAACTCTTTCATCTCTTAGGAGTAACATAACCATGCCATCTTTTGTAAATAACACACATCTAGTTAACTCTATCTCATTATGAAATTCTTTAGAGGGATATAAAGGACCCAACACCATCACATATCATATATATTACCTTAACTATTTGGGTTCACTCTGCAATACAACATTCATCAATTATGTCAAATTACCCTATCATGAAATGAAAAATATACTTTCTTGTATTTCATCAAAACTATCATGCCTTGATTTACCAATGAAAAAAATTGACTTTCTTGAAAGTATCCTTAAAATATCAGTATAAACCATTCATATAAACTAAGATGATGGTTTCATAATATAATACCAAAAATTAATCACATTCATCAACAAAGGATGTTGACATAGATTAAAATATCATTAAAAAAATTTATGTTGATTACTAGAAGACTAGAAAAAATAACTTTTTTCAGCACCTTAAAAAATTAAAATATCCCCAAATATTGAGAATAATAATTTATTAGAAAAAATGTATACTTTTAAACTAATATTAAAAACAAATAATAGTTATAATGGGATAAAATCCATTTATGTGGTAAATTATAAGAATTCAAATTCATTCCAAATTTTTGTAAAGATTGTCAAAAATGAACCATAGAGAAAATATTAAAAAAATTAATTTTTTAAAACTATTAATATAAGGTAAAATATCTTGGAAAATAAATTAATAATTCCATTTATTTTTATAAAATAGCATTCTTGGAATTAGATAAATAAAATAGAGTAGTTTGGTCAAAATAATGGAATCCTTTAAAGTTATATTTTTAAGCAAAGACCATTTATATCCATTTAAAACCAATAAACCATTCAAGGAAAAAACATAATAAGAAACATAAAATACCCTTAGTTTAAAAATATACATGTTATTATATGTTATGTGTTAGTATATACACCATATAAATTAATATATGGGCATCAATAAAAACTTTTTCAAAAAAATATGTTTGAGATAACTAAACCCTGAAACTTGGGTACCACATGAATAAAAAACCATTTAATGAAAGATTTTAACCTAATTTATTAAAAATCATAATTTATATTAATGAAAATCTGAAAAAATATATTCCAAGGGTATTAATTACAAAATATAAAATATAACATGGTGTATAACACAAATTATGTCACGAAGAATTCAAATTGAGACAATGAAAACCATCAAAAAATTTATAACATTTGAGTCAATATCTCATGAAGGGTTTAACATAAATAGAACGTTAAATATTATTATCAATAATTTATTCATGAAATAATATTTCAATATTTAACATATTCACCATATTAAATAATGTAGGTGAATAATATAATACATTTCTCAAGGAAACAATACTAAGAGGAATAATCCTTACAAATATCATATCACTAAAGTGATAATTAATAATTGATTTGATTGTGTTTAATAATTATAAAACCACATAAATAGTTCAAGTACAATGTAATTTATTTATGGTTCATTTTGTAAGATCACATATTTTCCCATGTGTGTTCCAATTTATGATATGTTGAGGCTTTGTAATTTTATAATAGAGGTATGTTATTGGCCTAAATCCTGAATTATAGAGCTATTTGGGGGATCATAGAGGCTGGGTTAATTTAAGGCCAAAGGTATAAAATATTATTTGATGTACTACAGGGGAAACAGATCATTGGTGGGATCAACTAGATATCCAGTGGGCGACCAAGTAACCTGGTAAGACTACATCAGTTCCATTAGCTTATTGGTGATATCACAAGTCAACTAGTAGGATATTGGCCCAAATAGTATCCTATGGGAGACCCAACAGAAATATGGTGGGGTCCCAAGATGTTTGTAAATACTAGAGGACACCACTGAATACCCATTGGTACTAGTCTGGGCTATTTAAATAAGGGAAAAACATATTCTCCTTGGATCCTCTTTTAAACGCCTCTTAATCTCTAATTCAACCTAAACTATGGATTTACTAATTTGGAGGGTTTTATAGAGCTCCCATGAATTCTCCAATACCAATCTCAACCATTTGATCCATTCTTTGATCCAGTGATCCAAAATCTGGGGTCATTGTGTTTCACATTGATTTAGTGCTCGATATCGATTTCTTTCTCCTTCATTTCTTGTGGTGTGTGGTCTAGAATAACACCCTAAAGTCTATTTTTATATTATAGTGTGTAAAATAAGTGATATCACACTTTAAAAATGTTTTTGTAACCTAAAATAATTTGTAACCAACTAAAATTTATGAATTTTTATTCCTAGACATCCCTGGGGCCTTGTTGGGTCCATTGGAATTTAGACCAGGACTACTCGAGAAGTGTGTCTACCATTTTGACCCTAGCATGGAACATGGATTTATTAAACCTATATACTTATGTGGAATCCTGGATTGTTACTAGAATTGGCCTAAAATAGAATTTTAATAACTTATTTATTTTGATAACTAGTTTTACAAAGTAATAATTGGCTTGAAAGCGATTATTTTGTCATATAAATAGATTAGCATGATAAGGGGATGGAAAGTGGATATAATGGATTTAAAATGGAAATGTTGGATTAATTGATATGTATATTGAATTGTTACAATTATTATGATAATTTGTAACTTTTCGTGTAAATGGTTTTTGTCTTCTCTTTGAAAATATCTCCTGAAATTTTAACGATAAAATAAGCATGAATGATCTGTGAATGAGAAACTTGGCATAACAGAATAAAACGATTATTAATTAGTAAATTCATAAATTAAAAAATATGGTATATTATAACAAGTTATAATTTTTTGTGGCTTGTATGGAAATTTTATTAATTGTGTTTATTTATTTTTATGAATCTTGATTATATTTGGTGCCTGAGGGCTCAGTGCATGAATACTTTTTTCCTGATGGACAAATACATAAATATATACCACCCAAGGGATGGATGCATGGTTACATACTACCCAAGGGATATATTTATGGTTATATACTACCTAGTGGATAAATTCATGGTACATAATTTCTTATTCATAAATTCAATTGTATATAAAGACTTAGGTCTCAATGCATTGTTACTTAATGTTTAAGGGTGAGATATATATTTATATTTGATACCTGAGGGTGATGGTATTGTTTACTGGATTTCCTGGTAGAAGGACACAATAATTCCAAATTCATTCTATTGTAGATTAATACTTAATAGCTGAATGTTCTAGTGTTATGGTGGATTCATCCTATGAAGGAGAATCCACCAGTTGATAGAGATATCCGTCACTGTATTGAAGTAGGATTGGATAACCTCAGATGCCAACTTGAATCTCAAGGGTTAGTGTGTTGTTAGCTATTATTAAATAATTAATAGTTAATTGCCATTTGTATTTTACCATTTCATTCATTACTTATTTATATAAGATTTTCTATACACCATTGGTTTCATGCTACTAAGGGCTACCCACACCCTCTTCAGGAAGTATTTTAGTACCCGAGAAGATTTCACGGATGTAGGTCCTAACAAGTGAAAGGGGACCTGTACATGATTGTTATCATTTCTAGATGTTCTTGGATCCTAGAGAAAGGATCGATAGTGGTTCTTGGGATCATGGTTACTGAGTATTTATTTTTGGAATACATTTCAGTTGACTTATATGACTTTCAACATTGCATATAGTTAACATGAAATATGTCATGGTCGGGATTATTATTATTATTATTTGTACTATGAGTACTCATATATCATCTAAATTAGTTATAATCCATGTTTGATTTATCTTTTTTATGTTATGATTGTTACATTACTATGAAGGTTACATTCACTTGAAAATATTTCATAGACTCTTCAAGCTAGTTAGTGGATTTTGGCATACAAGTAGGCATGCTTGAGGTCATGTAACTATCTATATTAGTCACATGACGGATAATAGATCTGGGGATTGTAAAAAGTGGTATTAAAACCCAATTAGTTTTGATTTATTTACTATTTGGGGGAAGTTAGGTATTATAATAGTATATTAGAAATATTTTTAATGATCTCTTGCATGGGTGTAGCCAACCCATGTGTAGGAAAAAAACCCAATACATTATGATGGGATTATTTTTCATGATGTTTTTTATTACTTTTGTGATTCTATTTAACTGTGGGTGATTCAATTATTAAGTGATGTTACTATTTTATGAAATATTACTCATGGATAATTAGGACATGAGGTGTGAATGCATGCATCATGGTTAGCATGTAGAGAAACTAGGTTTACATGCATTGTTCATTCTAGGTACATATTTATCACATATAATATATCTGATTATGTAATCTATGAAAAGAAATCCCATTGAATATTTAATAAAAATTAATTAATGAAACTTTTACTATGTTCTAATAAAATTTCTAACCAAAGTTATGGAGTAGCCTCATGTCAGTGGTTCTCTATTGTTGTCTTTTCCTTGTGATTTTTATATTTTTGTGTATCTTGTGATCCATGTAGTGTGGACCCTTGAATATACTAGGAGGTAGTATATTGAAAAGTTGGAGTTTCGGTGGATTCTAAATGGATTTAATTGGATCTTCAGTATTTGGTGGTACACTTTCAATCTCAGTAGTAAAGAGTTTCTATTTCTAACAAAGAGTGATGTGAGTTGTGGAGTTGTTGATGCTAGTGCTTTTTTGTGTGGGAAATTGGTATGTAGTGTGAGTCTATAATCAAGGTCTATGAATTATAGATAACTCAATCTATTCATGTAAATAGTGGTTTTTCATTCCTTTTTGGGAAACCTTAACGTGTGTGCAATCATGTAGGGTTTCATGAGGATTATTGAACCGATGGATATAGGGTGGTTAGTTGACCATTTGGAATATTTCTAGTTCTGAATATGAACCCAAAATATCTATTATTGGTAGGTCATTAAATTATTTTATCTAGAGTGACAAATGTATTTATAAACATATATTTGGTGAGATGTTGATAGGGCGTGGATTCCCAATGGTTGATGTGTGCATATATGTCTTTATAGAAACATATAACATCAGATTTAGATTGGGTTACCATTGTATGGTCAAATCAATCTTCCCATATGATGGAAATGTCATGGATATATTTAGCTTCTTTTTCCATGAGACAATACCCATCTAGTTGTGAAGCCTTAACACACTCTTATGTTTTAAAAAGATCAATTTTCACATCCTAAACTGACCAACAAATATAGTGGATTGTGTTATGGGTACCTTAGTGTGAGTAGCAGTTGGTTATTTCTTGATAGATGGGTATAAATGGATGAGCATGATTATTCAATACATTAGGATATGGAAAACTCATAGAGTAGTTAGACCAATGTAAAAACTGTGAGGTGATAATTAGGATACTCCTATGGTGGGTACCATTTACCTGGTCTCATGTTTAATTAACTTTCATATGTGGAGGTTTATGGCCTATGTAATATTGGGCATTTAATGATCGTGGTGGACTTCATTCATGATGTGTTACTAATGAGTACATTTTATTACTACCTAAGTGATATATTGAGTTCACTATTGAGTTGGTGATGGGATCTAAATATGTCCTTCTTCCATTATATAGGATGAAACTAATAGATCTTCAATATTTGAATGTGTAGTTAGAAAATATAGGATATTTTGGATTCATATAAACTAGTACTTTACCATGGGGTTCTCCTACACTTTTTTCCAATAATACTAACTTATCTTTGTGCTTATGTGTTGATTTTTGGAGACTAAAATAGATTATGGTCAATACCCATATCCCCTTCCATACATTTACAATATCTTCAATAAGATCAGAGGTTCTTGAATTTTCTCTAGGATCTACTTGAGTTTAGTGTATCATCATTTGATGGTGATACCATTTAACAAGCCCCATACTATTTTTTTATTAGTTATTTATTTGATGATTTCATCATGAGGTAGTTTGGTCTAATGAATGCACTAGCAATGTTCTTGGACAGGATGAATTTAATCTTCTATCCTTTCCTAGATCAGTTTGTGGTTATTTTCATTGACAACATAATAGTGTACACCTATCCAATAGATGATCATTATCAAAGTCTGGAATTCATCTTATGTGTGATGCAAGAACATCGACTATTTACCAAGATATCTAAATAATCCTTCAAGATTAATATATTTTACTTCTTATGTCATGTTATCTGAGAGGTTGGAGTGCTAATGGACCCAAAAAAGGTGAAAACTATGATTTCATGGAAACAAATCCATGAAAATATTTCACATATAAATATTTATAGGTTTTCTAGGATATTATCGACCTTTCATTTGGGACCTCTCTCATGTATTATAATAGATGTCTGGGATGACCAAGAAAGGGGTAAATTTTATTTGTCTAGAAGCTTGTGTGAGGTATTTCTAGAACATGAATATAATGTTGACCTCATAACTGATCCTTACCTAATTCAATATGGCTATTGAGTATATTGGGTACCACAACACATCAAAAATCATTCTCAGAGAAATTTTGATTTAGGAGGATTGAATTTTTTTTATGACATTGACTGTTGAGGCCACATGGGGGAATTACCCTACATCCAATATGGAGTTAGCTGTGATAGTACATTGATTTAGATGTTGGGGAAATTATATTTTGGATGAGAATTTTGTTGCGTATAAAATTGAAAATATCCTCAAGTACATATTTTCATAGTGAGACCTAAACCTTCGATAGAGGAGTTGGTTAAAGTATCTTGTGTCTTTTAATGTAAATTTAGAATACACTCTAGACAAGGAAAATGTCATTACTAGAACCTTGAGTATGAATTTGTAGAAAAAGGAAGTGTAGGAATTCTATGATGAGTGGAAAACTGATGTAACTCGTTTATAGCATACATCTGGATGTTTAGGAGTTCCATAGATCCACAACCCTTTTTATGACATATGTTGTTTATGTGATCCTACACCAGGTTAAGAGAGGGTAGTTATCATATATGGAGGGATTATATATGAGAAACATCATATATGGTAGGGATCCACCATCTGGTTTGTCTCTTAGAAGTAGGAATATACCTCTAGTTCATGGTCATACCAAGGGTCAAATGAGATTACATGGGGAGATAGTGAGAGAGTTACATACTTCCAAATGGGTGATATATCTCAGTCAAACAAAGATGTATCACTATCATAGTAAGTAGTATAAGAGACCATGGATAAAGAAATAGGTAATACATTTTGTCTCATGATGCTTCACTATCACTTGGTGAAGAATAAGAACTAAGGAAATTATAGTTTAGTAAAACCATTACCCATTTCAGAATAGAATTGGTATGATTTAACCATGGACTTCATGATTGTATTACACATGACACATCAATAAAATGATGTCGTATAGGTAATCGTGGATCGAATTATGATGATATCAAACTTTATACTAAACAGGGAGACTTTTATAGTTGATGATCTATGAATCCTATATATATATATAGGTTATAGTTCTATTTAAAAATGTTTTGATGAGTATCATTTTTGATAGAGATCCCCATTTTACATCATGGCTTTGGAAATTCCTTTAAAAGGTGTTGGGATCATAGGTCATTTGGAGTATGACCCACACTCCTTAGACTGACATAAAATATTAATGAATGATTCAAATTCATGTGGATATGTTTTCAACCTATGGTTTAGGCTTTTCTGTCTCTTAGGAGTAACATATAGAACTCATGGAGATCACTTATAATAAAAAACTAAGGGAATATATCCAAATGATTCGTTTTAGGTATTTATATGGATGGTAATTGAATTCACATTTATGTCAGTTATAGGTGGGAAAGTTAGTGCTTGTTGGATCTAGTGTTTTGTAGGAGATGTTTGAGTAGGTTCATATGATCATAAAGAGGTTTATGTATAGTATACATAAATATTATGACGACCATCAGATATGAACATCGGATTTTGAGTTTGTTCGCCTTTTTTTCTTTGGATTTATCTTAAGATGGGTAAACACTATATCCATAAATAAATAAATCTAGTTCCCATGTTCATTAAACTATCTGGGATAGGGGAGAGGTTTGGTCTAGTGGAACTTGTATTTCCACTTGCATAGTGATATAGTTTTGTGCATCACATGTTTCACATGTAACAACATTAGATATATCACCATGACTTTTTTCATGTTATAGAATTTTATGATGTTGAGATTGATGTTGATGTGTCCTTTAAGAAGTATATGATCTTTATCATGGACCATAGTGATAATAATCATAGATTAATGGTCATTCATTTAGTGCAAGTGTAGTGGAAGCATGGAAGTGTTCATGAGGAGACCTAAGAGTGGGATTTTGATATGAAAGTTTAGTGTCCTGTCATTTTCTACAACATCTCTCGTGGAATATTTTAAGAATAGGTCATGTTCGATCTTCTATATAGGGGGTAGATTGTAAGATCCAATCACTTCTCAGGAGTTTTCCACTTTAAGTTTTGTTGAGATAGTTTAATTTTGTAATAAATAAAAACTCATAACTTGAATCAAGATAATAGATTTTTTTATGGGATTAGAGGATCCATGTTATCAGAATACTTGAAATGGTTAATAGTACTGTTGGTACTAAAAGGCCATCGACTCACCAGTGTAGTCTTGTGGCCAATGAGTGGGATGCCTAGTATCCTAGTAAATATATAGAAGTATGACAAGCCAGTTTATAAGAAGATATATTAAAGGGTCCCATATAGTATAGTCATTAGCTAGCCTATGGATTCCCACTATCTATTTAGGGGGGAATACATCTATGCCAACACACTAGTAGATAAAATGAGTTACTTGGTTATGCCCACCAGCTATATGAGGGTGAAAAGATAGGCCATGTAAATAATGGGAAAAAATATATTCCTCCTTCAAACCTCTCTTAAAGAAATTTTAACACCTAATTCAACCCTAACTTTAGATTTATGATTTTGGAGGTTTTTACAGATCTCTATTTACTTATCCAATTCTAATTCTGTACCTATTGATCAATTCTTCGATATGGTCATCTGAGAATGAGAATAGTTTTGTTTCACATTGATTTAATGATTGACCTTGGTTTCCTTTTTTTTCATTTATTAAGTTGGTTGGTCTAGAAAAAATCTCCAAAGTTTGTTTTTATAGTATAGTATTTTCAATAAGTGAGATCGAATCGGAAATTTGTGTGCATTACCCAACCAAATTGGTAACCTTCATAAATTGATGAATCTATATATTGGAACCTCCCTTAGACCTTGTAGAGTTTATTAGAGTTGAGATTAGGACTTGAGGTTACCAAATAGGTGTGACAACCTTTGATCTTTTGTTGAAAAAATTATTGATTAAACCTAGATACCAGTAATGAATTGAGATTTTTTTATTATAATTAGAATAACTTTCTAATTGTCATAATTGGATAGAGAATGTAACACTTGGCTTGAAAGATATTAATTTTGAATCTATATTGTATAGTATGATAAAAAGATATAAATATTATATAATGGATTGTATGTAGGAAACATGGATTAATTGATATGTGTAATGAATTGTTACAATTAATATGACAATTGTTAACCTTGTACGTAAATGGTTTTTTGCTTGTGTTTGACACTTCAGCATAAATTGGTAAATGTAAACTAATCATAAATGATTTTTGAATAAGAAACATCATATAATTAAGTAAATGGGCTATTAATTAGTAAATTGAAGAATTTACTAATATGGAATATGAAAATAGTTTTTGGCATGTTTGGAGTTTGGTTTGATAGTTGACTACCCTAGCTTTATATCTAGTTATGACTCATTATTATGTTTTATGTGTATGTGTTTTTTTAATTATTATATACTTCTTTAAGGATAGGAATATAGTCATATATTTCCTGAGTTCTAGATGCATAGTAACATACCACTTGAGGTCTAGATACATGTTCACATACCTCCCGAGGGCTAGATGCATGGTACATACTACCTGATGAATATATGCATGGGTAGATAATGAAAGAGGGTTAGATGGATGGTTACTTTTTCCCTGAGGGTGCGATTTGTATTTATATTTACTCCCTAGGGAAATATGATTGGTTATATGAATTCCCTAATGGAAGAGACATGCATTCCTGATTCCTCAAATGGGAAATTCATACTTGATAAAAGAATCTGTTAATAAAATCGGTGATTCTTACAAGGTAGTAGAATCCACCAATTGATAGAGATATCTAGTATTGTGATAAAGAGGGTTTGGCTGACCTTAGTTTTCAACCCATAGCACAAGGCTTGGTGAGTAATTTGTTTTTTCTATTATTTTGTTAATTAATGACAATTTTTATCATTATATTTCATTCTATATTTTTTCATACTCAATTGTTTAGACACCATGATTGATGGACAACTCAGTTATACTCACACCTTGTTTGGACCACCATTTTTTACCCTTGTAGATTTAATATATGGAGAAAATATAAGGTTTGGGGCCCTATTATTGATTTCTTTCATTCCAATATGGGCTTGGAGTATAGAGATTATACCAAGCAAGGGGTTCAAGACTAAGGTTTTTGAGTATTTATTATTGGAGACTATTTCAATTTACTTTTTTAACATTAAATATAGAATTTTTTAGCATATGGTATGTGATGATACATTTTGATATTATTCTTTGTATTTTTTGTATTCATCTATCATATTAATGAGTTGTAAGTTGTGTTTTAATTTTCTAATTTCTTTTGTGATTTCTACTTTGTTCTAGAGGTTATAGTCTCCCCACTATATTTCACTAACCATCACTATTAGTATCCAACCATTGTATTAGGGGTAGTTGTTATTGAGGTCAAGTAACATCCTTTATTATTAATGTGAGGGATAACAGGTCTTGGGAAATTAAAGTTTCACATATAATCATGGAATAATAGAGTGAATGAAGTAAAAGTATAACCTAATTAATGGAAATTGAGTTAATAAATCCCTTACCTCAACTCTAGACATGCTATGTATGTCCTTTAAATATTTTATAATAAAATTATATAATTTTTTATCTATTTAATATCCTTTATAGGTTTATTAATTTTTCACTAAACCATTTTTATCAATGGAATATTTAATTACTTAAGCGGTTAAGTTCACATCATCTATTTTGAGAATTTTCAGTTCATAATACGAATATATATTTTATAGGTAGGCCATGGTAAATTTTTAC
Source organism: Viscum album (assembly GCA_963277665.1). Lineage (NCBI taxonomy): Eukaryota > Viridiplantae > Streptophyta > Magnoliopsida > Santalales > Viscaceae > Viscum > Viscum album. The sequence continues at coordinate 1,814,032,814 of OY728148.1, forward strand.
ATTGTAACATTATATATATAATCTTAATTATTACATATTTATTACTTTTACACATTTACTACAATTTTAGAACCACCCATTAAATACTTTCATGATAAAAATTACATCATTTCGTGGAGGGAGTAATCCACATATAAGCACGAATGATGTTTTCATTTTACAAATTATGTAAGGGTAAGTTGATATTTTATATATTACCTTTAAATAATGATAATTATTTCATAAATAATATATATTTATTTATATTAAATCAATTATAACAACCTATGAAGGAAGGCAGTGATGAGAAACAAAATTCATTAGTTCATGTGGTTGGAGTCTGCATGTATGCATGAATGATGGTTTTGATTCATCTTGAATAAAAAAATTATTTGAATAAGTTTATTCCATTAAAATAAAATCAAATTATAATATCATTTTTCACACTCATAAAATGATAATCGTAAAATACACAAATAATAAAATACATGTATATGGGTTTTATTTTCCCTACAAAAGAAAATTAATGAGAAGGTGGATGAGACTTGTGGATTAGAAAATTATCTAAGAGTCTAGAGATTTTGGGACCATAATAAATTCATGTAAATGAAACATGTGTAGAACATAGCCTACAAAGGATCCCATGGATTCTATTCGAAAAGTCCTTGTTCTCTTGATATGGTTCCTTAAACAATCATTGATCACACAGCGGAAGCCTGATAAGCTCCCATAGGTCACACCACTTGTTATCTTATGGGCTCCAAAAAACCTATCCCGAAAAATACTTTGAAAAATAAGAACAATATAAAAAATTTGGGAGACTCTTATGGTTATAAAACTCATGAAAGGGATCATTTATGGGTAAAATGATTATCCTTGACAATGGTTAATCAAACTCATGGGACTCCAAGCCATTGTAAAATGAAGAAAATGAATAAAATTGAAAAAGAGGTAGAACCCTTTTGTAGTTTTAAAAATCGGGAAACACAGCCTTTGAAATCCGTAAGAAATTGTGAGACCCCAGTTACAAGTCCTCCACATCTTGTGAAATCCAGGTGGCATGTCGTCCTCATAACATGAAGAGCCTCATGTGTGTCCAAGAGATCTTGAACTACCCAATGGATCTCTAAGGAAAACAAAAGTGTATTCCCATGAAAGCTTCAAAAATATATATAGAACAATTAATGTTCATGCAACCCATCACCAAGACTTATAGTATTTTTCTTCTACATTACTCATGAAATCTCTCATGAATCCCAACCTTTGTAAAATAAAAAATGTAAATAAAAAGTAGAGGTGGTGAGAGCCAATCATATTCCTAAAACTCTTGTGATGTTCTAAGACCTTCCATATAAAAGTCTCATAAGACTCCTAGAAAATTGATCCTAATCCCACAAAGGCCCCCTGATAGGACATTCTTGTCTCATTAATAGTCCTAGATAGGTCAACTAAGATTACACGAAGGCCTCTCGATAATCACCCTGATCTCATGAAGGATCTTGGAGATGTTAATATGAAAAAATGGAAGTATTTTAGAATACCCTCAAGTTTCAATAAGTCCACATGAATTAGTTATAATCCAATAAATGATATATTGATGGGATGTACACATGATCGCTAAAGACCAGGTGATTTCCTTATAGTGATCCATAGTAGAGACTCACAAATATGATTAAATCTGAATTTCTACTCCAAATACATCCTATAATTGCCTGATATGCACCACAAAAAGTGGAGAAAATGGGGTGGTGAGGCCTATAAATCTTCTAACCCAGCCAAAAATATGGGGTTAGCCTTTTCCTTTTAAACGCAACGGCACGCCTAAGAAATAGAGAAGATTTATCATAGAGTCTAATGACATCACCAACTAATTTTCTATATGGTATGATACTGAAGAATAGTTTGAGTGATAATGAAACATGCATTGGGGCTTCACGTGATCACCCATAGATCATGCGAATGACTTCTAGTATGACATGCAAAGGACATCCTGCAAACTTTCTAGATCACGTGAGACTTAATCCAAGATAACATTAAACAAATATAAGTAATTGACAATATAAAAGCTATAAAAAATACCAAAATATGGAATAATTAAGAAAAGAATATTTTCATTAATCCTAATGTGCATCACACGAACCACCAAGGTCATGAGATGGAACCAGGACATGTCTCCCAAGTCATATGAAACTACTTTGGAATACAACTTGGATCATTTAATGTCCCCTTGACTAATCCAAATAGGTTAAATGGTAGCCCTCATGAATGCATCCTTGGTCTCATGAAGCCCTCTAAGATTCCCATCCTAGCCTTGTGGTTCTATTTAGACATGTCAATAGACCCACATGGTAGCACTAGTTTATGTTAACTGAGTCTCAGGGTAGCACCTGGGCATGTCAACTGGCTCTCGTGACGCCCTCTAGGTATGCTAGTGGGGTCTCACAATGCCCTTTATACAATTCATCCAAGACATGTGACACCCTTTGAGACATGTCACATTGTCTCTCATGATTTCCTCCATGACTTTAAACCATATCATGTTATGAAATCTAGGTAAGATAGCTAGATCCTGCGATACCCTCTAGATAAGTGAGTTGAGGTCATGCGATGGTATCCAGGATCAATCTGCAAGGTCTTGTGATGTCCTTCAGACAATCCAGCCTTGATCCTATGAAAAACTTTAGACATTCAATCTAGATTATGTGAATCCCTCCATAAAAGTCAACTGTATTGAAAGATTGTGTTTTGAAATGTCATCAAGACACTCTTAGACAAGTCAAGTTGGAAATCAAGGCATGTTGAGTGGACAATCAACACATGACAGGCATGAAATTAGGGTAATATTAGAAAGTGCATACTAGAAATTTGTGATATTTTCCATCCTTAGATTGTTATCCATGGTTATAAAATAAATCTTATTGTGTAAGCCCCTATTAACTAAACTAATATAACTTTGATTCATGTGATAACAAGGATATGTGGTATTCCTCCCTTAGGCCCGATCTCTATATTAACCTCTAAAGGGTTGTCCCAGTGCTTAATTCCCACACCCACATTAGAACTAAGAATTATCATTTTCAGTCCCCTATTTCCCACATCAAGCATAGATCATGTGGGCTTAGGGAGTCACAATAATCATATCGTTTTCATCATATTTCTCTTTAATTATAGGGAAACATATGTGTGTAAGTACTAACTATGTGAACTATGAAGAATATCATTCCTAGAATAACTAGGATACATCGGACTCCTTCCTATGGTTATATCCAAATCTCAAATGGGAATCTACATCAATGTGTGTACCATCATTTGTATTAAATGTAAACCAATGAGATCAAATCATTATCATGGGTTGATCACTCAACCTAATCCCTCAGTAGAATAATAAATCAACTAACCTATGATGACTCTAATTCCTTACATAATAAGGATATATAAGACCCCTCCCTATGGTTTGAGTTACATATTAAAAACCTCAAGGTTTTTCCTAATGAATAAGTCCCACATCTATATGCAATGATACTGATTACTTGTTACCCCTTGTTTTCCACACTGAAAAAAGCTTGCATGGTCTTGAAAAGTTTCAATAGTAATATAATTCATATCTTGAATCTCCATCAGACAAGTAAATATAAGCATGTAATCCCTGATTAGTGGGATGATGTGAACCTTCCTCATATGAGGACATCTATCTTGGGGTTAGTCCCACGGTAGTCATTGAACTATGAGAAATCTGATTCATTCCATAACAAGGATACGTATGATTATTTTCTAAGGCCTGAGCCCAAATAAGTATCCATTTCAGTTTAAGTTCCTCTGTGTCTTTTAGATATCAAATATCAAGACTTAATCATTTCCATGGGATTATCATTCAACCTCATCCTTTAGTGGAATGATAAACCAAATTAACTATGAAAACTATGATTCTTTCCATCACTAGGATAATTAGGATGTCACCCTAGGACTCGATCTTGAATACATAGTGTCTTAGATCACTCATATCTCTTCTTTAACTATTATGTTAAACTCCATAGGTTTAATAATCTACCTATGTTTTTATTTTTACAATAACCTGGATATGTAGGACACGTCATAATGGTTCAATCACCTCCTCGAGATATTAATGGCCTCCTAGCATGGTAGAAAATTCTAAATTTAGGTTGTACAATTTCATCACATAAGCATCTTTCCATTACTGGGAAAAGGATGAAGAACCTCATATACATAGATATGGATCCACATATGAGATCCCTGCATTCTTCACATAAAAGAGACATAACCCATGATGATGTTTTAGGGTAACTGGTCCCATATCAGGATTAGGAAGATATTAATGAACATATCTTAAGTCTATAAGGTAATCCTATAGTAGGTAAAAACTACCCCTAAAATAGAGTGATAAGCCCGACATCCCATCCTCTTGACCAATACGAGTCCTTAAGTGCCATGAGATCTGAAAACCCAGGTGACCGCCTACCTTTAGGAAGCAGGTCTATACCCATTTATAGATGGGGGAACTATTGGGAGGTTCCATTATAGATCAATAATGGTAAACTAATGTTAATGATTGTTCCATAAATAAAACCCCCATAATTGACTGTTAGGCCAAACTGGAACCATGTCAATGACAGTTCTCGGTCTCACTCTTTTCCCAATGAAACATAAATTTTGAACCATTATGAATCTATCAATTAAAGTATTGTGTTGTTATAAAATGATTCATTTTGTTTTCACAATATATGAAAAAATGGAAAACCCAACGAGAAACAATCAAATAACAGAATGATCGGTAATCATATTCCCGACCACTTTTTTTCATATCCTACACAAACAAAGATCATAAGACTAAAAAATATTATAGATGATCATTTGTAATTGGGGTTACCATAAATAATTCCATCATCTCTTTGAAAATTCTAATCAAGACGAATGGAAGGATTAGAAATAAAAGGAAAATAGTGTTAGCCATGTATATCTGATCGATCATACCATGCCTACAATATTGCACTAATAGGTATCCTTGTTCATTTTTTTCTGCATGACTACAGATATTGTTCTCATAAATAGAATCCTGATCCAAAATATTTCTTCATCATATAGGGACAGTTTCAGTAAATCACCCACAGCTACAACCCCCACAGGTCAAAAAATGATCTCATATACTCAACCACTCCAATGAGAGGTGGAAAACGCAATAGACTGAGAATTAAATATATTTTGTATAATACTAACCCTAGAAGATGACCATGAAGTTCTAAAATTATTCAAACCAGCGATTTTGCATCGATTAGGTAAATCTATAGCTAAGATAGTGGCCCTCATCATCAGAGCAAACCATTTCAATATATTATACCAAGAGTGACCAAAAGACTCCTTAAGTTACTAAGGAAGGTGGGTCAGGATGTCAAATATTTCTCCCTTCCCGTTTTTGATCCACTAAGGAGGTAACCTTTCAACTAATGTCTCCAACATCATCCCACTAGTACCCATTATTTTCCAACTGAGGGTACCAACCAACATACTGCCACCTATGACACCCATGCACGAGCAGTAATGAAGAAACATTAGGTGAGAATGATGCTGGATATCCATGAATGGGATCATATCACCACTCCATTTGAAGATTTATTCTGGAATATACCATAGTTAACCATGGAAAAGGATCTTATATCCACCCCCTCAGAACAATACTATGGGAATATTCTGACTTGTAGGAATGGGGGTGGCACATATCCCCACCCTCATGCATGAAGCCTGTCAGCTTATTTTGGAGGCACAAGGAAGAAATAAGTGGGTGAATATCACCACTTCAAATGAAAACTTCTTCTGTATATAGTGGGGACTAAAAAAATTTATGTCTTATATACCTACACACACTTAGATAAAATGCCAATAAATTTAGCTATTGCTGAATAACTATGCTGAAATATTTTGGAACAAGTACAGATACAGGGACTAACACATATTCCTCTCCCTATAGTCAGGATATCTCAAAACTCCAATAATTATGAACAAGTGGATTTACTGAAGGAAGAACACATTCCTTCTCCCATCGAGGAGTATTATCATCATATTCAAATAAAGGGTGAGACATATGCCCATGATCATACTCTCATTCCAAATAGATCTCACCAGGTGAGATTGAAAGATGCCTTAGGACAAGGGAACATGCATATTGAAAAACTATGACAAAATATTACAAAGTACCATGATAGGGCTCATATCCTTGTTCAGGACAGGTTTTTCCATGTGAGGGGGGAACAAGCCTCAGGATATGCTCATATTCCTATCGATGAAGTCTAGTGGCATACTCAAAAATCCCAGGATCAAGCATATGTCCCCATTCTAGTTGGGGATTACCATGTGAGAATGCCGCAGGCCTTAAAAAAGGCTCATATTCCAATTAGTGAATCTTTTTTGAATAATCCATAAGATCATGGAATCTAGGAACATATTCCAACTTCCATTAGCAAATGACTACAACAGCATCATTCTGAGGAAATATAGGAGGAGGCTCATATCCCTTCGTCAATTTCAGAGGTCCATCAACAATTTTTTTGGGGAATGCATATATAGACAAGGGTCATATTCCTATTCAAACTGGGGATCACTAAGTAATAGAAAAACATTCCTTAAGGAAAGATTATATTCTGGTTACAAAAGACCAGTAACATATCTTAAAGGCTCAGGATCGGCATCATACACACATTGTGACTGAGGATAGCCATGTGAGAATTGAAAATTCCTCAGGAAAGTATCATATTCTAATCAATAATGAGAAAGATCACTAGAATATTCCATAAATTATCAACAGTGGGATCATATCCCCACAAAAATGAATAGTTATAACTATGTTTTTTCTAATGTACTACAACAGGCTCATATCCCAACATAATTTCAAAACGTATGTCGGAATAATCTAGCCACAAAGATGATCGAGACCCATACTCCTATTATTCACAATGTATGTTTCCTTGGGGTAGTTTAAGATACATTCTCAACACCAGAAGTGTCTGACAACTCTTCAACTGATGAAAAAGATGATCATTAATCATGGCAATCGCCCTCATGTTAGTGCGGAGATAGATCATAAGGAGTTTACACCTGACATCAATTGTACTCAAACTCCCCATGGAGAAGTATCCCTTGGACAATGAAATAATCCCATTTCCCATACACATTTATATTTGGAGACATTTTAAGCCCCAATTATTTCATATAGAGAGGTTCTCAGAACCTTGAGGTCATCCATATATAGTTCTCCATCAACTTCTAGAAGCACTCCCCTCTGGTTAGTAGGAGTCTCTAAAAAGAATATTCTATGGTGTGGCCAGATGGAAGTGTTTAATTTGTATTACCAAGAGGATTAAATTTACATATGGATAGATTCAATAATAAATAACATCCCCATCAAATTCTATCCCCTGGCCACTTTTGACTATGAGATCCCATATGTTCTAGAAAAGCAGTTCATGTCTTGTCTTTGCCAAAATATGTGGGCCACCCATCTATGACTCAAGGATCTATATCTCTCTTATCTAGGATACTAATTCCAACTTAGAAAAATAAAGATAATTTGTTTTCATCTAGACTGGGCCTCTCTATCAATTTCTTGAGATCAAAAACTAGAAAATCACAACACAAATACGTAACAAGATTTCCCCCATTGCATCATAACCCTTTGGAAAAAGATCTATGAAACCATGTCCTGAATCTATATTATAGGATGGAAAAGGAATGGATAATTACACTTTTCCACACAACTAGAATAGTATAACCACTTTGACATGATATCCTATAATGTTGTACCCTCCAGTGAAATCATGGGACCGTGTAACGCTCAGGATAGTTTGTCACTAAATTGAGATTCCCCCACATAAATAAATCATATAAATCATGAATGGAGGGATAGGATATCCAACAAGACCTCAAACTATTCCACTCAAATAAATGAAAATTCATTTCAAACATGGATACCAAAGTTACGATCACTCTAAAAACTCCCAATAAATAATGGTTCTCATCATGGGATGATATCCCACCCCGCTCCTTTATGAGCACAACTACACCAAATCAAATGTGCCACAATAGTAACTACCTTATCATCCATCTAGAAGTGTACCCATATCATCAGGATGAGGGAATATCTATAGCCGCCTACACCTCTTGGATAGTAAATTCTCGATAGGATTAAGGACATACCATCATCAATTGCAAACAACCACCATTTCGTTAGGATGGGCGACTTTATATCTCAATCACAATAACCAGGTTCATCATTCCATGAAATGGTCTTGGGTTCATCAATGATGATTCTAGATCAACCCCACCCTACTAGGATGGGGGAATTTATATCTCATTTTGCATCCTGGGAATTGTCAAATCATTGACTAGAATCTTTGGGTCATCAACAACAACACCAATCAATGATAATTGACGCCTCAAATAACCCCCATCAATTATGGATGGGTTAATTTTCACCACCATCATCATCATAGAGAGAAACAATTTTCTCCAGATTGGGAGGAAAAGGTCAATGATTGGAATCCCACACATTCTTCCTGGCATAATACAAAACTCTTCAATTCGGGGCTCACTCGACCATTATGAATGGAAACATTGTTAAAGTCATTACTCATGAGCTAGGCCAGGAGGAATGTATGATAAATAAAATCAAACCCCATAGGGATTTCTTGCCAAAATGGACCAATATAGTCAAGAGCTCAAATAATGACCCTAATGAAGGCATTTTAATATCATCATGTAGTGTAAAAGTAATGGTACAACCACTATTTCCCGACATGCCTATATAAATTTCATCATTGTCAACATGGAATCTAGAGTGGATAAATATGAAAATGAAGTTGGATAAAACATGGAAAATCTACACTAAGATAAAGGTGACATTGATGCACCAACTAAGGATGCCCGCACCCATAACTACAGGAGGCTCCAAAATTTGGAACCTCAGAATAAATATTTGTCAACTCCACAGTGGAACACTGCCATAGAAAAAGGGAAAGGTGTTGCCAGATCCCAATGACCACACAAAAGAGTTGAGGTTACCCCTATGAATGATCATATGTAGCAATATGGGAGTGAAATACAAACTCTTAGACAACTCAATCAGGAGATACTCAGGGGATATATCCCCACTGGGTATCATCTTTAGGCTGAGTTGATTATACCTCTTCTCATAAAAGTTTATCCACCAGTGAAAGAATAATTTGAGCATAAAACTTGCTCCAGATCTAGGAAGATGGTATACATATATGAGGTGGTTGAAAATGACTGTGAATTCCATCTTTTGTGGAGAAAACTTCTCCCCCACTACGTAAATCATTCAGTCTTAGTATGAATCGAGAATTAGTAGGATATGAAGGAAATGACACATCATCGACCCCATCCAAATCACTATAGATGGGGAGGATCAAATAAAAGTACCCACAGAGATACATAATTTCATAGAGCCCCTAACTACATGAATGAATTCTATGGAAGGGAGAGATGCACTTATGTAGCCTGAGAGGAAGCCATATCTTAAGTGGGTAGAAAACACTTTTCATCCACCCAATTTCTATAACCACAACCTTTCTACCTTTGACAGTGTGGGTGGCCCCGATCATAATCTCACACAACGTGTATCCCAATATGGGGTGATGATGATCCCTTGATATCAAATAGAGGCTAAAAGTATGAGGTGATTTTTTCATACTCTCGTTAGGGCTATCCTTTATTTTCTACAATAGTTTTCCAGCAGGATATGTTGTAGGATTGGATGATCTTCATCTTTAGTTACATTACCAATTCATCTCCATGCTAAGTATAATGAAAATTTTCAACCTAAAAAACTGTAGGAAATGAAAAAATTAGAGGTTATATGACTACATTTCCAAGTGTAATGGTTTAACCTATTCACTCATCTTACCTATCTCAGAGGAAGAATTGTTGGAGTTCTATAATGAAAATCTCTGGGTTGAGTTTCATAAGCCTTTGGTCCCACCGATATATCTAGGACGGTTTTTCAAGTTCACAGAAATGAAACAACATATTGAATATTCCATTATGAAAACCTGATCCAAATCACATCTTAAGACCTTATCACAAGGTAAAATGATAGGCAAATAATAAGTTGTAGCTATCACTCTCATGCATGTATTAGTGCCCATACAAGCACATAGGCATGTCCTGAATAGCCTAACACCTCCTGTTGAATGGAGAAAACTATGGAATCGACCTTGTACTAAGCTCATATAAATTTGTGTCTCCTCATATTTGGGAAACAAATGAATGAATAATTATCCTTCCAAAATTAATAGGTACCTTATTATTTTATTGCATCCATGGACAGTAACATGATTAATCTTTGAAAACACAAGAATCCTGATATGTTTGACCTCAAAAACCTTCTTGACTAATTCCCTTTCCATAGAAGGATAGGTCTTAACATCTAGGACTGATTTATCTTCAAAAATATCCTTTAGGGCATGGTTGATTCTAGACAGTTGGTGTTATATAACTCCTCTCAGTAGGTGGCCTTCATAATCATTGTCCAGTCAGAAGAAGAGGATGGTTGGAATAATTTTCTAGCCACATTTACGTGGAGGTTTAATAACAATAAGACGTAGAAAGCAGTTGAACAACCTCATGAAATACTAATAAAACAACTACACATACTTGGAATAGCTCCACCACATAATGTGGTAACATCATATATTCCTTACAAGGGTGGGCGCGACTAAAAAAAGCATGATGAAATATAATAGTAAGAGTCATATTCAACTCCATCACATGTTATTACTCTTGTATACTTCTTCCCTGAAACATTTTAACCATGGGAACCCCCCACTAAATAGAATCCTCATCATACAAAGAGATCATCTTTGGTTATATCAACATAATAGGCCTAGAATACCTCTTATTTGATGATGAAAATGCCTCAAAATATGAGTTTCCCATGCATAAATCTGGAATGGGAGGCCTCATTCATAGGAACCAAGGATACAAGGGACATTACGGGCATGGTTGAGCCCAATATTTTAGTCTCATCCCCACAGAGGGCATATACATAGTAGAGACTCATTGTAAGGTAATAAAGTGAGCCCAATAAATACATAGAGGCGTATCAAAAGCATCCAATGGTCATATGTACCCAATTGTATTGCATGACATCCTAGTGGGGGTAGGATTATCTAATCAACCTATAAAACATGTAAGGTCTTCATTACCTATTCTCTTGGAAGTAGATTCTCCTACAGCCTCTTCAAAAATATCATGATCATATACTTTAAGTGAAACAGTCCCAAATCCACATTTCTAGTATCAAACCCACCTTGGATTCACTAACCTCTAGCACATAAGTAAAACATTCTAAAGTAGTTGGTAGTTTCCCATCCAATCTGTAGATCCTTGTTGCACTTTATCTTTTAAAATAAATTACGAATAAATTCATTAAGTCCATTCAAATACAATAGAAATTTTTTATTAAAAAATTCATTTCTTATGAGGTCTATCAAATTTAGACCATGAATATAGAATGCCATGACTCCATATTTTTCATAGATCATGACCAAGAAACAATTATTCAAGGGCACATCATACTCCTATATGTTTCATGAATAATCAATAATGTCAACATCCGGATGGATCTGATTAATAATGGATCTTGGATCAATATCATCTCAATTAAAACCTTCCACTCTTTGGGATATAGAGAAGGGGGTTTCTCTCCCACAATTTTGGTCATTCAATGGTATGATAAGGGTGATCAAAGACCTGTCGGGAAGGTCAAACTAAAAACACAATTTGGAGAGCTCACATTTGAAGATGATTTTATGGTTATCCAGTATGACTCCATATAAAATGACCTACAAACAAGGAAATGACTCCATATCCACATAGTGGAACCTTCAACATTCCATCAATGTCTTAAATGCCCCATCGATGAAAAGTTATGCATACACAGGTTATAGATCCTAATGCCTTGGTTACCACCCATGAAAATCCTTGGAGTCTACTTGACACTGAATATGACTCCACAAAAAACTAGTAAGAGTAATTGACATGTTCCCAAAGTTCCAAGATCTTCCTTTCCCTAGAGACACTAAAAATAAATCATATCTAGTAACACTATGCAATGGTGAAGGTGGTAGGGGATCATAATGTATCTTCTCCAGGACTCTCTCACCCTGATAGTGATAAAGATTCCCCCAGATTTCCATCTTTTTCTAAAAATTTCTCCACACAATTAGAAGTGAACGGAAATGAGGATGCCTTAAGAACACCCCTCCCATATTCAAGGAAGGAGTCTCCACCAACATTATTGAGATATGGTAGATAAATCTAGAAATAGAAGAAGACATGTAGCCTACTCTAATTACTCATTCCATTCCCCTAGAAGAGAAATATATATACATTATATTTTTAAAGTATCACTGATATTTGTTCTCTTATAAATATTAAAAAATTCCCTGAATGAATTCATATGTGTCTATAATACATATTTTTCTTCTGGATGAGAATAGAATCTTCAATTAGGTAGCCACAAAGAATCACCCCTCTCATGACACCAATGTAGAGGTAGAAGATAATCAATTTTTCAAAGAGAACATTGTCTGAGAAGTGAAATCCCCAAGATGGATGGCCCACACCATCCCTGTCAAAAAAAATAATTGGAATATTAGGGTCTACATTTATTTCATTGACCATAATTGAAACTACCCAATGGATGATTTACCATTACAGATCACAAAAATCTTGATCATTTAAAGAGATAGATTCCAAGACCTTCCCTTCATGGAAGGGTATTCAGGGTAAACTATAATAAATATGTCCCCTATAGATGATGAATACACTACCTTCAAAGAACCTTAGGGGATATCTTTCTATTATTTCATTCCCTTTGGATTAAATAACACTTTTGCAACATATCAATGCACCTTGAATCATACCTTTAAGACATTATTTCAAAGCATTGTAGAATGTTATGTCAATGATCTGGTTGTCTAATCCCAATATAAATGTGATCACTTCACAAACCATAAAATAGGCTTCGACAATCTATGATAACATAATTTTAAGATGAATCCGCTGAAATAAACCTTCAGGGTAACATCATGAAATTTCATTGGCTTTTTAGTATTCCACCGCAACACTGATCTTGACCAGGAGAAGACTAGTGTTATTTTAGATATCTGACCCTAGAAATATAAATGAAGAGAGGGATACCTAAGGGAACCTCACCTACATTTATTAATTTATATCCAACCTAACTAGAAAAGAACCCCCCCCCCCCACTAGGGTAATGAAAAAGGAAATATCCTATGAATGGGATGAGGACTATCAATAATCAATCGAAAGTACCAAGTGGTTTTTTCTGCACCCACTAGTTATGATTCCTATAATGGAAGGAAGTCCAATAATATTGTATGTGGACCCCATGGAATGCTCAATAGGATCTCTCCTCACATAGATTAATGATTTAGGGAGAGAGAACAATATCTACTACCTCATCAGGACAATGTTTGTTACTGAGACAAGATACTCTACTGTCGAGAAGAACTTCCTAGCACTCATCTTTATATGGGGGGAATTGATGCATTACTTGAGGAACCAAAAATTCTACCTTGTCTCTCATATCGATCCACTCAAGTACATCCTAGTTCATCTTATATTGACTAGGAACATAGCTCAGTGGGTGGTCATTCTGAAGAGATACGAAATTTAACCCATATTAGAGAGTTATGTGATAGAGAAATCCCTAGTTTATTGATTCGTAGAACTTCCTACCCTAGAAAATACACTAGTGGACCTCAAGATTATAGATGAGAAGGTATTATATTCCCATGATACTCACTGTACATGGGAGATATATTTTGATGAAACCTCATGAAGTCCTTTTGAAAAAATAATGGAAAACCCAATGCTAAGTTGGTTTTATCTAGGGATTGTATTTGTATCTTCATACAAAGAATTTTTTTCTTGGTAATTTTCATTATTCAAAGGATGCACAAACAATGAGTTGGAATTCATTAGCCTCATTTCTGGGTTGGAACGAGACCTACAGATGCATATTTCCTACCAAAATACCAGAGGGGATTTGAAACTAGTGACATAGCATATCATTGGTGAATATTCAATCAAAAAGGAACAACTGGACCCTCTCACTGGCTACATTATAGGATTGAAAGAATATTTCCCATTTTATCCCACATTTCATCAAGTTTCCTACTCATAAAATGATCACACAGATGCATTGGATACTATATCCACTTTCCTAGACTAACCAGGTTATGATAAATTAATAATTCATATCACACGTCAAAGAATTTCCTTTTCAATTGTCATATGTGTTATGGAAGAAATAAATCTAGTAAAAAATTCCCTAGAGTTTGACGAATTAATGAACACCCCAGGATGGATGGATCCCATAGTTGGTTTTCGCCAAAAATAGGTCTCTCTTGATATACCGAGATAAAATGAAATATATTTGGCACGATTCATGGAACATTACCCAAATACATAGTCCAAATGAGTAGAAATCCTTGTACAATCAGGGAATTGATGAAATCCACCTCATATGCATAATATAAGGTAAACTTTATTCCATCATGGAGAAAGTCCATGCATGATATTTTGGATCCCATCAATCTCGGACCATGATCTCTCTCAAAATCAATAGGTTGGGATATTACTGGAAAACCTTGATACATTACCATGAAAAATTCACCATGAAATTTCATGAATTCCAAATCCATGAAAACATCATCAATCAAACCCCAGAATTTCTATGTACAAATATATATTCTTGTCCATTTTTTGTATAGGGAATGGATTTCGTGGGGCCATATACATCTACCATATCTAAGAATTTCAAATACATGCTTACTACTATTGAATTATTTTCATAATTGGTTGAGGAAATACCAATCAAAGAATTCGGGATAAAGAATATCATCATCTTTGCAGAGTCCCATATCATCACTAGGTTTGGGATCCCTCACACAATATTGACAGAAAATGGCACTAACTTCTATTCTATAGAGTTAAAGAAAATATACCAACAATACAATATCGAGTCTAATCATTCATCTCACAATCATGTAGTAAAAAATGGATAGATAGAGGTCTTCAAAAAGACTCTGTAAAATATAATCCCAAAGATGGTTAAGAATGATAAAAAATATTGGTCGTACAAGCTACTCCATGTTTTATGGGCATACCATACAACCATGCATATTTCTACACAAGAAACACTATTCTCATTAGAGTACGATACCAAGTAAGTATTTTTTATGGAGTTTTATCTTCCTTAACACCAAATAACCATTTAAATAGAACAAATAGATGATGATAAATCATAAAAGATACTGGATGAATTGGATCGTCTCAATGAGAACATGTTGTGAACATTTCATAATATTGAGATTGATCATAATTAGATCACATTAAAATTTAATAAAATGGTTCACCTCCATTCATTCCTCTACGGAGAACTGGTATTTTCCCTCAAAACCAAAATGACACTAGGTAATAAGCCTCCAAAATAGGACCCATATTGGAATGGCCTTGCATAATACATAAGATCTTTCATAATGAATCATACTCATTAACAATAGTGGATGGGGAGTGTGTCACACCACATACAAATGCAATATTTCACAAGAAATAATTTTCATATATATCATCAAGAACCTTATATCCTGACCACATTATGTTAAACTATACGGAGATGTCATCACCACATGATGTTAAACATCATGGTAGATCATCCAAACCACATGATGATAAACTATATGAATATGTTCTATTTTCATGATTTTAAACTGCAAAAGTTATTCCTACTTACATAACTTTAAATTACCCAAGATCATCCCAATATCAAGATGATAAACTACGCAACACCTCATGTCTTAACAACAATACGTTAAACTGCATGATGTCTCACATCCTCACCACATAATGTTAAATTTTATGGAGTCATCCAGATCACATGACATTAAACTTTACAAAACTCATCCTTGTTATATGATGTTAAACTACACACATAAATACCTACTGAATGATGTTAAACTATAAGGTTTAATTCCTCACCATATGACATTATGTTACATGGAAAACACAGTCTCACTAATTACTCATCATACACAAGTCAGATCTACATGAATTAGGGATGTGATCCCCCCCATCCCCATGTGAGAGCCAGGTCCACATAGGGAATCTCCATCTAAGAAATATGTATGTCTTGATTCCAATAATCACATGAAACATAATGATTCTATAACCACTAGTGTTGTGCCCATCCACATTCTTCCTTTTTTCCTTCATGTCAAGTGCTCCATGTCCTTATTGTGGAACATTAAAATCCACGGAAAATACCCTTTCTGCATGAATTTAAACTACACATTTTCGTCTTGAAATATGTTCAGGTTGATTCTCTTTTACAATGAGATACATTGGGATGTCACGATAATATATAATGGTCCATATCATTTTTTATGAACTATGTGTTTCTAGATTATTTTTATCATCGAATACATAGTGATGAATGAACCTCTAGTTTTGGGTCCTACCACAACCTTCCTTTTTTCCATCATGTCTGGTGATCAATGTCTTTACCAAAATATGTTAAAAAGAAAAACTAATGTCATCTTTAGATGACATTAAACAACATGGGTTTTCTAGAACTATGTATGGTTTGATTATCATTTTTAATGAGATATATTGAGATTCCCTAATCCTATATGTTGGTCATATCACCATATGATATGAAATACCCATTTCCTATCCTTAATGGACTCTACATTATGAAAGAAACACTTTTCATTCATTGTTTCTCCCATCAAGAATATCCCACGTGAGATTAGTAATTATAGTAAGGGATTCCCCATACAAAAAAGGCTTGAAATAAAATGAAAGTATAATCATGGTCTTGAATGAATGAACATAGAAGGTATACCATGACTCCTCATCGTATGATGGTAAAATGCATGGATGATGTCCCTTGCATGACATAAAAGTATACATTACTATATACCTTAACTAAGAGGACCACCATTTATGGTGTCAGTCTCCTATCACACCAGTATTCAAGAACTATGTGTGACTTGATTTATGACATGATAGGAAATATAGTGACACATGAGTCTTTAATTATACGTTCAATCATGAAAAATATAAAAATGAAGGCTCTCTTTGTGTAGGACAATCTTGTGAAGAAAATTCATTCCTCAAGAACTATGATTGGTTTTATTCATATTACCATAGGATGTGTAGTGATGCCCAAATTTCCATCCTTGGGTCCATCCACAAATCTCCATTTTTTCATGTCAGAAAGCCCATGTCCTTTCCACTTGACATTAAAATTGTATGTTTCTTGAAGTACTATATGTGTATTGATTCTTCTTAAAATATGATACATAGGGAAACCTAGATCTATAATCCTGAGACCATATAAAAATATTAACAAAACAATTAACACCTATGTGCATAGGTCCGACATGCATAGAGAGTTTCCCATTCAAGAACTATGTGTGGCTTTATTCCTATCATTACAGGATAAGTAGTGATTCCTGGATATCGAATCCTATATCCAACCAAAAAAACTAACAATAAATGAATCCCAACTGTGTATGGATTTATTCACATCAATTCATTTTTCATAAGTACAAGATAGATCTAAATTCATACTTCTTGTGTACTGAATATATCATGCACAAATTCTTCATGTTATTTCCCACATCCTTAACACATGACATATCTAAAAGGAAAATGTATTATTTTCATGAAATTAAAACAACACAACTATAACACCTTCACCACATTAATATAAACAAAACAAAAAAATTCCTTACCACGAGATGTTAAGCATCATGTAAAATGACCCAACTACATGATGTTAAGTTGTGTAGATCGTTATCTATTTTTCATCCTTTATAAAAAGACCATAAGATCCTTTCCCTAGTCAGCCATAGTATTGGGTGCTTCCATCATATTTTAAAGAAATTCAATCCATAAGATACACATCCTTTTTTAAGGGGTTCATGTTTTGAAAAAAATTCTATGGCCTTCAAAAAGGATACAAATCTTTAGAAGACCCATTTCTTAACTATACATGTATACCTATGGATACTGCATATGCTTCTATGGTCTTCAACCGAATGTGTTACTCTAAAAAATTTATTTTGATCCTTGTGATCAGTAACATAACCACATAATAAATCAAAACCTCAGTGTGATCTGAAATACATCTGATATGTTTTCCCATATCATTACTTCTGACCTAAGAACCTTGATCTGAGATTACAACATTTTTATATCCCACTCAAAAGTATTTGGGGGTACTCATGGCCCTGAGTATCCTAATTGGGATCTTTTTTATCACCCCCATATTAGGCACATGCACTCCATGACCATAAACTATATACACTTTGGCCAATGTTTTACAACCTAAAATTATAGCCTATAGTGGTCCAAATCTCTAGACATTAAACTGCTAGTGAAAGAGACACAAAACTTTTCTGGTCAAAACCCATCAATTGGTAGTATAATAAAAAATAATAGCCTTTTCTCTCTATACTATTCATATCTTGAGTTAGGAACAAATTAGGGTGAAAATTAATTAGGTATAAAGTTTATAGGGTCTACTTTATATCCCTAGTAAAATCCAATAAATACACTTTGGAACCCCTGGTTCAAGAAAACATTAGGGTAATGATTTTTAATATCTCCTCAACTCAATAATATATTTTCTAGGTAGTGACATAACATTTAGGGTGCTTGAACCCTTCTTGGATATTACACTTTCCACAAATCACACTTAATGATTTGAGTGACTCTGATCACCAAAACCATTCATGGACCCTAGAAAGGATACCTAGATTCAAGGTACCCTTTGAAAGATTATTAATGCATTCTTATAGCTCTTGCATATACCCTTATGGCCATCATCCAAATGAATTATTCTCCAAAAAGTTCTTTTTGATCCTTCTGATCCCTAACATCACTATGGGAGAACCCAGAAAACTAGTTTGTTTTGGTTCATTCTAGGTATGATTGTCCCATATCATCCTATTGAACCAGGCACTTTGGAACATGATTTACAATCTCCATACCAAACAATCATATCATATTTGACCTCATTAATTCTATGACACCATGTTTTGAATACTTTATCAAGGAAGTAATGAGAAACTCCATTACCAAAACATATATGGCCCATTCGTTGTGACTCAAAACCACATCTTGTAGGGAATGATCTCAACAATTTAAGAGCCATGTTTTCCTTGGGTTCTAGAATCCTTCCTAAATAGCATTCCTACCATATCCATCCTCATCATCTAAATGTTTGAGTCTTCAAAAATATTACATGGCCATCAAAAAATAGTGGATATCATGTTTTCTTGACCACTCAACTGATTTATAAGGGAATTAACCAAAAAAATTAAAGTCATATCCTCTTACTAAAAAAGGACATTTAATCCTTATGATACCGCAAAAACACCGTGGTCGAACCTGTAACCTCAGAGTATTATGATTCATCCATGAAATATATGCCTCATCCCACAATCACAAACTCAAAACTTTGGGATATGATTTATATCATCTAAAATACTATTATTCATATGTACATAGAATCCTAAGTATTTTCCCTCCACCAATATTACCTTCATAAATCTTCCTTGTCCCTTGGATAAGATAACCAGCTTCAAGAGACTCTTTTCTTCACTATGTATGTATACCTATAGATCCTGTATATTCACCTATGGTAATTAACCAAATGTTTCACTGGGAAAAAATGGATTTATGATCCACATGATGCTAGAAAACACAATGGAAGAGTCTAGAACCTCAGTGTGTTTTGGTATATTCCAAGAATTTCTGCACCATATTCCATGTTCATTGATCAGGTCCAAGCTAAAAGACACTAAATGAAAGAAATAGAACTTATAAGGTAAAATAAACACAACTAAAGTGATATAAGGCATAAACTAAAAGACCCTAAAATAAATAGATATAAGTTCTAAGATAATAGAGTTTAACTAAACTGGTAGAATGTTTGAGCTAAATGATAGTAAATAAATTGATATAAGGTCTAAGCTAAAAGATCCTAAACTATTTAAATAGACGGTCTAACTAGAAAATACTCTAAACTAAATTGATAGAAGATATGATTAGAAAGACCCTAAACTAAAAAGATCGAAGGTCAAATATACAAAACCCTAGACTATAATGACACAAGGTTTAAGCTAGAAGGCCCTAATCTACAACATGATAGAAATCTATCCCGGTAGAATGAAGAGGATTTTAAGGACCACCATATGGACTTATAAGTAATATATCTATGCTTTACAAGTCTATAAACTTCAGAAAAATTAATATAACCCATCAGGATATATATTTTACCAAATTATCCTTTTGAAAAGAAAGTAATATCCATGTAGATAGAGGAGAAATATCATGAAATAATCTCTTATTAGTGGGAATTCATGATAATTTCTGAAGAATAATTTGTTAGTATTTCAACATTTAGTTCTAGGAATTCATGTTTACATGATATTATCCAAGGTATGGGTATTATTGGTTATTCATATAATATCATATTAAAAAAACTTCATGAATATCCTAGATGAAAGATAAACTGAATAGTAACATGGAAGTTTAAGAAAATTCATTCATTGAAATTATGAAAAATGGGGGAGGAATATCAAAACTAATAAATGTATTTGATGATGTCAAAAAAATAAAAATACATTTCAATGACCTATCTACAAAAAAAATTATTGATTATGTTTTCTAGGAAGGCAAGTGTCTAGTGGGAAGCATTGATTTAATGCCAGAGTATTGTTTGCCCCGCCTCTTCTACTTCTTCCCTAGGATGGAGATTTTTTACTAAAGTGGTTAACTCCTCAAGCCTCTTCTAATAAGATTCCATTGAGTATTATTATGTTAAAATTTAGGACCTTAGGCAGGTTATGATCTCCTTGTGACTCTATATTTGGGATTCCCATGTCTCCATCTGTGTTTCTAGTTTAGATATCAACTAGAGACCTTGCTGTAATGCCTCCGAAATCTCCTTCATCTTCCCAGCAATAGGTTCCTTGATTGAAAACTAATCCAAGTCCCTCCTCGTGGTGGCCAAATATTTCTATGTTAGAAGATTTTTCTTCATGATTTCATACAGTGGTTTTTGATCAAAACCACTTAATCCTAAATCATGAAATAAATGATGATGTTATTCCCCTTAGTAAGAGAATAATTACAATGTATTTTCTATAATAATGAAATGAATCTATTTCTAGATCATCCAATATTGTGTTTGATCATCATTGGTCGATGTATTGGGTGTGGTATAGGGAGGAATAACCATTTGATCCAATAAGGAAGTAGGAGAAGAAGTATCATATGATCATCTCTCAACAAGCATATCATTTGTATCATATTCCAAAGGACTAATTTCCTCAACAAAATCACTCCCACTATCAAGATAATCATCACTAGAATGAGTTATATTCCATGATTTAATTCCCAATTCTTCAAAAAACTCCATTGCCTCTATAGAAAGTGGGGTTGGTGAGGTAAATGGATTTTCCACATGACGGGCCAGTTGGCTTGGCACACAATCTCAATAACCTGCTAACCAATATTTTGTATAATCCTTGGTAAGGAAGGTCAGAACATCAGTATATAATAAAATTATCACAACATCAGAATCTTCATGTTACATAATCATCCAAAACTAGAAGATGACCCTATATAGTCTTTATCCACATAAACCATCCAAAGATAAAAAGGATACCCTTTTGGTGCATCCAAACTAATGGGAAACCTAATAAGAGACGTATGGATCATAGATGATCAGTTATCCCACCCTAAATGCAAGAACCCTATCCTCAAGACTGATTGTATATGACCTTTCATAAATGGAACCACTGTCTTTATCAATAATCATCCTTGTCGATGCATGGTAATTAGTAAAATCAAAGCTACTGGGTTGGATCAATGCATCCCAAAACATGGTAAGGAATATCGACGTGGTACCAACCATAGATATATTAGGTATACTGGGATGGGATAAGGCATCTAGGATCCTAGTGTAATTGTAGTATTCATAAAAATGTAAATAATTCCCTATCCATCTAACCAAAACTGGTAAATACCACTTATCCTGTAGGGGATAATTCCTTATTGAAAGTGGCCTAAGAGTTGGTAAAGTCATGCAAGGATCAAAACATAAAAATTGAGGTGTTTTCCTTTTGAAATTTGTTCTTCAATTACCAACATGATAAAATAGATCCATGTTTCAGCATCCCTAGTTGGGAAAATCCATTTGTTAAAAAAAATGTCCATAAATCCCTCCATCCTACATCTTAGAGAGATCTCTAAGTTCACTCGGTATCCTCATGAAGTATTGTCCCCAGATTCTAGGATGTCCCATTCCGTGCCAACACTATTGCGGGCCTATTGAGAAGGAAAACAATGGGGGAATATGTTAGTCATCCTAACCCCGCCACAATAATATAAAATATTGACTCATTACTTGAAAGAGATGAGTGAAAACATTATCAGATCATTACTCTATTTCCCTTCACAATAGTAATATTTTTCTTCACTAACACTAGAGTCTTCAATGGATCATCCAAAACATATACAGCAGGGTAAAACTCATCATAAATCTCTCCAAGAGGGAGAGTTTTACCCATTTGGTTGATATCCCATAGTGTAGTGTCTACTTCACCATTAGACAAATTTAATTTGTTGGTACTATGGCACCAACGGAAGATCATTTATCAATATGGACCCTATGTAATGGGTCAGTGAACTTTATACATCTTTTCCTTTCCCAAAATGTTTATTACTACTCATCATAGAAATTACATCCAAGGAAAAGATAACATTTCAAGCTCCATTAACTGCCCATATTTTTCCTAGAATAGGAAAATATAATCAAGTAGTTATGAGAAATAGTTTGATGAGATAAATCACAACCATCTAAACCTAAATGCTGTTTTTCCTACATATAAGACAAACCTTGGGGTTGAGTTGCATCCAGATATCCTTTCTTGGTAATTTTCATCAGATAATAATGAAAAGATGTTTACAAAAAATGATATTGTAGACTAAAGTCATATAAAGGGATTAAAAATTGTCAAAAAAACTGAACCATAATTGAGGGATTAGGTAAGATTGAAGATAATCCTTAAGCTTGGGTGATAGGATTATCTCTAGAATATCATTATCAGAATACATGTGACATTTGGGATAATCATTGTGATTTCTATTAATAATGGCCCTTTTTTAGCTAGAGAAAAGGAAAAATTGTGATAACTAAAACACTTATAAATAATTGTAGGTGGAATATATCAGATAGATAAAACAAAATCTTATATTAAGAAATACATAATAAGATAGAAACAACATGAACATTGCATGAATAAACAGGGGATTCATGAATTGCATAAGGAATTTTTGAATCACCTAGATCCATATGGCCTTTTGGGTTTCATAAACCTACAGGTAATTGTTCTAGTTCATGAACCCATAGGGTATCATGAATGCACGTGACACCTCATATACTCAGGATTGCATGACCTTGACATGATCACACGAGTTGCATGATATTCAATGGATCTTATAATTGATCAAGAATATCCTACAAAACCCCAAAGAAAATCACATCCCCATTTCCAATGTACCATCAATTTCTGAAATTTAGTTTGTAGTAGTTTCAAATTGGTGCCCAAGAAAAAAATGGACTTGTGGAATAATTCTTGTGAAATCTGATTTATGGCATGGTCTCATGATCAGGTCTTGAGGAACGGTCCTACGACAAGGGCACATGACAGAAGAAAGGAGATATCACTCTATAAAATATAAAGATATTTAAATGAATCACTACCAACCCTGATTTATATCTAATATCATAGAATACCAAGCATTATCTGATAGACCAAAAATCACCCAAGATATTGATTCCTGAAAGATCTTATGAATTAATCATGAATTTACATTCCTCATAACCAATCCCTTATCCCCAAGAATGTCGGTACAAAAGGGGGAAATTTGTTGATTCCCACCAAATGAGGATCAACAAATCCACAAGGGAATAAATACATTGATATGGGTAAAATTTCCCTAAAAAATAAAAAAAGGAGACTGTGGTCAAAACTCATTGATCACATAAGCCTCCAGGAGATACGTGATCACGTGATCATAATAAGGTCACTCAAAGGAACCATTTTCAGTGAATATCATGAAATAGTTCATGTTAAGTCCCTTTGAAAAGTCTTAATGTTCTTATGATGGAATATCGGATAATTAGTGTTCATGAGGTGTCCAGATAAGATCCCCTTGGAAACGCGACTTGTAAACTGATGGGCGCCAAAAAACCTATCTATAAATCCCATGAATATAAGATAACAATAGGAAAATGTGGGAGCCTCATTTTATTATAAAACTCATGTGATGGATCACTGATAGGGAGAATGACGGTCCTTGAAAACATACAAGAAATTACATGAGACCCTAAGCCTTTGTAAAACAAGAAAAGTAAATAAAATTGAAAAGGGTGATGGAGCCTATTATAGTCGTAAACATCACACGATACACCTATAGCAACCCCCAAGCCATTGCAAGACCCCAATGACTTGTCTGTCTCATCTCATGAAAGAACACTAATATATTTTTCTCATCATGAAAAGAGCATCGGGTATGTCCAGGAGATCTTGCACTCCTCTTTTTTATACCTAGGTACAAATAGAAGTACATTCCATAAATTCTCATAAATATCCATGGAACCCTCATTGGTCACATGACACATCACAAAGAGGTAAATTATCTTTCTTCGATATTACTCATGCAATATCGCATGACTCCCAAAAATTGTAAAATAAACAAAGGAAAAAAAGAGGATTTAGTGACACTCAAAGTGATAAAACACTTGTGAAACACTAATAAGGTATACAGTATAGTCTTGTAAGACTCATGGATAAGTTTTCTAGATCCTATGAATTCCCCCTGATAGGTTATCCTTGTCTCATGAAATGTCTAATACAAGTCACATGAGATCATTCGAAGGCTATTCGATAGGTGCCCTAATCTCACATAGAATCTTTGACATGTCAATATAAAAATATTAAAGTCTTTTCTAATACCATAAATATTAAAAAATTACCCATTAATTTTAAATAATAATTTAAATGATGCATTGATGGGATAGACTCATGATTGCTGAAAATTAGGTGATTCCCTTTAAGTAATGCACAACAGTGACATGTAAAGATGAATGAATCCAAAGACCTTAAATGAATCCATCTTGGATTCATGATATATGTGTCATTAAAATAGGTGAACAACCATGGTGGATAGGCCTATAAATCCACCACCCCATTTTCAAATAATGGGTTGGACTTTTACATCCAAACACACTACCAAATCAGATTTTTCAGAGTGTATGATCTCACGATTGGAAAGTTTTCCATCATGTAAGAAACTATAGAATTGATGGAGCGATCATAAAACATGCATATTATCTCTGAGTGATCACTCATAGATGAGACAATGTACTAATGGAAGTACATGTGATGGATATCCTGAAAACCTACTAGACCACACGAGACATAATACAATATAACATTAAAAATATCTATGGAGTTAACAATATAAAGGGTGGAACAAAGACTAAAATACAATAGACTTAATAAAAAACATATACATTGATCCTCATTCCCTTCAAATGAACCACCCAGGTCATATAGTAGTATCATAACATGTTTCCTAGATCATGTGACACTCCTTTGGCATACTATTTGGATCATGAAAATCTCCCTATGCATGTCCAAGAAAGTCACTCAATACCCATAGGAATGACACCCATGTCTTAAGAGGCTATTTGGGATCACCATACTATCCTTGAAGTGCTCTTCAAAAATTTCAACTGGCCCAAATGGTATCACCCATTCATATTATTCAAGTCTCTTAGTTTCACCAGAGCATATCAATTGTCTCTCACGATGTCATTCAGGTGTACCAGTGAGGTATCGTGATTCCATCCAAACACATCATCCAGGAAATGAAACATACATTGAGACATTCCAAATTGAATCTCATGGTTACTTCAATGGGTTTCTAAATGCTCATGTGACGATAAATGGGAAATTCATGTGAATTATGTGACACCCTCTGAAAAATTTAACTGAGGCCGTTTAAAGGATTCTAGGATCAATATGCCAGGTCTTGTGTTGTCTTCTGAACAAGCCACCATTGATCATGAGACAACCTTCATACATTCCATCTAGATTATGTGAATTCATATAGTAATTTCAACTAGATCATAAAATATTTTTAGACATTTAAGGCATACACACTCCAACTTGTCAAGAATGAAATCAAGAAATGTTGAGCAGAAAATCAGCATATTTCAGGAGAGAAATAAGAGTATGATTGGAAAGACATCCTAGGATTTTATGAACTTATCCATCATCATTGTGTAATACCAAAAAATAAGGTCAATTCTAGTGTGTATTCTATAATTAACCAAACTATGAGTAATCTGATTCCTATCATAACAAGGATACATAGGACACCTCCCTCAAAACAGATCTCCACATTAAACTCTGAAGGGTTTTCCTAATGATTAATTCCCACACCCACTTAAGATATAAGAATGATAGCATTCCATATCTTATTTCTCACATCAATCATATCTCACATTGGATTAGGAATTCATAATAATAGTATCATTTCAATCATAATTCTCTATCAATCTAGGGAAATATCAGTGTGTAAGCCCTGACTAATTAAATTATGAGGACTCTCTTTCCAACTATAACCCGAATAAATAGGATGCCTTCCTAACACCCAAAAAACACAAATGGGAATCTACCTTGGTTTAAATCCTTTAATGTATATGTAATTTCATATATCATTTCTAAAAAATTCCCATGGGATGATCACTCTACCTCGTCACATATTGGACTATGATATCAATAGAACAATGATGACTTTGATTCCATCCACAACCAGGATATGTAAGAATCCTACCCAGGGCATGAGCTCTATAATAATCATCCCAAGTGTATTCCCAGTGCTTGATTATCATATCTCTATACAGTGAGGTTGATTACATATTATCCCTTGTTTCCCACACTAAGTATAGCTCACTTGGGATTAGGTAGTTTTAATAGTCATATCATTCGGATCATGAATCTTCCTCAAACAGAGAAATATCGTCATGAAAACACTATTGAGTGGAATGATGTAAACGTACCCCATATGAGGAAATATACCTTGGGGTTAGTCCCAAGGGTGTGATTGAACTAAAATAACTCTGATTATTTCCATAACTAGGATACATAGGATTTTTTTCTAAGTCCAAAACCCATACGGGCATCTATTTTGGTATGACTCTCCCATGTATCCACCAACTCAATCATCAGGACCCAATCATTCCCATGGGTAGATCATTATACCTTATCCTTTAGTGGAATAAGAAACCAAATGAACTATGAAAACTGTGGATCTCACCATAACTAGGATATATAGGATGTCTCCTCGTGACATGATCATGAATACACAGTGCCTCAGAGCACTCATATATATACTTTCTGTATGATGTTAAACTAAATGGGTTTAACAAATAATGTTTGTTTTGATGCATGTAATAACAAGGATATGTAGGATTCCTCATAATGGTTCAATCACTTCCTTAGGATAACAACCGCCTTCCTTCATGGAAACAAAATCTGAAGAGTCTTGATCTATGGTTTTGGAACATAAACAGCTGCCCATTAATGGGAAATGGATGATCACACTTGAATACATACAGATGTAATCACAGATAAGATCCCTAGACTCTGTATATAAAAGATACTAAGCCATAATTGTTTTCTAAGGGTAACTTGTCCCATATTGGGATGAGTAATTGATTCTCGAAAATATCTTAAAAACATAAGAGAGTCCCAGAGTACACAAAACTTCCCTCCAAAAGGTGTGATGAGACCTAACTCCCATCCTCTCGACCAATGTGAGTCCCTAAGTGCTATTAGTCTTGAAAACCAAGGTTACCACCTGGCTTTGAAAAGTAGGTCTATACCTAATTACGGATGGGTGAACCATTGGGAGTTTCCATTGATGTGAGAAAATGGTAACCCGATGTTAATGATTATGCATGAAATAAACCCCCAGTAATCGACCGCCAGGCTAAACTAGACCCATCTCATCAAGGTTTCCTGGTCTCACTCTTTTCATGGTGAAATAATGAGATATATTGAATTTATTATATATTAATGGTTAGGATATAATTAAAGGAGGTAGAAAAGGTTTTAAAATTAAAATGAATAGTTGAGATGATTTCTTTCTCTTTGAATAAACACATTTGGATCTCTCCTCAAGGGCCCCAAGGATGCTATTTTAATAATACCAAGACATATATAATATATATAAGGACAGTAAGAAGAGTTTTTTTTTCAATAAAAGTTTCTCAAGTTGTTTTAGAAAGAGAGGATAGGAGGTTTCCCTATATTAGAGTGGAAAGGGGTACCCTAGGAATGATTGAAAGTATTAAACTAATATAATTTAATTTTCATGTTCACATGTCAAAAAATAGATATATTTATAATATATGATGAGTATAAGAATAAATTATATAAAAAAATAATACATATGATTTTTTTATGTTTTAACCCTTATCTATTTTTTTAACACCCTCCTATCCCATTTAATGATCACCACAATAGCAATGTTTTCTTCTCTTTAAGGGTAAAAAAGATCCCATATAATTAAAAGTGGCCCTTAAAAAGGAAATGGTTGGTATTATATACATTATCCCATTAACTTTTCTAATGATATGCTTATTATTAATTTTAAATCAATTAATTTAAATTTATTTAACAGTAACTACCATTAATGTTTTTTTTGAGACTTGTATCATATATGACATTAAAAAATATCGTGATAGTAAATTATTTTGAATATAAAATTTTATAAGAAATGCACTATATATATCTGAAACTCAAGTAATATCATAACCCTCTTAATAAAATGTTACAATATATGTTTTTAAAACCATTTACTTGTTTTTAATATTTTTTGGACAAGCATTGAGTTGGTGTTGAATAGGAATTTAAGTAATTTATTTCAACACTAAAAATTTTAAAAAAATAACATAATAAATAAAATTTATTCATATTCAAAATAAAACATTATAAAAAAATTACTTTTTTATCCTTTTCAAAAATATTATAGATATTAAAATAAAGGAAGAGACTTTTTGAAATTTTCTGTTACAAAAAATAATTTAAAGGATTTAATAAAATAAAAAGGGTACAAATATTCCATATTTTTTAACATATGAAGGGTTGGTCAAATTAAAATCCTAAAATGTAGTACAATCATGTTTATTGTGGATAATGTAGCTTGATTTCATAGTTTTAACCTGAATCATCTCATTTTATCATTACCGCGGTGGAGATAATTTTAACAAGGTTACTATTCATTATGAACAAAATTTAAGTTTAACCATTTACCAAATTTAAAAATTATAATAAAAAATATGGTTTATATTCTATAAAATTATAACCTTATAAGTGGTAGAAAATAATTTTATTATAATCCTAAAAAACACAATGAAAATTGTTAGCCATAAAAATACATTTTTGAGTATAAAAATGTTTTTATATCAAGATTAAGCATAATATTGATTAAAATAACATTAATTGGATAATTTTTAATAAAAAGAAACAAATTAAATTTTAATACCAATTCTAAAAAATATTCCTTTATAAATACTTGAAAAGGAAATATATGTTTTTTAAGATTGGTATTTCTCTCTATTTGTAAAAAAAATTAATCTTTGTAGAAAAATATCAAAATTCCACATTAATATAATTTTTTCATGCCAAATTAAAAATTGATATCCATTTTATAAAATATAATTAATAAATTTTACAGAAACTAATTATGATAGTTTCTCACAAAAATCAGCAAATATCATTTTAAAGAAGAAGTATTTTAATAAAAAATGACTTTACTAAAAATGAGTGAATATTTATTATGAATTAATCAATATATTTTCATCATGTATGGCCTTTTTACATATATTTAATAATATAGTTACTTACCACCAATTTAGAGACTAGGTTATAGTAGTTATATTTAAAAAATAATATTTTATTTTCAATAAATCTCAATTTTATGTGTCCTATACTATATCCAACATAGTCTTTTTTAAAATAAATTTCATGTTATTAAACACATCCTACAGCCATAAATTTGGTTTCCATCCTATAATTAAATTATTTTCCCTAGGAAACTGAACCTTGACAATAAGGATTAATAAATCATCAATAGTATAAAAAAATTTCAAACTCAATATTCAAATTACAATTCCCATATATACTTGATGTTTAGGGAATTCCAGAGTTTTCTAGACTCTCCTAACACCTACATTATCAGTTCCAATGTAAACATCTTACTCGATCTTACCATGAAATCATAAACCGAAAAGGGATACTCAAGAATCCTGACCCCCACCAAATAACCTATCCTCTGATATAATTTTTCATGCAGCAACCAAATTCATCCTTCCATAAGATAAGAAAACTTTCTTTTGACATGCCTGGGGTGTCTTCCTGATCCTCATTGGTTGGCGATAAGCACCATAGACTCAGAAATAAGCATGATGATAAATTTTACCATTTAATCGAGTGTAATAAAATAATATATTTCTATCAAAAACAAGGATGTGTCATACGCGTGTTAGACATTCACACAAATTATATAGGAAAAAATAAAACAAAGAAAAGATATAATATTAGTATAAAATATGTCTTTCAGATTATCTTCCATAATCCATCCATAGATACAGATCCCTCTACTTACACCCAAACTCTCTCAACGTGATGTTTCTTTAAAACCACCCATTCTCCGTATAAATAAAAAACCTCTAATAACCATCATTAGAAGTAGTAAATATCTCAATTAATGTAACGCACACTTTTCATTCAAGGAAAATAAAAATAAATTCAAATAAATCCATTTAAAAAAGAAACCTTATCCCAAATATACATAATACAACTGAATAACATTACCCAAATCCCCTATGTTAATCCATTATCCAACATTTATCAATATACGGGATAATAACCAATAAATAAGAGATGGTAATAAGTATGAGCATAAAAATACTCAGTTGGCCACCACCCATTTTTCCACATGTCAAACATTTAGGTAAAGATTCATTTAAATATAGATTGACGTATAATTTATAAAATAGGTTTTATATTTAGTTTTACGTAAACTACATCTTAATTTTCATCATGTATTTATATTCCTTTTTTTCCTTTTAAATTAAAATAATCACTTAAAACCGATTTATTGGGCTTATGACCCTTTTTAATTAAAACAACTATTTCAAATCCATTTTCAATGTAGCTTTATAAATACTATTTAATTTAAATATAATTTATAATTTTTAAAATAAAATATGATAAATGAATAACCAAAAATAAATTAGCATTAGGGCCCTACATAATCAATCAAACAATCAAGCATGATGCCCTATGTTCCAATCGAACAAGAGAACGTAAAGAGAGAACATTCCATAATGAGAATAGGCAAGTAATCATGGGATGTTCAAAAAAAATCTAAACAGGTTACCCTATTGAAACATAGTTTGGAACCATTTATATACATATCAATGAATTTCCTTTTTCTATAACCAACTGGTTCAATTATTACTACTCTCCTTGATGGAACACCCCTCTATTCTCTCCTACACCATAAAAGATCTAGTTCAACTCATTAGGACTTGATAGAGAAATCTATAATCGCTCGGTAAAATTTAGAGGATTCCCATGAATGTCAATTAATAGGAGGTGATCAATCACAAGAATTAATATATTGAAAATTATAGAATCGCATGTTACCTCTCACTCCCTTTCAAGAAACAACCCTTTTTATATTTTAATCAAAATATATATTATGGCCCTAGAGCTGAAATTTGTAACAAACCAATAACAAATATCCCCTCGTGGGTAATAATAAATAAGTGTCTCAACAAGGTCCCATAAATAGACACACACACACAATTTAGAAATCATTTATATCTTCCAAACATGGAATTATAAAAATGTACATAAAATGACAGGACTTTTTCTAAATGGATTAAAATATCATTTCAAACCATTCTTTAAAATTATAATTTTGGAAATAATTTTCTAACTTTTTCTCTAAAAACATCACACTAAACCATCCATGAAAATAAATTAATAAATCAACCCCATTTTATAAAAATTCTTAAAAATAATAAAACAACATTCGTTATTTTTATTACATGACCTATATAGGATCAAACCATTTTTCAAACATGAAAATTTAAATAAAAAAATTAAATAATTAATCAATACGTGGAATTTAAATCACAAATTTAAATTCCCTATATAATCATTTAAGAAATAAATTTTAAAACAAAAAATAGGTTTAATAATTTAGTGTAATTTGTTTTAATGCATATTTTCACAATTGGAAAAAAACTAGAGAATATATTTTATGAAAAATAGGTTTTTAATAGTTTTTTAAATGAGGAAACTTTCTAAGCTAAAGTTAAAATATTTTATAATTTTATTTTTCCCTCAATAAATAAAGAAATATTAAATATAAGTATTTTGAAATTTAAAAACAAATAAAAACTCAATTCATAAATAGCAATGAAATTAAATGTTTAGAACATGGTCACACTAACTTTGAATTAGCAGTGGGTGAGCAAAAATATGCTAAATATGATTAAGAATCTTCCAATGAGCATGATATTAAACCTATAATACCTACAATCAATTAAACTATAAAACATAAATCTAAGACAAAGTTCCTATTATTCAACCAAACATTGGGTGAGGAATGAGAAAGAGAAAATGGTGATAGTATAAGGAATAAAGGGAGGAGGTGTCTTTATTTAGGAGATATATTGAGGAATCAATGATAAACCATGATTAAAACACATTCATTGGGGATTCTAGAAGGGATATAGGTTAATTATTAGTTATGGGGCCACGTGGGGAGGTGGTTTGTCCCCTTAGGCATGTGACATGAGAGAGGTAATGAGAGGTGTGACTACTCGAGGGAGTATAGATGCCAACATAGAGGTCTTTACCTATAGGGGATCTCAACCATAGTGGGAGGTCACAAGGGAGAATTTCATATTGAAGGATTCCATGAAAAAATAAGAGAAAGGTATAGGAGAGAAAAAATAAATAGAAAAATAAATAAGAAAATAAATAACGAAAAAATTTCGAAAAAAAAAACCCAGACAACAAGAACAGTTTTGAAAATTGTGTGATATCCACGATGAACCTAATGGAAACACAAAAACACAAATGTATGGTTACGACTATGACCCTTCATGAAGTTACTGGTATTTCACTATCCATGAAAATGGAACTACACAAGGGAATCTCCAAACTACATGATTTATTAACCATGTAGGTTAATTATACTACAAGTTGAATCTTCAAATTTTGAAAGACTTTCTAGCCCAAAACTCATAAAAATAATTATATATCCAAAACAACTAAATTAATATAAATTCATATACAACTTTAATTACCATCAAACATTATTGTTACAATAACACCTCACTAGTATAATAATGAATATAAAGAAATCTTTGGGTTTATGAGATTTAACTAATCTTGCAGAATACAACACACCTCATACACACCAACACATGTCTTAGGGATCTTTATGTAGACTTTGGGGAAAATAAATAGACAATTATGAAAATTAACTCTATTTATTTTTCATATTATTTAATAATATTATCAATGTATATATCATATTCATTAATTTTCCTTTTTCTTATTACATTGTATATAACACTTCAATAAGTAATATCTAATGTGGGGAGCTTTAGATGAATGATAATTAAATAACATTAGATTTCTATAATTAGAGGAAATAACATCTCATGCATAATATAAGGCCACTAAATATTGATCCTATTTATTCTCATGGTATGCATCACATGTATATCGAATTGTGTTGTCTTCAAAATATGTTTAGGCCTCTTAATCACATGTAGTATCAGTTTTTGCGAATATCACTTTCAATGATTCCAAGTGGTGTGTTTATAATTCACCACATTTAGGAAATAACCATGAAAAAGTTTATGCTAATCAAGAATAATATATTGAAATAATGATAGTTATTTGAATGTTATCTCACCCCATTAATCCACATTATGCCAAGAGTTATTTCCCAATATTGAGGGTCAAATGATCACAAAATACAAATATTGAGTTTATGTAGTTTGGGGATATTTCTAAAATAGTTTAGACAAATAATTTCATATTGTAATTAGACATTAAGAAGGAATCACAATTTTATTTCCCTTTCTTTTCAAACATAGTGAATTCAGGTAAGGATATGAATTTTAATTTTAGTGTCATAATGAATTATCTCTTGGACATGATCTTTATGTTTTGGTTTCAAATATTTTTCTATAAATTCATTAATATTTAGGAATATATGTCCCACTATTTGGTGTTAAATATGAAATGGTGGCTATAATATTCTCTTCTACTACTCCCCATATAAATAAAACTTATCATTTTTCTCAATTTCTTATCTAGGTTTTGGTTGGTGGTGGTAGAAAATGTTTTTTTGTTTCAATAAGTTGTAGATCCTTTAAAACAATATATAGGGGACTGACATCAACTATTGATACTAAGAACTACTTTCATCCATTATAGTATGTTAATTAAGAATATTGCGAGGAGGCTGAGGACATAGGATTCATTGTAAAATGAGTTAAAATCATGGTAGATGAGTATTTATGCTCTTGAATGAATAATAAAAAAAAGGATTATATTAATGTGGGTGACCTCTCATTTTCTTTTGGAAAGAAGTCCATATATAATGAGGACTATTAAAATTTCCCCAAACATATGAAGACTAGTCTAGGGAAGGAATCAGTCAAGGTAGTTCTTCATGGAAAATAATATTAGGTTAAATGTTTCAAATCACTGGGTGATCCCTCTAAATAGCTTATTGGGTTTGGGATTCATTAGAACATATAATTTTGTAATATCCACTCATCTTTATTTGTAAAATGAATCCATGAGGAATAATGTTTTTACGTTTAAATGACTCTATACAAGTAGAAGAAGTTAATTTCCAATCAAATACTCATAACCCAAGGAAAAACATGTGATACTGGCTAAACTCCCAATGGGATGTTTATGTCATGAGTTTGGATGAAGAAAAACTTTTTTTCTATGATTTTCTTGATATTATGAAGTCCAATTATAGTAATATCAAAGGATTAATTTTCATTCACCATAATCAAGAAATCTAAGAACTAACATTTAAATAGCGGGTCATTACTTTATAGGCATATTATGCTCCTCATCTATTTATTAGGTTATGTTTATTTTATGGGGACTATGATTGTATTGGTTGCATTTTGAGGGTTCTCAATCAACCTAAAAGTTATATTTTATTTAAATAATAAATATATATTGAAGTTATATATAGTTTTATGTATTTATATGTATTTATATATTTCAAATTTAACCATTTAGAAACTAATTTTTGGATAATTTATTATAACCAATGTGAGGATATATTCTGGAAGCCAAATTTAAGATGATTTTGTAGATATAGTGGAGTAGAATCTGCATTGTCAAAATGTATAGAAGCAGGTTGATTATTTGATGGTAGATGGAATCATGTAATAAAAAATTAACCTAGATAATATTTAAGGGATACATATAGATATATAAAGGACTTGAATAAGAGTTACTCTGTGGATACAAAAGAGTCTTCATGATGCATACATGAGGTTCGTACCTTATTGGTTCTATCAAAAAGTGAAAGAATATTGGTATAAAATATGATATATAAGGGGGAATCATGAATATTTCAAAATTCTTCTCTAATCACCAAAATTATGGGTTGAGGTGGTAGATTTATTTGACCAGGTAACAGTATTCGTATGAAGAAAAGATCTGAGTTGATACACTCTATATAAATATTGGAATATAGAAATATTTGTTTCACTGATTAAACATTACATTAAATAAATTGGTGGGAAATATTTCTAATTAGACCTATTATATTATAATAATATTTTACTTCTTTAAAGAAATATATCACATCATCCCCCCATGCATCAATACTAACACCTGAAAAACATAAATTGTTGTGTTTTTTTCCTTTATTTATATCAGTCACTATCTTAAAGATGTTATTATTTGAATTTTTTATCAATGTCTTTGTTTTAGGTTATTGACTTAGGTTTACATATTCCTCAATTTTTTAATTCTTCAAAAGTGTGGGGTTATTTTGAAACATTGGTTTCCACTATGAAATTTATAGAGGTGTAAATTCTATGTGTTTGGAAGTTGCATCAGATATATTAAGTGGTATCAAATCATTAGATGAATATACCCTAGATATGGTGTTTTATAGAAATATTTTGTTGCATAATTTTTCACATAGCCTTATATGATATTTTTAATAAGAAGTTCAGGATACATATTTCATGTTTGAAATTTAATATAAGTTCACTATCTCTAAATGTAATGGTTTTGTATAAGGTTGTGATCCATGTAAATAAGCTTGATATTAAGGATTCATAATTTTAAAATATATAGATTAATTATTGTGTAATAAAAAATAATCTTAATCATTCTTTAATTATTACCAAGATAGAAGTGATGAAGAAGAATTAATAGGAAAGGATGGATAAGAAATTGTGTTTGGGGATCTAGATGTCACATTCTCAAAATATGGCTTTTAATATTCATGAGCTGAAGATAACTTATGAACTTATGAATATTGTTACCTATATGTATGAGAAGATGAAAATAACGAAAAAATGTTCTTCTTGCGTCATTATAATGTTATAAGGGAGGCCAATGGATGATCACATAAATATATTCAACATCAATTGGAGTTATTGGGAATTTATGAAGATTTGATACATGAATATATAGTGGAAACATTTATTACTCAGTCAGTAAGATATACCTAGTGCTATCATGTGTTAGGTGTCTAATTCTAAATGATTAGATTCATCAGAAATAGATCTAAGCATCTATTAAAAATGAATATTTTTTGTAAGGTAGGGGATATTCTGTAGTTCAATTAAATTATGAGGAAGGAAAATAAGAGATAATTCAAAGCCGTAGAGGCTCGATGGAAGGTGGACCCCTATATTGGAATTGTGGGATGAAGGGACTTATAAATAAATATTTCATTCAATGAAGAATAAATTTTATAATATATTCTTATGGAGGTGAATTTGAAATTATGATATCAAATTATATGATTTGTCTTCTATAAAGTTCTTCTAGTTCACTTGAGTCATGTATCATAAACTATAGAGCATAATTTAACTCTAAATATGAGATACGGTTCGAGTAATTGTACATTTGAAATATATGAAAACATACACCTTCTGGGTGGTGTCAATTATAATATTTTGGGAAATGATGGTGTTTCCATCTGGACAAATAATAGAAGTGTGTTCAAATTGAAAGGATGTTAAAACTTACAAGCAATAAATAAAAATATGTTCTTGCGAAAGATAGCTTGATTATGTGGGTTTGTTTATAACATTTGAAGATACAGTAAGGAAAATAACATGGGGTTACATAGTGGTGTAAAAAGTACAGATTTAAGGAACATTAAACTTAATGGGAGTTCTATAGTTTCATTATATTCAAGAATATGTTCTATAAAGTTATGTTATGACCATTCAAGACACTTTCTAGAGAAAGGGATGAGAATCCTAGTAATAATTTAGTGCTGAATATCTGAAGAATTTATTAAAAAACAAGTGAATAATATATGATTTTAATTCATTGAAATGTTTCATTCCAAATGCATGTTAATATGGACATGTATTGGAAGATCTAATTTTTTTCATACAAATTCATTGGGGAAAGATATAGTTTGTTCTCATGAAGGCTCATTATAATAAGATACTTGAAATGATCATGTAACATGAATGGTGTAGATCTTATTTCTCAATCATAGGTTTTAGGTATTAATGTCTTTCTTTCTAAAGGATATCCATGGTGGAAAAAGTGTTAGTCAATCTCAAATGGTTGAGGTCTAATAATGTTAGTGAGTACAGAATTAGAGTTTCAAAGCTTCCTTTTGTGGAAGCTAATAAAATTTAAGCAGACCATAACATGAAAATAAAAATAAAATAAATACATGTAGAGGGTTAATTTTAAATTTTTTTGGAATGAAAATATTATGATTATTCCCTAATGTTTTCTAAAGAAATTTTTTGTGAATGTTATGAAATGTGATCTATACATTGTGAATAGAAGTATGTCATATATGTTTGGGTTAGAACTAATGAAAGACTTTTTTCTTGAATGAAAGACAAAAATATCTCACCTCAAGGTCTTTAGTTCAATCACCAACATCCTTGTTGATTCTGAGTAAAGGGAAAAGCTAGACACTAAGCCTTGATCATGTTAATTTTCATGGTATTAAAATAAAAACATTGGATTTAGGATCTACAATAATAACTCTCAGAATGTAGTCAGAAGTGGGAATATATTCATTGTGAAGATATATTGTGGAAATATAATAACTTGGAAAAATTTTCTAATTATATTAAAGTATCATGAAATTCTATGTTTTGACTTAATAGATGTCCAAAATTTAAATGTGTTATCATGAATTGAAGGAGTATACCAGTTTTAAATAGCCTAGACTGCCCAAAAAAGATCTATTTGATGTTTAAGATATAATGTTCTTTCCAAGGCCCCAAATTGTAGAAATTTTGTTAATATTGAATCTTACATAAGATATATATGAAGTTATGTTATTGAATTATTGGTTATGGAAGGAGAATAGTTACAAGGATTGTTTCAGTTGTCTACCATGATTCGATGACAAGTGGAGATATATAGAAGTAATTATCATTATTTTCATATTATGGATGATTGAGAGCCTAAAATAACCAGAAAGTCTTAGAGAAATAAATTGGTGAGAGGTATAAATGATGGGTGAAATTGATTCCTTACATTTTTCTATAATCTGGAAGATAGTATATCTTCCTACTGGGAAGAGGGAACTTTAGAATAAAGGGGTTTATCAGTTGAATAAATAATCAAAAGGTTTATTGAGGTAAAAGGAATAAATTTTTAGTGAGGGATGTTAATAAATATATGTGTGAATTTTTTAATGTTTTTTATATAGTTTTTTAGAAAAAGATATTCATATAATTCTCAATACGTCTTCCATGGAATATTTTCATTTATATCTATTATATGTGATAACTAATTTTCTTCATGGGGACTTAGATATAGAATTATACTTGGAGTATATAGATTCATTAATTGATAAATAAATATTAAATATTTTGTACAATATAAATCATAGACTTCATACATTGAATAAAGAACCAAGGTAGAAGAATAAGATATTCAATCCTATTTTGGTGAAATGGAATTTCATCCAGAGAAATATTGATCATTTCTACTAGAATTATGTGTTCTATGGTGGGAGATTAATCGTCCCACTTCTCTATGTCAATGAAACCCTTCTAAATAGATTGATAAATTAAATGATAAATGGTATGAAAAAATAATTATTCCAAAGTTTTAATATTAAGTATTTTATTCCATCTAAATAGATCATAGGGATGTAAATAATATAGGAATTAAATTCCAAAACATTATTTTTGACTCATTATAACTGCATCTGGATGGTAGTAGAACACATTCTGATGAGTGAGGTGAATATGATAAACACACCCATAGATATAAATTGAATGTTGAGAAAGGATAATGAACTATGAATGATTGAAAAGGATGAGTACATAGAAATTTTTTATCAACTATTCGAATCTTGATTTATGTCTTGGTTAGTATATAATCAAACCATAAATAAGAAATGGGAGTACTAAGAATATTCATCAAAAATCCTTAAAGTGGGCATTGGGAAGAGGTAAATTAGACCCTCTAGTATCTCAGTGGTTAAGAAGCATTGTCCATGGCTTTTGGGATAAATGAACTAATTTAGGGGTTTTCAGCCTCAAACTTTAGGGGATATGAAAATACTTAGAGGAGAACCATCGGTTATGTGATTGCATATATAGGTAGAACTATGATTGGGATGCCTAAAATTCAATAAATAGTTTCATGGTCAATGCCAAAAGAGTAATATATTTAATTAATGGAATATGGGAATGAGTTGATCTAGCTAAAAGGTATGATAATTGATCATAAAAGTAGGTAGTATAATTGGATTTTGTTTGTGATTCAAAAAGCGTGATTTGAAGGAGATATACCCTAAAACCTTATATATATATATAATATTTATAATCTGCATTGTATTGAATTAAAATTATGATATGTTTATATTTTTTATGTATCATTTCCTGACACCTAAATCTTTGATCAATAATATATATATTGGATATAATATTTAAAGGAATTATATAATATTTAATGCAAGGGAGGACAAGAATTCATAAAATTAACACACTGGTAGTAACATATATTTCGGTGTTATAATGTATGAATAAATGAAACAGTACCCAAGGGGTATCCTTAGGTGATTATATAAACCATTTTCATATGATCATCTTTGTGGGGATGTTTAATCAAGGACCATTGACACTAAAATATTTATTTATATCTCTTCTTTCCACAATAAGATGTTAGCACATTGTGGAGGACCAATGATTCGTGATCGAACCTCAAGCGATTCATTTTTCCCAAGGATACCTTTTATCATAAGAAATCCTTTGGTTTCTATTTATTTAATCATCATAAAACAGATTAAAATAAGATCATGTGATTTCATCATCTCCTTAGTTCCATAGAACATTCATATACAATGTTTGTCTATTAATGTTTATTTACGTAGTTTTCATATATTGTGAATATTATATCCTTGTTAAGGGATATCATACATTTCCTCTTAATTAAATAATTTTTATTAGTTTTTTAATCCAAAAAGTTTTATTTGATTAGTTACCATGTTTAAGTATTTGAAATATTTCTTAAAATAGAGAAAAAATGAAAAAACATAGAGAATCATTTTCTGGGTCTTCTTGATTTTCTAGAGAAAATATTACCCTACCATAGAAGCATTCTGTGTAAGGGTCATTCTAGAATAAACTCACACTAATAATTCATTGTAAGGGTCAACTTGACATACCCTTACATATAACAGTCTATGTTAGGGTCATTTGGATATACCCTTACTCACAACAATCTGTGTAAGGGTCAGCCTTATTTACCGTTATGTTTAAATGTTTTTCATAGTCCTTTGAAATAATATTTATAAATATTACTATACATAAGGGTTATAAAATCTTATCCTTACAAATATGGGTTTATTTATTGTTAAAATATATTTTACCTTTACATAATGGTACTGCATAAGTGTCATGAAAGTTTTTCCATCTTGATAAATGATGCTTAATCAAAGGCTATATAAATTTTACACAAGTTTACCCATACAATGTTTTTTATTCTTCATGGTTTCCCTTACATAAAAGGTCCATATAAAGGAAAGTTCAGTTACTTGTAACTGGGAAAGGGTTCCTATATAAGGATAATCAAATAAATTGTAAATTATTTTAACATATAAAGTGATTTTAATTGTTTATAAAATTATTATAAATCTCGTTAAAATGAATTTTGGGAATATTTTAATTTATAAATAATTTATAAATAAAATATTTATAAATTTTATATAATTAGTTAAACGTTTTGGAAATTTTTTTATTCCCAAATATTAAAGAATGATATTATAATTACATTTAAAAAATATATCGCAAGCCTTATGTTATATAGGTAAAATTGTTTATTAAGAAATGATAAGAGTGATTTATAAAGAGTTATAAATTACACAAAAATCCCCAAATATAATTTTTTTTATAATTAAATTATGCATTTTTTGTAATTAATTAATTATAATTATTAAAATTATTGTGGCCTTAATTGAATATTATTTACCCTATATAAAAAGGGTTTGATGAATAATAAGATCATGGATTAAGTAATAAATAATGTGATATTTAGATTATATAAACTATTTACATAATAGAAATTGGATTATTATTATTTTAATAATTCATTAATTAGCATATATATATAATAAAATGTCATATAATGAATAATATTAATTATATCACATTGGAAATAATATAAAATTTGTACGTTCCAAATTATTAAATGTCCATGATGATAAGCATGAATAATTTTTTTATTGTTAGTTTCTATGAATTTTTCATCAATTGTTATATCATGATTAAAAAAATTAATTTCTCATTTATTTAAAATTTTATTCCCAATTTTACTCATAGGTATATACTATTTAGATAATGAATCATCTTTGTTTTAATTTAAATGTTAAACTTAGTCTATGAAATATATCCTTGCATAACAGGCTTGTTTTAAAAGGAAATATTGTGTTTCCTCCACCTTAACCTAATTGAAGTAACAAAAAAAATATTTTTGGATATAGTTTATGAATATTAATAATTATAATTATCATGAATTGAATTCTATATTAAATGAAGTCTTCCTCGGTAGTGATACTTAGGGTCAGACCATCTACTGACTTAGAGTCGTATGTCTTGTATAGAAAGAAAAATAGGGTTATATATATGTCACATTAGGATTAATATTATATATACTTTCAAACTCGTGTAACTCTATGACATTACATAAAAATTTCATATTCCTTATGCATATGATGTATTCTGATATGTAAGAATATACTTGACTTCAAATTTTGTGTGATAACAAAAACTTGTGGGATATGTAAAGAGATACACATTAATTTGGTTTTAACATATTGGTTAGGTTAATGGGATAGGATTCAAAAACTAAATCACTAGAAGAATACTTATATAAAAGGATATAACATGAGATAAGACAATGGTACTAAATCCCTTTCAAATATAATGTGTTATATTTTTAATAAAAAGACACTTATAAAGACCTCATTCATCCAACCAGAAATTTTAAAAATCCACATGACTACCCTTATATTATCTTTTTCAAGGAAATAAGTTGATAAGTGAACTAATATTAGTTTTTTCATATTTTAATGATCAGCATGAGTGCCCCTTGTTTATTCTTTATCATCATATTCTCGGAATTTTCTTTGGGTTACACTAGTAGAAACCCATAATGGTTTGGATACCAAGGTAATGAAGTTTATATTATCCATGTGATGAATTGGATAAAGAGTTATCCACTCAATAATATTAGAGTTGTGAATTTTGTGATTGGGATGATGATCTACCCAAATAATCATGGATTATTTATATGATAAAACTTGTGTAATTTGGGGATAAATATAGATCTTGGAATAATCCTTTTTTTGGGAGACCATTTATTAAAATCCCTTATTTTGTGGTTATAAAACATGATACTCATTTTAATAAATCATATGTTATTGATGAATAAAATCATTATTATCAAATTACAAATTTATTTTAATTCTTGAAAAAAAAGATTAATTCTTTTTACTCCAAAGACAAGTAACTAAACTAATGTTTCTAATAAATATTGGTGATTTAAAAAAATTTGATAAAGAAAATTAAATTTTTTTGAAAATTTCCTTCATTTGTAACCAAGTGTTGAAATTTTTAAACAAGTGAAACATAATTTTTAAGGAA
Organism: Viscum album; assembly: GCA_963277665.1. Taxonomy (NCBI): domain Eukaryota; kingdom Viridiplantae; phylum Streptophyta; class Magnoliopsida; order Santalales; family Viscaceae; genus Viscum; species Viscum album. Next base: position 1,814,076,453 of record OY728148.1, read on the forward strand.
TAATATAGTTATTCACATAAGGTTTCATAGAAATTAGGTGAAAATGACTAATGAAATGAAGTATACATGCATGTACTCAGTATGATTGGTTACATAATTAATTTAAGTAATTTTAGTCCCATATACTCAATATGATTGGTTATTCCAAATGACATTAAATATGACTTAAATGGTTAATGAATTAATTAGACTAATGGTCTTCTTAAAGATATATTAGTTATAAAATCAAATTGTATTTTTTGATAAAGTAATAAATCAATTTCATTATTTACAAGTGTTGTGAATATTCTGAAGGCTAAAAGGGAATGAAAATTAAAGAATAGAGCTTGAACTAATTGAGAAAATCCATTTCTCCTTTGATAACTTGGAATATTAAATCATTGAAAAATATATCATAAGTTATTTAATATCCAATATTTCTATTGGTAAGATCATATAAAAAAATTGTGTTTAATAAAATGAGATGAATATGTTTAATAGACTAAGTTATTGGTTTTTATTCAATATTATGCTTTAAGGGGGCTCTAAATTGATATTTTTGGACATGGAATTAATTATATTTACAATTACAAAAATAGTTTCATAATGTGAATTAATTCAGTAAATGTTTACCCATTAACCGTGAAGAGTTGAGAATAAATAAACTAGGAATATTATTTTTTGGTTGTAAGTTTGTATGGTTTGTACTCATAGGTAAAATTTTAAAATAGAATATCAAAATTTTATTAAATAATATCCATATTTTATATTCATAAATTTGTACAAGGTCATTGAAACTTAAGGTTAACATGATGGTGGAGTGATAATTCCTTACTTCGAATTTCCAAGAATACTTGAAGGAGTTTGGGAAGCTCCATGGAATATCCATTTCATGTATATGTGTTAAAGAAATAAACTCTTTAATTTTTATGGGTATGTGATTCCAAATTCATATTTTTAAAGTGTACTATATATCTTGGAGTTTAAAATTTTTTAAAGAACTGATAGATATTATTTTTTAGAATTAAATGATATATAAAAACACTACATCAATAAATATTGGATTGTAAATAATTCTATCAGGATCAGATTAATTTATGTAAAGGATGTGTATCTCTTTCACATATCTCTTTTATGATAAGCTTATTGGTTCGATAAAAAGTGTTATTGTAAATTTGAGACTATTGATATTCTACATGGTTTATATTCATCAGTTTCTATTACATTTTATGAGAATATGATAAGGATAAAAAAATTAATGATTACAAATCATTTACCCAACTATTTATTAATATATGATTGTGTAATATTCCCAATCATTAATGGGTTATTTTAATGAATAAATTTTTTTAAATAAATTCTTCTGGATCATAGAATACCCAATATAATTTGAAACAACTGTTTATTTATTAAATATTTCTACTAAGAAAAAATAAATGTTATTTCCTAACACAAAAGATTTTTCTTGATTCTTATAATGATATTATAAAAACAATATAGTATCCAATAAGATATTGGGATAATTTGTTAACACATAGAAGTAAAAAAGTTAAAAAATAAAGTATTACACCAATATAAAGCTATATTATTGTATACATAATATAAAAAAAGTGTTTTGGGTATAGTAGAAAAGATAAATTTAAATGATTACATTCGAAACCATATAAATTGGATGTAAATTAAACCTAAAATATTTTAGGACATGTAAATAAAGAAAAATATAAATTTCATATTTAGTTACCATATTAATGTGATTGTCACATTTTCCTAAAAGGGTCAAGGTTGTGTTGGTAAAGCATTATTTTAATTAGTTTCATTATTTGAAAAAATATATCATGGAAAAGGTTTGATGGAAAGAGTTCCAATGATTATGATAATGCACTTAGATGGAGTTATATGTTCGCAACTAAAGTTTAACTCTTACCATTTGATTTCATGATGTTAATGATTTTAAATGCGTTTAAATAGTTTAATGTTATTAATATAATTTATAACTCTCACCATTATTCAAACATTATTTCCTTATATATGTCACTCACTAAATAGTTTTTGGGAGGATTTTATCATATGGTCACATAGAGATTTGAGAGTAATTAAATATGATGTAATGTGTGAACAAACCCCCTTAAAAGTGCATCATTCAAAAGGCTCATCTCTCAGTTAATCAAAAATTATATGATAGATAGGAAATTTTATTCAGTTTATTATGTATTCTTATAAGAGTTTAGAAATATTAAAATATATCATATTAGGGTAAATATACACTTTATCATTATTTAATTTTAGAAATATATATGTAGGTTTGTTTATATATATATATATATATATATATCATGAAGTGTGATTGTAATTTACCACTCTAAATACATCTCTTAGTTATCCCTAAATAGTTTTACTATGTAGTATTATAGGTTATGAATAAATGTTAAGGTTGGAATGAGTATGATTATAATATAGTGAAATAAAATATTCTTATGAGGAAAAAACAATGTTATGAGATTCATTTTGTGAGATGGATGACCCATTAATTATACAATATGGTGTTTTATATGAATTTATTTTGTATACTAGGGGTGTTTTTTATCATATTTAAGTCCCCATAACTAGATATTGGTAAGATAACTATCATAATAAACTTCATATTTGTATACCCTACTTTTGAAAATATACATGTTGACTTAGTTAAATAGGGTATGGATGCGTAAGTTTTTTATTGAGTTATTGGTTAAAGTTGAACTATATATGGAATTTTTAATATCTTTTAGTGAGTATTAAATCCAATCCCTCAATGGAAGAAGATAGTGGAGTGATTTAACAAACATAGAAAGTATATATGATTTTCTTATATATTTTTATAAGGTTAATGTGATGTAATTATCCATAAGTATAAATAACATGTGGAGTATTCATCGATTAGGGCAGTTTATACTCTAATAATTGAGAAGAGTTGACTAGGAAATACATGATTGACATACTCTGTGTCCCATGATTACATGATGTTGTGGAAAAAGGGAAAATATTTGAATAAAATATTATATATGATTCTGATTGGTAGACATAAGTATAGAGATACATTTGTTTGATATAGATAATGCCAAATCCATCGGAAGCATGATTAAAAAATGCTTTTATAGATGCTGATATTTGATTAGATTTATGAATTCAGTGATTTATATGTGTTTTAAATTCTATAAACTCCCATGGGGTCACACTTTATGGTTGAATAAATGGGGATTGATTTTCTCTTATAGATATACTCTAAATGTTATTTAGAGTTGATCCAAAGTTATTTTTGATTGGTATTCACAAGGTATTTAATAAGATGTGATACAAGGTGGAGTTAATGATAGCTTTCCGAAACCATTTTTGTAAAATATCCAAATGTATTTTAGGATATGATTTATAAAAACCCATGTATTTTATACAAATTATTTCATGATTTATTATATAAAGATTAATATAATACAATCCCAAATGATTAGGATTAATAGTGAGTTTTTAAAATAGATACATATCATCTTAAATTAAAATAGTGATATAATGTCATTATTTTAAATCTCTATAACATGAAATTAAATTCCATTGAACTTCTAATACTACACAAGATAACCTGGGGTAGTACATAAGAAGTGGTTGATCATTAAATCATATTAAGGGAATAATCAATGAATAACAAAACGTAAAGCAGTAAAAGACAGCTAACTAGAATAATATGATTACATAGAAATGATTAATAAAAATAATAATCATTGAAGAATGAATTTAGATGATAAAATCAAGGCATCATAGGAATGTGCAACCAACATAAAACATTTATTCATAACTATATGTCAAGGATAAATACTAATAAATCATAACATAAGGTTCTTAGGATTACAAATCCTGAACTATACAGGGTATCTCATGAGATGAGAAAATTACCCAATGCATTTGAGGGCTATATAATCTCGATACCCCTTTCATGATCATATCATGTACATTAATTTTTTTCCACATAGATCATGAAACATAAGAATACCTTTCATCACTTTTATGACCATTATTATGTATTGTGGGTTTGATACTTGGAAATACATAATAAATTATATATATGAACAAATAAGAAAATAACATTTTGTGGAAATGGGGATAGGTATTCATAACACAATATGTTTTCAATGAAAATCATGGAATAATTTTGGTTTCATAATAGGTGTGCATGTAACAAACTAAGCTTTTATAGATGAAACTATATTTCAAAAGACAAAATTCATTATTAAGAAATGTTGTTATATAAAACACATGCAATACATTAGCTATTTTGGACCATTTCAAGTTATATACTATTAGATTTAAAATTCCCTTAAGCCACATAACCATTGATAATATATCTATTATAAAATTACCATTAATATTATTATATATTAAGGGTTATGATAGAGTCTAACTAATATGGATAAAATACGTAATGGCATCGACCAGTAGGATCGTACCCTATAAATCCCATTATCAAAGCTTCTATCGGAGATAGAATCACTGGGAATTTATATTGACCATTCCCAAGCCAAGATTCAATAACTAAAACTTGATTAAAAACATTTATGTGAGAATCTCAATCTTATAGAGATCATGACCCAAACAATGATAACCAAACCACCCAAAGAATGTGTCACCATCATACACCTTACCCTTAGGAAATACACTGGTGTGATGAGGGGTAATGTATCTAGACCCTAACATTTTGAATTACTATACTTTTATTTTTAATAATATATTTTGTATATTTATCCTTTTTATTATTACCTTATAAAAGAATAAATAATGACTTTGGTGATAATTCTATTTTGATATGATGAAACTCAAATTTTATTTTTGGGAAATATGTAGTTTTGATCACGAAACTATTTTTGATGAATTAAATAATTTTTTAATTAATTTTTTATTTTAATAACATATTCATATTAAATAATATTTACATAAATAAAAATGATAATATAATTTTATGAAGTCAAAAGTTATTTTTATATGAGTTTAAAAATTGTTATTATTGTAAAACCAATTTTTTTAATAAATGTGGGTTTTTGATTTAATAGATTAAATTTTCAAATTTAGATAAATATTTTGATTAATTAAATTTTTTTTTAATTGGTATGTTGAGGTTAGTCAATAGTGATATTTTCATAAATTTATGAGACATTTTAATTTTTGTGTACAAATTAAATATGGTATGAATATATGGTACGAATTATGACATTATAATATAAAAAGTGATATAGTAAATACCATAAAGGGTATCCATGGCCAAAATTATTTTTTCCTTTTAAAATGTTGTGATTTGAAATATAATTGATAAATTTTATAAACCCTTATTGAATCCTCCATGACTTATATTATACTTTATGGTTTTAAAATTAATTCTTTGTGAACATGACTCACTTCCACATCACCAAGGGTATTATTTTAATGATAATGGTTCATATCCATATAAAATATTGAAAAAAAAACTAATGTTTTGAAGAATCCATGGGAAAACCCTAGGATCGTTTTTGGTTTTTATTGTTTTATTATATAGATTTAGAAACATGTGTTTTTAAATAAATTAAGAATTCATCTATTTTTGATATAAAATCCCACCCAACATACCATTACTCTTAATTCCCTCTCAATATCCCTACCAAGGGTTTATTTTGCTCATAAAAATCTCCTACAAGGCTTTTAGATGTTCCCACTCAATGTACAGTATCCACCCCTACTCTTTATTCAAGCACCTTCTTTATATTATGTCTTTTTTATTTTAAATTTATCGTGTTGGACTATTCCTTCACACATATCTATTACTATAATTATAATTTAAACTTTATTATAGACTCATTTCACTATCATTAATCCTTTCCATGAATCGTTTTGTGTCCCCATTATGCTGGTGAAATTATCCTATGATTTTACAAGATAAACATTTATTAGTGAATTGCCAACCCCATTTCTACTAAAATTTATTCAACGATATGTACATGTCCTTCATTAATTTGTGACTTCAATATATGTAACACACACTCATTCATAGTGGGATTAAAATTTAATAAGTATACCCTTATGATATATGAAATATGTGGCACACTTAAGCATGTACATGATATGTATGTGATAGGTGGGCCTATAATTATATATCTCTCTAAAGAATTAAATAGTTTTTTTGTCTCATATGATACCAAACATGGTGAAAAAGATATTTCTCAAAGAAAACTATGTTATGTTGTCTAATTATTCATCCTTGAATTATGTTTTTATGTCATGTTTTATGTTGTTTCCACATTTCCATGATGCCTTTATGTTATCTTCGTACATCATGAATGGATGTTCAAGTTTATTATTATTACTCATATTATGTTACTTTGATATTCCTCTTTACTATCATTTATTTATTTAACTTAATATATTATTTTATTAATAAATTAAAAGGCTTTATAGATCACACATTTCTTATGTACTTCCCTATGTCACCCAATGCAATTTTAGAAGATCAAGGGAATCTAATAGCATGTTATGAAGTTTTAGTTTATGTCATTTTTTTATGTTTCTTATTATTATTATATGGACACACTTTCTCATTAATACTACGACTTGTGACATTTGTGTGTTTTATTAAGTGATTATTTAGGTAACATATTATACATTAATTTGTATTAAAATATGGGTTTTCATTGTTGGTATTAGAGGAATGTCTAGAGATGTTTTCCTATGTTTATCCTTATTCCTAAGGATTTTATTAGGGATCTATAATCTTAATATGAAATGATATTTCTATCCTGATACAATAATGATTCAAGAACATCCTGAAAATATGTTCTTAATCAACTCAATTTTTGAACAAAAAAAACTAATCAGAGGGAAAATCCACACCCCCATAAGAAGGTTTGTGATATAATTGAGACCTTTATATAACAAATTCTTATAATCTTCAATAGATATTATGATAACTTAATTGTGGAACAATATATTTATTCTATTAATTATATATTCCTTATCTTTCAATGTTATGATCAAGAGATGGTTGTGCTTGATATTTATATTATGAAAGAGGAAGTTGATCAATAGTGGATATCGATAAAAAATACGAAGATTGAGAAGGAGATCAAAATGATGAAGTGGAAAGAATTTTGGAAAATGATTTTTTATAAATATTTTCTATACAGTCTCTTACATAAAATAGACATTAATTTCCTTAGACTAAATAAAATGGATAATACATGAATTAGGGAGTATGAGGGGAATATTACAAGACATGAATAATATGACTCCAACTTTTTCATCTCCCTCAAAATTAATGTTGACTTATTCTTTGGTGGGATAAATCTGAGTATAAGAAAAGGCTCATTGATTAAATAATTTGATATCTAGGAGGAAATTTTATGATGTTTCCTCAATGTTGGAATTTAGATCCATGAATCTCAAGGGTCTCATGGTTCATGTTATAAGAAGTGGAGAATGGATTTTTGTTATTATGGTCTGATGGAAAAATATCATGGGAGAAATTATAACAACCCACAAATCAAAAATGTGGGAAGAAAAATATATGAAATTACCAAAAGGGTCTATGTGAGCGATTTAGGTGCATGAAAGAATGGAACCTAACTAGAGAATGTATAAGGAATAATTCCACCAATGTGATGGAAGAATAGAATGCTCTAGAAAAACCTTAGCCAACTATTTAATGCTTAGATTTCAAGGAACAAGGGCACTGTTATAATTAATTTACTAATCCAAGGTTTTTTGAAGATAATCAATTAAAACAACCTCTATGAACAAGAGAGTATTTTCAAACTTATTCCATCACAAGTACTGATGTGGATTCTAATAATGATGTAGTAATTGACGTGATGTTTATTCATTCAAGAATAGTGACTGTTCTATTTGATAATGTTTTTAAACATTATTTCATATCACAGAAGTTTAATAGAACAATTCAATAACCACCTCAAAACAAATAATTAGAGTTATCTTTGAATATGAAAAATGGAAAATTATCACATCACAGGTATATAACTTCTACCATGTCCATATTTTTATGATTAATTTTCAATTTAACATTGTGACAGTCCTTGTAGTGTAATTAAATTCTATTCAATGAATGTATTGGATTTCTCTGTATAGATACACTAAAAATTACAGAGGTAAGTAAATCACCCTAGGTATTATAAACCACCCTCTTTTTATATACAAGTGAATGGATGAGTATGAATCTTTTTTTGTATTATTATCTTAAGAATGGATATTATTACCTTATTACCTATAGTATCTAGCTAAAATAACTAAGACTAAGGAAGAGATATTCCATAATGAGATTCCCCTTATAATGGAATTCACTAATGCGTTTCTTTAATAATTTCCATTTATTGCTATTAATTGAGAGTTTGAGTCCTTAATAAAACTTATAATCATATATTTAATAATATCCAATTCTCTATATAGAATTTAAATTTTTGAACAAGAGGTGATGAATAAAAAATTACAATAGAATTAGAATAAAGTATCCCTATGCCACAAGTGCTTCATTATGGGGTGCATCATTCCTCTTGATCATGAAAAAGGATGGTTCAATGTGTCTCTCCATTAATTATCTTGATATTAACAAGATAATGATAAATAAAAATTATTCTCCTCCATGGATTTATGATTTATTTAATCAAATATGTGGATCACAGTACTTCTATAAAGAGGAACTTTAGTTTAGATTTTATTAAGGGAGAAAAAAGAGGGTTCCACAAACACTAATTTTCATTCATGGTATAGAAAATATCTATTCATAGTGATTCTATTTAGACTCACTAATGCACAAAAAAAATTCATGTAAATGATGAATAGACTCTTTAGGTATTTTCTTGACACATTTGTGGTAACCTTTATAGATGATACTCTTAACTACACCAAAATAATTGAGGAACATAAGGAGAATTATAATTTTGTAATGAAAACCACGAAGAAGGAAATGTGGTATAAAAATTATATTGAATTAATATATCGTATGGATAAAGTAACATTACTAGGAAATTATATCCTCAGAAAAGGGATATCTATGAAACTTGAAAAAACCAAGGCAATTGACAAATGGCCCATAAAAACATCTATAAAAGAAATATATTGTTTCCTTGGATTATTTGGGCACCGAAATTAGTTTGTAAGAAACATATCAAGATTTTCAAGACCATTAACCAAGGTAACTGGAAAGGAATTCAAGTTTTTCTGGACTAATTAATTAATAGATATATTTAGAGAGTTCAAGAATAAGATAATCACTACACCTATTCTCAAATTTAAAAAAGTATGGAAGGTATTGTGATCTATAATTATGCATATAAAATTGTATTGGATTTTAAAATCATGAAATAGGACAATATGATAGCCTCTTCCTCTATCCAATTAAGTACCCATAAGAAAAACTACCCAACACATGATATAAAATTGACTACAGTGATCTTTGAGTTTAATATTTGTGACTTAATCTACACAAGGAGAATTGTGACATATATATATATATATAATAAAAGCCTCATGTATATATTCACATAAAATGAGATAAATATATTCCAAAAAAATGTGTTTGGGGATGATCAGGTATTTTTATTTTTATTTGTTTATCATCCAGGTAAAGTGAAAAAAAAATTGAATGATGCTCGGAGTTGAAAGGACCTCACAATGCTATATGTTATAAATATTGAATGGGATCCAATATTTGTGGAAATTAAAAGGATTGGATTGGGAATAATAAAATCATATTCATCCTTCCTTGTTCAAAAAATTTCTCACTCATCTATTATTGAGAAGACCAAAGAGGCCAAAAAAGTTAATTAGGATCTATATATAAAGGTATCGAATTTTCTGGATTTTGAATTTACTCAAAATGGATTTATAATTATTAGAATATGAATATGTGTCCCATAAATACAATATATGAAGAGTTAACTTCTATATAATGAGCATAGATCATCATTTTATATTCATCCAAGACTAACTAATATGTATATAGATATAAATAAAAAATTCTAATTGGATAACATGAAGGGAGAGATTGTAGAATCTACATCTCAATCCTTTGTATACCAATAAGTCAAGATCGAATGACACATGTCTAATGATCTGATTCAACCACTATCCATGCCAGTATTTAAATGGGAAAATATAACCATGGATCTTATCATAGGGATCCCTAGTATATATAAACGTAATAAAACCATCTGTGTGGTATTCAATAACAAAAAAAAATTCAACGCATTTCATTGCAATAAAGAAATATCTGAATCTTGACCAACTCTCCCAGACGTACATAATATAAGTGGTAAGACTTCATGGAGTGCCACTCTGTATTATGACTGAGCAAGATTCATGGTTTACCTTAAGGTTCTCTAGAATCCTTCAGAAATAATTGGATATAAAATTGGGTTTTAATACTTCTTATCACACTCCAAATGATGGATATTCTAAACAAACCATCCAAACACTTGAGGTTATGCTGAGATATTTTTAAATTGATTTCCAATAATGTTTTCATTAACAACATATCTTAGTAGAGTTCTTATATAAAAATATTTTCCATTTTAAGAATCAAATAACACCTTATGAGGCTCTTTATGGGTAATGATGTTAGACTCTCGCATACTAGGATGAAGTTTGAGTTTGGAAGCTAATGTGACATGATTATATACCAAAGATAAAAGATAAGGTTCAAACCATTAAATTTATTTTAAAATCTTTTATTTTCAATATAGAAAAAATTCATACAATCATCAACCTGGCCTATAGTTTGAGGTTATAGAAAAGGTGTTCCACTATATATAACTATGAATGAAATTAATTTGTTTTAAGAAGAAGAGAAATATTAGTTTGGGATACATCATCCATCTTAAGATCCTTTATTTTATTGGAATTGTGGCTTATATAATAACACTTTTACCGAACCTATCTCAACTACATGATGTGTTCCATGTATCCCTATTGAGTAATTATATACAAGAACCCTCAAATGTATTGTATTTATAGGTGGTACCCATGGAGGAAGGAATTTTATATGATGTGCCACTCGTGAAAATCTTAGATCACAGAGACGATGCTCTAAAACAGGATAAAACTAACATGGTCAAAGTGTTGTAATGGAATAATATGTGTGAGTAAGAAATTTGGAAACTAGTAGAGGTGATGAAATATATGTACCCTTATCTGTTCAACTGTTTGATATGAAACATCAAGGGTAAAATTTCTAATGGGGTAAATAATGAAATGAATCAGACTTATATAAATGAAATTTAATTTTAAGATTAATATATTCCATATTAATAAATATAGTTATAGAAAAAACAAGCACTAATGTGGTTATTTTGGACCCTTATAATTTATATCCTACCATATTCAAAAGAACATTATACATCATAACCATTGATAACTTATCCATTGTAAAATGTCTGTACAGATTATTATATATTAATGGTTGTGATATAGTCCAATTGACATCGATGAAAGAAGTGATAACCCCAACTAGTAGGATTTAACCTTATGAAGCCCATTTATCGGAGCTCCCAATGGAGTTTTCATCGGTGGGATTTTCCCTTGACCAATCCAATGTAGAGAATCAACAACTAAAGAATGGGTGAAACTATTTATGGTATAATTTTATTCTTATCAAGATCACGAGTAATACCATGTTCACCAAACCATTCCAAGAATGTGTCACCATTGTGTACCATACCCTAAAGGCATACTCTAGTGTAATAAGGTGTTATGTGTATAGAACATAAAAAATGAATTAGAATAATTTTATTTTTAATAAAATAAAAATTTTATTTATTCTTTTTTACTTTTACTTAATAAATTATTAAATAATCTTATTGATAAAAATTATATTTTTATATGATGAAACGCAAATTATATTTCTGAGAAATATATAGTTTGAAAAAAGAAATTATTTTTTATAAATTCAATTTTTTTTAAATATATCACATTTTAATAAAATATATATATTAAATAATATTTATTTAAATATATATGAAAAATATAATTTTATGAAGTAAGATTTTATTTTAATAAGGGTTAGAAATCTTTTCTAATAATAATAACCTATATTTTTTAATAAATTAATATTTTTATTTTAAAACTATAAATAATAATAATTAATAATTACTTTTTATTAAATAAATATTATTTTTAAAATTGTTAGATAAAAATAATCCATGAGATAATTTTCATTTTTTTCAAAGACAATAGAATTTTTTGGTGGAAATTAAATAGGGAATAAACATACGGTATGAATTATAACTTCATAATATCCAAAACTTGATGTAATAAATACTATAAAGATTATCCAACAAAAATTGCATTTCCCCTTTAAAATAATATTATTTTTAGCTATTTTATTAATATTATAGACACTTAATGAATCTTTAAAAACCTATATTATATTTCAAGGTTATAAAATTAATTTTTAATAATTATGACTCACATTCTCATCACCAAAGTGTATTATTTTAAATATTTTAGTACTAAAACTTGTAAAATGTTTAAATTCACTCTTATTTACTAGAAAACATGTGAAATCCCCATTGTAAAGTTTGTGTTTTTTATTATTTTATCATATAGATTCCATTAAATATTTTTTGAAGTTAATAAATAATTCCACTCTCTTTTTTCTATAAAACCCACCCAATCACCCATTCATCTTTAGGAAAACATTTTTTTCAAGAAATTACTCTTCCCTTCTCTCTACAGATACCTCTAAGAGTGTTCCCCATATCTTATAAATATTATCACAATATTTTAGGAGTGCACTCTCAATGTAAGGGATCTTATCGTTTTCTTTTTTATCAAGAACCTTCATTATATTATTTCTTTTGATTTCATATTTTCCATTTTTGAATACAGTTTTACACATCCATATTATTTACCTTATGATTTTTAAGTCATAATCAACCCATTTCACTCTCATTAAACACTTCAATGAATCTTTATGTACCCCTTTAATGTTTCTAAAATTATTCATCTATTTTACATGCCAAACATATTTGTAGTAAATACATATTCCTCTTTATACTCAAAGGTATTCCCCTTGAAATAAATATCCTTCGTTAATTGGGTGATTCCATATATATAACCCACAATCCCTAATCAGGGTATTAAAATTTAATAAAGACATTTTTATTTTGTGTGATCTATGTCGAACACTTACGCATGTACATGATATGAATGTGGTAGGTGGGCCTAGAATTATATATCCTTAGGTACATTGGGTAATTTTTTTATCTCAGGATATACCATGTTTGGTTTATGGGAGTATACCCTAAGTACAAAATGTTAAGATGTATCAATGGTTGTCTTTGACTTATGTTTATGATGTCATGTTTTAGGTTGTTGCCACATTTCCATGTTTCCTTTATGTTATATTCTTATATCATGATTCAATGTTGAATTTTATGATTTTCACCCATATTATGTTAACTTTATGTTCTCCTAGACTGACATGTAATACATTAAATTATTCAGTTCTATTACTATTCTCTTACTGGGATTTATATCTCACCCCTTTCTTATATATATACCCATGTTATCCAGTGCACTTCTAGAAGATAAAGGGAATTTAAGATCATGTCACGGAGTTTTTGTTTATGTCTTTGTTTTTATATTTAAAGTCACTATGTTATTTACCTAGTTTCCCAATGATATTATGCCTCATCATAATGTTATTTAATATTATTTATTTAATTATGTAATAAATCATGTATTAATGTATATTAAAAAATGGGATTTTATGGGGCATAAAGTTCCATGGAAGAGATTAATGAGAGTGAAAGGTGGTCTCTCATTACGTGGGAATCATAACAATAGTAATGGGATGTGTAAAAAAACATTCCAATTATAAAAATTATAAATAAAATTTATTAATAAGAAGAAATTACATGAATTTAAGTAGAAGTGAAAGAGAATCTCATACCTGAGAGGTGGATTTTAAAAGCTTGTGGGGATCTTGTTAAGTTTTGGGGAAAATTTTGGATGGATTTAGAGATGGACGTGGAGTAAAAATTAATGTTCAATGAGTTTTGAGTGGAGGTTAACGTGACATCCCATACCCAGATCACTCAATAGTAACTAAACCTGATTGACCATATGACCTTAAGTGCACCTACCTTTATGGTAGTGCATTCTAACTAGTAATGAGGGTCCATGGTGGAACATTGGGGAGACTATAACCTCATGACCATAGTGTAGGAAAATGGTAAAATCATATGAATCAATAGAATAGGAAACAATATTAAAAAATAGTTCAAGAGTAAATATCCATTATATAAATAATAAATTAATCTCATCCATCAATGTCATATACAAAATGATGATCACAAAATGATAAAACAAAAAAGGTAAAAAAAAGGAGAATTAGGAGAATAAAAATATACAACATGTTATAAAATAAAATTACATAAAACCGAATGATATCTCTTGTATAATATCAAGCATAGTATTAGTCCTCTTCCCCCATACACAATTCATGGAAGGTCTCTTTCCCTTATCCCAACATGCATCCATGTAGTTTTACTGGGTTGAAAATGACATCTTGAATAGGGTGTGACATATACTCAGTAGTCCACCACAAATGGTTTATAATGATATCCCATCGATGAGTACATAATAAAATGTTTCTAGATAATACTAATGGATTTTAATAAAACGGGTTAAATAAGTAACCCGCATAGGTTTGAGTTCCCATGGAACACCCATAATCTACTACTTAATTCGTCTTATGAAAGAATGTATATGAGTAAATAAGCAGTCATGATTTAATTTAAAATAATGAATTGGGACCTGACTTGTTCCCCCACCATCCCTCATGAACAATATCTGAGAAAGATGTGGATAATAAGGCCAAAAATAAAATGAAAGGATCCAACCAAATATGGTATTGTTATTTGGTATGGTAGAAACATCCAATATTTATTTTACTACGACTGAAAAGAGAAGTGGAGCTTGTTCCTAGCATTCCTAATTTGGAACCCTGGTATCTCTCTAGTCATAACATGAATCCATTACAAACCTATCTTCTGCATTCCTTATAAGAACCTTTTATCACTCTAGTTTTGGTATAAAGTCACCAACCTTTATATTCATCCTTGGTGGTCCACAACAGGAGGCTAAGTGGAAATCATGGCATATATAATTCACTTTGATTCATTCCATCCTTTTAAGTCTACATAGGGAGTCCATATATCACTTGTGAAATATATAATGATTTACCCTTTAGGTCTATCCTTGGGATTCCACATAGGGAGTCCAAGTATCATTCATAGACTATATAATCAATATACTAAGATAATATCTCTATGGAATTCATATAAGAAACCATGTTTCACTTAAGATGCATAACATTTCCATTTACATGTTATAAATCATTTAATGAAATGAGATTGATGAGTTTTATATGTTTTTTTGAGTTGGAACCCAAGTTTCTCTCTTGGTATGGATATATGAATGATCATGAGCCTAAATTATAACCATGAAATTTAAGTTAATATTTTTTTCAATTGTTAATCTCATTTATATATGTAATTTATTCACCTCAAAATGTGTCTTAAATCATTAACGAGTGATAGAAGACCTAGAATCACAAGAATCCCCCCATTCATCTTAGTTAGGTATTGTGGTTTTTTGGAACATCTCAAGCCTATGTGAGAAGAGAAAATGTCCAATGCATAGGGACATGGTCTTCAATTACCTATTTCATTTAATTATATTTACATGTTATTTAGTTCATTTAATATCCCAATATAAAGGGGTAGAACACCACACCTCTAATGGACTATCTATAATATAAGAAACTCGTGGTGGTTTTATAAAATTGAGAAACACACACAAGTTGTGGTTCGAATCAATATCCTTGACATCCTTTATGACATAAATGGATCCCCTAAGTTACATTGATCATTCATATTCATTTAATTTAAGAGAAATTCTATTTTAAAGTTATCACATAGATAATAAATCGTGTAGCACAACATTGTAGTATATAAACACCATGAGTTTAAGGGAAAAGCATGAGATTTCATACCATAGCTTGGTAGATGACTCGTCATCTGTTGTCGGCCTATAATATGGGATATAAAAAATGAAATCAAAGGACTATAAAAACTGCATGAAAATTGGGAACATTAGCTCACAAAAAAATAACTTCATCAAAAAGATGATAAATCAAGTGAGGTGAAAGAGGAATGGAGAAATTACTGGTACATATCTAATGATAGAGAAGATAATCGATTCAGATTTTGGATGGTAGAGATCCTTTAATCCCTAGATTTATGCTTGGAGGAAGGTTTTAATGGGAGTGGGATGATATGAATGGAGTGATAAAGAAAATATTGGATAAGAATAAATATTATATATTGGAAAACAAAAATTTCACCCTTTTTAAATAGTCGCATAATTTGGCTTCACTGTTAGTCAAATCTATTTCCAATAGTGCGTCATACACTATCCCAAGACACCCCTAACATGGGTTATGAGAACTATTCCAAGATACCTATATATCCTAGGACAAATACCTCTTTAAAGAGTTATTTATGACTTACTTGACTATGTAACAAAATCTTAATGGTTAGAATAAACCATGAAACTCTAGACAGAGCACTAGACCACCCAGCATAGTTTTAACTAACTGTGCAGACTAGGATAAACAATTTATTCTAATAGTGTGTCCCACATAGTTCTTCCAAAAATATTGGGCTTTGGGAAATTAAAAGGCTCCATAGACCCTCTAAAATCATATGAACTCATTAGGAACTTCCATTTGGATAAAAATAATGAATTTAAACGGAAATACATTCATTATGTACCTCAAATAAAAGATGAGTTCTTACAATAGTCCCCTATAAGGCATCTCATCCATGAGTTTTTTTTATAATGGAATTAAAGAATCAAAAAATAATAACTTCATCCATTGGAAACATATTTTGGCCTCCCACTCCCACATTTTATCTTATACAAGTCTATGATGGCATAACACATGTACCATAGGGACAGACCGACCTCGAAGAACATTTATGCCATGATCAACAACATATATAGGGAGATCCTAAAATGATTAATCAACCTCCAATAAAACCTACTTATGATTAATAATATATGATTCATTTGTATGATATTGTTGAAGCTATGATACAGGGAAGATTCCATGATTGGCTCAATACATCTGAGGTAACTACAACTGATATGCCACCTTCCCAACATTCTCCAAAATCTACAAGGGCCCAATGTAACATGGATGTAGATTCTTCTATTTATGAATTCATATATGATCTATTATAGGTGGAACACATACTTAAAACTATGTCCTCACCTTTTAATCTAGTAGTTGATGGTGATGATTGACATATGACTTAATCCTAGACTAAGCTATAGATTTATTGTTCCTAATAATATAAACAAACTCTGAATTATCCTGAATGAGATTAAGAACTATTACCACTTCCTCTCCTACCTATAACTATAATTATAGTTAATGGAATGGCTTAACATAAAGGGCCTCAAAATACTCCATCTATATGATTTCCATTCAGATATTATTGTAAGCAAACATGGTGAGAGGTAAATGTTTCTCCCATGAACCACCAAAATCAATGAAAAATTATAAGAGAATGTCCACCAAAACCTATATCATATGCTCAGACTAACTATTGGTATATGGGTGATAGGTTTTACTTAGCTATTTCTTTGAGCCCAGTGCCCTCTATAACCCCTTTCAGAATCATGAAGTGAATCAAGAATCTTTGTCCCATATGATAGAAAGTGGAACTCCATGGAGGTTGGTTTTATCTTGAATGTAGAGACTTTCGAGAGAATCCATAGAAAAGGTATACTAAATAGGTAGGGAATGAGATAACTTTTCCAACCTCTCTATGATCTCCCATAAAAAGTCACATCCCTGATGTGATATAGGGGATTCTATCAAAAAATCCATGGTGAAATCATCCCACTTCAACTCCAGAATAGTTAATGAATGTAAAATACCTAAAGGAAGATGGTGTTATACCTTCTCCTACTGAAATGTGGAACACCAAGTAACAAACCTAACTCTCTCATTTTTCAACCTTGTCCACTAGTGTTGGTGGTGTAATTCACATTACTTCTTGGTAATTTTGGGATAGAATTCCCAAATTGAGGAATGAGACACTATTGTCAATGCCTATTGAACATCTATGAGAACTCATAATTTAATTTGAATGTAAAAGATCTCATTCTCCTTAACGACCCAACAATGCAGCAGGTCATTACCTTAAATGCTTGACCATATGACTAATCCCACATGATCAAAAATCGGCATCATCTTCACTCTCTACATAGTTTAATAGTTCACTGATAATGATGCAAGAAAAAACTATCCATGATGGTCCTAAAACTCCATGTGTATCTTCAAAAGAAGGTCCATAAGCTATCACTCACTTCTGGACTCCTAAACTGCCAATGTCTGAGTCTTTCTTCTCAAAGCATCAACAACTACATTTCCCTACCAAGTAATATAATAAATCTTAAAGTCGAAGTAATGTTGGTGTTAAATCCAATATATCTTCCTGAGATCCAAATCATGCTATGTAAATGTGTACTTGATTATTTTAATGTCCATATACCCCACAAAATTACCTCCTAGTAAATAATTCATCTCACAGTGTAATCCATGAAAATTTTGTGTAATCAACATTGTTTTTTGGGTAGTTTTTGTTGTGTGACATTAATTAATGAGACTCATATTCCAAAAATCAATCCACTTTCACCAGAACTCCTCTTAGATCAGTGCCTTCCACGCCACAATAAACTAAAATGTTTCTTTTTAGATCTTGTAGAATTAGGATGACCACTCAATTCAGTCTTCCAGCCATCTACTGAAAGTCTATCTCATAAGATACTACCTATATGAACATCATAATATTCTTATTCAAGCCAGTAAGAGGTTCTACTTGGTATAAAAACTTCTAAATGGAGTTCTTATAAGAATTAGATAAACCAAAGAAACTCTATATATCAAATATTTTCATAGGATTATCATAATATAAGATTCTCTAGATAAACTGATACTCTTGTCTCTGATATAATGTGACCTTGTAAGTAAGATTTTTTCATCATAAAGTGTTACTTTTGGATCCTAGAGTATAACTAATCCTCCCTCATTGTACTCAATATGATATCAAGTTTTCTACAATGGTCGTGTCGAGTATGAGTATACACTAAGATATAGTACATTAATACCTCTATAAAAAATCTATATATAGGTATAAAATCTAATTCATCAGTGCCATAAAGATTACTGGTGCGTTTGTGACACCGAACAGTATGAAAAAAACTCACACAAGCCATATCTACTATGTGATGTTGTAAGTGGACTATGTAATGGTATTACACATTCTTGATGGTAATGCAACCTTAGTTAAATCATATAGAAACCCCTTTCTCCCTAGATATAGTAGAAGAGTTTTTCTATACGAGGCAATGGATACCAGTTCTTAACCAAAAATAGGTTTAAACCACTGTAATCCATGAAACGCCTGAGGGTACCATCCACCTTCTTGGTTAAAAGGACCAATGAACCCCACAAAAAAAGAACTAGGTTGTATAAAAATATTAGCTCCCAAATCCTCTAGATTCCTATTTCCCCCTAAAACTCAGTAGTATCCATCCCATAAGGGGGAATAGATACTGGTAAAAATCCAGGAACTAGGTTGATGGAAAACTCCACCCCTCTCTCAAAAGATAGTCTTTAAAATTCATCCAGAAAAGTATCCCTTAAATAATCTTCTATTGGAGGGAAATCGACAAGATGCATTCCTTGGTCATCTTGGTAAAATTTAAGAATCTGGATTATCATCATGTCCAGCACTTGATGCTCGGGTCTAGGTCATCTTTCCTAGAATTCCCATTCACCCTTATGAAGAAATATTCTTCTCTATTTTCATTTGAAATCCACCATTATATGATATTTATCTATGTAATAATTATAAGGAATCAACTATTATATCCCAAGATTGATGTATAAACACTTCATCTTGGGAATAAATAGATCCCATAAGAAGTAATACCCACCTACCTCGAGGGTGAACTCCCCTAACTAGTGTAAACTCTCTGATCAAATCCCCTAATGAATTATCAAGTTTATGCACACTATATAAAAACTATAAATTGAGCCTAAGGAACTCCAGAACAATAACAAACTTGAATGAAAGGGAAGAACATGTATCCAAATGGGAAGATAATAGAGAAGAGGATATAATAATAGTACCCCACACAATAGAATCTATGAGATTATGATCCTCTAGTATTGGATACACTGTATATATCATGAATGAATTGTGACCTTGATATACAGTTTGATTACCCATAGAAAGAACGTTATGGTGGTGTTATAGGTCTTTTGTCTAGCTACCCCGACCATAAACACCTACTTAGCCTGATTGTATGCTTTCATTCCAGCTCCCTACCTGATGAGAATCTACTAACCTCTGAGAAATATTGTAAGAATGTTGAAGACCAATATCATCACCAGATTTTTTGTCCCTCATACCTTACTGATGGACAACGCCACCAAGGATTCGGTGAATACCCTCTCTCATTGGACACCGGAGGAAAATATAAACAAAATAATTGAAATTACCCATATTTTCATAAGAATATAATTCAACTAGTTCCCTGGTACACTAGTTTTTCATATACCCCAGCCTACTGCCCAAATGTCACCTCAATAGCCTACGTAAGTATTTACCCTAACTACTAATGTCACTATTCGGAAGCTCAAAATGATCATTCCTACTTTTGTTCAACATAGTTATATGTCTAGGAATTTAACCTCCCTGAATCACACCTCCATATTCTTTCTAGTTACACTGTATGATAAGTACTTGGTTTAATATTATATATATATTGGTAACCTAAATTACATTCACCTATGATCATATGTCATACCTTATACCATTCTCAAATCATAAATATTAGGATAACTCATTTCATAATAAAATATGTGTGAATCACTGGAGCTCCATGAAACAAGAAGAATAGTCCATAACTAAAAAAGAACCCCACTCTAATTTAATATACTCTCTGGATATATCTTCCCTCAACATCTTGGAATAGAAATCATCATAGAAGGCCATATGAAAATACCTCCAATATATATACTAATGATGATCAATATGGGTAATAACATCCCACACTCTCTATTAAGAATCTCGAGGTATATAATGTGTGATCATCACTCCCCCCTCGGGAGGTGTCTCAAGATGCTTGAAAATTTATAGTATGGCCTTTAGCAATGAATCTACATACTATGGAATGCCATCCCACAAACATTTTTTTATGATACCACTGAGACTCACATGAAAACTCTTCTATAGTCAAGGAAGGTCAGGGGATTACCTGAACAGTCTGCATAAATCATTGGAAACCCTCTCAAAATCGGGCATTAGTTCCCATGTCAGGTATGATAGCTAGTTTATAAAGTGGCCTAACTAGTGGTTCTAGTGGTTGCCTAGGGCCCAACACCTCTAGATAATGGCCATCACCACCCACTTGGATAATGAAATTTACTTTCTCATGGTGGAATGTATTTACAAATTCCGAGAATATTCCTCAATACAAGATATAGTAACCACTAGAATCGATGATATATGAATACATCAGGTACAAGACTTCTTATTCATGATTAAAACCCATATTCCAGCTACTAATGCCTAGTTTTTTTGACATACATATCATATGAATCGTAAGAGACACTTCTTACTTCCCACTATTAAGGTTGGGTTAGTATCAAGTTCTGTTCTATAAGACAAAGGTCTCAATATACAGAGTATCAATTTCAAGTTATAGAGGAAAACACCATTTAATTGGAAATTTGAATCCCATTTAATGGTTTCCATTTCATCATATAATTAAATTTATTTTAAGTTCCTACTCACTTACATAACAAATCTTCTTAAATGGTTTAATTAAATAGATCACCAATTCCAATTTATAAAAGCCCATACACTTTTTAAATTGAAATGTGTCATCCATTTAATCATAAGAAAATGTTTTTTCAATTCATATATGAAATGTTATAACAATTAAATTGACATAGTAGTAAAGGAACACAAACATGTTTTAGGTAATGAAAATAGTAATAGAAACATGGAATAGAACATGAATGACATTTAGATCCTCAAATTCATATAATGAAGAATGGATTAATACTTCATTTCCTTATCATTCAAGGTTAAAAGTAAAAAAACATATGTAACATCTCACATTAATTGTTTCATCCAATGGTGATGTCTAAGAAAAATTAATAAGAAAAATAAAAAAAACAATATGTCTTATCCCGAGAAATTTGGTTTTTCATTCTATGTGGGTTAGCTACTCCTAGTAACATGCTCATGAACAAATCCTAACATGGAAAATTGATTCATTATACCATCCCAATTGGTAAGAAAAGAGAATAAAATAAAATAAAATCCAATAAAACCACTTTTTCATGTCCCATCCCCTGTTCACTCAATAGTAACAAAACCTGATTGGCCACACAACCTCAATTATTCCTGCACTTATGCTTGAGGCTACCAACTTGTGGTCAGGGTCCATGATTTAATAGATGTGGAGACTATACCCTCATGATCATAGAGTAGAAAAATGTTATAATAATATAAATCAATAGTATAATCACAAAGACAAATGAAAATTATAAGAGTATACATTGATTATATAAATAACCAATTAATCACATCCATAAATTTTATATATAATTTGAAGATCATGTAATGCTATACTAAAAATGGAAATACAATGAACCAAGGGAAAATGGATATAAAGCATGCTATATAAAAAAAGGAAAAACACCTAATCCGTTATTGAGTAGCATCTTGGGAATAGGCATGGTCCTCTACCCCTTTAAACTATACTAGAAATGTAATCAAGCTTAAATATAAAGTCCCTTTCCCTTGTACCTACATGCATCCATGAAGTCTATCCTGGTACCTAATGGTGACCTAAACAAGGTGTGGGATATAATAAGTAGGCCACCACTACCAGTGTCTAATATTAACCAATAATTTAGTACATAAAAAATATTTTATAGATAATAGTAAAGTCTATAAATAAAATGTGGTAAATAAGAAACTGTCATAGGACCATGTTCCCATGGAACACCCTTACTTTGCTACCTACTTCATCCTAACCCAAAATGTCTCTGAGTAAATATTTAGTCATGATTTAATTTATTTTAAAGTCTCAGGACCAATCTATTAGACCATGTTTTCCCTATGAACCATATCTGATCAAGTAATTCATAATATGGTCATCAATAAAATGTAAGGGTCTGATCGAATCTAATATTGTTCTTTAGCATGGAAGACGCATCTTATAATTAATTACTTTTGATTTAAAAGAAACATGAGCTCATGCATTTAATTCCTAATTTAGAACCTAGGTATCACTCTATACATAACATGAACTGGTCACCTTACAATCCCATATTATGCAGTCCTCATAGAAACATTGTGCCACTCTAGGTGTGGTATAAAGTCACCACACTATGAGTCCATACTTAGTAGTCCAAAAAGGGATACCAAGGTCACTCATGGAATATATAATTACATCTCCACCAATCTAGATGCCCTTAAACAGAGGTTTCTGATTTGTATATTCTCTATCATGGCTTGTATTTTCTATCTCAAGGGTGACAAACCCTGGTATGACCCAGAGATTAAAGAAAGAATTGCTTGTGTATGGGGTTTTTCTAACTGGAAACTCAACCCTCTTGGTAAGGTCTATTATCATATCTTATTAAAATCACAAGATGAACTGGATAGAGTCTACAGATTATGAAACATGTAACTCAAGTTGGGTGCCATACGTATCTCTGAATGGGATATTGCCTTCAGCCTGTATAACAAAAAGAATACTATAGTTCAAATCTGGGTTCGTTTTCATGGAATAAATTGGTATTTTTCGCACCCTCGGATTCTCAATGACATTGCTTCATGTAATGGTACACCTCGGAATATTGATCAATGAATGATTAATGCGGATCTTGGTTTGTATGATCACATTATGGGGGAGGTTGAATTGGATGAAAAAATACTAGAAACCATCATATTCAATTCCAATAACTACAAAACTAAATTCCGCGTTGAGTGCGAGAGGATGCCCCCTACTGTGAACTTTGAAAAATCATTGGTCACTCTCTATTAAAGTGTCGCATGATTAAAAATCAGGTTGCACAGCCTTCAGACGATGGGTGGAATGAAGTGAATAAGAAAAAATCAGGTAAGTCTTTGGTTCCTACTATCCCTGACCCCCAAATAAAAAGCCTGAGGCCTGGGTGAAAAATCCCTCATTTCTGGGTGAAAAATCTGGAACCACCTGATCTGAAAAAGTGGAAGTGGCAGAACTTGTGGAGCTCAATCAAGACATACTGATTGAAATTGAGTAACTTGTTCTGGACACCTATGGGCCTAGCCGTGGAATTCATGCGGGGCAGGGTGTTGCTTCAATTTCTCCATCACTGGCCTTGCATGTCTCTGCTCCAGTGATCATCACCTCTTCACATAATACCAGCAATAAGAAGGACGTACAAGTTGGACCTTGAGCTATGGGTGGTCACCCTCTGGCTCTAGAAAACCCTCCCCAAGACAATGTAGATAAGACATGTTTCTATGGTATGCATTCTTCTAATCCTCGGGATACAATTGCTAATAGAATTGCAGTGAATACTCATATTCCCTATGAACACATTGTTGTCTCACTGCATTCATTGGTTGTTAACGCATACCATCCTCACTCTATTGTTATTCCAACGGTGACTTCCGGGACAGGAGACACACTGGATACCCTGGTGTTTCCTGTTGTACCCTAGACCTTAAACTTAAATTTAATATCACATGATGGTCAGTTGGTCATCCCTTCTGCTATTAAATCACCTTCTTTCAATAAATATTTTAATGTTTCAGGTGCCACTAACATCTTTTCTGCCTCTCCTATGAGAAAAGAGGTTATCAAGACCCCTTCAGACTCCTCCCCACACCTTATAATATTTAGGAGGAAAAATTTCTCAAATGGTTCCAAAAAGAAAAAGAGGATCTCAGGCTCCAAAAACAGGTATTAAATGAATGTGTTTTTTGTAACTGTTAGGGTATAGCCAACTCTGACACTCTTTTGGTTCTAAAAAGATTTATTGCGACTCATAAACCCAAAATTTTATCTCTTGATGAACCCAAAACTAACTTCTCTGTGAATTTTATGCATCTCTCTGCTACTGGTTACAATTTTCTTGGTTATTGTTATAATGGTAGTAGTTTTGAATCTCTTTGGATCCTTTATCACAACTCCTTGCAAGATGTTAATATGTTCAGTTTCTCTAATACAATGTTCACTTGTGATTTTATCTATGTTAAAATGCATTTATTTAGCACCATTTTTTATGCTAAAAATAGATATCAAGAATGTAGGTCTCTTTGGAATGACCTCTCTTCCTTATCTAAATCCATTCACGACCCTTGGTTGGTGATGGGGGACTTTAATGCCATTCTTTATCATAGTGAGAATCTATGACATTCTCATTCTCCAATATCTTCTAGAGAATTTAGAGCCTCGATTAAATAATGTAATATAATTTAAATCAATCCTACAGGTGCAAAATTCACCTAGTATCGAAGACATTATAATCACGTTGTTGGTAGTAAACTTGATAGGTCTTTAGTGAATGTCCGGACTCTTGATGTGTGGGACACTATCTCTAGCATTACCTTTCCTAAAATAAACTCTAACCATGATCCCATTATTTTTACCTTTCCCTCAAAAAGAGTAGAGCCTAGTATCCCCTTCAAATTTAACAATGCTTGGTCTAATGACCAGGACTTCTCTCATCTCATTCAAAATTGTTGGAATTCTATGACCCATCATTCTGATGCTTTTTCCTGTATCACCAAGCTTAAGCATCTTAAGAATTGTCTCAAAGGTTGGTCTAATGCTAAGTCCAAACAAATTGACCAGGACATTTCCAACCTATAGAATGATCTAAAGAAAATTCAAATCAACTCCACCAACTCTGATTTTTCCTTTGATCCCCAAACAGAAATAAACATTGTCGTTAAGCTCAAATACCTTTTAGTTCTCAAAGACAACATTATCAAAAAAGTTTTCAAAATGAAATAGCTCACAGATGGGGATAGAAACACAAAATTTTACAATTCCCTTTAAAGGATTAGAAAATTCAACCATCCGCTATCCTCCCTCAAAGATAATGACAACATATTATCCTATAAGGTTTCCATTACTAATCATGTTGTCACTTATTTTGAAAACATTTTTAATGGACCTCATATTAATAAAGACATTCTCCCTGGGATCATCCTGACTTTGGTCAATGAGGATGGCAACATTTTTCTCTTGAATGCTCCCCAGGACCATGAAATAAAATCCATTGTCTTCACTCTGAATCCTGACAGTGCTCCTGGTCTCGATGGCTTCAATAATGGTTTTTTTCAGCACCACTGGGAGGTTGTTCATGCAGATATCTGTAAACTTGTAAAATATTTTTTTAACACTGGAACCCTCCCTTATGGTATCTATGCCCAATTCCTAACCTTAATTCCAAAGGTGGCAAATGCCTTGGAAATCCATTTATTTAGACCTATTTCTCTAATCAATTCTATTTATAAAATCATTATCAAGATCCTCACCAATATACTTTCTTCTCTATGCAAAACAATTATTTCCTGGAATCATTTTGGATTTATCAAAGGTAGATCTATTCAATATTGCATTTGCCTCACCTCGGAATGCACCAACATTGTTAACAAAAGTCTCTATAGGGGGTAATATTACCATTAAGATCAACATTATAAAGGCCTTTGATACCATTGATTGGTCTTTAATTTTCAAAGTTATTCAAGATTTTGGCTTCAATGATATCTTCACAAGTAGGACCCACTCTCTCTTCAAATCAGCCTCAATCTCCATTCTTGTCAATGGATCACCCAAGGGATACTTTAAATTCTCTAAGGGAGTTCTCCAAGGTGATACTCCCTCTGCCATCTTATTTTCCATTTCAGAAGACTACCTTAGTAGACTGTTAACCTCTATTATTCATCAGGGTAACCTTAAACCCAATTTGGCGGCTAGAAATCTAATTTTCCCGACCCATATTCTTTATGAAGATGACATTATCCTTTTCCTCAATGGGATTGAATGAAATACCCTTAATATTAAAAATGTTTATCCCATTATGAGGAGGTCTCAGGTCAATCCATCAGTTGGAATAAATCATTTATATTTTTGGGAAAAATTTCCCCCTCTCTAGGAAAGGACACATTATAGAAAATCTAGGCATCAAGGAAGGTTCCTTTCCTTTTACCTATCTAGGAGTTCCCATTTTCTGGGGCATACCTAAATCTATTTATTTTAACGTTGTTTTTTATCAGGTAATTAATCAACATTCTTCCTGGAAAGGGAAGTCTCGGTCCATGGCTGGTAGAATTTCCCATGGGAAATTGACCATCATCTCCAAATTGGTGTATTCCCTCATGATCTACAAATGGCCTCTTGGTATTCTCAAGAGAATAAATACCTATATTAAAAAAAATCTGGTCCGGTAGCATCATGGAACAGAAACTTGTTATCGTTCCCTGGTCAACCTATTAAACCCATCTTGAGAAAGCTGTCCTTAGTATAAAAAATATCAAATTGTTCAATGAGGCCCTCTAAGCTAGGCTTACTAGGAGACTGATCAATAATAAATCTGACTCCCATGCCTTCCTTAGAAATAAATTTCTTGTGAGGCTAAAAAGGGATTTTGAAATATGTCCAATCCTCTCTTTGGCCCTCCTTTAGAAACTTGTTTGTCCGCATTATAGATAACTCTAGATGGTTGGTTAGCTTGGACTCCAGCATTCGATTTTTGCTGGACAACTGGATTGGATACCCCCTTGTCTCTATTCTTCCTCCTAATTCTTCTGCCGATAGCATTAACTGCGCCATTAATGAAGTGATGCAATCTAGAATTTCGGAGCTCCCTGACTCTATCATGCAGGTTGTTGATGGTTACCCCTTCTCTAATGATGATGATTTTCTGGTTTGCGAACCGACTCAAAATGGCCTTCTTGACTCCAAAAATTTTTACAATCATTGTTTCTCGGACTTTGAATCCATCCTTGCCTGGTTGAAGTCTTTTAAAAACCTTGGATTATACCATCAAGGCTTAATCTCAGTTGGCATATTGTGCACAACACAATTCATACTAAGATTTGCATCCAATCTTTTTACATCCATCTCTATTCTAAATATCCACTTTTTCACCTACATAGATAGGATATCAATCATCTATTTTTATCATGTGCTACAGCCCTTGCTCTTTGGAATTTTATTGCTGGAATTTTTTATTGGAAATGGACCTTCTCTGACAATATCCTCCTCCAGCTGAAACGATGTATGGAGTTTGACTCTCACCACAAGTCAAGAACATCTTCTTAACTTTTTTTGCAGAACTCATACACATTGTTTGGTATGATAGAAATTCCATTATTCACAATAATTACTCATCCAATCTCATTGCAAGTCAAATGAGAATCCTGATTTCCATCAGAGATGCTGATACGATCCAGAAAGATAATTGTGACAACTCGATTGGTGACTTTGTGATCCTACGACATCTGATGATTGATGGCATTTTCCCTCATCCGAAATGATTTCTTGATATTTTTTGGCAATCCCCGCTTCATGTATGGATCAAGATCAATGTGGATGGGGCTTCCAATGGAAATTCGGGTCCTGCTGGTTGCAGGGAAATCTTCATAGACTCTCAAGGACACTGCTAGGGATGTTTCTATGGCAGCTGCGGTTTCACCTCATCCCCTGAAGCTGAGATGTTGGATCTCATCCATGCCATCCACTTTTTTAAGAAAAAAGTCTAGAACAACATTTGGATTGAAATTGACTCCACCACCATGGTTCAGGAAATTTGGAATGGGATGGTTCATCTTTCTTGGCCTCTTACTGCAAGTTTGAAAAACTGCTTGAACTCACTCCTAGAGCTCTGCTATATTTCCACCCACACCTACTGTGAAGCTAATATGGTGTCAGATGCTCTTTCCAACAAGGTAATCAACTGGGCCATTACATGGACTGATGAGTTGTTGGTTTATCTTCTCCCTCTTCTTGAGAAATATTATAATAAAAATCCTTCTTTCACACTTTTGTAACTTTCTTTCTTGCTTTTAATAAATTCTATCTTGGTCGTTGACCAGGACGTTGCCTTTTAAAAAAACTGATGAGTTTATTTATGTTTTTCCTCGTAGAATCTTAGGTTTCACTCATAGCATGGAAATATGAATTCTCATGGTCCTAAATTATAATCATACCATTTAAGTTCATGTTTAATTGAATTATCCTTCATATTTATATAAGAAATTTACTCACCTCATAAGGTGGCTCAAACAAATCCTTGGAATAGAAGTCCTAAAATCCCATGAATCCTCACATTCATATTAATTGGGAATTCTATTCATTGAGAACATCTTAAGGCTGAGCGATTAGGTACAATTTATAATGCATATGGACATGGTCTTTCATTCCAAATTTTGTTTAATTCTATTTAAATGACATTAAATTCATTTAACATCCTAAAAAAGGGGGAAATACCATACCTATAAAAGAATATCAAGTACATAGGCCACCCATTTTTGTTTTATTCAATTGATAAGCACATCCAAGGGATGGCACAAATCAAGGATTGTGACCTCCTTAAAACATAAATTGGTCTGGTGAGTTACGTAGGTCATCCCTATTAATTTAATTTAATGTTAATTTTATTTAACAACTGTCACTCAAAGAATACAGAATGCAATAAAAAGACGTACTATATAAACACCAATACATTAATGGAAAATTATGAGACCTCCTATATTAGCTTTGTAGGTGACTCCTTGTCCATTTTTGGACTTTAATATGAGCAAAAATGGATAAAATCAAGTAAATATAAAAATTCCCTAACAATAGGGAATATTAATTAGCACCAAAATTACTCTATCAAGAAGAATATAAATGATTAAATTCACAAGGGGAATGGAGATCCTACCGATATTCATCCAACAAGGCTGACAGAAATTGATTCATATTCTATATTGTGTACATCCTTCAATGCCTTGCTTTAGGCATGGAAGAAAGCTTCAATATGAGAGGGATGTTGTGCATGGGGGATAAAAAAATAAAGGCTAGGAATAAATATAATAGAGTGTGAAAACCACAATTTTACTATTTTTAAAGTGTCACATAGTTTGACAGTATGGTTATCCAAGTCGTTAACCAATCATGTGTCATGCACTATCCCAATACACCCATCACAAGGGTTAGGTGCACAATTTTACTAACACTGCATAGCTCTTGAAAACCCTCAGTAATGAGGATTATATCACTTCAAAGATTGTGTGTACTAGGGTACATTGTTAGAACAAACCCTACATCCCCAGCAAGAGCATTGTACCACACCTCATGGTTTAAACTAATTGTGCATACTGTGGGGAACAATTTCTTCAAACTGTGTTACCCACTTGCTTCTTCCAAAAGTCGAGGCACCAATATTTTTACAAGCCTCAGGAACCCCCAAAAATATCATTATGTGATTATGAAGTTCTATTAGGATAAAATTTAATAATTTTAATGTGAATTAAATGTTTATGTACCACAATGAAAATCTAGTTTCTTATAGGTAATGGGAGTTTGGGTGGATATTTATTGGGAAAGAGAGGGAAATTATTTATTATTTTTTAAACATAGTTTTTAGAAACTAAGTAATAAAATAAAAAAGACAATCCAAATGATTTATTTTTTCATGGTTTCTATGAAATAGGAGTGGTTTATAATATTATTTTAGTTTAAGAATCAAAATCAATAAAATTTTAACATTCATGATGTGGAAGTGAGTAATGTTCATAAAGATTTTCTTTAAAACCATAAATTATACAATACATTATGAAGGATTCATTCTATGTCTTCAAATTTAATAAAATAACATCAAAAATACATTATTTAAAATGGAAAACTGGTTTTTTTAATATATTCCTTTTATATAATATATTAAATAACTTTTGGGATATTATGAATTCATAATACATACCATATCATTATACTGTATTTATTTTTTATTCCAAATTTTAATGCCTCAAATTTTATTTTGAAAAAATAATCATTAGATAATTTCAATGTTTTGATTTCAAAAGATATATTTATTTTACCAAAGTAATTTTCTAAATATATTAATTTTCACTTTTAAATAAAAATTCTTATTTATTGATAACTACAGCTTTTTACAACAACAAAAAAACCTTTCAAAACCTTATAAAAAATAAAATTGGAGTTCATTAAATTATATTCGAATTTATATTTTTGTAAATATTATTTAGTAATACTATTTCATGAATATAAATTTTATTTCAAAATTATTTGATTTATAAAAAAAGAGTGTTTATTTGAAACTATATATTTTACAAAAATAATTTTTTTCTTTGTATAAAAAATTAATTTATATGAAAATAATTATATAATTATGTATATATATAAACTAATGATGGAAAGAGATTAATATAATAATTTAAAATTTTATAATATAAAAAATTATACTACAATGGTCTAGATATATTAAACCTAATTACACAACTGTATGCCCTAAAGGTATGGTGTGCAGTTGTAGTATTTTATTTGGGTGGTTCACAAAACAAAGTTCAGTTGGTGATCTCTATAAAATTAAATTTCCCCCCTAAATAGTTTTAATCAAGTTTCAACCATTCAATATTGAATTGGTCTTTGTTAAGAGTAAAGATTATTGATTCCATATCCTTCATAAGCTTTAGAAATGGGCATCATAGGATATAAATCTAAAAGATGAGGCTGTGAATTATTTAATTTTAAAATAGATTTTATGACCCTTAATATATAATAATATCAATGGTAACTATATAGTGTCTATATAAAAAATGCTTCTGATTCTTAATGGTATTTAAAGTTTGACAAAAAAATATTTTCTTTTTTGTATCGATCCAATATAACAAATGAAATACAGTGCATGTTTTTTCCATAACTACATTACTTAATAAGGAATTTAATCATTAAAAAAAATTTCAATTATAATTGTTCAGGTCATTACAATATTCCAATATTCAGAAATTCTAACCTTGAAATTTCATTTCACACACTATAATAGATGAGGGTACTTCTATTTAATCTCTAAACTATATGAATCATCAATAATTGTTTCTATAGATTTTCCAATGAATTTAAGGATATTTAATTTGTTTTTTGAATTCATTGGACCATATTTATCATCCCGTAGATGATATCACTCCCCATCAGCTTCTTCTATCAAACGTTATCACAATATATTTAAGTCTAAAACCACTTCCCAGAACAAGCATTGTAAAGTGTCATTTGAATTCTTTATTTGAAAATGTTATTATAGGAGAATAGAACTAATGGAAGGCATGGATCCCTACATCCTTTTAAATCCATTAAACATGATCTAAGTATATTTTCTAGAGTTTTAATGGTTCTCCCAAGCTGATTATTTTTTATAGGGTGATAAATAGTTCCAAAATTGAGCTCAATATTAAATTCTTGTTGAATGATTCTCAAAAACCAAGAGGTAAACCATGAATCTAAAATATATGTAATAAATAGTGGCACTACATGTAGTCTTACAACATATATTGTGTATATACTTGTTATTTATTCAAAAGATAAATATTCATAGATAGTAATGTAATATACTAGTATTGTAAGGTGATTGTCTACAACTCAATTAGTGTTATGGCCTTTATATATCCAGGGGAGTCATCAGAAAAAAATTCACGGCTATGTTTTCCCATTAACATATTCTTATGGGAAATGTTTACACCATAACATTGGACTTATACTATTTAACCTTGGATTGTTTGATTAAAAATAATCATGATACAAATTCTATAATATATTTCATCATGTTATACCTATATTATTTTTTCATCAATTATATATACATGTTATCGCTTCTAAGATGGATAGAAAAGGTTAATGAATAAACATAATCCAAACATTCCCTCTTTGGTTTTGGTTTTTATGTGACATATATAAAGGTTTCGAAACATTTAATTCATTTATGAAGGAGTTGAACTTGTAGAATATTCTATACATTTCTTTTTAGCTCCTAATCATCTTTTTGTTCCTCCTTGATTCTCTCGAGGATTTATAGTTAAGTATTTTTAGTGAATATTTGGATGACATTCCTTTTATTATTCTCATGTCCATATTGTTCATGTCCATGAAGATTATATTCCTTTTAATCCAAATCATGGATAGGATTGTGGGATCATTTCTATTCAAATCATATGCCACTTTATCCACCTTCTCAATATGATTAGGGATTACCCATTCATAATCATTTATAAAAATTATCCATCTTTTTTGGAACATATTTATCTATTTTTATTTGAATATGTACTTGAGTTATTTTTATCCATATATATGTCACACTTGTCCTCATAGAGAAATTTCACAAAATATTCAATGTAAATATCACTACATCCAATTCTAGATCATGTGTCGAGTAGTTCTTCTCATGAATAATTATTTGGTGAGATGAATAGGCTATGAAGTTTTCATTTTTCAGGAGAAAACATCCCAACCATTTTTAAGTTTCATAAATATATATCATAAATTTTTCTATACTAGTGGGTAGTGTGAGAACAAGTGTAGTGATTATTCTTTTCTCTGACTCTTTAAATCTCTCTAGTCATTCATCAGTCTAGAACAACTTTACTACCTTATAAGTTATCTTGGTTCTTGGGTATGAAAATCATGAAAATATTTTCATAAATTGAATATAATACCCAGATAATATTAAGAAACTATGGATTGACCCCACAAATCTTGGTTTGATCCATCCTCAAATTGCCTCTATCTTTGAAGGATCTAGAGATAGCTATTTTTTAGTGATAACATACCTCAGGAAAGTCACATACCCTATCCAAATCTCACATTTACTATTCTTCATAAATAACTATTCCTTTCATGGGGTCTTCAATAAAGTATCCAAATGATCCTTATTTTCCTCATTGCTTCTAGATTTGATAAGAATATCATCTATAAAGACTATCATTTTTTATGTGATCCATGTCGACACTATTCATTTATTATGTGAAGATATATGATGAATTTTTGAGTCCTAATGGAATCACTATGAATTTTGTTTCCCTTACCTTGTATGAAAAGAAATATTGGGGATATCCTCCTTATTCACCTTTACTTGATAATATTTCAATCAAAGATCTTCCTTAGAGAAGTATTGGGATCCACATAGATATTATAACAAGTAATCAATCCATGGAATATAATACTTTTACTTTATAATGATATTTTGGAGTTCATTATATTCAATGTATAGGAAATTTGACCCATACTTCTTCTTAATAAAAAGGACAGACATTCCCCATGGTGAAGCACATTGGAATAAAAATCCATTATCCATATTTTTATTTGGTTTCTCTTTAATTTGATCAAGTTCAATAGTGGATATTTTATATAAAGTACTGGATATTTGAAAATATTTGTGTAAAAGTTTGGTTGAGAACTCAACTTATATAATAGGGGGAAGGCCATACAATTTGGGGAATGCACCAATATATTTTTTACATCATCCATTTTGTTAGGGATTATCTTCTCCATATTATCAATAATTTAATCTAGATATTCTTACTCATATGAAAATAATATCCATGTGTGAGATTATGATTCCTAAAGAGATCCATATACATCATTTCACTTGTATAAAATCAAAGAGAGAGTCATGATGTAATGGGTGATTTCCTTTCATCAACAATTTATATTGGCTATATACAATTAAATCTAGTTCATACCAAGAATAAGATTTAATTCCAATAAATAGAGTATCAAAAGTTTCTATGGGAAATGAATACAATAAATATTTATAGGGGATGAGACATATTACCATGATTAAATAATATCCCCATTTTCTATTTTCATTAATAACATGACTTCTATATTTTGAGTTGGTGTTTGAATAGTCATACTAAATATTTGTGATAAGAAAGAATTAATAGAATTAAAATAAAATAGTATATTCAATATTCATGAATTAATAATTTATATACTCATCAATAATTAATTTTCATGATCCAGCTAAACAATTGTGTTGTAATATGATCAACATTTATCCCTAGGAAATGGAGGTTCTTTTCCCCAGTTATCATTAACAATCCTTGTCTTAGTGCATTGGTCTATATAGTGTCTTTGATGATTTTAGATGAAAAATTAGGAAATTGGTTAAGGTTTGACCAGAACTTCACATTATTCAATAACATTGTTTGGATTTTCCCATTTTTAATTTCTATAATGGTTACCCTCCTTCCCACACCTAAATCATTTCTTTGTCCCATTTTGGAAATTTTTATGACACTTCTTCCTGCACTTTTTACATGTGTGAAGTTATAATTTCTTAACACCATGAGATTTCTCCAATTTTTCCTAAAATTAAAATCTAATCTCTACTTCCTATCTCTATTCCTATGAGACAATTGAGAATCACCAATATTTATTTCAACATTAAAGGAACATAAAACAATTTATTTGTAGTTCTCAATGTATCAAATCAAAAAATATTTTTGTAAATTCAAATTTGGCCAACTAAATACATAGTCAACTTTCATTTTAAGGTCAATAAAAAATCTAGAGGAATATCATTCCATTCTTGTGATGTTTTACTCATATACCCTAGGAGATTCATCCTCTTTTATCTCAAGGCTATGTAGATCCCTCTCTATTTTATTTCAGAGATTATAATGAAAATATTTCGGAATTCTTCCCCTTCCATTTCATCGATTTTTTTGTTTTCTATTCTTGGTCATCTTATAAAAATGATCATATTATACTATAAATTGATAAATATAAAATACATTATTTATGTATATAAGGACATAAAATATATTTTCAATTGATATTATTAATTTATTTATGATTAAGGGATCTGAAGGTCCTTAGAATGTTAAAGGCCTTCATCCCATAAATTTCTCAATTTAAACTTTCAATTTCTTTGGGGGGTGTTGGTATTTATCCTAATTCAAGATTCTATTCAAATCATAAGGTAAATAAAAAAATTATTTTGATTAAGGTATTGAATCATACTCCTATCAAGTTTAAAATATCTTTTGGGTGGCCATCATACTACCCATCACACTAGTTTTTTATACAATTCCATATATTTAATGGCATTGAATAAAATAAAGGAAAATTATAGATGAAAATTTTCAAACTATAATTTATATAAATGGTAAACTATTAAATTTCAAGTAAAAACAAATTAATAACATGTAATCCTTAAAATATGAATTTACAGATTTCAATTTACATTTTTTGTGACATGTTTTCTTACAATAAATTTCATATGCATTTTTGTTCACTTCATAGTGGTTTGTAAAAATCACATTATTAACCCAAGAATATCCAAAAATGGTGTCTATCTATGTGTTCAGTATTAAGACTCTTTTACAAGAACTTGGTATTTTTGAGTTAGTAAAAAATGTTTCATTTAGGATTAATGGCCTCTAGGTACAACTCTTCCAAAGTCACAACCGCCTTCCTATATCTAGTTAAGGATTTCTTTTCTCATAAAACCAAGAACTCAAATATTAACCAAAATATATGAATATTTTCCAATATTTAGTCTTACCCATGTAGTTTTAACTAAGGATTTCTAATCATATTCCCTAAAGTAGCTAGACCTTCTCTTGATACCAACTATGACAACCCAATTCTTTTAGATACTTTATTTCTTGAGTTATTACATAATGGTAGATATAATACAATCCCAAAATATTTAGAGGACTAGATTATTTAATAAATTAGATATGTTGCACATTTAATTTAAATAGGGATATAAATACATTATTTAATAACACACTTACGTTTACTTAAATTCCATGTTCTTCTAATACTACATGAGATAACAGGGGGTTTTGCATTATAACGTGGTGAGTTATAAAGCCTAGTAAGGGAATAATCAAGTAAAAACAAAGATAAAAGTGGTACATGAGAGTCAATATACATAACATGGAGACATGAAAAGGTGAAAATCAAAATCATGAACATATAACAAGGATATAAGTTGATAACATCATGACATAATAGGAATGTGGAAACAACATAAAACATTAAATTATTTGAACAAGTCGAGGATAACCACTAAGAAATCATAACATAATGGGATTGGGGTAAGTGAATATTCACCATAAATGGTTACTCATGAGATAAAAGCATTACCTAATATATTAGAGGGTTATATAATTTTGGGCCCACCCATCATAATCATATCGTATACATGCATTTGTGTTCCATAAAGATCATACAATATAATAATGTTTTATATCAATTTTATTACCATTATTATGGATTGTGTGTCAAATAAATGGATGTAATAATTCAATAAATAATATTTATAACTAAGTGATACCCTTGAGTGGAAATAGGGATGGGTATTTTCAACATACAAGTTTGGCATGGAAAAACCGGAAATAATTTCAATCACATGGAGAGTGTACAAAAAGGTTCATATAAGGTATTAATAATTTTTAAAGGTTTTCTATAGTTACTTGGTAATCCTAAGGATAAAAAATTAATGTTTTAAAACACATTTAATAATGAAAAATTGTAAATAAAATGGCTCAATACAATTAATGTACTTGACTTGAAGAGAAAGAGGAAGAGAATCCATCACTTGAGTGGTTGCTTCTAAATGTTTTGGGGAATATTCTTAAGATCTTGAAAACTCATTTTTTGGGATTTATAGAGGAATAAGAAGAATAAATTCATTCTAAAAGTGTTTTTAGTGGATATTAATGGGATGTTGGATGGGTATTTATAGGAAAATAGATGGAAATTATTTATTAATATGTAAACTTATAAATTAGACTCTAAGTAAGAAAATAATCAACAATACGAGACTTGTCATTTTTTTTTCATTATTTCTACCAAGGAGGATTTGTTTACGATATTTTTTTAGGTTAAGAATAGAACTCATTAAAATAATAACATTTCGATGTAGAAGTGAGTTTTACTCATAGATAATTGTTTTTAAAACTGGAAAATATAATATAGGTTTTGTGGGATTCATTATAGGTCTGTAAAATAAACAATATAAATTAAAAAATAATAATTTTAAATTTGATAATTAATTTTTTTTGTTACATACCTTATATATTATTTATGAAAAAACTTTTTGGATATTATACTATATTTAATTTTTTCCCAAAAATTTGGCTATCATAGAAATATATAAATAATTATCCATTGGTTAATTTCAATTTTCTAATTTCAGAAATGATATTTGTTTTACCAGAATAATATTATAAATATTTTAATTTACACTTTAAATAAAAATCCTTATTTATTTAAAAAATCTATATTTTACGACACAAACTTTATGAACCATATAAAACACTACATGGTGATTAATTAATTTATACTTAAATAAATATTATTTAGTAAGACTATAAGATGAAAATGAAATTTATTTCAAAATTCTTACATTTATAAGAAATAGTGTTTTAGTTGAAACTATACATTTCTATAAAATAAAATTTTGGGATCCTTTTATCAAAATATATTTTTTATCAATACCATGATATAATCAAATATATATATTAAGTAACAATGAAAAGAGATCAATATTTTATTTATTAAAAATAAAATTTACAAATTCATATGATTGGGGTATAGGTAAATGACCCCTTGTTACACTAATGTATGTCCAAAGGGTTAGGTGTGAAATGGTAATACTCTGTTGGAGTAGTTCAACGATCATAGATTGGGCGGAAATATCTATAAGATTTAACAACTCCCATAAATGGGTTTTCTTGAGTTTTAGTTGTTGAATCATTTATTGGGAATCATCAAGGTAAATATTAGTGAATCCATGTCCCTTGGAAGCTCTGAAAAATTGTCTTCATAGAGTACAATTCTATTGGTCGAGCCCATCGATTATTCCTTCCATTTCAATTATATTTTGATATAAACATTAATGTATAATAGTCTTCATGGTCATTGTATAACCACTGTATTAGAAATTTTTATTATTCATAATGGTATTTTAATCTCAATATAAAAATTATTGATATATTTTATAATGGACCAAAATAATTAATTAAATATAGTTTATGTGTTCTCTTTAACTACATTACATAATAAGGTAAGTAAGATGCAAGGCCAGACTATTCTTGGTCCCCCAAAGTATATAAAGAAAAAGTAGGCAACACAAAAGAGGGGTGGGTCCAAACATCCCACACCCTAAACCCCAACACAACCGAAGACCCACACCCCAAAAAAGTACTAAAACACAGAAGAGAACAAATCGGTCAATGTCTATGCTAAAGTCATCCAGTTCCACACCGAGAGATCCAAAGCGTGCACCAAGACCAGCATCCAAGTCAATAAAGAAAAAGTCTAAGTCAACTCCTGTATCCATAGATTCCCAGGGCAACTCATAATCCTCCTTCATTATGAACATATCCAAGAGTTTCTCTCTATCCCCCTTCTGCTTTACATGAAAGTTATGATTTTCTTGAATTTTGGTTACATTATTTCATGTTGGTTGCATATTGGATCTATCATCCACATTGGATTTCATTTGTTAAGATGTTATATGTTATATAATTTAATAGGATAGAAGAATCATATCATTAATTCACTATTTGTAACATATATTCATGAACTATACCATGTGAATAAATGTAACTATAACCAAGGAGTTTCCTTATGTGATTATATAAACCATTTTTACATGATGGTATCAGTGTAGATTTTTTGTCAAATATCCTTGATACCTAAATAATTTTTTATTTTCCTTCTTCACACTATGATAGGTCAGTACGAACTAGATGATAGGTTAATCCCACTCAAATGTTGAGTGATTCTGTTTTCCAATGGAAACACTTATTAGTAGTACTTCCATAATCTTCATATACTAACACCGTTAAAAACACATTGAAATAAGATCAACTATTTTCATTAGATTCTCCAATGTGCATTACTTTCATATAGAATATTTATTGACTCTAGTATTTATATATTTTTCTTATATAATGCATGATAAATCCTATGTAATAGATTATATATGTTTCCAGTTGATCTAAAAAATGTTATTAGTTTATTTTATTCCGAATATGATTCATATAGCATGCAATATTATGTTTAATTATTTGTAAAATCATATTAATTTGATGAATAAAATCATCTAAAACTTATGGTGGAAAAAGTTAGGGATCTATAGAATGTGGATGGAGATAAAAATCCAGAATATATGATGACTAAAGTTATATTTCATGAGATTTTGAGGTGATTATATACATGAATCATGCTTGGATAACCAAGATCCTAATGGGAACCATAATGTTATAAAGTATGATTGGGAGTTGAAGTTTTTTGTAGATGTTGACATAAGACCTAGTGGTGAAGCCTAAAAATTGATTCTGAAATGGGATATTGTTAAGTTCAACCACATGAAAATCATTTTTCAACTAAGTAATTATATCTAAAGGAAGGATATATTCAAACAGGTTAATTTATGTTGCTTATATGAAGATAGTGGTTAGACAACTACAATATCAAAAATTATAGAAGTAAGAGGACCGGATGATGCATGTCGGTATGGTTGATAATCTTGAATGGAGAAGTGCGGAGATAAAAATTACATGCATAAGGGTGACTCTATGGATATATAAGAGTCTTTGTGAATGATATTTAAGTTTATTAACATATTGGTTTTGTATAAAAGTTGATACATAAGGGACTTTAGAATGATAAGTAAGAGAAAAATCATGATTTTTTTAGAATGGTACACTATTCATTAGAAGAAGGGGTTAAGGAAATTGATGTATTTGACTAAGCGAAGTGATACGAGAAAAGCAATGAGCTAAGTGTGAACACTGTTTGTGAAGATCAAAATATAATGTTACCAGTTGCACCAATTGGACATTACATTAAAAATTAGGGTGGGAACCCTTTTTCAATTAGACTTATTATATTCTATTCATCTTCTACTTCAATAATAAAATAAATTGTATCATTACTCCCACGGATTTAGACTATTTTCCAGAAAAAATTAATTATTGTGTTGATATTTTTCCTTTATTTCATTCAATATGGATCTTATAAATGTTCTTATCTATGTTTTTTACGAAGTTTCTGTCGTGGTGTGGTGAATTAATTGTTTCATTTCCTCTAAATTCTATCATGTCGATAATATAGGTTTTTTCTTTGTAACACCCTAAGATATTTTGAATTTTTTTTCAAAATAATTTATCTTCTTGTTAATTTTCATTTCATGTGAAACTTGATATAGTTCTTTATATATATATATATTTATTTATTTATTTATATTTATATATATATTAAAAAAATGTCAAAAATTCCTTTAACATGACACTAACTCGATTTTTACTACATGCAATACTAATATGGCTTGCTCTACATGATATAAATACATGGCTTGCGCTACACACAACACCAACTTGGCGTATCTTACATGAAACATAGATGTTTATAAGAAACATAATTTTGTTAATATTATTCTTATTTAAGTGAAATAATTATAACATATACGTTAAACATAGTTATATTAATTTAAAAACTATGTTTCAAATTTTATTTATAATTTTTTTATATAGATAAAACATATTAATAATGAAATATATGTTTTTTTGTAAAGTACTTCTATGTTTAAAAATATCATTTTATTAAATGAACTGATTTTAACAATAAAATTAATTTTGGACACATTTATAAATTCAATTTGATATAATAATCTTCATTTTTTAATTAATAATGTCAAAATTACCTTAGGTTAAAATATTTTTATTTTTCTGAGAAAGTTTATTTTTTAGTGAATAGTGAAAATTACAAAAAAAATTGTAAAAAAAATCCTTTTTGTTTAAATATTTATTAATGGTAAATTATATTTTAAATTTTTTTAAGGTCGTATAATATAAATTATAAATATAATAATACAATTTAGGTCATTAGAATAAATTTCACTTTGATGTTGAATATAAAAACATATAAATCTTTTGAACATCTTTCTACTTTAAAAACCTGTAATGTCGTCCTATCTCTGGGATTAGCATTAATCTTAATTTTTACAATTATATGGAATGAATTTATAATAAATAACCTAAACCATTATAATAATTATAA
This sequence comes from Viscum album, assembly GCA_963277665.1. Lineage (NCBI taxonomy): Eukaryota > Viridiplantae > Streptophyta > Magnoliopsida > Santalales > Viscaceae > Viscum > Viscum album. Next base: position 1,814,118,675 of record OY728148.1, read on the forward strand.
TTTTTCAATTTTAATTATGTAATGTTTATCTTTAACCAAAATTCTTAGTAAAAGTGATTAAAATTAATCAAAGCGATTATGGTCAAATAAAGCTTAATTATGGCCTAAACCTTAAGCTTAGGGGCCCAAATGCCCTATAAACTTTTCCAAACCCAGTTTTATGGACATTATTCATCTATAAACCTTCATTTATTGACTAATGTTTGTTTTTTATGACTTTTTTGGGTAATAACATGTGTACGCCTAACTTGTTTTCAAATATTCTATGTGAGTCATTTTCCTTCCCTATAAAAGGCCACCACCTATCCCAATTTCTCACACATATAAAACATATTTTTTCTAGCCAATATATACCCAATAAAATTCCCAACATCCCTAAATTCCTCCTAGTATACTTCTCTTGGGTAGAAGGAAATCCAAGGAGGCCATTTGGGTCAAACCAAATGGAGTTACCCAATTAAGAGGAAGTGTCTTATATCAAGTCCTTCCATTGATTTTCCTTCTCCACCTCCCACACTCTCAAAATTATGTTCCTAAAAAACAAAAGTATACAAAATATAATATGTTTTTTTTAATTATTCAAATTACACTTACACACACCTCCATCTAATGGGTAACAAACATATTATATCTTTACAAGGTGAACTACTACCTCATGAAATGATGATTGTTGATTTTTCCATTACCAGATATCATGGTGGAAATTATGATTGAATATATGTTTATATATGATATATATTATATTTATAATTCCTTTATAATTCTTTAATTTTTTTTTCAGAACATACCTTTATGCTTTCCATCCTGTTTAAATATGATAATTTCTTTTTGAGGAAGTGTGGACTACCACCCCCACAATGCGATATGATTTGTTCATACACTAGAATAATTGTATTAAGAATGGTTTTAGTGAATATATATATTATATATGATTTCATAATTCTACTATAATAATTATATACATATATACATATGTCTTTTTCTTTATTTATTTTAATACAACAATGAAAGTAGAAACAACGTCCATGCGTACGTACGGATTACCATCTCCATGAACAGTGTATTCTATTTCATACATATATATTATATAGATTATTATAATACACATATATGGATATAAATTATATTTATATAATGTTTTACATTCTAGAATCCTGATATAAGTGTAGGCACCAATGATAAGACACATGCGAATAACAAGGAAAATATTGTCCCAAGTGAAACCTTAACACAGGATGGTTAACATGAAGGTAATATAAGGTCATAATAAAACCAGATATGTTGTTAGATATAAGAATATGGTTTTTTAAAATATTTACAATAAATTTATATTTATTATAAAGGTGTACAAAATTAGTATGTTGAGATTCAAGACACAAGGTTATGGGATTTTATCACACTTGTTAATTCTGCAAAATACAAACTATGTTCGCCACTCATTCCTTTTTTGTGGTGTATGTATTTCCCATTATTTTATTACATGTATCTTATAATTAAATTTATGGGTATTCTCATAACAAACTTATTATCTTTCCTTAATGGGGTTTATGTTTCAAAAGTTACCAAATCAGTGAAATAGTTTTGTCTCAATTTACCTTCTTTGAGACTAATGTTTTGATTATCTCCTAAATTTCATTTTGAAGTTTTTATAATTATATTTTACATTTTATATCATGAATTTAATTTTTTTAATGATATTTTATTATTCATGAAATTTTATTTTCTTACATGGATATTATTATATCATGTTAAAAATTTACAAAAGTTTGTTGAGACAATCTCACAGCTTTTCAAGATTGTTTATGTTTATACTTCATTTGATAAAATATTATGATACATATATCAAGAACATTCATGAATTTTATTATACTATAGTATTAATTATTTAATAACATATTATTACCATTTCATCCACCCTTTGGTACATAAGATAGTTATGAAATAATTTTTAAGAAATCCTAACTTTACTATCTCTTCGGTCAAGAATCAGTGTTCCTTTATAACCATGTTTTCTAAAAAAAATCCAATAATATTATATTATTCTCTTATGATCATTAGAATAAATTTTTAACCTTTTTTCATATGCTAATGTTTTCAAAGGAATCAAATGTTCTCTTTCAAAATGATATGTTTTCAAACCTTTTTATCATACAAAAGGAATGTTCTTTTTACCTCATATGACATGTATATATTTATCTAATGTCAATCCTTTGAAGATTTATTTTAATTTTTAAAGGTTAATTTTTATGAAAATGTTATTAAAATATATTTTCTAGGAAATGGTTTTCAACATGTTTTCAAGTTTGTTATAAATTGTTTCAAGGGAAACCATTTCAAAATGATTTTAAGCCTCATTTATAAGTTTTCTAAGTATTTTCAATGAAATGGTTTTGAAAAAAAATTTCAAGATTATTTCATATGATTTCATGTAAAAATGTTTTCAAAAAAATTCAATCTTTATTCATATTTTTTAATGTGTTTTCATATAAAAGGGTTTTAAAATATTTTGATGCATATTTTATATGTTTTCAAGGAAAAATTTTTTGAAAATGATTTCATGTATTCTTTATAGGTGTTCAAGGTATTTTCTATGAAAATGTTTTTATAGTGGTTTTATGTGTTAAAGTATTTTTAAAAGAAGAAATGATATTTTCATCCAGAAATTTTTTTGAAATATATTTAAAAATTATTTTTCATCTAAGATGAAAAATGTTGATGTTACTCATGCTATTCTAAGAAATGATGTAAAGGGTCCATTAATATTTTTTCATTGAGTAGTTTATGTTTAATGTCATTGTCTTTATGAAACCTATTTCTCTTTCAAGAGTTATATGTTTATGAAATATGTTTTTCTTTCATAGGTTTTATGTTTATGAAATATTTTTCTCATTCATGAGTTATATCTTTATGAAATCTATTTCTCCTTCCCGAGTTATGATATTTATGAAATGATTATGAAACTTGTATCTTTTTCATAAGTTATGATATGATTACATGTTTATGATACCTATTAAATTTTATTTCATGGGTTATGATATGATTGTTTATGATTTTGTGGCACATGTTTTTGTTATTTTGTTATGAGAATGGAGGGTCATATACCTCCCTCCAATGCATTGGGTAATTATTTATATCTTACCAGATAGACACATCTGAAGTGAGAAATGAACTCAGTTCAGTATTATAGGGCTGGAATGAGAAATTAACTCGGTTAAGTAATAAAGTGATGGAATAAGGGATAAACACGATTCTGTAATATAGGGCTAGAATGAGTGATGAACTTGGCTCAGTAGTACAGGGCTGGAATGGGGTGTGAACCTAGTTTAGTAATGGACTTTTTCCACTAAGATGGTCTCAACATAAATTCATTGACTCCTACAGAAATCATTATATATGTGTATCTATTGACCAAAATTCCATGTTTTATTCCTATGTTATTATTTCATGTATTATGTTCTTTTTCCTCTTAATATTTATGCCTTATGACCTGAAAATATTTATTACATGGTTCATGTATATGATCTTTGATATGAAAGGTATGATCTTCTATTTTATGATCATGTTATCATACCCTAATGCTCATGATAATTCTTATATATCTCCCTTGGTTACCATTACTAAGAATTTGAGCTCAACCCTTTCTTATGTTTCTATTCCCTAGTTTATGAAGAAAGGTTTTAAGTACATGTACTATAGGTGGAGATCATTATGGGAGATGTTTAAGATCTTTGACCAGGATAAAAGATTTTTTTTCCATGTTTCCAAAGACGCTGATCTATTGTGGTCCTCAAGCATCTATTTTTTTAATGTAGTGAATATTCATCTATAATGATGTAATATCCATGTATGAAAATATTTGGTTACTATAGTTGGTATCAAAGGAATGGTTTAGAAAAAATTTGAAAACTAGGATGATAAAACATTAGTGAGATGCCTAGGTATATTTCTAAGGATATTTTTAGGAATTTCTCCAGGGATAAGTATAAGTATGTGTTAAAATTTTGGAAAACAACATAGAATTTTGGTAAAGGATAGAGTGAGGGGTTTCCAAGTAATACATCCCAGTGTGAATACTACAAGTGGATGTGGATTAGGAACATTTTTACATAGGTTAAACAAATCTCAAATATTGTTTTGGGCCTGACTCGGGGTAATCTGGTAAACAAAAATGAGCCTTTCTACACACCTAGTTTGACACTCCCTGGGGATATTCTTTTGGAATTCATAATATCTTCATAAACCATCATCAAATATTTAAATGCAATTTGGCTATGAATAACCTATTATGAACCTTGGGAGTCATAGACTAAGTAAGGTGTCATGATTTAGACATCCTATAAGAAAATCCTTACATGACTATGTGGTTTTCTGCATTGACAAGAATTGATCACATTGTTCTTCTGGTTTTATTCAATTGAGTGAACTGGAAGGAACTTGATTAAGTACGAATGCAATAGACTATTTTATAATGATTAGTCATGTGGGATGATCGCTAGATTAAAAGCTATTGTGAACATGCCTAATCAGTTTTCACAAAACATGATTAAAAATTTATACATTCACCAACTCATAGAATCACTGAGGAAGAGAAACAAGGAGTTCGCTGAGAGTTCGTGTAATGTAGAACATGGAAGAAAGAATATTTGGTTTCTTATGTGTCAAGAATATGGAAATAATTACCTAGGTAAATGTATTATAGGAACAAGAAGATGTTTTTACTATGGTAAATAAGTAGACAAAGTAAGTTACTACAAGGGAAAAATTAGGAGTTCTATTAAAGAAAATATGATAATATTTCCCTCCCAAATGCGTAATCAAAGGATAATTATTTTAATTGTGGAATAAATAGTCATTATTCAACTTAATATCCCAATAGGAAAGCTCTTTAAGAGGATCGACAAGTTGGATTAGTAATGGTTACAGTGCTAATAAGGAAGAGACTATAGATGAAATGTGAATGGAAAGATGTTTTGTGTAATATTATGAGTAATACTTTCTAATTAAAGAAGGATTAAGTGGAATAATATAAGTTTTATGTATTTGGATTCAATAAGTATATTATATGAAAGGCAAGATATATAAGTATTTTTTAGTTTATGTTCTTCACTAAAAATTTATTAGAACAAATTTAATGGTTCTGATGGAATAGAATATGATATAATGGCATGGTGATGTCCATGGAAAACACATTAATATGAAAAATATAACCCTTAATGTGTTTTTTATGTTATGATAATGTTGTTTGGACAATTATGTGTGGGATATAAATAAGTAAATTGAAAGGTACGGATTATCTTGCAACTAATTAAGGAAATGTTGAAAAGTAGTTTATCCCATCATGGATGATGTTTAAAACTTATTGGATTTATGTAATATATTTATTAAAATATGGAATAAGGAAGCATGCATGTTTTCCCAAAGGGATTTATGGTAATTCAGTTCGTTACCATGTTCCAATAGAATTTAACATGATGGTATTCACTTATTTAGATTGTGATAACCAATAGAAACTTTTTGATATATGGGATAAATATTAATAAAGTTTCATGACACTATTTCTATGGTTTTGGATTTTCACTTTTCATAAGGTTATAAGTTTATCCATTCATGATAAGTTTTAAGTTAATCTTTGGAGTAATTATTTATGTATTGATATTATATTTAAAAATATTTTGTAAAATGATATTTAGTGATTAACCTTATTTCAAGGATGTCCATCATATTTTAGAGATTATATTAGTATTGATTTATAAAAGGACATCATGTATTTTAGGTGATAACCAATGAAGTCTGGTAAGCCTGCACGTCTTGAACCAATGACCAAAGGACGATAAGGGTTTCACACCTACCACTGTCCAACGTAATTTCCTGGTTATTTTATAATTATTTTTTATGAATAGTTATTTAAAATGAAATATTAGTGTTACTTTTAATTTTTAGATATTAATTATTAACCATATTAATTTTTTAAGAACTTTTCTAGATAAAAATATATAAAATTTACTCTTTTATGATCCTTAAGATCTGAAAAAATATTATTTTAATAATTCAGGCACAAAAGCTAATTTTTGGACGTCCATTACATGTTGTGATGGATGAATTAGAATATGAAATTTTTTTATGTCATGTAAGTATATTTCTTTATATTCTTGGTCAATAAAATAATTACTCAATTTTAAGATAATGATCAAAAGAAAATGTGTTGTCCTAATACCTTAATTGTTTTGAGTCGATGGCCTTTTAAATCATCACAGATTTATGACATTGAGGCCCTAATATTTTGTTTGGTCATTCACTTGTTTGTGATTGATGACCTAAATCACCCCCTATAAATATTTATGTTTTTCCTCCATGTACAATATACACCCCCATACTATGTTATATGTTACATTGGGTAACCGTTATGGTCCCAACTTTCCCTTTTAAGATAAGTTTTAGTGATCATTTTTATGATGTGGGTTTCTATAAATAAAACATTATAGTATTAAACCTTAAATATCCCAAATGAAATTCATGGGAAAAGTTCATTTTAAGGTGGGTATAATGTTACACCATGATATTTTTTAAATTATGGTTTTCAAATTAAATTATCTTCTTGATATTTTTCATTTCAAATGAAACTAGAAATAGTTCTATATATATATATATATATTAAAACACTAAGTACAACATTGTATTCACATGAAACTGACCTGGATTTCACTATAATCAATAAAAAATTATCTTATGCCACACGCAATATCGACTTATCGTGTGCTACACGCAACACTGACTTGGTGTAGGTTACATGAAACACAGATGTTTCTAAAAAACATCATCTTATTATTATTATTATTTAAATGAGATAATTTCAATCTAAACATTAAACAAATTTATATTAATATTAATAAATAATTTTAAAACATTATTTATAATTTTTTCATATAGATAAAACATAATTATAATGAATGAAATGTTTTTTTGTAAAGTCCTTCTATGTTTTAAAATATTATTTTCTTGAATAAACAAATTTTAATATTAAAATTAATTTAAGACACATTTAGAAATTTAATTTGATAAATTAAACTTCATTTTTGAATTTATAATATCTATATTATTTTAGGGTGATGTTTTGGGAATTTTCAGAGAAACTTCATTTTTTGATAAATAGTGAAAAATTCTAATTTTTGGTTAAAAACTTCCTTTTTGTTTAAATAATTATTATTGGTGAACTATATTTTAAATTTTTTAAGGTAATAGTATATAAATTATAAATAATTTTGTACCATTTAGTTCATTATAATCAATTTAACTTTGAAATTTAACATAAAAACATAATAAAATTCCGAACTTCTTTCTGCTTTAAAAATGTGTAATTTCATCCCATCTATGGGATTAGAATTTATCTTAATTTTTAAGATTTTTTGAATTTGATTTCAAAAAACTAACATAAACCATTTAAATCAGTATAGTATTTAGATTCTAATTATATCATGATGCTTTTTTAGAAAAATGGTTAGCGAAATTGATTGAAAATAATCACAATGATTAAGATCAAATTAATCTTAATTAGGGACAAAACGATGATATTATTCCCTCAAATGACATATCTTTTTGTAAAAAACCCATTTCAGGGAAATTATTCGTCCATAACCTTTCTATTATTGATTTATTTTTATTTTTTAGGACTTTTGTTATCTAAGAACATTTGTACACTAATAAAACACAATTTTATTGAATATTTTATTGATAATAAATGATATAATTTCCTCACATTGTTTTAACTATGTTCATTTATGGAATATTTTGGATTAGATCATTCATTATAAAATTTGATGAAAATTCCAGTTTTACCCTTTAAAAATTCACTGTATTATTTCAAACATAAATAATTTTATTTAAATTATTTGAAATTAATATTTTTTAAATATGTTTCTAACATAATTTTCTACAACTTTCATTTAAGACATTGGAGAAAAATCTTGCATTTGGTTGATGAAAATGGCCCATAAAGTCAAAGTTGGGATGGACTCGCTAGATTGGACATGAGTTCTGTATTTAGGCCATAACAACTTCATCCTTTATTGGATTAATTCTATATTTTTAGAGGATCTCGATGACTAATTTTATCACGAATACTCTTTATGGAAGGACAAATTATTCACGCGTTTTGGTGGTCAAATGGGTGGTTTAATGTGGCATAAAATATTTGACTAATATTCCCCGTTAACAATTGAACCCACTTTGAACTTTTCCTCCCCACCACTCTATAAATTGGTGATTTTATCATTTGGTGGGGTTGGTAAATTCATTAGGATATTGGAGGAAGATGGGAATTGGTTTCACCCAAATTATCCAACCATTGTAATAGGGGAAGCTCTTGAAACACGGATCCCCTCATCGAAGCATTCTACTCTTTTTCATGTTGTACTATTTTCATTTGTGTAATAAACTTCTTTTTTCTTCTTTTATTTATTCTATTTTATTCTATTTGGTTCAAATTTCTTCTTCCATTAATCTTATTAATTGTTATTGGAATAAATATTAGAAACAAGATTGGTTTCTACCCTTTCTAAACCTTTTCACATGCAAAACGTTTCTAGGATGACTACACCGCCCATGGAAGAGTAGTTCTTTTTAGTAATTGATCTACCACTAACATTATTAATTAATTTATTTTGAATCAATGAGATAATTTAATTCAATTAATATTATATATTAATTTATTTTTCAATGTAAATAAAACTAAGAAATCAATATAACAATTGACACAAAAACATGTGAGGTAGAATTTTGTGTAAATTGTGAGAGTGCGATCATAATCGGTAATACAAGACCACAAGGGATAAATTTGTAGAGTTAAAATATAACGCCTAAAATCAATTAATCCTCATTTCCAGAATGTATATGTTCTATAATTAACCAATGACCATACGTTGTATTTAGAACATCAATCAGATCTTGGTGCTATGATTGCATGTTCCGAAGCTAGCCTAGGGTTTAAGTAGTTTAATATTTGTGGTTAACTTAACTCTTGTAGGGTTAAAGGGTTAAAAATTAGGGGATTATAATTAAATGGATGTTAATTTAAATTATAATGATAACTAATTTAGTAAATAGGTAGAGTTATATCAATTACGCCTATTAAAATATTTTTAAAAAAAACAACTTCTTATTGTGTCTTTTTAATCGAACTTCATTTCAAAATTAAAAACAAAAAAAATGAAATCTTCATTATACAAACTTCTTCTAGTTTTATAAATGATAAAAAAACCGTCATAATTTCAAGTACTTTTTTTATTCTCCTCTATATTATTTTTATAATACCTTTAAGAAGTCGTTTTAATTCACCTCCTCTATTTAAAGATGACCTTATTCAACCACTCTGTTGCGCCAAAGTAACCCAAAAATCACTAATCATTTGAGGGTGCCCACAACAGTGCCTTTCAAATTGGTGTCATTTTCGAGCTGGAAACTAATTTATTCAACCAATAAGTTGTATTTATTTTATTTTTCATTTAATTATTTTCTTCTCCCCTTTCTTTCTTCTTTCCCCTTTCTCAAGTTTTTTTCTCTTCTTTTACTCTATTATTTTATTTATATCGGACCAACTCAAACTTTTTTTTATTTTTATTATGGTGCAATTTTCTTCATTTATTTTTTATCTTGCATTTATTTATAACACAAACTAATCCCTAATATCTCTTATATCTTGACCCTGATATTGAATGTAGCCTTAGGGCATGAATCAGACATTCTCATTCTATAAGAAGTTTCAACATTCAACCAGTTGATAAATTCCTCCACTCTTAGAACAGTGAAATTGGAACCAATTAAAATTCAACTATAAAACAAGAACCAATGTCTGAAAATAATGTAAATGAACATAATAGAACCATTTGATAATTGTTTGCACCTAATATTAACTATCAACCAAATTTTATTGCATACCCAAATCTCAAATGAGACTTTGAATTGAAATCTAGATTAATTAACCTACTTCCAAAATATCATGTATTCTCTGGTGAGGATCCCAATAAAAATTTAAAATAATTTAATAAGGTTTTATCAACCTTAAAACCAAGAATTTTTTCTGAAGATCCAATCAAAATAAGATAATTTCCATTCTGAATTGATGGATCTAAAAAATATTGGATGTATTATTTAAAACATGAAGATGTAACATGTGGGAATAATTTAAAATGACTTTTCTTGAAGAGATTTTTTCTAGCATCAAGTACCACTTTCATTCGTCAGAAGATCTCTGGGATCTAGAAAGTCCAAGGGGAGTCAATTTATGAGTAATGGGAGAGATTCAAGAAGTTGTACGCAAGCTTCCCACATCACCAAATCAGTGAGAAACTCCTCATACAATACTTCTATTAAGGACACACACTTATGGAGAGGAGCATGGTGGATGTCGTAGTTGTAGGAGCATTGGTGGAAAAGACACATGTGGATACACGTGCATTAATTGACAAGATGGCCCAAAACTTCCTGAAATTTGGTGATCGAGATACACCACATGTCAGGGGAGTACATCATGATATCCCTTCTTCTCTTGAGAATCATTTGATTCCTACCAACTCATAAGAATTGACTAGTATGGTGAGGCAGATTTCTTTGGCACAAAATAAATCCCAACACCTTATTTCAGGGCCTTATAGCTTCTTCACTGAGACAATCCACCCAACTAAATGTTTCCCCCAACTACATGAAACATAAGATTTTTTAGTAGTGTTTCCTGGGCGACCATATTAGAAGAAACAACAACCATATCCCCAAAATAATATTGATTGTTTTTCTACAACATACAACCAAGGGGGGAAGGATCAATCGGACATGAGGTATCGCTCTGTACAACAAAAAAGGCCCCATTTTCAACAAAACATCTAGTAGGATCCACCTTACCAACAGGGTTTCCAACAACCCCAAAGGTGATTTGAATCTTAAGCATTAACATGTAAATGACAAGGTAATTCTTAACCAAAGGTATATTCTAACACTGAAAATCATTTGAATAAAATTATTCTTAATCAACAGAATGAGTTGAAAAGTCAAGGTTCAGAGCTGAGGGAGTTAAAGACTCAAATGAGATAGATTGTCACTACCCTCCATGAACTGATTAGTAAGAACTCCATAAATATTCCTTCCCAAACTACTCCAAATATGAAGGGGGATGTCAGTTCCATCACATTGAGAAGTGGGAAGAAAAAAACTAATATATCTTCACCTATCATTCCACCGGGATTCACCACAACTCTGGAGAAGCCCCATTCAAAATCGGATGATCATCAACCCAAGGAGAAAGATAAAGGTAAGAAAAAGATTAATGATGTTCCTCCTAAACCCCTTCCTTTTCCAAACAGGTCTATTTAAACCAAGAATACGGTTGAAGAGGAAATGAAAAATGAGGTTTTGGACACATTCAAGCATGTGGAGATCCATATTCCTCTACATGAAGACATCAATAAAATACCAATGTATGTGAAATTCTTAAAAGAACATTGTACAATCAAATAGGGATCATGGGAAATAAGAGGATCATTCTTGGAAGGAATGTGTGAGCACTCATTACACTAACTCTAGCAATGCCAACAAAGTGCAAGGATCCAGCGACAGTCACTATCCCATGCACCATAAGTGAATTTCACTTTTCTGATGATCTTTGTGATTTGGGATCTTCCTTAAATGTGATTCCTCACTCTGTATTCTCTTCTTTGAGCATTGGTGAGTTGAAGCCGAAGAGAGTAGTGGTGTAGTTGGAAAATAGAGCTACATCATATCTAGAGGGAGTCCTTGAGGATGTACTTGTCTGGGTAAGAGACATTATCCTTCCATCAGATTTCACTACTGGAAAAACAGCCTATACCCATGGTTCAAAACTGTGGGTATAGCTCCCAAAACCGTGGGTATATCCTATACCAATGGTTTTGGGAACTGTGGGCTGGAACGGCGTCGGTATAGGTCCCCAGCCTATACCCACGGTTTTCCAAAACCGTGGGTATAGGTGTCATGCCACCGTGTCACCGAAACATAGCCAATTTCCACGGTTTCAAAGGCTTTTACCCACGGTTTCAAAACCGTGGGTATAGGTCCTAAAATAATGCAGGTGCCGAGTTTCGATCCCGCAACCTCTTCGCTGTAAGCACTGCGTCTAACCACTACCCTAACTTCACCTATATGTATATATATATATATATATATATATATTTAGTTAAATGTAGTAATAAAAACTGTGGGAATAGAGGGAAGAACCGTGGGTATATGGTTCTCGCCAAAAAACATTTCCTCCCCACGGGGAAAAAAAATTTCCCATGCACACAAAAGTGACCTATACCCACGGTTTTTCATAACCATGGGTATAGGTATTTTAGCCCAGACCTATCCCCACGATTTTCCCCAAAACTGTGGGGATAGACCCCCCTATGCCCATGGTTTTTGAAAACTGTGGGTATAGGTCTTGAAAAGACACCTATACCCACGGTTTTCCAAAACTGTGGGTATAGGGGGGTCTATCCCCATGGTTTTGGGGAAAACCGTGGGGATAGGTCCATTTTCTAGTAGTGTTTCTACATGCTTAACATGGAGTATGATCAGTTAAGTTCTCATGATCCCATTATCTTAGGTAGAACCTTCCTCAAAACTATAAAAACCATCATAAATGTGAATGAGGGTATACTTTATATGGAGTTTGGAGATGAAGTTATGATATTTAATGTCATAGAATCCATGAACAACCCCTCAAAGGACCATTCTGTGTTTTTTATCTCCCATTTTGAACCAAAAAATAAAAACCCCATGGAATTTGATTTTCTGATGCTTTGGGAGATTCTGATTATTGGTTCAAGTTTGATGTCTAAGAGTACTTACACACCTATTTATAATGCACAAGACTCTATTAGATTTGATTTTGAAATGGAATCATATTCTAATTTAGATCATGTGACCTCTTATTATGACATGGGTGTTGAGTATGCTGATGGATTTGATACTTTATTCACTAATTTTGATTATGTATATTATGATATTAATGTTCATTGTGCACATATTTCAGTTCCTTCAATTTATCCATCTATACTTTGCCCCCTTCATTGGAACTCAAGCCATCGCCACCTAATCTCAAAAACTCATACTTATTAAGTAGCGAGAGATTACCTATTATAATTTCTAATAATATTGCTTTTGAACATGAAAAAAATATTTTGAATATTTTTAGGGAGAACATCAGGGCAATTGGGTGGACGTTGGCTGACATATCAGGTATTATCCCCTCCATTTTCATGCATAGGATTCTTTTGGGGGATGGGGATAAATCGGTTTGGTAGCCACAATGAAGACTGAATCCATCTCTTTTGGATGTTGTTAAAAAATAAGTTGAAAAATTACTCAAGGCATGTATAATCATTCCCATTTCAAATTCTTAGTGGGTGAGTCCTATTCAGGTTGTGCCTACGAAAAGTGGTGTTACTATTGTTAAAAATGAGAGAGATGAATTAGTTCCAATGAGGGTGAAAACAGTTTGTGTGAGTGTATTTATTATAGGAAATGAAATCAGTCCTCTCACAAAGACAATTTCCCCCTCTCGTTTATTGATCAGATGCTTGAGAGACTAGCTGGGAAAACACACTACTAATTCTTGGATGGATTTTCTAGATATTTTCAGGTTCCTATTACTCTAGAGGATTAGAAGAAGAAAAATTTTGTAGAGACCCAAAGCTTAACGTACATGGACATTACATTAATTTTGCGGAATACTTAATACATAACAAAAACAGACACTCAAGGACCGTAATATTTTAGTGTCTTTGGAAACTCAGAATATAATCTTCTAATCGTGGTGAAAGATCTTCAACATCTCCCATAAAGATCTTCCCTTTTTTCCTTACATAAAACCTTTCTTTATATCCTGGGAAAAAGAAAACATAAAAAGAGTGATCTCAAATGCTCAGTAAGGGTAAGCATGGATAAAATAAAACATACCATATACATTTGAACTTAAAAACATGAACATAATGTTTAAAAATCAAAAGCTTGAGAAATGACAAAAAACATGGAAGTACGTATGGAATAGATCACAAAGAAACCTTAAGAATGATAAGATAGCATGTGAATAAAACATGTAATTGTGGAAACCATTCAGCACATGTCATGATTTCCATAGTAGCCAAGGCATTGCTGCCAAGACCATATTAGTATACAAAGTCCCTTTCTGAATCAAGTTCACTCCTCGTTTCAGTCCTGTAACACTGAACTAGATAAACTTACTGTTCCAGCCATGTCTATCTCATGAGATATAAATCTTCACCCAATGCATTGGAGGGAGATATAGGTCCCACCCATCTCATAATGAAATCATTCTTACTTGTGCCACAAAATAAACATACATCATTCATAATAACCCAATGAATAAAATGGGTTTCAAAAACATCATCCCATCATCACATAATCCATATAAAATAAATGGATATCATTTCATAATAAGAAAAGTGAAACCATGTAAATCATAGAGACATTATACTTGAAACATACACATATGAAATAATTTCATCTTATATGGTAAAATGGTTTTGATAAAACACTTGAAATGAATTCTTGAGGAAAATATCATTTCTTCTTCAAAATCAATGTATTTTCACAAAATGTTATGAAATTTTAAAAGAAAGAGATTTTGTTGAAAATTGTCATGAAATATTTTGGAGTAAGCTTCATTAAAATAAGGCTTTATAAAACCATAAAAATCCTTTCATGCCATATAATTTAAAAACATTCTTCTCGTACTTTTGTCGGAAAAGTCAAAAAGTACCTCATACGAAAAATGACAAAAGATTCCTTTGATATCTTTTACTAAAAACTCACCAAAGGGTAAAATTTGATTTAAAAAATTGTAGAAGGATATAAATATTATATATTGAGGAAACATGGATGTGGATGATAAATATTCCCCAGTAAATTCTGAAGTATAAACAATCTCGGATAAAAATTGAGATTGCGAGATTGTCCCTTACCTTAGGTCTGATTTGCTTTGTAAGTGTCCGAACCTCCTGTATAATGATTTAAATAATGTCATTTAATTATTCTAGAATCATAATCATTGTTATTATATCATATATGGTTCACTTATGACTTTATATTACCCGTTCTTTTGTAAATTCCATGTTAAAGAGCGTTCTGGGTAAAATCTTTTCATTTTTCGTCCGTGTTTTGACTTGTAATTATTCATATGATTACTTAGATCATGATTACTTAATTAGAGAATATAAAACATGATTTATATATAATATATATTAATAATATACATATATATAATAGATCGATAAATGGAAAGAAATACACTGTTCATGGAGACGGTAGGTCGTACGTACGCATGAACGCTGTTTTCGTTTCCTTATTGAATTGAATGGAATTAAGTAGATGACATAAATATATATATACATAAATACAGTATCATTATTATGTCATATATTTTATTATTACTTATTATATATACTTTATTATCATTCTTGAATGGTTATCATGGAGAGTGAATCTCATCGCGTCGTGGAGACGGTATTCCGTACGTACGCACGACCGATGATATCATTCCCATGATCGTCGAATTGTATTAAAGTGTATGTACAATATTACAGAATCAATATCACTTTACAGTAATCATATATATTCATTACTTTTACCATTATACCCATCCATGTAAGGTGGTGGTGGAAAATAGATTACACCGCGGCGTGGAGACTGTATTCCGTACGTACGCACGCGCGGTGATTTCATTTTCCGTAGGATGGATTAGAGGTGAAATAGAGTTGTTTCATATTTATAATAACATATAAGTATATGATTGATACTGATCTTTTTACCTCATAATGAAACAACTAAAGAAGAGGGAGTAGAAGAAGAATGGAACATGAAGAAAATGGTAGAAGGTATTACCTCTTTCTCAAAGTGCCTCCTTTAAACTTTCTCTTAAGGCACTAGAGTTGGTCTTTTGATAAGACCAGTACCTCTAGTAGGTTTCTAAATAAGTGGGGAAGTGGAATGGTCAGGTTTTTTCCGAGATTTAAGGCTCAAATTGGTGTGAGGAAGAGAGGGAGGAGGTGCCCTTTTATAAGGGAGGAGAGGGGCACCTTTGGAAATATAAGAAATGTTAGTTTATATTAAATCCCAACCCCACTTAAAAACTTCAAAAATGACTCATATCCGAATCATAGATGAGATATGGTTGTAATATCATCATCCAATAAAATTTAGACATGTTAGGAATTTATTTTAAACATTATCAACTTGATTTATCCTTATTTATCAATTTAATTTTATTTGTGGTAATAATATTCTAAATTTTAAATTATTATAAATAATTACATATGTGTTGTGAATTTTCCATAATTTAACACTTTATTACATTTTCGACCATATAAATTTTAATTTATAATTTTTAAATATTTTTGTGATTTTTAAACAATTTTATAATATGATATTTTTATAAAATAACAATAGTGTCAATTTTGACACTATTCATTTATTTGAATTTAAATAATATATATATACATAAGATATGTTCAAACTAAAAGCTTTAATAGATTAATAAAATGTCATATGTATATAGAAAATTATTTTAGCACATTAAATAGTTCATATAATATTTATTTTATTATTTTTAAAAACATTTATTTGTTTTATCTCTTAATAAAATAAATACTACAACATTTTTGTATAATTATTTAATATACTTCTTTGTTACATAAAAATTAAAAATAAAATCCTATGATAAAGATAAATCCACTAAATTTCACAATAATACTTTTAATAGAATTTATCACCTTAAAATCACAATATTTAAATTGTTATATTTATTAAATTATGAAGGTGACAACTTTGGCATCATTTAAAATAAAATAATATAAGTGTCATAATCGCTTTTATAAGGCTCCAAATGGTCAAATATTCGACCATTGGATGATTATGGTTTACATTTAAATTCCCAATATGTTTTGGTCAGGGTTTTGTGCATTTTATGGTCACTATTAGTTTAATAAAAACTATATTCTTGATTTTTCACTAGATAAACAATTTCTGCATCACTATTGTGTCATTATTAATGATAATTATTTAATCCCTAAAAATTATAAATAAATTCAAATGATGTAGATATGTTTATGAGATTTCTGGAGAATACTCATTTTATAAGTTTCATGAAGTTTATCATTAAATTAAAATTATTATACTTATAAGATTTAAGAGAGTGACATGTTGTCACTTTCTTTGGTTTTAATAATAATTAAATTATTTTCATGGAAAAAAGTACAGTAAATGACTCTAATCTGACCCTTAGGTGATATGGGTCGACTTTTAGTCATCCAATAGTATTTTTCCAAGTTTTATGGTAATTTTATAATCTTATATTTACCCTTAATTACCCGATTTACCTTTAACTATGGTAAATAAAATTTACCTTAGTTACTATTCACAATGCCCAAAAATAAAAAGTAGCTTATTAACATAATTTGGACCCAGTGATTCCAAATATGGTATCCATGTTTCCAAATTAAATACACAAAATTTGCAGAAATTAAATTAAAATTAATCCCGTTGTCGAAAGAAAATGGGTTTTTCTTTAAAACATTGCAAAAGATTGAATTGATTTAACCTACTAATTCAAGGTAAAATCAATGCTAATGAAATAAATTATATTAAATGGTAAAAATATATTCTATTTATACATTAAAATCATTCAATATTATAATTTAACTACATAAGTTATTACGATGAAAAAAGTTGTTTTTAATTAAAATATAGTGTGTTTTTACTATTCATTAAAATATGAAAGTTATCAGAAAAATATCAAAACTTTATCTAATGTAAATTTTTATATCCTGATTCAAAATAAGAATTTTATTTTTTAAAATTGAATTTATAAACATGTCAAAAACTAGATTTAACGTGGGTGCTCCATCAAAAGGTGGCAAAACTGCATTTTTTAAAAATACCTATTTTAACCGAAAAAATTATTTTGTTCTTATACATTATTCTAGAAAATGTGTAAGATGAATAATAATGTTATGAATTTCAAAATTTAGTTAATACTATTTGTAATGGCTAGTTCATAATAATATTATAATAACATATCGTTGTTTAGTAAAACCCGGTATTGCGTACAACACACGCTATCGGGGAAGGTCGCAATTGCGTGTAATGCAAGCCAAGTCAGGGTTGCATGTAGTGCACGACTCATTTTTTGTTGCGTATAATAGAATCCAACCGTATTTTATTTATACATTGAATATATATATATATACACTCAATGTTGCGTAGAATAACTTCTATCAAATAAACTTGAAATTGTGTATAACACGATCCAAGAATTGTGTTGCGTATACTGCAGGCTAATACGGTGTTGCGTATAGCGCAAGATAATCTTGGTGTATCTTACAACAGAAGATATGAATGAAATTAAAAAGAATGTATCTTATGAAATCTCGGGTTGTTACATTCTACCCCCCTTAAAATGAATTTCACCCTCAAAATTCGTCGGGGTTATAAATCGTTTACTATTCATAGAAACTCACATCGTAAAAAGAAATGCCAAAACTGAACTTTAAAAACTAAAGTATGAAATATAATGGTTACCCAAATTAACTCATCACTGGGTTTCCATATAGGAGAACATAGGTGAAAATATGGATATGAAAGAGAAATCTAACCATCATGTTCTGATAGAGAGTGGTAGAGAACATGGCTATGAAAAAGCCATCAATCACAAAGCCATAGACTTGTGATGATCTAAGGTACCATCTGATTCATTAGATATAAGGGCACTAGGACAACATTTTTGGTTTTCAAGATCATTTCCCTAAAGTTGATGAAATTGGAAATAGAAGAAATACTTTCGTGATTTTGGTACAGCCTCACCGTTGTTCGTTCTTTGGAGAATTTCCACTTCATCTCTTAAAGAAATGAAGTTGAATTTGTCATTCGTGAAGTGTTAGCAGCTCATGTGATAGAATGATGGGTCATTCCATCTATCTCAAACAAAAGGTTATAAAAGTTATCAAAAATACATAAGTCCATCTATAGTGAGATTAATCATATATGGTTCCTAAAATGGACTTATACTTCATATATCATACTACTTAATATAATAAAACTAGTTTCTACTAAACAGGGACTTCATGTTGGCCAGTGGTAGGCGATAAAGGCCAGTCGCACTTCGGTTGTGGGTTCGATTCCCACATCCTTGTCCGACGCGATGGGCTGTCGCTCATCCTACAGGTCGTCCTTTTTTCTAAAACTACATTACTATAACATCCCAAAAATAATATCAATAAAATTTCTATCCATTAACAATACTAACTTATGTCCAACATAAGCCATTCCAATATTTAGGCTTATCTAAAATACTTCGGTCCAAGCTCATAGTATAATGAAAATAATTACTAGAAAGGTTATCTACCAAGAATGTGAATACAAGCATTTATCCCACATATATCATAAGATATATCTTGTTGGTTGTATTCCAAACACATGAATACCTTAGTCATATATTCTGTTGAAACATAAATTACCATATAACCATAGTGAAAACATGAATGCTATCAAAAGTTAACTCTTTCCACATACCAAAATCCAAAAATTCTATATACTCAAACCATGATATAACCTTCTCCTTATATCAGTCATGAGCTCATGAATACTATCAAACATTTAATTTTCTCATTATCCCTTCATTATGCGCATATCATCTACATTCCAAAAATATTAGAATAACCTTTCATGGATACTGGTACCATTAGTCATACACTTTCAAAACTCAAGGAAAGACAACAGTGTAACAATCCTTAGATGTCTCTTTATTCCATAGTACCATGATATTACTTATACAACATTCCACTTGATAAACATGTAATCATTTCACTACCTTCTTAAACCATTGATCGAGCTTCAACAATTCTTTCATCTCACATATCATTTGTAGTCTCTTCATCATCATCAACATAAATAATACCCATACGACCGTACTGATTCTCTTCATGAGACTTTCCCTTAGGGCATTGGTTTGCATAATGCCCATACATTCCACATTTAAAACATCTTAACATTGTTGATGTCGTAGAAATACCATTATCCTTGTCCATGGTTTTAACTGAACCTTTTCCTTTTCACTTGTTGGCTTTGTGTCCTTATTTTCCACACCCAAAGCATCTTCCAGTTCCTTTGAAACAATCTCCCTGATGCCTCTTCCCACATGATTTACATGAGGAAAATTGAACTTTCTTTCCTCTATGATCATCATGAAACTCCATCTTTCTCTTATTATCTGAGTCGGGAAACTTACCAAAGTTGAGATTATTGATCATATTATGAGATTTTTGATTAGGCATAATAACGATGTTTGGACTTCCAAATCCTGTTTCATTTGGTTTCTTATGAAGAATATCATTCCATTGTCCATCATATCCTCCATTATCGTGAATCTTCCTGTTTCTGGCCATTTTCTAAAACCCAAAAAGAATACTGTGAGAGAAAAAATCATGCTAGGGAAAACAACATAGTAAAGGGGGAGTACCCTCAATATATAACATCTTAGGTTAAATTCTAAGATCGTTACCATAGTTCTAGGACTATATCTTATACGTATACTTATCCTTAGGGAAATCCCTAGACATACCTTAGAAATATCTCTAGGGATCTCACTAAAGTTTTCGCATCCTAGTTTCCAAAGGTTAACTAAACCTTTCATCTGATACCAACTGTAGAGACCTGAAGCTTAACGTACATGGACATTACATTAATTTTTCGGAATACATAATACATAACAAAAACAGACACACAAGAACCGTAATAGTTTAGTGTCTTTGGAAACTCGGAATATAATCTTCTAATCGTGGTGAAAGATCTTCAACATCTCGCATAAAGATCTTCCCTTTTTTTATTACCTAAAACCTTTCTTTATATCCTGGGGAAAAGAAAACATAAAAAGGGTGAGCTCAAATGCTCAGTAAGGTTAAGCATGGATAAAATAAAACATTACATATACATTTGAACTTAAAGATATGAACATAATGTTTAAACATCAAAATCTTGATAAATGACATAAAACATGGAAGTACGTATGGCATAGATCATAAAGAAACATTAAGAATGATAAAATAGCATGGGAATAAAACATGTAATTGTGGAAAACATTCAGCACATGTCATGATTTCCATAGTAGCCAAGGCTTGCTGCCAAGACCATCTTAGTGGACAATGTCCCTTTCTGAATCGAGTTCACTCCTCATTTCAGTCCTGTAACACTGAACCGGATTAACTTACCGTTCTAGCCATGTCTATATCATGAGATATATATCTTTACCCAATGCATTGGAGGGAGATATAGGTCTCACCCATCTCATAATGAAATCATTCTTACTTGTGCCACAAAATAAACATACATCATTCATAATAACCCAATGAATAAAATGGGTTTCAAAAACATCTCCCCATCATCACGTAATCCATATAAAATAAATGGATATCATTTCATAATAAGAAAAGTGAAACCATGTAAATCATAGAGACATTATACTTGAAACATACACATATGAAATAATTTCATCTTAGATGGTAAAATGGTTTTAATAAAACACTTGAAATAAATTCTTGAGGAAAATATCCTTTCTTCTTCAAAATCAATTACTTTTCACAAAACGTTATGAAATTTTAAAAGAAAGATATTTTGTTGAAAATGTTCAAGAAATATTTTGGAGTAATCTTCCTGAAAATAAGGCTTTATAAAACCATAAAAATCCTTTCATGTCGTATAAGTTAAAAAAACATTATTCTCATACTTTTGTCGGAAAAGTCAAAAAGTACCTCGTACGAAAAATGAAAAAAGATTCCTTTGATAACTTTTACTAAAAACTCACCGAAGGGTAAAATTGGATTTAAAAAATTTTATAAGGATATAAATATTACATATTTAGTAAACATGGATGTGGATGATAAATATTCCCGAGTAAATTCTGAAGTATAAACAATCTTGGATAAAAATTGAGATTGCGAGATTGTCCCTTACCTTAGGTATGATTTGCTTCGTAAGTGTCCAAACCTCCTGTATAATGACTTAAATAATGTCATTGACTTATTCCAGAATCATACTCATTGTTATGATATCATATATGTTTCACTTATGACTTTATATTACCCGTTCTTTTGTAAATTCCATGTTAAAGAGTGTTTTGGGTAAAATCTTTTCATTTGTCGTCCGTGTTTTGACTTGTAATTATTCATATGATTACTTAGATCATCATTACTTAATTAAAAAATATAAAACATGATTTATATATAATATATATTCATAATATACATATATATAATAGATCGATAAATGTAAAGAAATACACCATTCATGGAGACGGTAGGCCTTACGTACGCATGAACGCTGTTTTCGTTTCCTTATTGAATTGAATGGAATTAAGTAGATTCCATAAATATATATATACATAAATCCAGTAGAATTATTATGTCATATATTTGTATGATTACTTATTATATATACTTTATAATCATTCTTGAATGGTTATCATTGAGAGTGAATCTCATCGCGTCGTGGAGACGGTATTCTGTACGTACGCACGAGCGATGATATCATTCCCATGATCGTCGAATTGTATTAAAGTGTATGTATAATATTATAGAATCAATATCACTTTAAATTAATCATATATATTCATTACGTTTACCATTATACCCATCCATGTAAGGTGGTGGTGGAAAATAGATTACACGTAGGCGTGGAGACGGTATTCTGTACGTACGCACGCGCGGTGATTTCATTTTCCGTAGGATGGATAAGAGGTGAAATAGGGTTGTTTAATATTTATAATAACATATTAGTATATGAGTTATACTTATGTCATTACCTCATAATGAAACAACTAAAGAAGAGGGAGTAGAAGAAGACTGGAACTTGAAGAAAATGGTAGAAGGTATTACCTCTTTCTCGAAGTGCCTCCTTTAAACTTTCTCTTAAGGCACTAGAGTTGGTCTTTTGATAAGACCAGTACCTCTAGTAGGTTTATAAGGAAGTGGGGAAGTGAAATGGGTAGGGTTTGTCCGAGCTTGAAGGCTCAAATTGGTGTGAGGAAGAGAGGGAGGAGGTGCCCTTTTATAAGGGAGGAGAGGGGCACCTTTGGAAATATAAGAAATATTAGTTTATATTAAATCCCAAACCCACTTAAAAACTTCAAAAATGACTCATATCCGAATATTATATGATATAGGGTTGTAATATTATCAACCAATAAAATTTAGACATGTTAGGAATTTATTTTAAACTTTATCAACTTGATTTATCCTTATTTATCAATTTAATTTTATTTGTGGTAATAATATTCTAAATTTTAAATTATTATAAATAATTACATATGTGTTGTTAATTTTCCATAATTTGAAACTTTATGACATTTTCGACCATATAAATTTTAATTTATAATTATTAAATATTTTTGTGATTTTTAAACAATTTTATAATATGTTATTTTTTAAAATAACAATAGTGTCAATTTTGACACTATTCATTTATTTGAATTTAAATAAAATATATACAGAGGATATGTTCGAACTAAAATATTTAATAGATTCATCAAATGTCATATGTATCTAGAAAATTATTTTAGAACATTAAATAGTTCATATAATATTTATTTTATTATTTTTAAAACCATTTATTTGGTTTATCTCTTAATAAAATATATACTACAACATTTTTGTATAATTATTTAATATACTTATTTGTTCCATAAAAATTAAAAATAAAATCTTATGATTAAGATAAATATATTATCTTTCACAATAATACTTTTAATAGAATGTATCATCTTAAAATCACAATATTTAAATTGTTATATTTATTAAATTATGAAGGTGACAACTTTGGCATCATTTAAAATAAAATAATATAAGTGTCATAATCGCTTTTATAAGGCTCCAAATTGTCAAATATTAGACCATTAGATGATTATGGTTTACATTTAAATGACCAATATGTTTTTGTCAGGGTTTTGTGCATTTTATGGTCACTATTAGTTTAATAAAAACTATATTCTTGATTTTTCACTAGATAAACAATTTCTGCATCACTATTGTGTCATTATTAATGATAATTATTTAATCCCTAAAAATTATAAATAAATTCATATGATGTAGATAATTTTATTATATTTCTTTATACTACTCATGTTCGAAATTTTATGAAGTTTATCATTAAATTAAAATTATTATACTTATAAGATTTAAGAGAGTGACATGTTGTCACTTTCTTTGGTTTTAATAATAATTAAATTATTTTCATGGAAAAAAGTCCATTAAATGACTCTAATCCGACCCTTAGGTGATATGGGTCGACTTATAGTCATCAAATAGGATTTTTCAAAGTGTTAGGGTAATTTTATAATCTTATATTTACCCTTAATTACCTGATTTGCCTTTAACTATGGTAAATAAAATTTACCGTAGTTACTATTCATAATGCCCAAAAATAAAAAATATCTTATTAACATAATTTGGACCCACTGATTCCAAATATGGAATCCATTTTTCCAAACTCAATACACAAAAGTTTCATAAATTATATTAAAATTAATCCCGTTGTCGAAAGAAAACGGGTTTTTCTTTAAAACATTGCAAAAGATTGAATTGATTAAACCTACGAATTCAAGGTAAAATCAATGCTAATGACATAAATTATATTAAATGGTAAAAATATATTCTATTTATACTTTAAAACCACTTAATATTATAATTTAACCACATAAGTTATTACAATGAAAAAAGTTGTTTTTAATTAAAATATAGCGTGTTTTTACTATTCATTAAAATATGAAAGATATCGGAAAAATATCAAAACTTTATCTAATGTAAATTTTGATATCCTGATTCAAAAGAAGAATTTAATTTTGTCAAATTTTACTTATAAACATGTCAAAAAATAGATTTAACGTGGGTACGCCATCAAAAGGTGGCAAAACTGCATTTTTTAAAAATACCTATTTTAACCGAAAAATTTATTTTGTTCTTATACCTTGTTCTAGAAAATATTTAAGATGAATAATAATGTTATGAATTTAAAATTTTAGTTAATACTATTCTTAATGGCTAGTTCATAATAATATTATAATAACATATCGTTGCACTACTGGAAAACTAACCTTTACCAATGGTTTGGAACCGTTGGTATAGGCCTCCAAACCGTTGGTATAGCCTATACCAACGGTTTGAATAACCGTAGCCAAGTAAGCCGTTGGGATAGGTCTATACCCACGGTTTTCCAAAAACAGTTGGTATAGGTAATAAGAAATCTATACCAACGGTAATGGAACCGTTGGTATATAAATTCCAAAAATAAAACATCCGCTGGGATTTGATCCCAGGACCCCTCGTTTATAATCGAACGACTGAACCACTAAGCTAAAATCACTTTTGTAAACATAATTTCATAAATATATATAAGTATTATCATAATTATTTAAAATTTTGATTTATATAATGTTCTCGGTTAGTATATCTGTAAAAAATTAAAGAACCTATCCCAATGGTATTGAAAACCGTTGGGAGAGCCCTTTAATTTGTGGGTGGTTTTTCCCAATGGTTTTCAAAACCGTTGGGAAAGGTTAGAGTGGGTTGAATATATCTAGATTTGTGGGTGACCTTTCCCAACGGTTTTGGTGAACCGTTGGGAAAGGTCACTCTTTCCCAACGATTCACCAAAACCGTAGGGAAAGAGGCTCAATTCTCACACCCTTTCCCAACGGTTTTGGAGAACCGTTGGGAAAGAGTGACCTTTCCCAATGGTTCACCAAAAATGTTGGGAAAGAGGCTCAATTCTCACACCCTTTCCCAACGGTTTTGGTGAAACGTTGGGAAATGTCTCAATTCCCACACCCTTTCCCAACGGTTCACCAAAACCGTTGGGAAAGGTCACTCTTTCCCAATGGTTTTGGTGAACCGTTGGGAAAGAGGCTCAAAACAGACCCTTTCCCAACGGTTTAGGTGAACCGTTGGGAAAGGGTAGCTATACCAACGGTTTTTACAAACCATTGGTATAGAAGTGTTGGGAAAGATCATCTTTCCAGTAGTGTTGTTTAGTAAAACCCGGTATTGCGTACAACACACGCTATCAGGGAAGGTTTCAATTCCGTGTAATGCAAGCCAAGTCAGGGTTGCGTGTAGTGAATGACTCCTTTGTTTTTGTGTATAATAGAATCCAACCATATTTTATTTATACACTGAATATATATATATACACTCAATGTTGCGTAGAATAACTTCTATCAAATAAACTTGAAATTGTGTATAACACGATCCAAGAATTGTGTTGCGTATACTGCAAGCTAATACGGTGTTGCGTATAGCGCAAGATAATCTTGGTGTATCGTACAACAGAAGATATGAATGAAATTAAAAAGAATGTATCTTATAAAATCTCAGGTTGTTACAACTTTCACCTGTCCATTTAGTATGTTTTCTTACTGAAGGATGCCATTTGGACTTTCCAATGCCCCGGGTACCTTCTAGAGATGCATGGTGAGTATTTTTTCTGATTTTATTGAGACCTGAATGGAGGTATTTATGTATGATTTTATAGTTTATTGCTCTACATTTGATGAATGTGTATGTAGTTTGGTAAAGGTTTTGAATTTTGGTATTGAGAAGAATATGGTCTTGAACCTTGAAAAGATTCATTTCATGGTAGATAATGGCATTGTTTTAGGGAATGTATTGTCAAAACATGGGATAGAGGTTGATAGATCTAAGATATACATTATTTCATCCTTACCCTATCCTTCATATGTGCATGATGTTAGATCTTTCTTAGGGTATGCAGGTTTTTATCAGTTCTTCATCCAAGATTTTAGTATGATTTCTCTTCCAATGTTGTGATTACTTTAAAAGAATTTTGATTTTGTGTTTGATGATTCTTACAGGAATTTATTTGATGAGATAAAACAATTTCTTACCACTCCACCTATCATACAGCCCCCGGGTGGGATATTTCTTTTGAGCTTATGTGTGATGCCTCCAACTTCACGGATAGAGTTGTCTTATCACAGATGGTGGAGGGACATTCACATGTGATTGCCTATTCATCAAGGACACTTTATTCATCCAAATAAAACTACCCAACCATATAAAAGGAGTTTCTTGTTGTGATATTTGATTTAGATAAATTATGTTTATATTTATTGGACTCTAAAGTGGTTATTTTTTCTGACTATGCAGCTCTGAGGTGCCTATTGAAGAAGCCAGATGCAAAGCCCAGGCTAATCCGATGGATGCACCTTCTTCAGGAATTTGACATTGAGATAAAGGGCAATAAGGGGTTGTAAAATATAGTGGCATACCACATGAGTAAGCTTACTCACACACTATAGGATGACATCTTGGACCCAGTACCACTTTGGGACACTTTCCCAGATGAGCATATTTATTCCATCTCAGGTACGCATCCTTGGAATGTAGATTTAGTTAACTACCTTGTTACCTCTAAAATCCCTGAAAATTTAAAAAACATCAACTCCAAAAATTAAATATTGAATCCAGATTTTATGTTTGGGATGATTCATAAATATACCGCATGTCTAGTGACTAAGTTATTAGGAGGTGTGTTCCTGATCTTGAGTTTGAGTTTGTTCTAAATTTCTGCCAAACTCTTACTTGTAATGGACACTTTGGACCCCAATGGATATCTAGGAAATTTTTAGAGTCTGGATTATATTGGTCTAGATTATTCCATGATGCTCATTTGTATTGTAAGTCATGCTCACGTTGCCAACACACAGAAAACATTTCTAGGAGACATGAGATGCCTCAACAACCCATACTATTCTGTGAGATTTTTTATGTATGGGGCATCAATTTCATGGGTCATTTTCCTAGTTCCTTTGTTTTTTTGTATATTTTGGTTATTGTTTATTATTTTATAAAATGGGTGGAGGCTAAGGAAACCGAGATTGATGATTCTCATGTTGTTGTGGACTTTTTCAAAGCACAAATATTTTGTAGGTTTGGAGTACCGAAGCCCATCATCAGTGACCAAGGGAAACACTTTGGAAATCGGAATTTTTCTTCCCTACTTTGGAAGTATGGGTAACACACAAAACATAAACACCATACCACCCTCAAACAAATGGCCAAGCTGAGGTTTCAAATAGGGAGTTAAAATTAATTTTATTGAAAAATGTGAAGTGGAATAGGAATTATTTGAGCAAGCATATAGATGATGCACTTTGGGATTAGAGGACAACATACAAGACACCCATAGGTATGTCCCCATTTCAGATTGTTTTAGGGGAAGCGTGTCATCTCCCCATGGAAGTTGAGCATCGGTCTTATTGGGATATAAATAAATGCAACATGGATTAGACACGAGATGGAATCCAAAAGAAGTTGTAAATTCAAGAGCTTGAGAGGATTCTATTGTCTTCATATGAGAACTCAAGGCTCTACAAATAAATATCAAAAGCATCTCATGATAAAATGATCTAACAAAGGGAGTTTCATATTGGAGAGAAAGTCCTTCTAAATAGTTCATGATTGAAGCTGATGCCTAGTAAGTTGCATTCCAGGTGGTTAGGCCCTTATGTTGTTACTAATGTTTTTCCTTATGGTGAAGTGTAAGTCACGAAAGAGGACACTAGAATGAGATTTAAAGTCAATGGGAAATGTTTTAAGAGATACATTGAGGGACTTTCTACCAATGTAGTGTATTTTATCACACTGCATGACCCCATCATCACTTGAGAATATCAGGTTGTTCCTAACCCTTTCGCTTTTCTTTTATTTTTATTATTTAAAATTATATATTTCATGTGAATACATAATCTCATGGGTTCACATTGAGGACACTTAAATATTTTAAGTGTGGGGTAGGTAACCTTTTAGTTTAGTAATTTCAATTGTTTTCTTGTTTTTCAATGATTTTCAACAAACAAATTGTGTGTTTTTCAAAATCTGTGTGTTTATTTTTCAATTTTGGTGTGTTTTATAAACTTTTGAGATGAAATTATTCTCATCGCCATTTTTAAATTCATATCAATATGTGAAATAATTTATCCCATAAAATCGAGCTTAAATAAATTCTGAAAATAACATTGTTTTAAGTTCAAATATTTAGTAATTTCGTGAAAAGTACTCTGAATTTTGAATCACATCCCACATCTCACAATCTTTATATTTGAAATCACTTTCATGTGAGGCTTCTGAAACATTCTTTTCATATTATTTATATTTACCTCATTTCATGAGAGAACCAAACCATGCTTGATTTCACCCAAATTTGATTTATTCTTGTCAAAACATGAGGGTTTGAGGTACTTATGTTTGAATGATTGAGGAATTTATTTGGTATTAATGGCCCTATTTCAAAGAATAATTTTTTATAGTGTCCTACCTAGATCATTTAATCCTTATATCCCTTATAATCCATGAACAACTTGTTATGTTTGCCACATTACAGGCCAATTTTCTCTATCCAACCAACTCTTGAAGTGAAATTGCATAATCTATTTGAACTTAAGTGTGGGGGAAGTTATCATGTGTTGTGCTACCACATTCTGTGATACTTGGGGTAGAAAATTAAATTATAAAGAGACGTTTTTTCTGATAAGGAAAATCATTATATTGAATGTTTTTCCTTTTCTATAGATTTCATTATAAGTGAAGTTGCGCCTTTCTAGAGCTTCTAATAGAGAGAGAAAGTTGTGCCAATTTGGAGCTTTCAAGAAAATCGGGTTTGAGATGATTGGCATTTTTACTACTGAAATATTGAATGGTGTGTACATTCCTTTATTTTTCATGATGATGAATATGAATCGATGTTATGGGGATTGAGTATGATACCATATTTAAGTGAAAATTAGAATATTGAAATTTTTCTTCAAAAAGAGTCAAGCCCCCCTCATTCAACCTCAAAGCTTTTCACATCTAAATCCTACCAACTAAAAGCCACAAAACAACCCTGGAAATTCCCCATGTAAAACATATGTCGTTGAATCACATCATGTGCCAATTTAGGAACTTATCTAGCCTATGGTTACCCTTTTATGAGTTTGTATGAGAAAGACATTGTGGAAAAATTTACATTTGTGTGATAAGAAAAATTTAAGTGAGGTAAGTGTTTTATACATGGGAGGATAAATGATGTGGAAATATATTGAATGATATAAATTGAGAACATGAAATAATAGTTTTTTATGTGTCATGATAACTTTTGTTTCTTGGTGTAGGATTGCTGTAATTTTCATTTTTAGAATATTTGTGATTAGATCATTCATTTGAAAATTTGATGAAAATTCCAGTTTTAACCTCTAAAACATTACTACAGTATTTCTAACATAAATCAATTTATTTGAAATATTTGAACTTAATATTTTTTAAATGTGTTCCTAACATAAGTTTCTACAACTTTCATTGAGGACATTGGAGCTAAATCATTCAGTCGGTTGGTGATAATGGGCCATAAAGTCAAATTTGGGCTGGACTTGCTAGGTTGGACATGGGATCTATATTTGGGCTATTACATCTTCATATGTGATTTGATTAGGACCAAATTTTGAGAAGTGCTCGAGGACTCATTTTCTCATGAATCATTCTTCTGGAAAGACAGCTTCTTCACACGTTTTTGTGGTCAAATGGGCGGTTCAATTTGGCATAACATATTTGGTCGAGATTCCCCATTCACACTTGAAACCACTTTGAACCTAGCCTCCCCACCACTCTATAAATTGGTGTTTTTATCATTTGGTGGGGTCGGTACATACATTATTATATTGTAGGTAGAGTAGAATTGGGTTCACATAAATTATCCAACCATTGTAAGTGAGTTATCTCTTGAAGCAAGGATCCCCTCATCGAAGCCTTATTATCTTCTTCATGTTGTAATGTTTTCATTTGTGTAATAAACTTCTTTTATATTCATTTATTTTTCTCTTTTCTTCTATTTTATTCAAAATTATTCTTCTCTTAATCTTCCTAATTATCTTTGAATCAATATTAGAAACAATATTGTGTTTTACCCTTTCTAAACCTTTGCACATGCAAAACGTTTCTACGATGACTATACCGCCCATGGAAGAGTAATTATTTTTAGTAATTGATCTACCTATAAACTTATTCATTCATTTATTTTGAATCAATGATATAATTTAATTCACTTAATATGATCTATTAATTTTTTTTCAATTTAAATGAAACTAAGAAAACAATTGAACAAATGACACAAAAACACATGAGGCCGAGTTTTGTGTAAATTTTGATAGTGCAACATAATCAGTAATACAAGACCATAAGGGATAAAATTATATAGTTAAAATATAACCCCTAAACTCAATTAATACTCATTTATAGAATGAATATGTTCTCTAATTAACCACCTCCCATAATCTAGATTTAGAACATCAATCAAAGCAGGGTATTACGATTTCATGTTATGAAGCTAACCCAGGGTTTAAGTAATTTAATATTTATGGTTAAGTTAACTCCCGTAGGGTTAGAGGGTTAAAAAATTAGGGGATTATAATTAAGTGGATATTAATTTAAATTATAATGATAAATAATTTAGTGTAGAGGTAGAGTTATATCGATTATGACTTTTAAAATATTTTCTTAAAAAAGCATCTTCTTATTGTATCTTTTTAATCGAACTTGATTTCAAAATAAAAAAAAATATAGTCTTCTTCCAGAAAATTTCTTCTAGTTTTATAAACTATAAACAACCCCCATCCTTTAAAGTAGTGGTTTTACTCACTTTTATGTTGTTTTTAGAATACATTTAATAAGTTTTTTTAATTCACTTCCTCCTTTGAGAGACGAATGTGGTCATCCAGTCTGTTGCACCTAAGTAACCTAAAAAATCACTAATCATTTGAGGGCTCCAATAACTTTTCTTTTCATGCACCTAACTTGTTTTCAAAAATTCCAAGAGAGTCCTTTTCCTTCCCTACAAAAGGCCACCACCTATACAACTTCCTCACACCTTTCAAACATCTCCAGTTTAGCCAAAATCGTCGCAATCCACTTTCCAACATCCCTACCTTACTCTAAGAATCCTTATCATGGGTAGAATTCAATCTAAGGAAACCTTTTTCATAAACCAAAAGGAGTTACCTGATTCAGAGGTAATTTCTTCTCCAAAGTCCTTATTTTTTTCCCTACTCCACCCCTTCCACTCACTTAATTATATGATTGTATAAAAATAACAATAACATAAATATATTATTATGTTTTTATATAAATTATTTGACCTACACTAACATAGACGTCCATCTAATTGGTAACAAACTTTTTGTTTCTGTGTACGGTGAAATATTCCCTCACAAAATTATGATTATTCATTTTTCCATTACCACCTATAATGGTGGTCGTTATTATAGACATAATGTTTATATGTGATAGATTTTATATTTATAATGTATTTATTCTTCGGATATTTTTATTTAGAACATACCTTTATGATTTTCATCTTGTGTAAATATGATAATTTCGCTTTAGGATGTGTGGAATACCACTCACTCAAATCGATATGATTCATTCATACACTACATGGATTGTATTAAGTATGGTTTTAGTGAATATATATACTATATATGATTTAATAAATCTACTATAATAATGATATATATATATAATATTTCTTTTACATTGTTTATTTCAGTATGACTATAAAAATGGAAACAACTTTCATGTGTACATATGGTTTACCGTCTCCATGAATGGTGTGCTCCACTTCATACATATATATTCAATAGATTATTATAATTAAAATATATTGGATATAAATGATATTTATATCATGGTTTACAATCTATAATCATGATAAAAGTATTAGTATAATGATATAACAAATTAAGACACATGTGAAGAACAAAGAAAATATTTTCCAAAGTAAAACCTTAACATATGATGGTTGACAAGTGGGTAATATAAGGTCATAATAAAACAATATATGGTATTAGATATAATAATATGGTTTTGTAAAATATGTAAAATAAATTTATATTAATTATAAAGGTGTTTTAAATGAGTACAATGGGAGTCAAGACAAAAGGTATGGGGATTTTATCTCACTTTTAATTTCCGTAAGATATAAGCTATGTTCGCAACTCATTCATTTTGAGTAGTAAATGTACAAACCATGATTTTATTACATATAGAATATAATTAAATTTATGGGTATCCACATATCTATATCATTATCTTTCTTTCATGGGGTTTATGATTCAAAAGTTTCCAAATCGGTAAAATAGTTTTGTCTCAATTGTCATTCTTTGAGACTAATGTTTTTTTATGCACCAAAATTCTCTGTTGAGATATATATAGTTTTATTTTACATGATATATCATTAATTTACATATTTTCATGATATTTTAATCTTCAGGTAATTTCTTTTTCTTACATGGATATTATGATCACAAGTCACTAAGTTATAAGAGTTTATTGAGACAATCTCATTTCTTACCAAGATTATTTATGTTTATACTTCCTTTAATGAAAATTATGATCTATCTCTCATGAACATTAATGAATTTTACTCTCCTTTTTTATTAATTATTTTCTCATGTATTAGAATTATTTCTTCCACACTTTGGTACATAAGATAGTTGATAAAGTTTTTTTAAGAAACCATGCCTTTTTTATATCTTTAGTCAGAAATCTATGTTCCCTTAAAACCATGTTTTATATAAAGGGAATCCAACATATTTTAAATATTTTAAATTATCATTAATAAAAAATTAAATTTTTCTCTTATGCTAATATTTTCAAAGGAATCTTCTTGTCTATTTCCAAATGAGGAATTTTTCTAACCGTTTTATCATGGAAAAGGAATGTTCTTTTAACCTCATATGAAATGTATGAATTTATCTATCACCAGTACTTTGAAGATTTATTTTCATGTTTAAAGGTTAATTTTTAATAAAATATTTTTAAAAATATGCTTCCAAATAAAAAATTTTAAAAATATTTTCATACTTCTTCAATAAATTATCAATTAAATAGTTTTCAAAATGGTTTCAAACCTCATATATAAGTTTTTTATATATTTTCAAAGAAATGTTTTTCCAAAAACAATCCACGTTATTTCATATGGTTTCAAGTAAAAAGGTTTTCAAAATAAATTCAATATTTCTATATATTTTTTCAATGTGTTTTAAAAAACATTTTTAAAATGTTTTGAAGAATATTTTATAAGTTTCCCAGGAAAAGGTTTTCCAAAATAGTTTCACGTCAACTTTATATTTTTTTAATTTATTTTAAATGAAAATTAGTTTCATTTGGTTTTATATATTAAAATTTATTTTTCAAAGAATAAATGATATTTTCCTCAAGAAACATTTTTGAATTATATTTAAAAATTATTTTCCATTTAAAATGAAATCTATTGATGTTACTCATGACCTTATAAGAAATTATCTAAAGGATATATTCATATTCCTTCTCTGAATGGGTTATGCTTAATGTCATGGTCTTTATGAAACTTGTTTCTCTTTCACAAGTTATATGTTTATGAAATATATTTTTCTTTAATGAGTAATCTTTTTATGAAATTCATTTCTCATTCATGGTTGATATCTTTATGAAATTCATTCTCTTTACCAGGTTATGCTTTTGATAAAATGATTATGAAACCATTATTATTACCAAAAATCATGAAATGATTACATGTTTACAAAACCCACTTCATTTCATGTGTTATGATATTATTGTTTATGATTTTGGGGTATATGTATGTATGATTTCATTATAAGAAGGGTTGGACCCATACCTCCCTCTAATTAATTGAGTAATGATTTATATCTCATGATATAGACATTGATAGAATGATAAATGTACTTGGTTATGTATTATAGGGTTAAAACAGAAAATGAACTCAATTCAGTAACATAGGGTTGGAACATGGGGGAACTCAACTCTATATACAGGGTTAGAACAAGGGGTGAACTCATTTTAGTAATACTAGACTAGAAGGGGGTGTGAACATGGTTTAGAAAATAAATTATTCCACTAATATCCTCTTGGTAGTAATTCCTTAACTACTATAGAAAACAATATATATTCTTATGTGTCTGCCACAATTGCATGTTTTATTTCAATGTTATACTTTCATGGATTTTGTTCTTTATTTTCTTAAGATTTCTTCATCAAGAATTGTCGCTCTTTATTCCATGATTCATGTATATGATATTTGATATATAGATTATAATCTCCTAATTTCATGATCAAGTTATCATAACCTTATGATCATGATTATTCTTACATCTCCCTTGGTTTACCCTTACTGAGCATTTGACCTCACCCTTTTCTCATGTTTCCTTTCCCAGGTCATGATGAAAGGTTTTAAGTACAAGTACTAATAGAGGAGATCAATATGGGAGATGTTGAAGATCATTCACCAGTATTAGTGATTTTGTTTCCTAGTTTCTAAAGAAACTAAACTATTATGGTCCTTGGGCATATGTTTTTGTAATGTAATCAATATTCATATAAAATGATTTAATATCCATGTATGTCAAGCCTAGGTTCCTATATTCCTGTAATTCAATTTATGCCTTGTATGTTCTAGAGGAATAATTTCATGGTGTTTTGTAAGTGCATTAGAATAGACAATATATATATATATAAGTGTTTGTATGTATTTATGTATGTGTGTGTGTGTATATACTTTTATTTCCATTTATGTATAAGTATTTATAAGTATATATATATGTGTGTGTGTGTGTGTATGTGTGTTTATTTATATCTATTTATATGTATTTATGTATATAAACATATTTACATGTATTTATATGTATTTATATGTACTTATATGTATTTATATGTATTTATATGTAATATTATAAATTTAGATAAATTTATATTTATTTAAATATGTATATATATGTTCATATATATTGGTATATTCATGTATTTATGTGTATATATATATGTGTATATTAATTATTATGTAATTATAATTAATTGATGATGATCATAATTTTTAATGTCACTAGATTATGAGGAAGAGGTTGGGGATTCGAAGTCCCATAGCTTCTAATATATTATGTGATTTTCCAGGAACATGGGTTGGTTTTTTCTTGGTTCACTACTCGATCCATTAAATATATATATATATATTTATTTATTTAAAATACAAATATATATTATTTGATTGTGGATCTAAGATATATTTTTATTTAAGGAAAATAAAAAACATCATTAATTATTTAACAATGGTTTTTAAAAGCATCCTTAAGATTTTTTTTATATTTTAATTAAAAATATCACTGGTTAATTAGTTGATGACTTTAATACCACCACAAAATATTTTTAAAAATAATAATTAAAAAAATAAAATATAGAAATAATTTTATAAAAAATAAAAAATTACACTAAAATAGCATCATTAAATGATTCTTAATTATTTTTGGAAAACTATGAAATCATTCATAAAATAATATTTAATTAACAATTTTAAAAAAACATCGCAAATCATTTAGCGATGACATAAATTTCTTCCAAATGAAAAAAAGACCTCTGTAAAATGGTTTTTTGGAATAATGGTATTAATTTTAGATTCATGGATTTAGAATGATATAATTAAAAATCAATTTATTTTAGATTAATTCTGTGCTCGATGTGGCATGTGGGTGGAATATTTTTGTAGAAAAATATCAGGAGACAAAAAAATTAACTAGAGATGATGTTTTTTGGTATTATAAAATTATCTAGTGTGCTCTTGGATTTTCAAACATATTCAAATATACAAAAAAAGGTGAATGAGATCCTATCTAGGTTGGTTTAGGAAATTATCCCACTATAATAAACTAGAAATATACCAATTTTATTGGTAAAAACAATGGTAATGGTACCATAAAATGACCCTATACCGATGGTTTTGGAAAAACGGTTGGTATAGCTTCAATAAAATTAACCTATACAAATTCTTTTTCCAAAACCATTTGTAGAAGTG
Organism: Viscum album; assembly: GCA_963277665.1. Classification (NCBI taxonomy): domain Eukaryota; kingdom Viridiplantae; phylum Streptophyta; class Magnoliopsida; order Santalales; family Viscaceae; genus Viscum; species Viscum album. The sequence goes on from OY728148.1 coordinate 1,814,155,629, forward strand.
ATGGATATACCAACGGTTATTCTAAAAACATTGGTATATCATATATTTAATGACCAGATACTGATGGTTTTTTAAAAACCATTGGTATAGGTCCCAAAATTCAGAATAACTATTCCAAAATATTTTCATACCATTCATATAATTATTTGGATTTTTAATGAATTATTTTATCAAAAAACATTTAATAAATAAACATTAATTTACTTATAAATATAAATATGCATATTTATCATATTATGTTTCAAAAAAACATTGGATCTTAGTAGTTAGGTTGTTGAGATATAAATCAAAGGTCCAGGGATCAAAATCATTCGATGTTTTATTTTGAATTACCTATACCAATGATTTGTAAATTTTTGGTATAGGTCTATACCAATTCCAGACAATCCAACTACCACACAAACCATTACTATGTCCTATACCAATGGTTTTGGGACCTATACCAATAGTTTAAAACTATTGGTATTGGATTATTTTCAAATAGTTTCCCTATCTAGTAATATCCATTGATGGATGAATTATCATTGAGGGAGCTATAATTACTATATGGTGGCTATTCAATTGATTATTTCTTAATGAAATGTTTTTCCAAGAGTTACCTTATGGATACACGCACCCAGTCAATGATGTGAATATCAATAATGTTATGATCTCGATTATTTACATGGATTATGGTATAAGATCTAGTAGCTCCTTAGTTTTTGGAACTAACAATAATGATTCCACATCTCCTAACATGTCTTACATTATTTCTTCCCCAATGGGGGAGTCTTCAATGTGATATAGGTAGGAAAAGAAGAGGGATGACTTGTTACACTCTTTTATGATAATTTTTTATTTCAAATATTATCCTTGATGGATGGGAAACTAGATACTGCTCTTGTTAATATTGTATGAGAGAGAGGGAAATATAATCCTAGGAATCAATTTATACAGCCTAAAAACACTTATAGGATTTAAATCTATCGCATTCCAAGGCTGAAATGTTGTAGAGAAAAAACATTATTTCCTCTTATGGTGATGGTGGTGAATCCATAAAGGAATTAAACTACAAATAAAATATTCTTAATGTCCATCTTTCTATGGAATATTATGGGTATTTTGAGTCTAATTAAATGTGAATATATTAAGTGTTATGTGATTATATTAATTTATAAGATACGTTTTATTTTATAACCTAAAAAATTATGATGATTTCAAATTTTTTCTTCTATTCTAGATTTCTAACAATTCATGTTTAAAGCTACGATCAACCATCACATTTGGATCCTATGGAAGGAATATATTTCTCTATAATTTTATATTTGTTTCAAACCAATGTATCATATTAAAAGAGCCTTTACAAAACATGTAGTTCCTCATAACTAATGTGTATGTGCAATGTGATATGGGTGAAACACCATGAATATTTAATGAACAATATATTTTCAATCCAGGTTCATTGTCTTATTGTTTGGGGGAATATTTTCATTCAATTGTTACACCTACCAAAATAATGTTGGATGTGGATACTTTAGAAGGTCAATGGATGATTTTCACTCATTCATGGTAATAAATCAACTAATGGGATTGGTATTATCTGAGGAGTCATTTTTATGGTAAAATAACCAAATGTATTTTAGGTGTGTTTGGATTTATTTGGAATGGTGTTTTTCAAACTTGTATGTGATAAATTATTTTGGTATCTTGAGTGTTATGCCTTTACCTGGGTTTTATCAAACTATTTAGTGCAGGTTATAGAATAATGTGGTCAATCCTCCTGGATGTGTATCTTCATATACTTCAATTTATGGATCAATGTTTAAAGCTTTCATTAGGTAGTTTTTACTACATGGAATGAGACTAATTGTGGGCCTACCTTTACTTGCTTAAAAGAAATATTGAGGAAGCACAAGATGGTGATTCATAAGTGTCTTGATTGACATATAGAGGATTTATATAGGGATAAAACAATAGTGATGGTAATTGAAGAAAAATATAGAATATTATAGTCAAATTTTAACCCAAAATTCTATGAGTACCTTTCAAGAATAGAGGAGACGATGAATTCAATTTTTTAAGGAAGAGGTTAAAGAAATAAAGAAGTATAGGTCCATATAGCTAAAATGAAGTGATAAAAATTCAACAAACATTCATGCACGTCTTAAGTAAAAAATTATATTGTGAGGCTAAATATTTTAAAGAAATATGGTTTTGAACCTCACACTTTCTCATTGTGTTTTCATGATCAAAAAAATTAGTTGTCTATCATTTTCATTTTAGTGTTTGACAGTTAATTTTTCTGGATATCATATTGAAGAGTTTATGAACCATATAATGGAATTTATGGTTCTTATTTAATATATAACATTTTATTAATCTTGTTTTATGATCTATTAAATCCTCAAAAGATGTAGTGAAATAATGGAAATCAATTTTTTGAATGAAATAAAGAGTTTTGAAGCATCTTGAAGGGACAAATTAATGAATGGAGAACTAAAAGTTGAAATAGCTTGCCCGTGAAGGGTACCAGCTGACCAGTTCTATATGAATTGAATCCCAAAATAGTATTAAGTCCATCAACTAGTTGGTAGATCTTACTCGGTATCCAGTATACATCAAGAATAAAGTAAAAATATCATTATTTTTATGGACCCTACTTTATTTAACTGGTGTTTTTTGATTTGTAATGACTTCCCCTAATTCTAAAAAGTTGTAAATATTTTTGGATCATATAAATATGAGTCCATGGATGCATAAAAAACTTATTCTTAGAATTGAATCAATTGATTCCTCAAACCGAATCATTACCGATCCCAAATATTTAATTTAAGTACAAATTTCAAATTCTCAATATATTCACCCCCCTTATACAATTTCCTATCCATATATACTTAAAAGAAATTATATCATTCTTGAGATATAATAGAGTGTTTTTAAATTATATTTTATCTTATGAAATACCTCCCTTCCCACAAAGTTTTCTACAAAGAGTAATCGCAAACAAAAAAGTAAGGTACAATTGCTCACAACCATTAAGGTGAGGGATCATGGTTTATTAATAATTTCACCATAATCAAGGGATGATTTGTAACCTAATCTCTATTAAATGAAATGGGTAAATAACACAAATATCTCAACCAATGGGAAAGAGAGGTATGGGATCACACTAATCTATTACTTAACTCCTTTATCAAATATCTATCTCTCTTATTTATTTATTTATATCATATTGAATCTCATAATCACATAATATTTATATTCATAATAATCTAAATATCTTGATTAATTTACTTCAAATTTACCTTTTATAAATCATATAAAAATTATCATGATCTCTTTCAAAAATTATATATTTATTTGATTTGGTTTTTTTCTATAAAATTCACTTATTTAATCAAATTGGTATATATATAAATTTATTCTATATTAATTATTTGATCCATTTTAGTTATTTCCTAATTTGATTAATTAATATTTCTTCTATTAAATTAATTTTTCATATTCTCTTTAACATTATTTATATATCTTTTGTATTTTTTAATTTCCATCATACTCCCTGAATTATTTTTTATAAATAAAATTCATACCCCTATTTCCATTTTATCTCTGACAAACATTTTTTATCAAAGGGGTTGTTTTTTCTGAAAATTTTCCTTTTCCTCAAAAATTATTTTTAGTTTTTCATTATCTCAATAGATTTCAATGTTTTTCCTTTTTATTATGGAATATTTTTCAACCACCCATGGAATCCTTGTAAAAAACTCTATGGTCCATGCACATTTTTTAATGGTTTTCTCTATAAATATTGGAAAAATCACATATTCACTTTTCTTGGTAGTATTGGATATACTATTTAAAAAAAATTATGCATGTATTTACACCTTCTAATGAATCTGTGTAGAAAATGTTTCTTAATGATAGTTCCACTTTTGAACTTAATAAAAAGTATATAAATGATTTACATTTTTTTAGATCATAATGATTATAATAGAATTTCTACTTGTCAAACCACACCTGAAATTTATAATTATAAGAGGAAACTCATCGAAGAATGAATAAAAGAAAATATATAAGAATCGACATGTATAGACATGATTTTGAAGGATTTAGTATTCATCCAATTGAATATTTGACCGATATGTTTACTTGTTTTACTAACATTTTCGATGGTTCAATGTCTATTATGGATGTTTTTTATTTATAAAATATACTGAAAAATATTATTTGGTTCTTACCTAGAATTTGGGAACCCAAGGTAATGAAAATACAAGAAGAAAAAGACATAAAAAAAATGGTTGTTGTGGATTTTATCGAATATCATATAACATATGAAACAACCACAAAGGGTTGATATTATAAAGAAAATAAATAATTTAAGGAATCTAAACAATCAAAAAATACTACTGACTAAATTTTTTATCATGATAATGATTCGTCTGAAAATTATTATGATTTTGAATTCTAAACGATGAAATTTAACAAAATAAAGAATAAAAATAAATCCTTCTATCATGATAAAAAAGAAAATCAAAATAGGGAACCTGAATTAAAGGGATAAGAATCAAATAAGAAGAGATATTTTATACCAAAATATTCCATCATCAAGAATAGGATGAAATAAAATAACAAAAATAATAAGGATTATAAGGATTTGACTTGGAATGCTTGTAATGAGTGCCTAGAATACATCTCCTTAACAACCATTAGAATAAAAAGTATCATGGCTCATCTCACGGTAAAGGAATGGGTTAATTCTTTTATATATTTTAATTCTACCTATTCCTAATCTTTCTATTCTTAGTTTTTAACTTTCTCTTCTATTCAACTGAATTATGATGATTTTATAAAGGATTTAAATTGTACCATTTATAAATTCAAATAATTCAACAATAATTATAAATAATTTCCTATAAAAAAGATCAACTATTTAATGAGAATGATCTAATTTATAAAAAAAGATGTTTTTATTTTTAAATAATAGAAAAAAATCAAATGTTAAGAATTTAGAATCTCAAATCAAAGAGATTAAAAATACAATCTCTCAATTTAACCATGGTGTAAAATATCTAGATATGATTTTGGAGGTTTAATGTTTCTTAAAAAATTATTCTAGAATTAGTTTCTAAAATTCAAATAATATTTCTCAAAAAAACCATTTTTATATATAGATGTACCCAAAATTTATTTTTTAATTATTATTTAGAATTTTGGAATCTTATTTAAAAGTGAGATCGAAAAGATTATACACATCAGAGAATTAAATATATTTACACTTCTTACCATATATGTAATAGAAAATCTCATACTGAACAATTCACCGTTCCAAACTCTATATTAACCAACATTTGTAGGCCCAATATTGTTTTAGATTAACAATATATATTAGCTATCATTGGTTGACCCATGTTTATATATGTTCTTAAATGGAACTCACATATAATATATTGCATTGATGTTCCACTAGAATTTATTGACATACCATATAGTGGATTCTCAATGAAATTTTTTAATCCAACATTGAATTGATTTTACATTAAGAAAAAATAGAGTTTCATTTCAATTATCTTTAATGATTTTATGTAGGGAGATTAATACAAAAATGATATTATTTCTTATCCCTCTAGTTTCTTATTATATACTTCTATCATTTAATTTATTTTATATTTTATTGATAATATTATAATTATGGTATAATAAAAGTGAATTTTATTTGATGTAATATCATTTATGTTATTTGATTTAATATCTTAAAATTTAGTTTAATGTTTTACCTTAACATATGTTTAAAAATATTTCTTTCTAGAAGTATTATTCAAATTATTTCATGACCTTTCTCTATAAATGTTTTTCAAATTGGAAGTTCACATTTTTGAAATGTTTCATCACTTTTATTTTTAATTTTCAAAGTTTTTTTCATTAACGATTTTATTTTCTAGTAGGAATATTTTTGGAAATCATATTTCCTAATAATATTGAATATTTTTTTACTTGAAATTTAATATTTTTATAAAAGGGAGAAGGATATATTTTTAGGATTATTTTTTAAATGTAACTCTTCATATTATTTTTATGTCCATAAATTTTTACTATTATTATCATTGATATTAATATCACCCTAACTCTCTTTTGGTGAAGCTTCTATTTCATCACTAATTGCATAAATTAAGTGGGTGCATTGGCTGTTGTAATATGGTGGATTTTGGATGGATCTTATTTGCACATGGGGACCAGGCCTTTTGATGTCTTGAAAACACTTCCCTATCATAATCTTCATTTCTACATCTTTCCATTCTCTCTCAAATCTATATTTTTAACTATATTAATAGAGAGCTTATTTATTCAAATTTTATGTTCTTATTTATTCTCTATCTCTTGAATTTTAAAATAATATATTTTCCCATTATAAAATTTCCTTTTCATTTTTTTATTTTTCAATCTCTTTTAAATTATTTTCTTTATATTTTTTATTTTGGAAATCACGAGACTCACACTTATCAATTTATTCAAAAATTTTAAAATTATTTTTGATTGTTACTTTGAATATATTTGGTTTGCAATTAATATATTTCCCATTAATTATTTTTGATAATCACAAAGGGGGATACATTTTGTAGGTTCGTTTTATGGAAAAGTTTTATTCTCTCAGGGGGTACATTTTAAAACATTTTCAAATATTTTATTATTAAAAATATTGAATGTCATGAACTTTAATATCTAAAATACATTTCTATATGATTTTATATTAATTTAATCATGATGTATCAATTTATGTTAACTATTTTTTATCATAAAAAATAGAAGATTATTGTATATATCTCTTTATCCTAGTGTTTTCATGATCAAAAAAACTCAATTTGTTGTATAATATTTTCATTTGATGTATAAATATTACTATTATTGGATATAGTATTTAAGTTTTAATGTATCATATAATAGAATTTATGGTTTACATTAAAACTAAAAACATTGATGAATCATATTTGATGATCTATTGAAGTCTTGATGGATATGATGAAATCATAGGAAGATGTACTTAAACCAAATGAAGATTTTGATATAATAATCAAGGGCCAATGTAAAGTATAGTGAATTATGTTAACCTGCTAACTGATGTCATATGGATAGAATAAAAAGAAAGATGGAAGTCAACTGGCCAACTTTTGGAAATCAAACATAATCTCTAAGAATATAATACGGGCACTAAGTAGCCCCCACGATCCAATGGGTTGCATCTGATAAAAAGTAGTAATCTTTAGGATGACTACTATCCTTTCAGTGGATCTCATTGGGTAATAAGTAAGTGTCAACAACTAAGTCAAAATATCATTAATTTGTTGACCCCAAAACATTGAACTTGTATTTGATAAATCTTAACAACTCCCTTGAGTTATAAAATGTCCCTATAATTATAGGAAACAATAAATAAGATTCCTTGGGGTATAAATAAAAAATAATTCCTAAAATTTAATATATGATTCTGTCATGGTAAATCTCTAGTTACCCCAAACATTTATTTCAAGAGATATTTTTAAATTGTCAACCTATTTAAATCTCTTCTAGTATTTCTTCTTTGCCTCTCCTCTCAAATGATTATATATTTATTGAGAGATATGGGAGTGTTTTTTCATCTTATTTTTACTAAAAAAATATCTTTTCACATTAAATCTTTTATAAACAGTTTTCACAACCAAAAAGTGATGTATGAGTGCTCATAAATAAAAAAATTAGGGAGTTTTTTTCTTTCTACTTATAAAAAAATCAAGGGAAGATTCGGTTATTTGATATCTAATAAAATCAAGTATGAAATAAAACAAACCTATCATCCTAAGTTGTGGGATGTAGAGACTCACAGTATGATATTTGTGACCTAATTTATAAAATTTATCTCTTTATCTCTCAATTATTTATTTCCATATTTCATATTCATATCAAATCACATAATATCACAGAATATCAAAACTATTAATCTACTATGCTTATCACATAATTTATTTTGGATTTATCATTTATGATTATTATCAAAATTATTTAAATCTCTTTCAATATTATATTTTAATTTTATTAATTAATTTTTTTACTAAATTCAATTGATTAATAAAATTTAAAATACTTGTAATGTTATTACTCTATGCTTACTTGATCAATTCATGTTATCACCGAATCAAACTAATTAAGATTGCTTCGATAAATTTAATCTTGCATATTCCACTACACATTATTTCTGTAGTTTTTTTTAAATGTCCATCATACTCCTTGTTTTAATTTTAATAATGGAAATTTACCCCCTTCTATTTTATCTCCAACCAATATATTGATCAGTTCAGTAAAATGTGGATATGATTTGTATCTTAGCTATTAGGAATTTTACCAGTAACCTCATTTATCCTATATCCAAATACTATTTATGTCGATATAATAAATAAGGTATTGATTTTTATAACAATATATTTATCATAGTTAAACAGTTCCATAATTCATATATTACTAACCAACTTAGAGAATATTGCATCTATGAAGTTGTTATGAACATGGTCATGGATGGTGTGCCTCATCCTGATAGATTTCCAAGAAATATTTTCTTATATTCATGGAGCATTATCAAGGGTAAAATTGTGAGTTCTTTGAGATAATTATTCAGGTGCATAATTATTCCCATTTCTATAAAATCCACTACTTTAGTTATTATTCCAAATATTTAAAGGCCTTAAATCATTCATCACTTATGACTGGCTAGTATTTTTAACAATTCCTATAATATTATTTAAAATTCCATTAATAATATCTTGTCTCCTCTATTACTCTTAAAAAATGTTGTCTCTTATAATTCCTTATATCTTTTCATTCGAGTATGATTTATTTTTATAAGTTAGAGGCACTTAAGGGCAAGTCATACTAGCACAAGAAATGATGCATATTCAAATCTAAAAGTATTGTGGAGAGGGGGTTACGTTATGATCAAAATTAAAATGGACAATGAATATGACAAGATATAATGGGGATCCATTCTAGTAACATTGATATAGATGGTGTGAAAACCTAGGTAATTGATCCACTAATCATATCAAAAATCTTCTAAACATTTTATAATAATTTAAAATTAGGTTTTAATATATATTATCATTTAATTCATTATTCTAATAAAATGTGAGAAATTGTAATGGAAGATATACAATGGATTTAAATTAATTAAAATCTTTGTTCAAAGAATAAATTTTTTAGGATAATTTAGTGAAAATTTTCTAAGTGTTTGAATACTCTTTCTAGATTAAATTTTTTTTTAGTCCAAGAAAGACATTAAACAGTGGACCAGTAAACCACTTACCATCCTAGAATGGACGACCATCCATGTTATCCCATTGGGATGTCTTTCCTGTGCTCTAGGAGGATACTTAAAGCTTCTCACCAAAAAATTTACATAATGTGGTCCAAGGCTAGTGTGGGATCATGTGTGTTGGCACAAGCCCTGGTCTATGAAGACTGTGTGTGCGGTCACCAATCTTTGGCTACCATAATGTAACCACAAGATATCAAGGTTTTTAATATTTTTGAGAGATATCCCATGATGATATTCAATGTGGGATGATGACATATGTGGATATTGTTTATCATTTATAAAAATGGTTTCATCCCTCTTCACTCTCATTCCAGGACACTCAAACACGTCATGTCTCCATCTTATGCCCACGACTTCATCAGACCCGATTTTTTGTTCATTGTAAAATTTCATGAAAACCACTAAAAAATTGAGCTTGAGGTTATGATAAGTTTTGATTACTAGGACCTCCATGGATCACCTATGGAACCTGTACAGTTCTTAATGTATCTCATTAAGAATAGAATTAAACTATGAATAGAATAGGAGTTCTATCTGAACACTATGAATGCTAGATTTTTTTCATGATTCTTCCTATACCATTTCACCACCACTGAATTGAAGAAATAGATTCATGGTCTGGATTTGAATATTTAATCAACAATGTGATCCATGGATGGAATCTACTATGTGAGGACATGGTTGAAAAATGGATACATGATCCATGATGAAAAAAACTACGTTGAACCTCACATGAACAGGATACATTAAATATTGATAGAATGGATATGTTTCTATTTAGAAGATGAAACACTAGAATAAAAATCTACATGGGAATTAATAACATTTGAAAAATATAATAAGTCCATATCATGTATTTTTTTCAATACAATAATATAATCCTCGATAGGCCTGTGGAGATTTAAAATAATGTTTTTTTGAAAAACTGATCGAATATATTTACAAGATTCAAATGTAGAAAATGAGATTCCTCACTCTATAAATAAGTGGGTAATTACACTAAAAATATGAGATGAATTATTTGATTAAAAGGGTTTTTGTTTCCCAATCTTTCTTTATTTTTCTTTTCTTTCTCCTACTATAGTTTCATTTTATTTTTATTTTTGTTTCTTCATTTCTTTAATTAGGTGATCCATCTCATTTTATTATTCATATATTTCTCATTATATTTCCTTATTAGTCATCCCTATCTCCCATTATCCTTTCCTTGTTTCTTATTCTTATGCCATGATCACTTTCACTCAACAATGTGTTACTAACCTATGTATTGAACTCAAGGTAGGATCTGCTATTCCTGAATTCTTCTTTTGAAGATTCATGTTTTTTATTTTGGTTTGTGGTAAATAAGGGTGAAGTGTATCGGTTTTGATATTGTCAACCATGACATAGATCATGATTTATCTTATATTCTTTTATTTATATATTTTACATCCCTTCCAATTAATAATATCTCTTTAAATGATTCATTTGAGCAGTTCAATTGATTAAACTAAAAATGATGGGGTCAGGACCTGGAAAATTACACGCTCGCTATTGTGGGATTTCAATGTCTTTAATAATAGGATGAGGTGGAGTTATTTTTCCAAATAATTTCTCTAAGGCATTAAATATTTCAAAACTGATAAATAAAAGGATAATAATTCATGAATGGGATTTTATAATTGATCCATCAAACTGATTTTTAAACAACCAACATGAATAATAAAGAAACCTAAAACCTAACCATAAATCTAAGTACTTTCTTCTCTAAACCCATTATATTTATCATTGAATGTTATGATAATTAATAATTTTTACTGATTTCCATAAATATTCATTAATTTATGATATAATAAAAACAAAAAAATAAATATATTTAGGTGATTTTGAATTAGTGATTGAATAACTATGAAGGCTCCTCTAATGAGACGACCCTAGTTATCCATTGTACTTCACCAGGAAAAAATTAAATAGTATATTTTTCCAAACACCATGACATGTGTGCATTACCAATTGGAACTATTTTTAGGGATCGAAGAATTTATTGAATTAATTATTTTTTTCACACTCTGAATAGTTTTTCATTATTTTCAAAATTTTAAAAAAATAAGTACTTTATACTATGATATTTTTTACTAATTATTATTATTAAAGAATCAATTACTCATAGTTAATAGAGCAAGATAAGTGTTTAACAATTCTAAGTAGGCCTTGCAATGAGGTATGAGAACCTCAGTTTTATGGCCTAATAGATTTCAAGTGTCTATGAGATAGAATTTTCACATCAATAATTGATATACATTGTAAATTAAGTCCAAATTCACTATCAATGACTGATGTCCATAAAGTAATAACCACTAAAACATTAATGTTTTACTAATGATGTCCAAGATCATGAGTCCCTACTTGAATACTATCCATAGACCAAACATCTCATTAATTAGATTGAACCCAACCATGAAGTGCTAGAGTGGATTCATGATAAAAAAACATTCCTATTAAATTTCATATGTGGGATCGATAATATCTAGGAAAATTATGGAATTATTTTGATGTGTAGCATGAACTCTCCCTCCCTTAAAAAGTAGAAGAGATAAAAACACTTTTTTTATCTATCCTTGTAACAGTAAGGGACTACTCAAGTTCTGTAGTTTTAAGAAAAGATATAGGAACCTAAATACCTTCCTCTATCCACTTAGATCCATATTCAAGAGTTCCTCACCAATGAAAAAGATATTAAAGATAAATCATCTTAAGGAGTTTATTATTTCTTAAAATAAATTTCATCTACTTTTATTCAATAAGAATTGAGAATTAACTCCCACTATTTTTAATTTTTATATTTTTCCAGTCCATGTTTTTTCTTAGTGCGAGGTGAGTAATAAGAACATGCACTGGCTAGGGAACATGTGGAGCTCCCATACCTTTTTAAACAAGAATTAATGAAAGACCATCAATCGAAATTAGTGTTTGAGTCAAATGAAATAAAGACATAGTCTTATAAATTTTAAAGGGAGAATATGGAGTTTGATTATCTATGATTAAATTCTATTTAAGTGAGAATATAATCTAACCCTCACTTTTATCATTCAATTTATGAAGCTCAAAATGAGAAATAACTTGATAGCCCAGGGAGGTTTCAAAAGTATAATCCAAGGAGAAGGATGGTCCATAATTCATCATATCCATACCATCAAAGTTTTATCTTATTATCAAGGGGATGGATTTAGTATAATCTATCAAATAAGTCCTCCTTACAAACAATTAATAAGTACATTTTATGAAATTGAGCATGTGGTGGTTCAAATCTAAGAATATTCTCCCACTAATAGATTATAGATGAAAAATGGTATATCCCTTCAAGTGTAAGTGAAAATTTAGTCACTTCTTAGGGGATTATACCAATACTTCTCCCATTATGTTATTTATTAGAATTTTAATTTCATTCTTATTAATTAATTTTTAATTCATCCAAATCGACTATTATTTATTATCTTTAATTACATGAAACTTTTGATGTGTTGATTAATTTTATTTTGTAGGTCCATGATGGCACAAGTCAGCCCCCAAACAATAAGTAGATGAGAGGACTAAATCTTTATGATAAAGATACATATGTTTTATGTTTATCTTATAAATACCCTTAATTGTTCTTAAAATTTCAGAATATACATTAAAATATGATATTTCATGCCCATACATTGGAATTATTATTTACTTTAATTATCTATGAGACATGGGTTTTTTAGGAATCCTATGCCTCCATGATTTACATCCCAATTATGATGACTTTAAATGTGTAAGATATATAATTAAATAATTAAAATAAAGAATTTATTCTTATTTGAGGAATAATAATTTGAATTAATTAGATCATTATTATAAATGAAATTTCCCAATAATTTCTTAAATTTTGGATATATGAAATTTTTTGTCAATTTATTTTTTCTTATCAGTTATCAAAAAATTGGTTTTACAAAATCATATTTCTATTATCGAGATAATTGTTTGAATAAATACTTTCTTTATAATCTTTAGCACATTTCTTGAGTGGACTTGGGGTGTATCGCCTACTAGAACATTCATTACAACTTTTAAAATCTATAATTGTGTGAAAAGGACATTTAACATGATTTATAATGTAACGCCCCGACCCTAGTTACCCAAAGTCGGTGCATTATTAAATAACATTGGCATGATCACAAAGGATAAAGTCTCAAAAGACCGATTAGTTTAGTAGCCTTGGAAACACTAGATACATTCATAAAGTTTACATTACATCATAAAGTTAAAAAACTACAACAACATATTGTCTTCATATCCCCTTATATTATCCCTGCAGGTCATTCATAAATTACTTCTTCACATATTGGGAAAAATAAAACATTGAAAGGGGTGAGCTCATATGCTTAGTAAGGATAACAATATAGTGTAAACTTTCATAAATAAGCATAAATATTTAAGGGAATGTATAACTAAAACAAAAGCCTTTTAAACTTTAAATTCAACATAATATGGAAGAAATAAAATGATATAATTCCATTTACTTATTCACATGGATATTCTACTAGTTGAATAATCACATGAAATATCAAAAACCACTTCCATAATGATGGAATTCATAATGTCAGACTATCATAACCACATAGTTAAGGCCTTGTGGTAAGACTACAAATACGATTTTGTCAAGGACTTGTGCCAAGACACTAGTTTGTCTCATGAGACCTACAGATGCATCGAGGAGCTATAGCGGGCTCCACATGTCACTTACTAAGTCCAATGCATTCCTCATATGAAAATCTTCAAACAAAACATAAAAATTCGTATTAAAACTAGCATACAAAATGTCAATAATTTAACCAAAAACCATGAATGATATAAAAATATCGCATCTACAATCAAACATAACTCATTCGATACAATATGGAAGATTCTATTGTATCGAATTAACCTAAATCGAGAATAATGATGGATATTTACATAGATTAAAATAATCATCAAACTATTGAAGGAAATATCCCCCTTTTTCTTGAAAATATTTAAAAGTCACACTATTTTTCAAGAATCCATTTAAAATAGATTTTTGAATCAAAGTGTCCCATACCACTTTGAAACTTTTAAAATGAATTTTGATATGAAAACTTTAATGTCCATATAAATAAATCCTTAAAACCATTTTTAAAACATGGACATTAATGAGAAAGATTTAGAATAATAAATCTTTAAAACATTTTAAAATGATATTTTAGTTAGAGTTCCTAACCAAAAGAGACACACTTGAATACAAATAACTGAGTTAATAAAAACATTGAAATATCATGAGAATAAAGGTATTCATGATATACTATGTCAAAGTACATTATATACACCATATAAAAGTGATTTGATGTATAACAACAAAGGCATCTCAATAGAATGTAAATTGAGATGAAATCTCTCATAAAGGTCGTATCCTTAGGTTAAGGATAAATAAATGAAATAATTATGTGTAAAAAATATAAATACACTCAATATGATTAGATATTCAGTGTAAAACAATCAAAGTACATTCACAGATATTCTTGTAAAAACAACACCAATGAATTAGAAGTTTAACTCAATAAATGGAGATTGAGTTAAAATTACTCTTATCAAGTTCATATTGATGACTTGAGAATTTATCAATGGAGTGATTATGTGTATAAAAATTATATCCACATAAAGGGGAGTTGAAATTATGACATAAGAAAATAAATAGTGATTCGACACATAATCTTGGAGTAAAATAATCAATGAAGTATTCATAAAGCCGAATGAGTGGAAATTGAAATTTCAAATTCCCTTATCGATTTGGTAACTTATGAAACATACACCCATGAATGAAGGATCATACAAAGATGATTTAAATATCCATTAATTAAAATATATTACACAATGAATACAAACATGGGCAGTGCACACACCACATGCAATAAATAAGTGGTGAACAATGGAAATCTCAGGGAATTAAAAGTGAGATAAGAAACCCATTACTTTGTACTTTTTCCTTGGCCGATGGTAGGTTAGCCTCCTTTATAATGGTCAAAAAAAATTTATTGAATTGTAAAAGAATCATATACATTAATATGATATCATATATGATCTTTTAACATTGCATTGTTAATAATATCTTAGTATTATCGTCGTTTCGGGTGTTAACTTACTCATTTTATTTTATATGTTTTGTTACATAAGTCGTGTTTGTTATGTATTGGTTGTATCTTATTCATATACAGAATTATATCAAGTCCTTAAACATTATTTTTAATCATAAAATGATTATTAGACTTGTATGGATATGATGCGGAATGAATCTCATCATGTTCGTGGAGACGGTAGTCCGTACGTACGTACGAGCGATAATATCATTCTTTTGATATTAAAATCATATATAATTGGATATTATATCATATATACAGAATCATTATCATGTTATAATTATTATTTAAATGAATTACACATCATTATTATACCCATCTAATTAATAATATATTGAATAACAATTACACCACGACGTGGAGACGGTAAGCCGTACGTACGCACGTATGGTGACATGTTATTCAAGGGATGGATAGAATAATGAATTTGGTTGTTCCATATTTATAATAACATCAATTTATATAGAAGATACTGGATTTATTATTTTATAATGGAAATAAAAAAGGAAAGAAGAAGTTGAAGAAGAAAGGAACTTGAAAGAGGGTGGTTACTTGTTCTTCGGGTTCTTCCTTTTCATTTGATCAAAGGAGCTTCTTAAGTTGGCTTTATGATCAAACTAAGACATCTAGGATTAAGTGGGGGAAGTTGGGAGTATATTTGGGCAGGGTTTGTCCGAGCCAAAAGGTTTTTAAGGTGTCAATTAGAGGGAAGGGGAAGTGCCCTTTTATAAGAGGGGTGAGGGGCACCTTTGGAAAAGCTAGAAATATTATTTTATAATAAATTCATATTAAGTTTCTAATGGCTAAAAAGTGTATTATTTAAAGGTTAAGGTGGGTATGGTTCAAAAACCACTCAAACAATAGGTTTTAGACCGGTTTGGGTCACTATATTAACCTTATCTTTTAGTTTTAACTCTTAGTTAATTAGTTTGACATTTACCATGTCACTTTGTATTTTTATATTATATAGTTAATAAACATACTATATACATCCAAGAGACCCCCAAGTGGTCCATTAATGATACAACTATCATTATATAAGTCTTTAGGCCGAACCCTAGATTTTTAAGAATTTAATATCAATTAATAATATAATATTTGTTCTAAAAACGCTTTTATGTCAATTTTGACACTATTTGGTATTTGATTTTTTTTTAAACATAACATAATTATTACATCAAACAAACATAATTAAATCAATATTAACATGTCATATTAAGCTATAAAAATCTTTTAATTCATTAAAACTCTCAAATTATATTTATTTGGGTATTTATAATATCAATTATTTTAATATTTCACTAATAAGGTAATTACTGCATCATCATTGTGTCATAACTAAATTAAATAATTTAATGTCTAAAAATTATAAATAAAATACCATTATGTAGTAAATATTTTTATCCTTATAATTAATATTTATAATCAAATTTATCTTCTATATAATCCTATATTAAAAATGTTTTAGTTATTAAAATTTGATTTTATCTCTTTTAACTCTTCTTTGAATTAAATAATAATAAATGTAATAATCTAATCCAAGTGGACCTAAATGATAATATTTTATTCCTAAGGTTGTTTTTGGTCGAGATACACTTGTCCAATAGAATTAGGACATGTGTTAGGGTAATATTAATATCATTTTTACCTTAATTACCCTATTTACTTTTAACTGTGGTAAATAAAAGTAAAAAGTTACTCTTCATCAAAAATTATTTTTATCTTATTGAACCACATTTTACTCCTTTATATTAACCATGTCTCTCAGATTTTCAAAATTCCACTCACAAAAGTGGTAAAATTAAGTTTTATGTGAATTGCCAAATTCTCCTAGGAGGTGGATAAAAGACGGTGGAAACTTCCATAAAAGTTTTATATATCTAAAATTATTCTAAACTAACTCAAATGAAATAAATTGAACTTATATAGGTATAATGTATCTATTTATACCTTAATTAAATTAAAATAAAATAAATAATTATTTAAATAAAAATTTGGTTTTAAACAATAACTAAGTGTTTTTTCACTATTCATCATAAATTGAATGTTTTCAGAAAAATACCAAAAATTTACCCTAAGATAATTTCAATATTATGAATCCAAAAATGAAGTCCATTTTGAAAGATAAAATTTATAAAATTTCAAAAAGTGGGTATTACTATTCATAACGTCTAGTTTGATTGGTTGTGGTCTGTGTTAGAACTCGAAGTTGCGTACAACACACGCTACTGTATTATTCAAAGAGAAGCGTACCATGGAAGCTTGGGGTGTTACATATGACTTATTTTTTATAAGCCCTTTTCCTTGATACCACCTTATAAATTAATCTTTTTTTAACCCATAGAGATGATGTATGACGTTTTTTGGTATTAAAAACATCATAATCCATTTCTATCCATTCCTACCCACCTCTTAGTATTTTTCATTTATTTAATGTTGAAGTGTGGGGGTTGATAGAAGTCATAGTGGAATGATGAACTTAATTATAAGGTAAATGTGTGGGGGTTCTACTTTGGGTATTGGGAAAGGATTATTGAGTCACACATTTTAATTTCATTATTTTTACTTCTTAAATATAAAAAATAATGGAAAAAAAGAAAAATAATTAAATTTTAAAAAAACATAATGGGTTGTGATTTTGTAAAAATAAAAAACACCCATTATAAGACTGATTATTTTTATCTTATGTGGTTATTTTTAAGATGTGAGGATTCATCGAAGTATAAATTTCAAAAAAAATGAAAAAGTAGTTTGAAAAAAAATATATAGAAACTTTCAGAAGGTGTGAGTCATTTATTATGATTACAGTTATTATAACCATGCTTTTATATTGGGAATACGGTGTTTTCATTTTCAAGGGGATAATTCCTTTTAGATTTTACTTTTAATATCATTCTTTATACTTTACAGATAAACCTTCAATTTTAGCATTAGTTTTCAAACATCAATATGTACCAACCTTAAGCCTAAGAGTTTTTAGATCCCCAATTACAAAGTACTCGTTATTTTATTATAACTTTATCTTATGAAGAAGAGAATGTTGTCCCTTTTCAATACTATGAGAAATGATCATAGTCTTTTGAAATGATCATCACTCTACTTGAATTTGTATCATGAGTGATGAGAGAATAAGATTCAAAATCATGTAGATCATAACATGCCATGAATTATAATAATGAATTGAGAAACTTGAATTAATCAATTGGTAAGTTCCACTATTCTCAAAAGGTAGAATATAAATAACTTATATTAATTTCTCTTTTGAAAACTTTTTAGTTATGTTGATGTTTTCTATGGAACATGAAAATTTGACTTAACATTGCTAATAATTTTTTTATTTCTTTGAGATTTGAATATTGGTAATAATGATTCCATATTAAATTTAATGTTGTGATTCAATGGATGAGAATAAATATATCCATGTGTTGGTGTATTTGAGGCACTCATTTTATTATCAAAAATTTAAAAAAAATCTGATGATTTAAAAAAAATTATTGAATATTATAATTTAGTTCAATGTTTTATTAAAATGATGGAAATTATAATTAACAGGTAAATTTGGATTTAAATGAATATAATAGTGTTAAATTTAGATATTTTATTTACTTATTATATTCTAGTGAAATTTATTTAAGGATTGGATACTACTTTGGGTTAAAATAATTAGCCACCCCAAGATAGACCTAAACCAGTATACCATCTAGCCACATAACCGTACCAGTATGTGATAAATGTCAAGCTAGCCCACTAGTAGGGCATTATTGTATGATAGGAGGAGAGTGAATTCCACACATTGGAGCATGCACATAGTGTGGCCAGAGGCTCATGTGGGCCCGTTCATGTCAGAATGGGATCATCTGTGTTTGGATTGGGTGTTTAGGCTCTAACCCCACACTGCAATAACATAAATTCAAGATAACATAGTTTTTAATATAATTGATATTCATCCTATGATGATCTTCAATGTGGGGTGATGAATTATGAAGCTATTGTTCATCATTTTTAAAAATAGATTCATCATGCCTCACTCATGTTCCTATGCACTCATATACACCTCACAATCACCATTTGACATTGACCTTTCTTTCTCCCATACTCAACTCACTCAGATTTACTATAACAACCACTTTATATCTTGACCTCAATATTAAGATCACTTTTGAGTACTGGTACTTCCATGGATCACCCAACATACCTCATCCAACCTTGGTGGTCCCTTTATAAAGAGAATGAAAACTTGTATGGAAGAATAGTTCCATCTAGAAACTATGAAGGACATATGAGTTTTTTGAGTCAGCTTACATAGTCCACTATGAAGAGGAAATAGATATGTGCACTAATTTGATACATGTAATTAGCTTCATGATCCATGGGAAGAATCTGCTATATGATCACATGATACAAAATAGATAAATGAGGTTGGATGAAATAGTTATGTCACACCACATAATAAATAACTACGTATATAATTTATAGAATGTCTACGCCACTCTCTAGAAGTAGATACATTATAAGAAAAATCCCCATGGAAATTAAATATATGAAAATATAGATGGATCCTATGTTGTGGAACTTGTTGTGGTGAAATATTAAAATCCCCGATATATTTGTAGATGTTTAAAATAAATTTTCATTCAAACATTTTCCATGAATAAACATAATATTCAAATGAATAAAGACAGGATTCCTCCCTCTATAATTAAGATGGGATAGATGTTGAGAAGAGGAGAGGAAGGATTAGGAGATGAAGTAATGTTTCTTACTTTACTTGATTTATTTTTATTTTCATTCTTATACTATATTTTTTCTTTAAACTATTTTGTAATTTATGTTTTCTGTTTAAATAAGTTATATATTTGATTTTATTCTTCCACTCTTTCTTGTTATCTCTATTTGTTCTTCTAATATATCTCTATAATTATTCATATATTTATCTTTATCTCTTATTTCTTATTATTCCACTATGATCTCTTGAAATCAATAATGAGTGACTATCCTAAGGCCTGGCCTCAAGGGAGGATCCATTTTTCTTGAATTTATCTTTTAAATTAAACATGTTTTATTTTTATTTGTAGTGTAGAATGGTGAATTGTGCGGGTGGGGTGATTTTCTACCACAAGATGGATCTCTAATTCAATTATATTCCATTTATTTATATCCCTTCTCTACCTTAATTTTAATTATATCTCTTTACTTGATGAATTCGAGTTGTTCAATGGATGAAATGACATGTGATGGAGTAAGGTCATGGAAGATTTCACACTCTTGTTATAGGGATGTCATTATCCTAGATTATAGGAGGAGTTGGAGATCTATTTTATAATATATTTCTCATAGGCATTCAATATTTTATAAAAAATAAATAAAATAATATTAATTCAAGCATGATACTTCAAAATTAAACTGTCAAAATGATTTTTAAACAACCAATAGGAATAATTAAGGAACTCGAAACCAAACCTAAAAGACAATTAATTCCTTCTATAACTATATTAATTTTATAATTTCTTGTTATAATAGTTTAGAGTTTCTCTCTCTATCAAAATATATTCATTATTTTACATACTAATTATGTCATAAAAACAAGTATCTTTAGGTAAATTAAAATGTTTTAGTGAATATTTGTGAAAGCTACTCGAGTGAGATAAACATAGTCAACCATTATGCTACACTCAGAAAATATAAATAGTATAATTTTACACATCCCAATACTAGTTTATATCAGTAATGTTGATAATATATCAATTTCATTACTTATTAATATTCTTGAATTATATTTTTTAGAGTTAAATTTGCTAAAATAATTCTACGTAATTTTTTAACACAAAAGGAATAGTATTATTCATTCTAAATTCATTTACATGCCTTATATAATCTTACCTAAAATATTCATTCATAAATTTTATAATCTTAGTTTGAACAAATAAACTTCATTATTTATTTACGAAAAAATTATCTTAGAAATTTTTTTTAGAATATTTAGCAAAAATAATTAATTTTTGTGAATAACAAAAAATATAGATTATTAGAAAAATTATATTTTATTTTCATGTATTTATAAGGTTAAATTATATTTAGGAATGTTTTTGAAATGTAATTTATTTTTTTAATTATATATAATACAATAAGTTTCATTAAAATAAATATTACACTTGATTTTTCTATAAAAACATTTTCATAATTAAATAGACATTCTTATAGAAAACTATTTTTATTTATATGGCATGTGTTATATTTAAAAGTATTTTTTACCAAATTAAAATATTTAATATTAAAAAAATAATTTAAATTTTTAATTTAAGATTCCAAAATTTGGATGTAAGTCTTCCTTATTTTTTAACTTTATGAATAGTGATTTTTGTAAAAACTCTAATTACTATAGAAAGAGTTAGCTTAGATTAAAAGGGTTAAATGTAAAATTATAATGGGTAAAATTACTTAAAAACTATTCTAATTCATATTTTCTAGTCATATTTAAACCATATTACCTCTTAATTTTATAATGGGACATTTTGTATTAATTTGGTTTGACTAATATATTAAAGTATTTTAATCTTTATAAAAATTCAATGTGTATCCTATCCCTCATTTATAAAAGGATACACCCTTTATTATATTATTCACACTTAAAGATCCCCCTATATTAGGAAATTACAATCTAAAAACCTCTCTAAAATCCCCACCCATGTTCTAGATCTCTTGGTTCTTTAAAAATACCATCCTAGGAAGGATTAATGAATAATCCCAAGGAGGTTGTTCGAATAATAGGTACAATTATTAGTGGAGTGTTTTCATTTTATTTATTATTTCTTCTCATTAAAAACTCTCTTATCCATTTTAATATGATAAAATATTTATCTCCCATATAATAAAATTTCATTATTTTTATGTTTTCCCATTTTTCATCTATATATCTATATAATGGAAAATAAAAAACATCGCTTGTGCATACATGTGGGATACCACCTCAGGAGATGGTATATTTAATTTTCCATTCATTCCTATAATATATGGTCATAATTATGGATATAAAAGAAATAATATGATGTATTTGATATAAATTTCATTAACTAATTTTTAATAACTATAATACTTCTTTCTTTATCATAAAATGAAATATAAATACATCACTTGTCTGTACATGGGTCCTACTTCCTTACGAACTAATATATTTTAACCACCACCTCACATGGAGAGTATAAATAGATGGATTTAAAGAAATACTATGATATTTATGAAATAATTATAATTCTATAATTTTAAAATAATACTTACCTTCTTCTCCTCACATTATTTAAAAAATGGAAACATTACTCATGAATACATATAAACTATCATCTCCATGATTGTAACATTAATAATTTTTCATAACCACCTCACATGGATGGTTATAAAAGTATAAATAATCTATAAAAATTATAAATAGACTTTGATTAAATTATTTAAATGATATAACCATGATAAATTTGACCATATTCAACCTAGAAAATCCATTTCTAAATCTTAAGCTGAATGTTCTCAAAACATTCGATGAGAAATTAATCGATTAATTAATTATGTATAACATGGATATAAGTGAAATAAAATAAATAATCAACTTTATAAATTTTATTAAGAAATTAATTAATTTGTATAAGCCTGTTGTTCTTGAGGATAAATAATGTATGTGATAAGATTAACTCCAGGTAAGGGATTTCTTGTCTCAATTCCCATTCTTTGATACATAAATAATTTCAACCACATGTTTTCTTTTAAGTGGTTTATAATCAACCTTATAGATTTAATTTATCATTATTCATTAAAATTTAGCATGTTTATAAATCCATTTAAATTTATTTTCTTTAATGCTTCATTGTTTCAAATGTTATCAAGTTGTAATGGAAATTATTTCATAAAACCTAGTTTTAAAATGTTCCAAATAATTATTTCTAATATTTTACTCCATGTATATATTCTTTTATAGATATTAAAATGTTTAAATAATTGAAATAAATTTTTTTTACAACTAATTTTAATTTATTTCAATGTTTTTAAAAGGAATATTGAAACGTGTTTTGTATGAATTTATTTATATTCATTACAATGTTAAAAATGGAATGTTTTTTAACATATAAAACATCAAATACTTTAAAAGTTGCTACAACCATTACATGATATTTTTATTCTTATGAATTATTACATATTTTCTTTAAATTAATATACTTATTTACTTTCTTCTGGTAATTTTACTTTCGAAAATGTGGTTTTAAAGGAAAAGGGAATATCAATATCTATTTTTTATAGTTTAGAAATTATATTTTTATAATCTTATTGATGTAAATGAAATATTTTATATGTTTCATGAATGTTACATTCATTTGATATTTTTTATGATAACTAGTTAGATGAATATATTTTTTAATGCATTGGGTAGTGATTATGTTCTCCAGATAATTATGTTAGAATTAATTACATAGGTTATTCAACTTATAAGGGTTCTTGTAAGCGTTCTATAAAAATGATGTCTCAAGGAACCAATATGAATTATATAATCTTAATTATGAGATTATATTGAAATATCTTTATTTAATAAGTTAATATAATGATTGCGTGTATAATTGAATTATTATTAAATTTAAAGGTAAATAATATACGTTTTTATGAAAATGTTTTTCATGGGTTCTCATGTTTTTTTGAAACCCTCATGAATATAATTATATCTTTATACTTTAATATAAAGTTTTTCATGAATAATATTGGGTATTAAAGCTTATTTCAAGTGTAGATAAACAACTATTTGATCTCAATGGATATTAGATTAAAGGAAAATCTCTTTTATGATCTCATGGTTTTATAATGGACTAATAAGTTTGTTTCTTCCATTGTATATGACACTAACTAAGATTTTTTTGCTCATCCCATTTTTTCAAATGTTTTTCCAATGTATTAGGGATGATTAGAAACAATTATCATGTTGATTTGAAAATGATGAATACTTCTCATGAAAAGGAAAACTTTTTTTAATTCTAAAAGTGTTGTATTGTGGAAAAAATTGACACTGAGTGTAATTTTTCTCTTTGAGATGTATGTATATGTTATTTAAGAGTCATTATGAAATTATTTAAAACTATAAACCTTAAAATGTCTTTAGGAATACAAGATAATTATTTATTTATTTTAAAACTCAATATTATTTAATGTTTTAAGGGTAGATCTTTATAGTTGATATCAAATAAAAGGTTTAGATAAATTTTGAGGATAGGACAATATCAATTCAATACCATTAAGAGATTTTAATTTATGGTTATGTTGGTTTGATGTATAATTTGAATATTACCATGTTTAATTATCTAATCTATGTATATTAAAATTATGTTTCTAAGAGGAAATATGGAAGATAAGGTTGGATGTAACCTAGATGATAATATCCTTCCAAATCAGCAACCAAGAATGGTTGGGATTGAAACAATGATTTTATTTATACTAGAGAAGTTAATTTAGTTGATAAATGAATGTGGTATACATGTGGGGGTGTAACCATGTCCAACATAGAGAAACATGTCTATTTTAATAATTTCATGAAACATCACCCTTTAGTATTCCATGGATCATATGACAGAGTGATAGTTTAAGGAAGATTTATAGTTTTAGAGAAGATATTTGAAGTCATGGGGTGTTTATAACATCAAAATTTAACTATTGATACTTTACATTTTGAGGGTAAATGTTATAAACTATGATCAACAGTTAATAAAATCAAGGAAAGATACTATATATATTCCTTGGAAAGGGATGAATTTACAAATATTTTCCTTAAGAAGTATTTTCCTCAAGTTTTTATATATAGAATAGAAAATAAATTATTTTAATTAAACAAGGAGTATTATTTAGCAGTCATGTATGAATAAAAATACACCTAATTGGATTGGTATAGAAACAATTTCATCACATATTTTGGTAGTAAAATTAATCAGTTTTAATCAATATTTAAGCCCATATATAGATGATAAATGACTTCTCATGAATTTGAATGTTTTTAGAATATTTATTGATATAATTAGAAGGTATTAATGGAGTTTTTTATGACCATTTATTCCATTTCAATAAGAAGTAAACATTTTTCTGAAGGATGGTAATAGAGAAGCATTCATCGAAGAAATCTATAATTAATAAAATAAAGACTCTATTCCATGACAAGTTTAGTAAAAAAACCTGGGGAATTTTTTTTAAGATTGGAATGTGATTTGGATGTGGGAATATTATAAATATGGAATGTGACTATAAGTAAAATAGTTAGATAAATAATTAAAATCCAACAGTATAATGAGATGGGTCATTATGAGAGTATATTTCAAAATATAGTAATAAAGTAAAGAATCAATCATAATCACATACATAAATATGTGGATAAATAATATATGACTACTTCATAAGATATTGGACCATCAAAAAATGTTGTTTCATGTATATTACTTTTTTATTCATATTATGCAGATGTCCTGATTGATTTAGTGCTTATAAATTGTTTATTTTTTAAGAATTTTTATAACAAATTGTAAGTATCACCTAAAAAAATAAATCAATTTTTTTTCTAATAATACATGTTGGTATATTAAGTCAAAAAGAAATTATAAAAATATTCATGTTATCATATCTAGAATGGATTTACCTAAAATCCATGTTGACTTTACCCTTGTAGAGTTATATGTTATTATGGGTATGAATTGGATTTTTGATCACAATAAGATATATTTTAGATTTATATAATTTTTTTAGAATGAGTTCTATGTTAATTAAAAAAATGAATTCATACATTTGAAAAAATATTAAGAAGGTTAGAAATTTATAAATGATGAAAATGAAATTTATCTCATATATATTGTTGAGAAGAACAAAATTATTAAAATTGGTGATATTCCATTAGTAAATAAACATATAAATGTATTTTCTATTATTATACCTGATGAGAATATTAAATTTACTATTAATGTAGTGCCTGATGCTAATAAAATTTTAAAAACTCCAGATCGAATGGATTAAGTATAATATTTCAAATGGAAAAGGGAGTTTCAAGAGTTACTTGATAAATTTTTTATTCATCCTATAAATTTACCTTGGAGTTCCCTTTTTCATTAAAAAAATTATGGTTTTAGGAGGATCAAAATTTATTTTAGATCATTTAATAACATCACTGCTAATAATAAAAAAAAACAAAATCCTTATATTTATGGAGTGTTTGATCAGTTTTAGAGAGAAAATTACTTTTAGAAGGTAGACATCAGGTCTTGGTTCTATAAGTATAAGGTAAAAGAGGATGGAATTTTTAAGATATTATTTTGTTTTGCTATGGGAATTATGAGTTTTTTGTTATTCCCTTTGAGTTTACAAATGATCCAATAAAATTTATAGACCTTGTGAATATATTTTTCAAAGCGTTTTCTAATTAGATTTTTTTTATTCATTGATCATATTTTGGTATATTAGAAAGTTTATAATTATCGTGAAAAAAACAATTATTTTTTCAAATATTTAAAAAATAATAATTTATATAGAAATTTTGATAAAAGTGAATTTTTTGTTTCAAAATAATTTTTTCTCTAAAAATATTTTAAAAAAATATAGAGAAATTATAAATTGAACTAATAATATAGTGGTTGAAGAATGTACAAGGCCTACAAATTTCACATATGTTCATGGTTATCTTATATTAGTGTCTTAGTACCAATTATTTGTGGAAAAAATTTATCGATTATCTATCCAACTAAAAATTTAACTTGAAAAGGATTTAAATTTATCAAGATGAAAGAGTGTGGTGAATGTTTTCATGAATTGAAATGAAGTTTAGTTAATGGTCTATTTTTTCCATATCATCCATAAATGGAGATTTTGTTATCTATAATTATTTTTATTTGAGGGGACTTCGTTGTGTTCTAATATAAAATGATTAGGTAATTACTTATTCATCATGTTAACTGAAACCTAATGAGCTAAATTATCCTACACATGATCTAGAATAAGCTTGTGTGTTTTTTACACCTAAAATTTGGTGACACCTTTTATATGGAGTAAAGTGTGAAATATAAAATGATTATAAAATTATGATGTATATATTCAATCAGAGAATAGTACATAAGAAATATAATATTATTGGAATCAATTAAGGCTTATAATTGCATGATTCATTACAATTTAAGAAAATAAAATATGGTAAATAATTCTTTAAGTCAAAAATACACATCATTACTAACTATGAAACATTTGTAACGTGATCCTTTGTTAAAGGATTTGATAAATATTGTACCAAAAATTTTCATGCAGGAACTTCCACTATTATCCAGGTATTATTGTAGTCATCATTTTCAGAAATAATTAGGGAAGATTGGAAGGGATATTCTATTTTATAGAAAAATATAGAATTGATTTGAAATGTATGTGTTCTTAATTGAAAATTTAAAAAGGTATTTTGATATTTAGAAAAATATTATGTATGTCCTAGGTTACCCATTTGAATAATGAAATGTTTAGTAAATCACATAGTTCTTTATTTTTTTCACCCTTGTATAACTAAGATGTATTAAGACATTTAGGAACATTTTTTTATGATGAAATGAAAAGATATATTGTTGAATTTACCATGAAATGTTTGAGTTATTAATATGTTAATGTGGAATGAAAATTACCAAATAGGATTCTTCAGTATTTTCCAATGATAGAATGGAAAAGGGATAATATATCAATGGATTTTTCAGTGATATTAAAAAATACATTAGTATGTTATAATTCGATTAGAGAAATTACTAGTCGATTGGATAAATTTTTACATTTTTTCATATTGAAGGAAATATTTCTTTAGAATATTTTTATAGACATTATTTAAGAGAGATTATCAGATTGAATTTGGTTCTACTTTTTATTATATCTAATAGTTATCACATGTTTTCTTCTAATTTATATAAATGACTATAGAAGTCATTAGATATTAAATTAAATTTTACTACTACGTCTCATTATTAATATGATGTAAATTCATAGATAATGATTAAGTAATTTCAAAACATTATTAAATATAATTATATGGTTTACTAGGGAAGTTAGAATCAAAATATATCATTAAATAATTTTATTATAATAATAGTTTTCATTCTAGTATACAAATAATATCATTTGTGAAATTATATGGAAAGTGGTATCAAACTTCGAACTGTTAGGAAAAATATAGGGAAAGAAACTTGTTAATGGAATAATTTGTTGAAGATATGGATAATACAGTTAAGGTGATTTATTATCATATGGGGATGACTCGGTTTAGGTATAAAATTAATATAGATAACCAGAGGAAATAACATTTATTTGAGTTAGGTTGTCATGTTTTTCTTAAATATATCAATTATAAATTGTTATTAATTTTGGTAAAAAAGGAATTTTTGGTCCATATTTCATTAGAACATATGAAATCTTGAGGAATTATGGATCAGTTAACTACCATGTTTCCTTGCCTCACAGTTTTTCTGAGGTATATAATGTATTTTATATTTAATGGTTAGGAAAATATATACCAGGTGGATCTTAGGTTTTGATACTTGATGTAGAATGGTCAGAAGATAATATTTTATATAAGTAATAGCTAGTTTAGGTTATTGATTAAATATATCATGTGTAATTAAATAATTCTATTCACTTAGTGAAGGTTTTTTGGTGAAAAAATATTATTGAAGAATAAATATGAGAACCATAAAATAGTTTGAAGGAAAAAAATCCCCACTTGCTTAAGTAATGAGTAAAATTATGAGGGTGAAATTTAAAAAATTAAAAAGAATGTAAAAACCTAGGTGATGTTGATAATAAATCAATTTCATTATATATAAATAATCATGAATAATATTCTATATACTTATATTCACTATAATAATATTAAGTATTTGTTCAATAGAAAAGTATATAATTGTATTTTCACTGCATTTGTTCAAATGTATTATATGGTTTTATTTAAAAGTTTAATTTATAAATCATACTATATTAATTTAAAAAATAAAATTAACTTATGTTATTAATAATACAAAACCATCTTATATTTAATTTATCATAATTTTAAAAAAAAAAATTACTTTTGGATGAATAATCGAATATGTTGATTTTTAAGAAATATGTCATCTCTTTTCATGTATTTACAATGTTATATTATATTTTTTATTGGATTTATAATTTCATTATTTCATTTTTATTTAACTATATCTAATTAATTTTATTATAGTCAACATCACACATGGTTTTGGTTAAAAAAATTACTTAAAAGTCATTTTTCTGGAAAACTATATTTCTTTGTGTTATGTGTTCTGATTTTAAAAGTATTTTTTTCAATTATATATATTTAATATTTAAAAATTGATTCAATATTTGGAATTAATAGTTCAATGTTTTTTAAATAGTTTTACCTCATTTTTTTTCTTTAAAGATAATAAATTTGGTAAAAAAACTACTTTCCACAATGAGAGTTAAAGTTGGTTAAATGGAGTAAAACTAAAATAATATTTCTTAAAATAAAGAAAATATTGTTTAAATCATGTTTATTAGGAATATTTCGACCATATTCCTTTATTTCTTAAAAAAATTTCACTTTGGACTTATTTTTATTGATTAAGACAATAATATATTTTAATCTTTTGAAAAATTCTAAGTTTTTCTTCTACCACACTTATAAAAGGGAATTCCCTATACTCTATTCTTCACACTTAAAGAGCCTATTATTTCAAAACATACCTACCCAAATCCCTTTCTAACATATCACCCCATGTTCTAGATGCCCTGTTTTGATCAAAATACCATCCTAGGAAGTATTTAGATATAAAACTAAGGATGATTCTTGAATAAGATGTATAGTTATTAACCTAGTGTTTTTGTTTTATTTTTTCTTTTTCCTCAATCTTAAATCACTTAAAAAATTTCATATAATAGAATAATTACTTAATGTA
Organism: Viscum album; assembly: GCA_963277665.1. Classification (NCBI taxonomy): domain Eukaryota; kingdom Viridiplantae; phylum Streptophyta; class Magnoliopsida; order Santalales; family Viscaceae; genus Viscum; species Viscum album. Next base: position 1,814,186,048 of record OY728148.1, read on the forward strand.
TACTTAAATTATATCATTTATATGTAATAAACTTTTTTTATCTATTAATCCATCTAATGGAAAAAATCGTCACTCATATATACGTGTGAACTACCAACTCATGAGATGATGTATTTCATTTTCAAATAAAACATCCTATGGATGGTAAAAATGATGGATCCTAATGAAATAATATGATCAATATAAATGATATATATTATATTATTTAATATTAAATAAATTCTCTACTTCTTTCATTATCATTTAATGAAATATAACTATATTTCTCGTGCATATGTGCAGACTACCGCCTCATAAACCAATGATTTTTTTTTCATCACTACAAAACAAGGATGGAATATATGTGTGGATTTAAAGAAGTATTATTACATTAATGATATAAATATCATTCTATAAATTTAAAATAATAATTACCTTCTTTACCTCTCATTCATTAATAAATGGAAATTTTATGTAAGCATACGTATGGACTATAGTCTCTATGATTGTAATTTAGTTAATTTTTCATAACAACATTACATTTTAGATTATAAAATTAAAATTAATATATGAAAATGGTAATTATAATATAATTAAGATTCTAGAAATGATATAATAATGATATATTTGACCATAGTCAACCTACCAAATCCATTTCAAACTTATAATCCAAATTTTCTCAAAATGTCTAATGAGAACTTAATAGATTATAAAATTAAGTATAACATGAATAAAAATAAAATAAAAGGAATGAAAAACCAAAAAAAAATTACTAATAATGTAGATAAAAAAATTTATTTAATTATTTAGGAAGATAGACAATGTACATGATATGTCAGACTTGAGGTAAGGGATTTCTATTCTCAATTAACTTTCATTGAGACTTAACCTATTTTCACAGCATGTTTTCATTTTTATAGATTGTGAACTACATTATTGATATATTTTACCATTATTACCAAGAAAATTAAATTTTTTACAAATCCATTCAATGTTATTTCCTTAAAATTTTCATTGGTTCAAAGTTTATCAAGTCATAAGTGATATTCTATCTTGAAACATCATTTTAATTTTTTTAAATATTTCTTTATAATATTGTTAATCTATGTCCAAATTGTTTTATAGATTTTTAAATATTTAAATAAATGAATTAAATAGTTCATTATACTTATACTTTTAATTTCTTAAAATGGTCTTCAAAATAAATATTATTTCTTATTTTATACAGAATGTTTGAATTTATTTACAAAGTGTAAAATTATTGTTTTAAAAATATATGACATCAATTAATTTTCTCTCCCCCAAAAAAATATTTTATATTTAGATTCCATTACAATATTCCATATTTTCATTAAATTAGAACCCCTCTTCTCTCTATTATATTTATATTTATATAAGTTTGATAATGGAAATAAAAACTTATACGTGTTTAATTTATGTTATAGTACGTGTAAATTTTTTATGATGATGATTGATCGTAATATATATCTTTAATGCATTGGATAATGATTATGTGATCTAGCTAATTATGATGGAATTAACCAAGTAACTTATTCTACTTGTAAGGTCAATTTTGAGGGTTATAGGAAGATGATATACCAATAAACCTAAATAGATTTCCAATTCTTTAAAATTATTTTTTTGGAAATATTTTGATTTAAAACGGTAATCTAGTGATAATTTTAATGTAATTATTATTCCAATTAAATGTAAAAAGGTGTGTTTTTATGAAAAAAAATTTCATGGGTTCTCATTTTTTTTATGAAACCCTTCAAATTATGATTATGCCTTTACACTTTAATGTAAATTTTTTATTAAAATTATTTTGTAGTAAATCTGATTTCATGTGTAAATAATGAATTATTTGCGCCTAGATTTTATTATGTTAAAGGAAAAAATATCTTATATTATTGCAAGGTTTTTTAATAGACTAACATGTTTATTTATTACTTTTTATATGTATATTATTGAGATTATTGTCCTTATCCCATGTTTTGTGATTTTTTTAATACTGCTTAGGGATGAGTTGAAATAATGATGAAGTCAAGTTCAAAATCTAGAATATTATTCATGAAAATAAAATGTATTTCATTTTAATAGTTTTGTATTATGAAAAAATGGATAATGAGTAGAAGTTTCCAATTTTTTATGTATGGTTTTTAAATATAAGATTTATAGCCTAATTATATAAAACTTGAAACCTGATATGGTCTTCATGAATGCAAGAAAATTAATTCTTTATTTTAAAACTCAAGATTATTTAATGTTTTAAATTTGGGTCTATAACGACCCATACTTTACATACATTATTAATACTTCAAAATTAAAGCACACTTATTACAACATATGACAAAACCACAAAGGACCGTATAGGTATAGTGTCTTTAGAAACTGGGAAACATAAACAACTGGTTCATAAATCTTCTACAGTGTCTCCCATTTATTTCATCATATCTAGGGTCCCTTTTAGCATATTCTACTTAATATCCATCTTCCTGACCTGGGGAAAAGAAAACATAAAAGGGTGAGCTCAAATTCTCAGCAAGGGCAAATAAAGGAAATAAAAATCATATCATATCTTTTTGAAAATCATAACCTGCAAAAGAGATCATAATATCTTAAGATGGAATAAATCATAGAAGTGAAAATGAGATCCCCATAATCATAACATGAAACTTGAAACTTTGTGTCATGCACACATAATCATGGAACATCATTTCTTGTTAGTCATGACTCATTGCCAAGACTATCTTAGTGGACAGAGTCCCTTTCTGAACCGAGTCACCCTCGTTCCAGTCCTGTTTCACTGAACCGGTATAACCTACCGTTCCATCCATGTCTATCTCATGAGATATAAAATCTTTACCCAATTCATTGGAGGGAGATATAGGTCCCGCCCATCTTATAATGAATCCTTTATTATGTGTGCCACATAATCATAAATCATACATCATCGCATAACACATGTAACAAACATGGGATTCTTGAAACATCATGACATCATAAAACAAATCATATAAGGTAAATGACTTCATAAAAATAATTCCCTCAAAACATAATCAAATCAATGTAATAATAGGTATAAAAACAGAACCCTTTATTATCTTAGATGGAAAATAATTTTGATAAAACACTTGAACTCCATTCTTGAGGAAAATATCCTTTCTTCTTCAAAAACACTTTTCTTTTCTTAACATGTCATACAATTATAAACTAAAAGAAGTTGATTAAAAATAAAATTGAAAAATTATAAAGGAAGATTCTTGGAAATAATGTTTTAAAAATCCATTCTTGCCGTATAAGTTAAAAAAACATTCTTCGTACTTTTGTCGGAAAAGTCAAAAAAGTACCTCGTATGAAAAAAACGACAAAATATTCCTTTCATATCTTTTACTAAAAACTCACCGAATGGTAAAATTGGATTTAAACAATTGTAGGTGGATGGAAATAATATTACATATTGAGTAAACATGGATGTGGATGATAAAATACCCCCCAGTAAATACCAAAGTATAAACAATCTTGGATAAAAATGAGATTGTGATATTTCCCTTACCTTAGGTCCGATTTTCTTTGTACGTGTCCGAAGCTCCTTTATAATGGTTTAAATAATGTTATTGACTTATTAAATAATCATACATATTGATATGATATCATATATGCGTGTTTTGCCGAATAAATTCTTATTCTTCTTTTAAGTTTATAGATACCTTATATCTAGAATGTTATTAGTGTAACATATATCATATTTATTCATTCAATTCATTTATATAATTACTATGTAATGATGATCATGTAGAACGAGTCGCATCACATCGTGGAGACGGTATTCCGTACGTACGCACGAGTGATGATATCGTTCCTATGATCGTGGAACTATATTGGAGTATATATATATTATTTCAGTATCAATATTACTTTATAATAATCATAAATAGTTACTCCTTACACCATTATACCCATCCTTGTTAGGTGATGGTGGAAAATAGATTACACCACGGCGTGGAGACGGTATTCCGTACGTACGCACGCGCGGTGATTTCATTTTTCCGTAGGATGGATAGAAGGTGAATTAGAGTTGTTTCATATTTATAATAACATATCAGTATGTAAGTAATACTGATGTTATTACTTTATCATGAAACAACTAAAGAAGAAGAAGTTGAAGAAGAAAGAAATTGAAAAGATCGGTAATGGATATTACCTCTTCTTTGGAACGCCTCCTTGAATCCTCCACTTAGGGAACTAAGATTGGTCTTTGAAGAAGACCAGGACCTCTAGGATTATTCTAGGGAAGTGTAGGGGAGAAAATTTCAGGGGTTGTCCGAGCTTGAGTGCTCAAATTGGTGTGAGGAGGAGGGGGAGGAGGTGCCCTTTTATAAGGGAGGAGAGGGGCACCTTAGGAATATCTCAAAATATTATTTTATATTAAAGTCAAAATCGGTTTATAATGGTTCCAAAGGGTATTATTTCGAATCTAAATTGGGGATGGGTCAAAATCCTATCAACCAATAGGATTTAGACAAGTTTAGGGTATTATTTTAACCTTATCAATTAGATTTAACTCTAAGTTAAATAATTTAACTTTTACCGTGACTTTTTTTTTCTTTCACTATATGGTTCATACACTTACTATAACATGACAAACGAACCCCAAATTGTTTATTATTAATATATATATCTTTATCTAAGTCATTTGGCCTAACCTTAGATTTTTAGGAATAAAATAACAATTAATAATATAATATTTGATTTAAAAACTATTTTGTGTCAATTTTGACACTATTTGATATATAATTTTTTTGAAAGTCATAACAGAATTATATGTTCGAACCAAGTTGATTAAATCAACACTAATATATCATAGTAACCTATAAAATTAGTGGTATTCATAAAAAGTCTCAAATTACATTTATTTTGGGGTTTATAACATCAATTATGTCAATATTTCATTAATAAGATAATTACTGCATCATCATTGTGTCATAAATAAATTAAATTATTTAATGTCTAAAAATTATAAATAAAATACCATTATGTAGGAAATCGTTTTAGCATTCTAATGAATATTTATAGTCGAATTTATCTTATGTATAAACCTATATTAAAAATGATTTACTTATTAAACTTTGATTTTAACTATTTTAACCCTTCTTTAAATAAAATAATAATAAATGTCCTAATCTAATCCAAGTGGGCCTAAATGGTCATATTTTATTCCTAAGTTTGTTTTTGGTCGAATTAAACTTATCCAATAGAATTAGGACATGTGTTAGGGTAATAGTAATATCATTTTTACCCTTAGTTACCCTATTTACTATTAATCGCGGTAAAAAAAAGTAAAAAGTTACTATTCACCAAAAAATTATTTTTATCTCATTGGACCATATTTTACTTACTGATATCAACCGTGTCTGTCGGATTTTCGAAATTCCATTCACAGAAGCGGTAAAATTAAGTTTTATGCAAAAATTCAGTTTTTAACCTACCACTTAGTGGTTTCACTATTCATCAAAAATTGAATGTTTTCAGAAAAATACCAAAATTTCACCCTAGGCTAATTTCGGTATTCCGAATCCAAAAATGAAGTCCATTTTGAAAAATAAAATTTATAAAATTTCAAAAAGTGGTTATTACTATTCATAACGGCTAGTTTTAATAATATTTTAATAGCATATCATTGTCTAGTGAAACTCGGTATTGCGTACGACGCAAGCTATCGAGGAAGGTAGTGATTGCGTGTAAAGTAAGCCAAGCAAGTGTGTAGTGAAAGATTCCTTTGATGATATATAAAAACAAAATATTACTCCTAAAAAGCTTGGGTATTACATTCTACCCCCCTTAAAAAGAATTTCTCCCTCGAAATTTGTCACTTTGTAACAAACAGATGAGGATACTTCTCCCTCATCATATCCTCAAGCTCCCATGTAGATTTTTCAAGTTAGTGGTTCCTCCATAAAACTTTCACCAAGCGAGTGGTCTTGTTTCGTAGGACTTTTTCACTACGATCCAGAATCTCTATCGACTGTTCTTCATAAGAAAGATCTTTCTCCAGTGGTACAACTTCTGAGCTGAGTACATGTGAAGGATTTGGTATGTACTTTCTCAGGAGAGATACATGGAACACCTCGTGAACTTGAGAGAGATTCGGTGGAAGCGCCAATCAGTAAGCTACCTTCCCAACACGATCCAGTATTTCGAAAGGACCGATATATCTAGGGCTCAACTTCCCCTTCTTTCCAAATCTCATAACCCTCTTCCAGGGAGATATTCGTAAGAACACTTTATCACCCACATCAAACTCTAGGTCTTTTCTTCGGTTGTCAGCATAACTTTTCTATCGACTCTGAGCTGCTCTTATGTGTTGTTGAATAGATCTGACCTTTTCTGCCATTTCATCAACGAGATCAGGTCCTAATAGCTTTCTTTCCCCAACTTCATCCCAGCAAGTTGGAGTCCTGCATTTCTTTCCATAGAGAGCTTCATAAGGAGCCATCTGAATACTGGAGTGAAAGCTATTATTATAAGAAAATTCCACCAAAGGTAGGTGTTGATCCCAACCTCCTTTGAAATCCATAGAGAAAGCTCTCAACATATCTTCTAGGGTTTGAATTGTTCTCTCAGACTGACAGTCTGTCTGGGGATGATAAGCAGTGCTGAAACTCAACTCTGTATCCAGAGTATGCTGAAGACTTCGCCAGAACTTCGAGGTAAATCTCGGATCCCGATCAGATATAATATAAAGTGGTACTCCATGCAATCTTACCACTTCCTTTACATATATCCTAGCAAGCTGATCTAGAGAGAAATCCTCTCTAATAGCAATGAAGTGTGCAGACTTTGTAAGACGATCAACTATGACCCAAATAGCATTATTGCCTTTGGATGTTTTAGGAAGTCCTGTGACAAAGTCCATAGTGATGTTTTCCCATTTCCATTCGGGTATGGGTAATGGTTGTAACATCCCCTTAGACTTCTGTCTCTCAGCTTTAACTTGTTGACAAACCAAGCATCGAGAGACATATTCAGCAACATCTCTTTTCATGCCATCCCACCAGAAGTACCCTTTCAGGTCCCTATACATCTTCGTGCTTCCAGGATGAATAGAGAATGATGAACTATGAGCCTCATACAGTAGCTCCTTTAATTCGGGGATGGGAGGAACACAAACCCGATTCCTGAACTTTATTATCCCATCACAATCAAGGTTGAATTCAGGAACATTTCTCACCTTCTTTTGTAAATAGACATCTTCTTTCTGTGCCTCTTTAATCTTCACATGTATAGATGGTTGAACATTTATTTGAGAAAGATAAGATTTTTCCCCTTACATTATAATTCCAAGATCCATCCTTTGTAAATCCATAAATATTGGATCTTTTGTGATCCTCATCATGGATAAACTAGCAGGGTCTTGTCGACTTAATGCACCTGCCACCTTGTTTGCTTTCCCAGGGTGGTAATGGATTGAGCAGTCATAATCCTTAATCAGATCCAATCATCTTCTTTGACGCATATTCAACTCCTTTTGTGTGAAAATATACTTTAAACTTTTATGATCAGTATAAATATCACACCTTTCACCATAAAGGTAATGCCTCCAAATCTTTAATGCAAAGATTACCGCAGCCAACTCCAAATCATGTGTTGGGTAATTTTGCTCATGGATTTTCAACTGTCGTGAGGCATAAGCTATCACCATATCATTTTGCATAAGAACACACCCCAATCCCTTCTTGGATGCGTCACTGTAGATCACAAACCTTTCTCCACTACAAGGCAGTGTGAGCACAGGTGCACTGGATAACCTTCTTTTCAACTCCTTGAAATTCTCTTCACATTCCTCTGTCCAGACAAACTTAACTCCTTTCCGAGTCAACTTGGTGAGTGGATTAGATAATCCTGAAAAATCTTTTACAAAACGTCGATAATATCCAGCCAAACCAAGAAAACTTCGGATCTCAGTTACTGTTGTTGGTCTTGACCATCTTTCGATAACCTCTGTTTTTGCTGGATCCACAGATATCCCCTCTTTTGAGATTATGTGACCCAAAAATGCAACTTTTTGAAGCCAAAATTCACACTTGGTAAATTTGGCATAAAGCTTCTCCTTTCTCAGGGTCTTCAATATAATTCTCAAGTGATCTTCATGCTCTTCCTTGCTCTTTGAATAGACAAGAATATCGTCTATAAAGACTACCACAAATTGATCAAGATAGTCTCTAAAGAATCTATTCATTAGATCCATGAAGATAACAGGGGCATTAGTAAGACCAAATGGCATCACTATAAATTCATAGTGTCCATACCTTGTACGGAAAGCTGTCTTTGGTATATCCTCCCTTTTGACCCTTAATTGATGATACCCTGAACGAAGATCAATCTTGGAAAAGTATTGAGCTCCGCGTAGTTGGTCAAGTAAGTCATCAATGCGTGGGAGAGGATATTTGTTCTTGATAGTGATCTTGTTAAGTTCTCGATAATCAATGCAGAGTCTCATTGATCTATCTTTCTTCTTAACAAATAGAATAGGTGCTCCCCAAGGTGATGCACTAGGGCGTATGAATCCCTTATCAATATTCTCTTGGAGTTGCTTCTTCAATTCCTGCAACTCAATTGGGGCCATTCTATAAGGTGTCTTTGAAATTGGCAAAGCGCCCGGTACGAGTTCTATTGAAAACTCAACTTCACGATTTGGTGGAAGAGTCGATAATTCCTCCGGAAAGACATCATCAAACTCCCGTACAATGGGCATATTCTTAATCGTGAGTTTCTCACCAACCATTTGAGATAAATAACCTTCATTTAGTGGAATCAATACCCATAAGATGGAAGAAATTTCCACTGGAAGGTTATGTTCATCCTTGCATTGATAGACGATCGTAGATTGATCTGGAATATGAAATGTGACTTCCCTTCTTTGGAAATTGATATGAGCTCATGTAGAGAAAGCCAATCCATGCCAAGAATCACATCAAATTCCACTAAAGGAAGGATCACAAGATTTGCAGGAAGCACTTTCCCACAAACTTCGATCGGAGAAGAATTATAGACTTTTGATGCGACTGTTGTGCCATTAGGTGTTGTCACAGCTAACTCAACATCTAATTGTTGAGGTAGTACGGTGATACCCTTAGAAAATTTTTCAGAAATAAAAGAGTGGGTGGATCCAGAATCAAATAAAACATTTTCTACTTTAGAGTGGATGGTAAGTGTACCTTTCACCACTTCGTTATCGTAATCCACATCGCTGATAGAAATTGCATGTGACTTTCCTTTGTCTTTAGCCTTAAGATTTTGTTGACGTCGACCATCATCATCAACCCTTGGATTTTGGAATTGATTGGAATAATGCCCCATCTCCTTTCACTTGAAACATTGAAGTGTAGTAGGTTCATTCTGTGTATCCCTTCCTTTGTTTGCATCATTAGACATCTTCTTCCCATTATCGCGGCATTCAAATGCCCGATGACCTTCCTTTCCACATTTAAAACATTTACTTGTCCCTTTAAGACAACTCCCTCCATGTTTCTTTCCACACTTTGAGAATAAGGGAAAGATCATCTTCTTTTCAGTGTGCACTTTAGATTTTCCTTTGAATTCCATCTTCCTCTTCTTATCAAACCCATGTGACTGATGGGTTACACCAATCTCCATCTCGACTTTGAGAGCACATCGAACGATTTCCTCGTAGCTATTGAAGTCCCTTATGGCTAACGCCCTTAGAAGACTTGGTTTTAAGCCACTAAAGAATCGATCGATCTTACTCTCGGGTTGGATAATAATACCAGAAGCGTACCTTGCAAGTCTTGTAAAATTTGCTTCATAGGTACCAACAGATTCATCATCCCTTTTCTTCAGTTCAAGAAACTCTTTCTCCATCTTTGTTCGGAGAATACGAGGGAAGTACTTATTGAAAAATAAGTTCTTGAACTCGTCCCATTCCATAGACTCAATTTCATCCCTTTGCCTCGTATTCTTAATAAGATTCCACCATTTATCAGCATCTCCTTCCAAACGATATACTGCTAGGATGACTTTATCATGTTCAGAACATTGAAGAACTGAAAATATCTTTTTAGTAGTACTAATCCATTGTTCAGCAACTAATGGATCAGTAGACCCGCTGAAAGAAGGTGGACGCTGCCTCATGAAGGATTCAACAGAATGTTGCTCCTTCCTTTGCTCGTTTGGATGTCCTGCATGATTCATATCTTGAGAAAGTTGTGTGAGCATGACTACAAGATTTTTCATTCCAGCTCCCATATCGTTTGGTTGCTCAGGGGGACAATCATTGCATTGCCCTTCGCATTCCGCATTAACACGGTTCCTTCGGGTTCCAGCCATTGACTAAAACCAAGAAGAATAGTGTGAGCAACACTAATTATAATAGGAAAACCACATAATTCAAGAATAAAATTTTCATGCTTAAGGTCTTATCCTAGGTTATTCATGGCCATTTCTAAAACACTAAGATTGTGTTCTATTCTTAGACTTATCCTTAGGGTTCTTACTAAGTCTTTCACATCCTAGTTTCCAAAGGTTGACTATACCTTTCCTCTGATACCAACTATAACGACCCATACTTTACATACATTGTTAATACTTCAAAATTGAAGCACACTTATTATAACATATGACAAAACCACAAAGGACCGTATAGGTATAGTGTCTTTAGAAACTGGGAAACATAAACAAATGGTTCATAAATCTTCTACAGTGTCTCCCATTTATTTCATCATATCTAGGGTCCCTTTTAGCATATTCTACTTAATATCCATCTTCCTGACCTGGGGAAAAGAAAACATAAAATGGTGAGCTCAAATGCTCAGCAAGGGCAAATAAAGGAAATAAAAATCATATCATATCTTTTTGAAAATCATAACCTGCAAAAGAGATCATAATATCTTAACATGGAATAAATCATAGAAGTGAAAATGAGATCCCCATAATCATAACATGAAACTTGAAACTTTGTGGAATGCACACATAATCATGGAACATCATTTCTTGTTAGTCATGACTCATTTCCAAGACTATCTTAGTGGACAGAGTCTCTTTCTGAACCGAGTCACCCTCATTCCAGTCCTGTTTCACTGAACCGGTATAACTTACCATTCCCGCCATGTCTATCTCATGAGATATAAAATCTTTACCCAATGCATTGGAGGGAGATATAGGTCCCACCCATCTTATAATGAATCCTTTATTATGTGTGCCACATAATCATAAATCAAACATCATCGCATAACACATGTAACAAAAATGGGATTCTTGAAACATCATGACATCATAAAACAAATCATATAAGGTAAATGACTTCATAAAAATAATTCCCTAAAAACATAATCAAACCAATATAATAATAGGGATAAAAACAGAACCCTTTATTATCTTAGATGGAAAATAATTTTGATAAAACACTTGAACTCCATTCTTGAGGAAAATATCCTTTCTTCTTCAAAAACACTTTTCTTTTCTTAACATGTCATACAATTATAAACTAAAAGAAGTTGATTAAAAATAAAATTGAAAACTTATAAAGGAATATTCTTGGAAATAATGTTTTAAAAATCCATTCTTTCCATATAAGTTAAAAAAAACATTCTTCGTACTTTTGTCGGAAAAGTCAAAAAAGTACCTCGTATCAAAAAAACGACAAAATATTCCTTTCATATCTTTTACTAAAAACTCACCGAAGGGTAAAATTGGATTTAAACAATTTTAGTTTGATTGAAATAATATTACATATTGAGGAAACATGGATGTGGATGATAAAATACACCCCAGTAAATACCAAAGGATAAACAATCTCGGATAAAAATGAGATTGTGATATTTCCCTTACCTTAGGTCTGATTTGCTTTGTACGTGTCCGAAGCTCCTGTATAATGGTTTAAATAATGTTATTGACTTATTCTAGAATCATACATATTTATATGATATCATATATGGTCATATTCTTAGCTTCTTGTTTGTAATATTTCATTGTTACTTGTTACTCGGGTCCTTATTGCCTTTTGTTCTTATGCGTGTTTTTCCGAATAAATTCTTATTCTTATTTTAAGGTTATAGATAACTTATATCAAGAATGGTATTAGTGTAACATATATCATATTTATTCAATAAATTCATTTATATAATTACTATGTAATGATGATCATGTAGAACGAGTCGCATCACATCGTGGAGACGGTATTCCGTACGTACGCACGAGTGATGATATCGTTCCTATGATCGTGGAACTGTATTGGAGTATATATATATTATTTCAGTATAAATATTACTTTATAATAATCATAAATAGTTACTCATTACACCATTATACCCATCCTTGTAAGGTGATGGTGGAAAATAGATTACACCACGGCATGGAGACGGTATTCCGTACGTACGCACGCGCGGTGATTTCATTTTTCCGTAGGATGGATAGAAGGTGAATTTGGGTTGTTTCATATTTATAATAACGTATCAGTATGTAATTAATACTGATGTTATTACTTTATCATGAAACAACTAAATAATAAGAAGTTGAAGAAGAAAGGAATTGAAAAGATCGGTAATGGATATTACCTCTTCTTTGGAACGTCTCTTTGAATCCTCCACTTAGGGAACTAAGATTGGTCTTTGAAGAAGACCAGGACCTCTAAGATTATTCTAGGGAAGTGGAGAGGAGAAAATGGCAGATTTTGGCCGAGCTTGAGTGCTCAAATTGGTGTGAGGAGGAGGGGGAGGAGGTGCCCTTTTATAAGGGAGGAGAGGGGCACCTTAGGAATATCTCAAAATATTATTTTATATTAAAGTCAAAATCGGTTTATAATGGTTCCAAAGGGTCTTATTTCGAAGCTAAAGTTGGGATGGGTCGAAATCCTATCAACCAATAGGATTTAGACAAGTTTAGGGTATTATTTTAACCTTATCAATTAGATTTACCTCTAAGTTATATAATTTATCTTTTACCGTGTCTTTTTGTTTTCTTTCACTATATGGTTAATACACTTACTATAACATGCCAAACGAACCCCAAATTGTTTATTATTAATATATATATCCTTATCTAAGTCATTTGGCCGAACCTTAGATTTCTAGAAATAAAATAACAATTAATAATATAATATTTGATTTAAAAACTATTTTGTGTCAATTTTGACACTATTTGATATATGATTTTTTTGAAAGTAATAACAGAATTATATGTTCAAACCAAGTTGATTAAATCAACACTGATATATCATAGTAACCTATAAAATTAGTGGGATGCATATAAAGTCTCAAATTACATATATTTTGGTGTTTATAACATCAATTATGTCAATATTTCATTAATAAGATAATTACTGCATCATCATTGTGTCATAAATAAATTATATTATTTAATGTCTAAAAATTATAAATAAAATACCATTATGTAGGAAATCTTTTTATCTTTCTAATGAATATTTATAGATGAATTTATCTTATGTATAACCCTATATTAAAAATTACTTACTTATTAAACTTTGATTTTAACTATTTTAACCCTTCTTTAAATAAATTAATAATAAATGTCCTAATCTAATCCAAGTGGGCCTAAATGGTCATATTTTATTCCTAAGTTTGTTTTTGGTCGAATTAAAATTATCCAATAGAATTAGGACATGTGTTAGGGTAATAGTAATATCATTTTTCCCCTTAGTTACCCTATTTACTATTAACCGCGGTAAAAAAAAGTAAAAAGTTACTATTCACCAAAAAAATATTTTTATCTCATTGAACCACATTTTACTTACTGATATCAACCGTGTCTGTCGGATTTTCGAAGTTCCATTCACAGAAGCGGTAAAATTAAGTTTTATGCAAAAATTCAGTTTTTAACCTACCACTTAGTGGTTTCACTATTCATCAAAATTGAAAGTTTTCAGAAAAATACCAAGATTTCACCCTAGGCTAATTTCGGTATTACGAATCCAAAAATGAAGTCCATTGTGAAAAATAAAATTTATAAAATTTCAAAAAGTTGTTATTACTATTCATAACGGCTAGTTTTAATAATATTTTAATAGCATATCGTTGTTTAGTGAAACTCGGTATTGCGTACGACGCAAGCTATCGAGGAAGGTCATGATTGCGTGTAAAGTAAGCCAAGCAAGTGTGTAGTGAAAGATTCCTTTGATGATATATAAAAAAAAATATTACTCCTAAAAATATCGGGTATTACAGGGTCCTTATATTTGGATTTCCTTAACCATGTATGTGACTTAATGTTTTTGTGCTTCTCATGTCCTTATATGTCTATGTATCCCATGGTAATGAATTTTGGATTCCTTAAATTAGTGATATATTTTCAAAAAGTTGACCCGCTATCTCCAACCTGGTTTATAATTTCCCAAGATTCCCCAAATAGAAAATTGAATGCATGAATGGAAGAGGGGAGTGTGGCGTGATATCTAGGTAAGTATGGTTCTCCAAGATTTACTCATATACTATCTATATATGACCACTTAGTGTTCCTCAATTAGAAATAAAAATATTTTTTATTTTCATAGGTCTTATCAGAATATATGAACTATGGAGTGGGGAGTCCATTAATACTAGTAAAAGTGGTTTATTTCTTTCTCATAAAATGTTATTCAAGTGGATGGAAATCATTGAGTGGTGATTGGTCATGAATGAGAGGTATATTCCTTTTGAGTACCTTGGGGTGCCCTTGATCCATGTTCATGTAAGAATACATAATTTTTATGGTATTATTTAAAAACTATCTAATAGAATTCAGAATATGAAGAATTATCTATTATCATTTGATGGAAAGATTATATTCATCAAAACTGTTTAAATATTTATGATTATTCATTAAATATCCATGGTAGTGGTGTCAAAAGTGTCATTCATATAATAGATTTTTTATTCTCAAAATATTTGTGGGTAATTAGTGGTAAAATATTGTTTTATTGATCCATATATAAATCCATATCTCTTCTTACATAAGTGGATGGTATTAATTTGCAGGGTTCTAAGGAAACTATGAAATACCTTAATAAAAAGATGTATTTAGATTTCATTGTTATATTCTTATTATGGGAACTATTTACTCATGCCAAGAATTATAATATCTTGTAGGTGGTTAAAGGGAGTGATTTATGTTCATCCAACAAGAATGTGGAACAAAAGTTATCAAACCTTCCTTCCCTTATTGGCCAATATCGCTATATTTGGGGTACTGGACATGTATCGTTTTGAAAATATTGATTATATAGTTCTTAGAAATTTTTAATAGGATTCATGGTTCCATATATTATACTTTAGGATTCATTTTACTTCCTAAAATTCATTATTTTTGTTATTGATGATGTTTAGAGATCTAGGGACATAAGAATTGTTTTATCTTCTATCAAGGATCAATTAGTTTATCTACCAAGTGATAAAGGTGTATTCCCATATTCTACTTTTAATTCCTCCAATAAGAACTCAAGGAAAATATAAATCTAAAATATTGATTTGGGAAAATCTTATAGTAATTAAAATGATAAAACTTATTTCTCAAAATTAGAGGAAATGATTTACCCACTGATGTTGTTTTTTCAAATAGAAGATATATCCTTAGATTTTTAATTTAAGTGTTGTACTTCATAGGAAGTGGAATTTTTATACCAATTATTTTCTAATGTCTGGTTATTGTATGGGATATAGAATAATTTTGGAATCATCATAGATATTTATATTAGTTTGGCTCCTAAAATGTTTTTGATTATTGGTTCACATGAATAATGAATAAATTTTTGGGGGTGTTTCTTGTGTATTATGGTGGTGGTGTACTGGATGCTTAGGTGTGGGAGTAATGAGATCACCTGTAGGATATACCCTCTTTTATTTATCAACATTCTCTATCGATGTATCAATATAGTTTAATGCCTTTCTATTTAAAAAAAATAATATTCTATTGAGAGATTTTGTCATCTTATATGGTTATAACTCATATGGATGGGGAAGTGTCACATGAATTTTCTTTATGGGATATGGATATTATATTATCCTCAATACTAGGGGGTATAAGTTTAATATTGATGGGGTGGGATGTAACAACACTATGGTTAGGGGAGTTGTGGTATACAATGAATGGGGTTTGATGATACAAGGTTCTATGTTGCACTTTAGGCATGGGTCCTCTCTTCTAGTATAGGTAAAGGCTCTTCTTCTTGTACTTAACTTATGTTATGGGATGTATATTACTCTTACAAGTATTTAATTAGATGTGACAATCATCATTAAATTTTTGAAGGAATCAAAATCAGGAGTGTGCTTTGAAGATGGAAGGGGATACCACTATAACCCACACTTATTTAGAACATTATGTGATTATTGAATTCCTTTCTATGCATGGATTTTTTACTAGTTATTTCAGTGACTTATCATCACTTGAAAGGATCCCATTAACAAGTAATAAATTTTATAATATTGATGCACTATGCCTATACATATTCTACTCACCTTGATTTTTTGTTTTTTCTCTGAATCTATTTTACTTATGATCTCTTTATTATTTCTATAAAATGTGATGTTCACCTAAAAAACAGAAAAGTTTAAATAGATACTTATACCTATGGATTAATAATTTTTTATTACTGGATAGAGTATAGTTTATGCGCTATGTATATTGAGAGGATAGGTTGAAGTGATATTGATAAAATAATAGAAGTGATAGCTAATAATTATTTTATTAATAATTTTCATATAGAAATTGATTATTTTAAAAAACATAATTATATAAAACATAGGGTATCCAAAGTTCATTTCCTATTTTCCCATTGAACTCCATTTATGGATTCATTATAGGTTTATTTTTTTCCTTCCTCAATAGTGTATGAAAATTTTAACTAATGAATTAAGGATCAACAAATCTAATATTGATCTATAATATAAATTATATTTCAATTTACTTAAATAAAAGAACAAATTATCATAGTTTTTTTATAAGTATTTTGGCATAGTGAAAATTCTTGTGAAAAATATTATGAGGCCATAAATAGTTTTTTAATGAAGTATTGTGGTGTTAATAAATATATTTAAAATCTTTGAGATTGGCGATATGGTTTGAGTATCGAACAATAGAAACAAATGGGAATATAACATAAAGGGTTTGTGGAGGATAAATTCTTTCATGGTTTTTAGTGTGTTGGAGGAATGGGTGTAGTGTTAATAATTTGGGAGAAATAAATTCAAAATGATAGTGAGATGAATTAATTTATTTTTCCTCCCATTTTTATCTTGAGGACATTCAAGGTTGATGATATCTTATAGATAATTTAATGAATTAATAAAATTTTTCTTATATTTTTTAAATATGTCGGATTTTCTTCCCTTAAACCATATACTTTTTACTTTATATTTATAGTACATTAATGAATTTGAATATTAATGAATAAAATTTGTTTTAAAGATTATTTTGTTCCAATATATCTCTACATTCTGTGTTTTTATGTTTTAAAAAATTACTAATTTTATTCTATCAAATTTTTATTATGTGTTTCTGAAAATATAAACATTATGTTGTGTGATCAAGTATTTATATTATAATATAAAAACATTTAATCTTACAATAATTGAGGAATATCTTCAGTTACTTAGAAATAGAAAGAAAAACATAATACTTTCTCTTATGAAGTTTAAATAAGATGCTTATAACAGACATTTAGTCAAAATACAAATATGAAAGGAATTTATTCTCCAAATTTAATAATTATTGAATTCCATCAAAATATATTTTTAATCTCACACTGTAGAATTATTTTATGCTCAACTAAATATATCTTGTCTTATGAAGAAGAACTGCTTTATATTACAAGAAGTTATATTACTATGAGTTATGGTTTTAGTTCATATACTATGAAGATTTGGTACTTTAGAACATCATGATTACCTTCCTAATATTTTGAAAATTAACTTGATTTCATTAAATCATATAAAATGAGTTCATCTATTTAAGGAAAGATCTGTATGTTCAAGACTTTCCTGAATACGACTATCCCAAGAACAAGAAGATTTCTACTACAAAATCAATTCCTATATTTGGAAAATTCTTATACATTTCCATAATATCAGGTCACATCAGGAGCACTGTCACTATTATTCATCCATTGGATTTGATATGTGTTCAAGCTTAAAAAATAATATAAAATGATCAATAAGCTTCTAAAATAAGGAAGAAGAGAAGAAGAAGATTGATAGTGGATTTCTTGTTAAATACATCAAAATAACAACATTTAAGACTTGTACATATAAAAACATAATTCATTTGTGATAAAATTATCAGGATTTATTAGTTTCACTAATGATCATACCAATCTACACCTTAATTTTATCAATTTTATTAGGGAGAATATTTATTTACTGGCAGTTGAAACTTGAATTGTGTGCTTCATACTTCCTTGCAATGTTTCTATTTATTTCATCCTATTTGAAATTAGTATATGAGTGTGGTTAAGACCATTGATAGGTATTGTAAAGGGATGTCATGTTTTAATGCTTATAGACCTTTCTAATAAGTGATAGCTACTTGTAATCATTTGGGATCCCCCGATACATGGGATGTTTTAGTAAAAATCACCAAGATCATAGAGCAGAGCGTTGGTGGAGTGGACTAGGGGATTTATATTCCTCGTACCACTATAATTATCTATGATTAATTTCCTTTCTACATGTTTTCATATTTCTTATTAATATACTCTTAGTGAAATAATTGAATAGGCATACTTCAAAGAGGGTGGTCATATATTTAAGAAAATATTTTAAGAACACAATTCACCCACCCACCCACCCCCCTCTTGAGTTATTCAGTTAGTAATTATTTACAAAAAAATTGGTATTAGATCTTTTGACTCTAGAGTTAAAAACATTTAAAATGTTGAAGACCAAAGATTCATCATAAAATGGCTAATATGGATGATAACTGAGAGGGTATATCAATTGTTAGAGCTCCGTAATTTAATGGTGAAAAATATGGTTTCTAGAAAGCTTATGTGGTCATCTATTTAAAAAATCCTGATTTAAAAGGCTACCTCAAATAATTTAATCCCTATGATATTTCTAATACTGAACATGAAACTTGGGATGATAAAGTTAAAGAAAATTTTTATTTAAACTCTAAAGCTATGAGTGAAATCATATATGGTTTAGGACCAGATGAGTTCAACTGAATATCTCAAATTCAAACAATGCATGAAATGTGGACCACTATAGCAGTATCATATAAAGGAACTAACAACATAAAATCCCTTAGACATAATAAAAATAAACATAAGTTGGATACGTTCAAAATGGTTGGAGGAGAAATCATTAATCAATTGAAAGGAAGACTCACTGATATCATGAACAACATTATTGATCTAGGAACTCTTATCATTGAGCTCGAATAATCATTAAAATTTTTTAGAGGACATACACCTTTTTGGAGTTGAATCTCAGCTACTATCAGATTATCCATAGATTTCAATAACTTCAAAATAAAATATCTCATTACAAATATCATAATTTAGGAATTTTAACTAGAAACTAGAAGTAAAGAGAATAAAATAATCAATAAGTAAAACAATACATTTAAAGTCTATAAAAATAAATATGAAAGAAATAAAAAAGTGCATGAATTTATAAAGAAAATTAATATTATGTATTCTAAAGAAAATATGAATCAAATGATGATCTTCGTCAATTATCTCGAATGTTTAAAAAACTCTAAAATAAGAGATGAGCTTTTAGAAGATCCCTCAATATGTCGAGGAAGTGGGATGAAAGCTCTAATGATTTGAGATGATATTAATGAAAAAATATAGGACACATCAAGCCATACTGTCCAAAAAAACATGATAAGAAAATATAAAATAATGAACTCAAAAATACTGGATATAAGAAGTATAAAAAAGATATGAAGGCAACCTAGAGTGCTTCTAAAGATTATAGAAAATTCATGTTATCATAATCTGGATATGAATATACAAATTAAAAGGAAAACATATGACTTATAGAATAATCGAATGAGGTTTATTATTACTATTTTCTGGATGAAAATGAACCATAAAATAAAAATTAATTTTATCAAGAATTAAATGAATACCAGAACATATTCGAAATCAAGTAGGAAAGTGTAAAAAATAAAAATTAACCCTTTAAAATTTCTTATAATAATTTTATTTGTGAATAATATAATCTAAAATATTATATTTCAGATCAGAAATTTCAATTAGAAAATTCTATTATCCTGAATACTGAACAAGTAAAAACAATTGAAAATATATATAAGGGTTTTTAAAATTTCTATGATGATGAAAGTGTTTTTTCCAAAGGAGAAGAATATTTAGATAAAATTCTTGGCCAAAATATACCAAGAAAAAAAATTGGAATTATAATCCATGTTGAATGAACAAATATCTACAAAAAAATAATTTTCTCCCTGTTCAAAAATTAAATATCTTCCCAAATATTAATTTTTTTATTTTAGGGAAATAGAACATTTTTCAAATATTGTAAATTAAAAAATCCTTAAGTTTTTATTGTAAAAAATTATTTCGTTCAAAGTATTTTACAAAAAATAACTACCATGTTTTCTGGAAAACAAACACTAGGTTTGGTGCCTACATCTCTTATTGATAACATATCTAAGCCCAATAGAATTTTGGTGCCAAAAAATTTTGTTATTTGATTTGACATTGTAATAAATGGATATATGAACAACACTAAAAAATGGTTTATGGATAGTGTATGTTCATGACATATGGGTGTATGTTACTCTAATTTTCATTCTCTGTCTAAATTAGATAGAGGATATGGCATATTGGGGATAATGTAAAAGGGATTATAGTTTGAATTGGTTTATTTGTAAATCCCTGATCTATCCTTATAAAAAAGTAATTTATATTGAATGCTTAAAGCACACCCTAATAATTCTTTCTCAACTTTGTGATGATAGAAATTTTATTAATTTTTCTAATCACTTATGATTATTTTTTTATGATAAATGTCTCAAATTTATATCACCTAGAATAGACAACGTTTTCACACTAGATTCTAACTCATTGTGTAGATAAAATGAAAATTCTTTAAATGCTGAAATTGTTGAATCATGGATTTGGTATATAAGAGGTGAACAATACAATGTTCATTATTTAAGAAATTTTTCAAAAATATATTTGATATTTGACTTTATTAATCTAAAATTTGATAGAAAGAACCCATGTGATTCATGCCCAATAGGAAAGAAACATAATTCATCTTTCAAAAAAATTAAAAAATCAATACTTCTTGACCTACTGAGCTTATCTATATGGATTTGTTCGGACCAACTATAACCAAAAGTATTGCTAGTAATTCATTTTTAATTTGTTGGTTGATTATTATTAAATATTTACATGGGTTTAAATTTCAAGATTTAAATGTGAATCTTGTTCTATTTTTATTAATTTTTGTAAACACATGAAAAATAAAACGATGTGAAAATCATGTCATTGACAGGAGATCATTGAGGTGAGTTTTAGAATAATAAATTTAATTATTATTTTTCTAAAAAAGTAATTAAACATACATTCTCTTCCCCTAAGACACCTCAATAGAATGATTTTGTCTAAAGTAGAAATAGGAATTTTAAAGAAATTTCTAAGACTGCATTATATGAATATAACATGACCACTCTTTTCTGGGATGAAGTTGTTTACATAATGTGTTATACCATTAAAATGATAATGATGAAAACTATTTTAAAGAAAATACTCTATGCTTTTTAGAATAATAGAAACTCTAAGTTAGGGTATATAAAAGTATTTTCATTCATGGTTTACATATTGAACATGAAGCAAAATGTTGGAATATTAGATCCAAAGGCTGATGAAGGTATCTTCCTTGGAAATTATACTACTTATAAAGCTTAAAGATTTTCCAATAAAAGGTAAAGAGTTTTTTAAGAATAATCTCATGTGAAATTTGAAGAAATTGATCCATTAGGTCACAAAAGGACTTATATTAATGATCAAAATGATTCAGTAAAAAATATGAGAAATGAACCTCTCCTTAATGACAACAGGGTTCACAACTTCAAAACTGATTACATTAAATGGAATCCAATAAAATTGGACACTAGTTAACCAGAAATTACGTTTACTAGAAAACACAAAAAAAATTAAAGACCAACCTTTCGGAATATTCATAGGAAACCTAGTAGAGGGAGTAATAACTAAAAAAACATAAGAAATTTAGTAGAATTATCTACCTTTATATCTTAATTTAAACCTAAAATCCATTGAATAATATTAATCTGATGAAGGTTTTCTCTCAGAAATACAAGAAGAGATAAATCAATATAAAATAAATAGGGTATGCAAACTAGTTGAAAGACCCTCGAACTATCTTGTAACTAGAACAAAATGTGTTTTTGAAACAAATAGAATGATCATGGAATAATAACTAAAAATAAAGCTACACTAGTTTCCAAAGGATATAATCAAAAATAAAGAATACATTATGAATAAACCTTTTCTCATATAGGTAGATTAAAATCTATTATAATACTTATAGAATATCCATCCTAAATTATATTCATATTATATCAAATGGATGTAACAACTTCCTTTTTAAATGATTTTTTAATGGAAGAAATCTACGTAGAACAACCTCCTAGTTTGGGAGATCCTAATTTTCAAAATTCTATATTTAAACAAACCAAGTCTCTCTATCGACATAAACAAGATAAAAGGGAACCATATGAAACATTATGTTTTTTTATTTTATCAAATTATTTTACAATATATACAACAAATCATACATTATTTCAGAAAACGAGTTTGTATGATATTTTTCAAGTACAAATATATGTAGATGATGTTATTTTCAGACCAAAAAATCTAAAACTATGCAATTAATTTTAAAAAAATATTAAAAAAATATTAAATTATTTTGATGGGTGAAAAAACTATTTTCTACAATTTTAGGTTTTTCATAAAGATTTAAAGATATTTTAAATCAAAGAAATTACTAACTTGACTTATATAATAATTTTAGGATTTAAAACTGTATGACCTACTAAACTCCTATGAGTTCCAATATCAGGCTGGACTTGGAAGAAACTAGAAAGCTAGTAAACAACAAGTTTAATAGAGGAATCATTTGATGTTTTTTTACCTTACAAAAAGTAGACAAGACATTATGTTTTATATATGTCTTTGTGCATGATTTCAATAGAAACCTAAAGAATAACATTTAAATGTAGTGAATAGAATTTTAAGTTATCTAAAATGAACCATAACTCATTATGTTATTTTTCCAAAAACCTCCAATTTTAATTTGATTTTATACTCAGATACTGATTTTTCTTGATATATATTAAGTAGAAAAAAACCTATGAAACCTATAATTTTAAAGGTAAATCCCAAGTGCCTTGGTAAAGTAGTAACCAATATTCTATAGAACTATCAACTACTGAAGATGAATATATTTATGCCAAAAGATTTATTGCATAGTTTTTGTGGATGAAACATACCTCAATGGATTTTATATTTAACTTTAATCACGTTCCAATCAAATATGATAACCCTAGTTCTATCAACATTTGAAAGAATCCAATAAATCATTAAATAACAATTAACATTGATTTATGACTTCATTTATTCAGATACCATGGACATAAAAATGACATATCTTTAGAATTTTTTTCACAGAAAAATAATTAACATATATTTTTACTAAACCATTTCCTGATGAAACGTTTAATTTTATTAAGTCAGAATTAGGAATGATTAATTTTAAAAAATAATATCTTATATTATATCTCATATACACATAGTGAACTTTTTATATGTTTTATTTCAATGTTTTTTGTGGCTACATTTCAATTAATGATCCTATACAATAGACAATGTTTCCTATATTTTATAAAAATTTCCAGGTTAATTCTATGTGACCCATTGATTTACATGAATGAAAAATATTGAGTGTTTACTCTACTCAAAAAGCGACCTGAAAACCATTAAACCCCCTCTTTCTCCATGTTCAAAATCTTGTTACCATACACATCCAACCTCTCAAATCACTTTTCAAATGGCCAAAATAAATATAGATAATAATGTATCATCCAAAAGATCGATACTCTAATGAATTCCAAGAAAAGTGATTTACGCATGTGAAATCAATTTTTGATGTATTTAAATAACAAACATGATCTTAAAGAAGGTTGTTAACTATCATGGGGGGAATATGTTTTTGAGGAATCATGGACCTCAATAGTTTTACATAAATAAGTTCATCAGTTCTAGTATTTGGTGGTTTTTAACTTTTTTGATGATGAAGATCTGATCTCTGCAACTGTCAACCAAAAATACATGTCACTAGCTTCTGTCAAGCAATATGAAGCATTGAATGTTCATCATGAATGATACTCATTCTTTAATACCTCTTATTCTACCATATATGGTTTTACTCTATCCAAGATAAAGAAATTTATATTCGAGACTACATTCATTAATAAAAATCATATGAATAAATTTGATTTGTAAAGAACGGTTTTGATCAAGTTTATCCATTCTAGGATTGTTCAATGAAATGGTGAGTTTGAGAAAACTCAATTACCAGATATTTCTTTAGTTATTATTTTTATACTAGAAAATCCTATGAACTTATCATGGTATATCTTATGATATAAGTTTCATGCCCACAATAAGTCTATGAACCTTTACCCATTTGGATGAATCATAACACTACACTTTCGAAGAGTTGAAAGTGTTATGGATGATAATTAAGAAACGTCATTTCATGATTTTAAAACCCTAAATGGAAATTTTTTATAAAAAAATGGATTACATTGGGATTTTTTCATGAGAAATTTTATACCCTTTTACTCAATGATAGAAACAAACCAAACCTTAACTCATGGGGAGTGGGCCAATTTTCTAGAAACAGTAATAAT
Source organism: Viscum album (assembly GCA_963277665.1). Classification (NCBI taxonomy): domain Eukaryota; kingdom Viridiplantae; phylum Streptophyta; class Magnoliopsida; order Santalales; family Viscaceae; genus Viscum; species Viscum album. The sequence goes on from OY728148.1 coordinate 1,814,210,945, forward strand.
AATGGAAGAGTTGTATCACTACTCAGAGTTTAGAGATCATCATGAGAACAAAGCATATATTACTCAAAGGATAAGAGTTCTAATTGGTATTTTTTCTAACCCACATAGTATCCATCATGAAATAACCCCTCTTATCTATACCTTGTTGAGATGGTATGTGATTATGATATACTATATAATACCAAATGTAAGATCAAAATAATAGAGATAATGTATAATGTATCTAATGATGCTCAAAATACAATAGGGGGTGAATTGTATACTTTATAAAATTCCTTTGGAACTTTTAATGATTGTTATGTTTAATAAGGTTAAACAAGGAAATTCACAAAACCTGAAAGTTCTTCACACATGCTAGATTCTCGAAATATAATTCCGTGAAAGTGAATCTAAAAAGATGGTTCCGGAAAATGAAACTTAATAAAAGTTTACAAAGATAAAGATTCTAACTTAAAGAGTATATAATCTTACTATATCAGAGTACAAGTATAAGGAAGTATAAGATAGTTATACTTTCCTCAAAAAATAATATGCAGTGGAAAACTTGTAACAAAACAAATAACAAGTAGTAAATCTTTTAAACCAAAGAGAAGGGTATCCAATAACCATGGATAAAGGTCCCTTGATGTATACTTTCAAAAAATTCTGTCTTACCCACACGAGATTAAGCCCTCGATACGAAGATCAGAGTCTATCTTGCTCTCCCTAGAATCCCTCAACTTCAAGGTAGTCAGAACCTCTGTCTTCCTCAGCAAGGAAGCCCTCAACTTCAAGGTAGTTGGTACCTTTGTCTTCCTATCCCCAAAATCCCTTGATTGTACACAACAACAATACGAGTCGCACAAAGAAAATCTGAACAAAAAGTTCAGTATGCACAAAGAAATAGAGCCTCTCTCTCTCAAGAAATCACATCAGCATCATATAATCTCTAGATTGATCAACTTTTTGTTATGAGCTCTTTCAAATGAGCTTCTATTTATAGACACGGCTTCAACGTTCGGCTCCCTCCTCCAATGGTCATATTTTTCCTTGAATTTTAGAGGGACCTGTACACATGTCACTCAAACAACGGTTAGTTAGTAACTGAATGCACTATATCCTTTTATAAAAAAAATAAGTGTAAGAAAAAATATGGTTACATAACCAAAATCAGTTATTCGGAGTGTAAAAAAATAAAAGGTTTTGAGTCTAACCAAAAACACATTCAGGGTCTATAATACAAGGATATTCAGATTCTGTCTTACAAGGAATTCAGAACCTGAACTCTATAGAATTCTGTAGTCCGAATTTCAAGGAAATTTGGAGTTTGGATTCACAAGAATTTAGAACCTGATCTTACAAAGTTTGGAGTCAGAGTTCATAATAATTAGGAGTCAAAAATTACAATTTCCAGAGTCTAAATTCATTAGAATTCAGAGTCAGAACTCAGAAGAGTTCAGAGTCTGAATTCAGAGAACTCAGAGTCTGAACTCAGAAGAGTTCAGAGTATAAATTTGGAGAACTTGAATTCAGAACTTTGAAGAGTTCGGAGTCTAAATTTAGAGAACTCGGAGTCAGAACTCAGAAGAGTTCGGAGTCTGAATTCAGAGAACTTGGAGTCAGAACTCAGAATAGTTCAGAGTCTGAATTCAGAGAATTTGGAGTCTGAATTAGGAGTCTGAAAATAGAATGCTTATTTATCTAAGTATTATATAATTCTGAGGTTTTAGATATGAAACCTAATTTTACACTTAGACAAGATAATGAAAAATGAAAAATATTGTAAGGATAAATTTCCTTGGGAAAGGAAAATTTTCCTTATAGAAGTAAAACACAGGGTAAAATGAGATTTTCCATGAGATAAGGTGTTTGTGATTTTCAAAACAAGAAGGAATGGTAAATTTATAAGGAGACCTTACTAACTCAACAATCCGCCCCAATCATGAAGGAGTGGAAAATTCATAAGGAAAACCTTAATGACTCAATATACCTCAAAACCTCTTCATGTTTAAAATGAAATAATAGTCTCCACTATTACTTAGATTTATTTTTTCATACATGAACTAACAACCTCAAAAATATCAAGGGTGTATCCCAACCTCATAGATTCATACTATCAAGAATTGGAACAGTTAGATAAATGAGAAATTGGATGAAAATAAACTCAATAATCTCATCATATAGACGAAATTTCTACCATTGCTGAAAAACAATAAGTTTAAGAAGACAATATTGAAGTCCATCGGGAAAGAGTTTCCCCTACTCCTTAGGTATTTGGAAATGATGAAGCACTGGAATTCAATAAAAGAATCATTGAACTCTATCAAACAGAATTTCCAAATTAGTTTCTAAATTTGAAACCTTGAAAGCTCAATTATTTGAATAAAATTAAGAAATGAAGTCTATGTGTGAACAGATGTCTCAAAAAGATAAGGTTCTGGAATTGAATCTATTTTTATAATAATTTTAAGAATTTTTTTTGAAAAAAACTATTTTTGGAACATTTCATGGTTCAAACGATTAGTTAAGTGTGATGGAATTATCTCAATCCATAGATTCAGAAATTTTATCTTTCGATTCTCTTCAATGTGAAGTTATATCTAGAGCGAGATGCTAAAATCTCTAGATAACTTTTATAGATGAAGATAGGAGATTACCTATTAAAATAAATGAATCTATTGACAATTCCACAAAGGAATTAAGTTCTAATCTCAACTAAAGGCTGGAATAATCTGAAGAAAATCTCATCAAGTAAAGAAGGATACATGATTCACAGTCAAACTTATACATAAGCCAGCTGAATATTTTTAAAAAAACTATGGTTAGAAACAAAATAATGTTGAATATATTCATTAAAGAGTAGTAAATAATATCAAGTAGAATTAATCAGGTGGTGATGAAGTATAAGTTGATGCATTTGTGGAATCCTCATTAAAACTTGAATCGTATATGGAAAAAGAACTGTTTTTTTTATAATAATGTTAGATAATGAGATTAATGTTTTAAAGAACCTGTCATCATGTTTTAAAAAGAAAGGATACCTTAAAAAAATGGAGGATTTTCTCAAAGAATGTGGAATATTATTAAAAATATCTTAGGCTATTTAGAGCATAACATAGTAAAATCGATAGATGCTTGTGTTGATTCTCTTTTTAAAATGTGTTGGAGAAGTTTGATTGTACCTCTAATTGATGGATATTATCAGTGTGCCTCTAAACATCTTAAAGAGATCTTTTATCCGTCATATGATCATCCTTGGGAAAATTTAAGGTTTTATAAATAAAAAATTTATTCCCCCTTGAACCATCCATTAAGTTACCATTTACTCATGTAGATAACTTTGATATGGTGAAGGAACAACAAGATACCCATAATATTCAGTCAGCACTAGTTAGGTTTTCTCATAAAGGTTATTCTTATCTTGTAGCATTCTCACTGATGTTAGGTGATGTTATTGCCACAATAGGTGATGCTCTTTTTCCTTCATCTCTATAATCTCACGACCAACCCCTCTCTTTCAAGAAACAGCCTATAAAAAGTTATTTTTAGAAAATAATTTATTACTCATCCCTTTCAATATTGTGGAATTGATTTCTTAAATGGTTCAACTATTTAAAACGTTATAATTATGTCTTATTTTTAGGGAATTTGAAAATTTTCATCTTTTTAACTTAAAATATCTTCTGCCCGATCAGAATACTTTATTTTTCTTTTAATTCTCTTACTACTTTTTAGGTAATTTTTATCATATTCCATTAATTATTTTTGTTGAAGTTTAATTCTCCTTTTTAATAATTTTATTTTAATACATAGATTTTTTGTTTTCTTCTTTTTCTATAATATTTCAATATGTCATTATGAGATTTATTTACTGTTAATGTTCTATTTAATAATAGTAGACTTAATTAATTAACTCATATTTGTGTGATATATAAATATTTTCTATATTATACTTATTTTGTATATCATAAAAAAGGGAGAATAAAAGGAAAATAAAAAAATATTATTTACATATTTCCAAAAATGGATATTCCAAAAAGTGGGAAATGAAAAAGAATATATATTTTTAGATGAAAATAAAATGGAACAACTTATTTTATGAAAAATCAAAATCTAGTATTTTAAATTATTTTTTTTTCATCGCATGGGATTTTTTATCATGTAAAGGGGGAGATTTTTGTAAAGATTATATTGTTCCAATATATCTCTGCTTTATATGTTTTAGTGATTGAAAAAATATATAATTTTATTCTAACTTGTTTATCTTAAGTTTTTTAGATAATATTTATCTTACACTATGTGTTCAAGTATCTATATTATGATATGCCAGAATTTCATCTTACAATAATTGAAGAATATTTTCATTTCCTCATAAATAAAATGAAAAAAATAATACATTATCTTATAAATTTTAACTATGATTCTATGAAGAAAAGTTCAATTAGAAATAAAATATTAATGAAATTTATTTTTTGGAGTGAAGAAGTTATGAATTTCATCATAATATATATTTTTCTTATACTAATGAATTATCGTATTCTCCACTAAATATATCTTATCTTTTGAAAAAAAATTATTTATCTTAAGAGAAGATATCATACATTAAGTTATTCATTCAATTTGTATCTTATGAAGAGTTAGAACTGTAGAACATAATGGTTACTTTTCAAGTATTTAGATAAGTCACCTAATTTATTTAAATAATGATAATTGATTTTATCTATTTATGAAAAGATCATTCTATAAAATACATTCATGAATAGGAAAATATAATGAACAAGAATATTTATGATATTAAAAATTTCCTATATTTAGAAAGTTCTAATACATTTCCTTAATAGCATATGTCCCCACAATCACTATCTATGTCTCTCAACCATTAGATTTGATCTGTAATCATGTTTGAACAATAATATAAAAGGATCAGTAAGCTTCTACAAAAATAAAATAAAAAGATAAGAATAATAATGATATAAGATTTCTTGTTTGATACCTTAAAAGAATAATGTTAAAGACCTATACAAATAATAACACAAGTCAATAATGTTTCACTTATCAAGATCAATTAGTTGTACCAATGGTAATCTTGAGATACAACATGAATTTTATCATTTTCCTTAGGTTGAATCTTCATCTACTCACAATTGTTGATTGTAACTGTGTGCTCCAAACTTTATTACAAAATTTCTATTTATTTCATCATGTTTTCACTCAGTATAAGATTTTGGTTAAGACCATGGATAGGTGTTGTGAATATATTTCATAGTTCAAATAACTTGGAAATTTTTAATATGTTAAATATACTTTTACTCAGCTGGTAGCCCCTGATAAAAGGTTTTTTTATTAAAAATCACCAATCTCTTACAGTAGAGCGTTGGTGGAGTGGACTAGGGGATTTGTGTTTCTTGGCCCAATATAATTATCTATCTTAAATTTACTTTCCACATGTTTTCATATTTTTGTTGTATATACTCTTAAATAAATAATTGAATTGGAATACTTTAAAGAGGGTGGTATTATGTTTAAAAATGTTTTTTAATAACTCAATTCATCCCTCTTGAGTTATTTAGTAATTCATTATCCTGGAAAACAACCTTATCACATATTGATTATTCTTATACATAATATTAATGTGAAAGTGTCATAGGGTTTCTATCACACCAAAATAGGTTATATAGGTTCCCCAATATGATGATAACCTTGAGATTCTATGATGATATCTCTTAAATTTCAGTCATATGGTTAGGATGATAAACTATGTTAGGTTACATATATTATTGAATTCTAGGTGAAAGTTTTCATAAAGGTATGATACTTCATCTCATGAAGTTCACACTTTGTGATGTACAATACAGGATATTATGAGGACATACCCACAAAGAATAATTGTTCATATTTTTTGGTCATCAGATAGTCCTTCCTTTGAGTGTGTGTAATGGTCTAATACTTTAAGATTATTATTAATACATATCTTGACTCGTGTACATATTTGTATAGAAAAAATGGATGGTTCACTATGATTATGATCATTAGTATATGTTGGGTACATCACAATCAGTATTTTATTAATGGATATATTAAGGAATTATTTTTCCCTTCCATTTATAAAACTTATCATCTAAACACTTTGATTGGAATGAAACTGTAAAAATAAATTCCATGGTCATAGTGATTTAAACATGTTCATTCAAGAAAATAAAATAAAGATACGTATAGAATTAAAGTTGATAAAATAAGAATGAAACATTATTTATGAGATATCTATACAAAGGGATTATTGTACAAACTATGTTCTCATATGTGGTTGTTGATGTTGTGATATTAACTTCTTTCTTTTGGGTTGTGACTTCTTGAACTCAAGTGACACTCAAAGGTTCCAAAATCCAAATCTACCACATTGCCTCAACCATATATCCCTGAATACCAGAGGTTGCTGACTAACAGCAAGTTACTAGGGAGAGTCCATATGGATATTATTCCTTCATTAACAGAGTGTACCACACTGAATAAAATAAATAATAGGTAAATAAGGGAATCAGTATAAATAGGTTGCATAGAAAAAGCATCTAGAATAATAAACAATAGAAACAACTGATAATGATATACAAAAGTTCATATAAGTCAGTAAGTAATACATGATATTCAAAAAAAATAAAAATGAAACCAAAAATTATCCAGTAATACCAAGATCATTCCCAGTCATCTTCCACCAAACTCCATCCTAAGAAACAAAGAAATATCATGTTTTTAAAGCAAGAAACTTCCCTTTTTCAACACATTCATACATGTAATATACATAGGTATCAATGGTATAATTGATAGGGTGTGAGATAAATCTCAGTATGCCACCACTAATGGAATCTATAACATTCAGTTTTTGTAATATAAACCTAATAACATGCAAGAATGTGTATATAAAAATAAAGAAGTATAATAATGTAAATTCCAAAGTACTTACATCAGCTTCAGCTGGGGTCTAAACATGTAACAATTTCATTAATTAATAATGTTTTTGTTTGTATAAGCTCTATGTGGTACAACCAGTAATGAAATTCATACATGATAGTAATAGTAACAGATATAATAAATTCTATGCATCTTATAATAATGATATTAACTGAAGGGATCTAAGGTAATAACCAAAGAATCCTTAACCTGAGGGGTCAATCCAAATCAGGTAGTAATTGTGTCCTTTATAAAAGTGGTAAGAGTGTAATACAAGGTGAATCACTTAAGGAATTTCACAATAATGAATCTAACCGAGTTTATGGAATTCATCCAAGGTAAATGGTGATAAGAAATGACAAGGACCAAGGGAATATCCAAGGTGACCCATGTTCATAGACACCACGATGGATCTATGGAGTGTATCTAAGGCATAATGTAATAATAAATAAGGGAACCTATGGTGTCATATTGGTCATCCAAAAATAGATAAGGATTCAGTTCCAAGGTTAGTATCAACTATCGAAACTGGTCTCCCTGAATCAGAATGGAGTCCATGAGTTCTTCAAGCATTCTGTATGAAATCCAAGGTGATATCGAGTTTGACCACTATAATAATATTAATGAACAGGTCCATATACAATAGGAATTGCTTACTTGATTCATTTAACTGATTAAGTACATTTAATAAATATGTTGTTTAATATATCTTTTGGTTCTGCTCATTTCCTTTCATTATGGTGAAAAGGCAAATAGGGAATGCAACCATTTAGTTTAGTAACTCATATATGTCATATTCAATTAATTAGGTTCACTATGATACCTTCCATTGATCATGTAAAGGTATGTTATAGACACAAAACCAAGTGATTTTATTACATTTAATTAGGCCATATCATATATATAATATACATTCCAAATTTCATATAACATTTATCTATCAAGTTAAAGCACTCACCTTAGGAGGGTCAACTAATGAGAATACATGGGTCTATAGTTGAAAATTCAGGAATATAATAAAACACATACCATTATCAAGGTCAAGTTGATTCGCACCTAAATGGTGGAATAGATAAGTGCAACAAGCTACTAAATTATTAATTAAATAAAAAACCCTACCTGGGGTGGTCTATGTTGAGGTCATAACCTCATAAAATGGATAACATATTTAACAAGTGTCTTAAAACATGGTTATAATACCTATAATATAGGATCATGAATATAATAGGTCATTTCATATGAAATTGGAATGCGTAAACATAGATTTATAAAACAACGATATGTAAGTGATGAGTCATAGACTACATCCCTTAGGTTAGTAGCACACTCTTCATCAAGTATTAGCCTTTAGTTATGATTGGATTGCAAGAGATCTTAAGAACATACCAAAACCCTGAAAATAAGGCATATCATCCTGCACCTCAATGACTTTATCAAGGAGAAAATAAATGTAAAAGTGCTAAAAAGGAATTGATATATTCTCGGGAGGAATCCAATGAGATGAATGGTGTGTTGATCAGAATATAGATGGATGAACAAGATCAAATACTATCTAAGATCTTTGAAGGATCTCAAAGAGGGATAATGGGGGGTGCCTTCCATTTTAATGATCATGGAGGAAGTAAAATAGTGGGTTGAGTCATACAATTACTACTAACAGTACAGCCAAGTGATTTTCTCCACCGGGTGGGGTTCCAAGCTCCAAACAAGCCCCAGACACCCCTAAAACATTCATAAACTAATTAGACATCCATATATGGTCCAAAATAAATAATTATAATAAATTTAATAGGATCTATATCTAATATAAAAACAAAATTCCTATAGTCATCCCTTGTTAAATGAACTTTTACTAGAGTTCACTAAACAAAAGGTGATGAAACACTATCCGAGAACATCTTTGGTCATTGGGCATCTATGTCAGCCTCCAGCTCCCAAGTCTCATCCAATACAAAGTTGTTATACAATATGACCCATACTATTGGGATATACTAGCCTTTAATATCCTTCATTCTATGATCAATGATGAGTATATGATGATACTCAAAAGAAGCATATGCGTCGAGAATAACTTTCTTGGGATAAAAAGTATGAGACATGTTCACATGCTAATGTTGAATCTGTGAAATATGGTAGAAATCATGCATATCAAGGTACCTATAAGGTATTATAAACATATAGGATACCATACCAACTATCTCCAAAATTTCAAATAGCCCAACATAACAAACTAACAGCTTCTATTGCCTATGTATCCATCTATGCCCAATCCTGGGTGATACCTATAGGAAAACAAGTTCCCCAACCTCAAAATCTATAGTTCATTTATGGATATCGGAATACTATTTCTATCCATACTAATTATTATAAATATTATTTCTAATCAATTGAATAAGATAATAATTCTCTTAAATGATATGAGGACCTAGTAGCACTCTCTCACCATCCTCTAACACCATAAGGGTGATTGGAATGGCCTACCATACAATTACTCAAAAAGATCCACCTAAATCACCACCTGGAATCTATTATTGAATATTCAATTGAATAGAGGATATTCTTCACCCAAGAACTGCTGAAATTATGGACAAATTACTAGATCATTTCCTTTAACACTTATATCATCTTTTTCAACTGACCATTAGTCTTATGGTGAAAATATGTTCCCAGAAGCACCTATGTACCCATATCCTTCTACAACCCTTGTTAGAACCGTGAAGTGAAACTAGAATCCCTATATAAAATGATAGTTTGAGGGACCCCAAGTAGTTAGATGATTTCATGGATATGAAATATTTCAAGCTCATCATATTAGAAATCCATCTAGATAAGAAGGAAGAGGGATAATTTTTTCAGTCAGTCAATGACTACAAATATAGTGTTTCTACCCCTAGGAAACCTCGACAAGCAAACTATAAAGTCCATGGAAACATCTTCCCATTTCTATTCTATGACTGGAAGCTATTGTAAAAATCATGCAAGTCAGTTGTGCTCCTCCTTCACCTATGAATAGGTGGGAAAAAGTGATAAATCCTTTTATCTGGTTTTTCATCTCTAGCCACCAATACTGGAATAACATATATCAATACATTTTGTAGATGCTTGGATAAACTACCAACTAAGAATAATGGGAATTGTGCATTAGTTCTTCTTTCATATTTTTAAGAACACATACACTTACATATATACATATGATGTCTTCTTCGTCTATGGACCAATCTAGAAGTATGTCTTCTCTAACAATTCTCTCTCAGAGAACCAAGACTTTAGGATCTAAAAATTGTTTGCTCTTTACCTTCTCATAGAATGAATAGGAAATAGTCATGGCTGATGGGTAATACATCTTGTGACTATCATGAAATACTAGATACCACTCAGAGAAGAGAGCTATCAATTTCCAATCATCACCAAATTCCCATACGGTATGTACCAGAGTTTTATGACTCAGCACATTTGCTTTTAAATTTCTCTTTTCTAGTCATATAGGAAAGATCAAAATAAAATGATTGATGATATTCAACCCATATCTAATATCTGAGACTCAAGTAACACTATTTAATTACATATATGAGGATATTGTGGTATGTATACAACAAAAATATCTCACCCATTAGATAGTGTCCCCAACAACATAGTTCCTGGACAACTGTTATTGGAACAAGGTCATCTATCATGTAGTTTCTCTCATGAGGCCTCAAATGTTGAGATTTTCATGTAATGACTCTGTCTTCCTACATAATTACTACACCTAGGTTGATAATTGATTCATCACAAAACACTATATAGCCTCTTCCAAGATCTATAAGAACTAGAATAGGTGTTGAGACAAGCCTTCCTTTTATCTCCTGAAAGGAATCTTGCACGCTTCTGACCACAAAATCATAACACTATTCAATGAAATACCAGTAAGAGGTTATTCATGTCCTAATAAGTATTGTATGAAATAATCATATTATCTATCCATCCCTAAGATAATACATATATCAAACACGTTATTGGGATGCTCCCAAGTAACCACAACGCTTACCATATCTATATCAATAGATAATCCTAATTCTGAGATTATATAACTCAAGAAGTGAATGTTTTTATCCATAAGAGGAAATTAGAAAGCATGGAATAAAGATGATGCTCTCTAAAAGTACACAAAATTATATAAGGTGCTTACCATGGTAGCTAAAAGTGCGAGATTACACCAATATGTCATGAAAAAATAACACAACAAAAGAATCCAGATGGTGATGAAAAAACCTATTAATCAAAACCATGAAAATAGAAGATGTGTTCATGAGAAAAAATGGCATAACAATATACTCATACAGACCATACCTATTATATAATTATAGATGAGGTATGTCTTAAGGTCTGATATTTACCTGATGATAGCCCATTATCAGTTTGATCCCTAAAAATACCCTAGGTCCTCAGAACTAGTCAAATAATTTATCTATTCATGGTAGTATATTTCAGTTCTTGAATATAATCTAGTTCAACCATTTGTAACCCACACATAAAAAGGCTCCCATCACCCTTATTGGTGAAAAGAATAGGTGAAACCCAAGAGAAACTTTTTGGTTGTATAAAACAGTTGGCCTCTATATCCTCCATTTATCACTTCATATCCTATAGATCAGTATGTTTCATCCTATATAGAGGAATGGAAACTAGATATTCTCCTAGAACAAAATAAATCATAGAATATAAATATCTCTCTATTAGGAGGTCATCTAAAAAACCACCAAGAAAGTCAACCGTAAAATGATCTACTACTGGATGGAATTATGCCTGATGTAAAATACAATCCTCCATAAATAGATTAAAAATCTGGGTAACCACCGCATCTATCCCATGATGCTCTAGTACATCTCTAATATCCTATAAATCTAACTCACCCTTATGTACAAAATTATTTCACTCTTGAGATATTGACGATACCCTATGCTGATATCAGTCTACAAAGGCATGATATGGAACCAACCAATCCATCATGAAAATGATAGTGAATCCCATCATCTAGGGTACAAGAGGTACCAAAAGAAAGGGTAATTGACTACCTCAAGGAGGAAATACCTACATTAAAATATGCCTCTGATCATACTTCTATTATTGTATCAAGGGTCATTACACCATAGTAATACTGTATTTCTATCCCAAGACTTTCCATGAACAATAAAGAGATTAAGGAGTGTGAAGCATGAGTGTCAAATAAAGAAGATACTATAGTGGAGGATACTAGAATAATACCATGTATAGTAGACAGTCTTATACTATAATCCTTATGTATTAGCTATAAATCATGAAACTAACATGATCCATATCCTTGTGCTATATCTTTACTACCCTAAGTAAGAATTATATACTAGCACTGATGATATGGAGTCTAGATACTATGTCCACGACCTTCTCCTCAGATAGTGCTTCTGGGGCTACTCAAACACCCTCCTTGAAGTGGCGTAAAAGAACATGCCTCTGAAGTTGGATCTAGTGAGGATCCACTTCCACTAGAAGAAAATTTAATGGTCCAGAATACTCTCTAAATATTCCCTATATGGCCGCAATAATGGAACTCCATTGGGTCTCTATCATACTGAGGCTTTAGATTCCCTTATCGTCTATACTAATGGCATAAAGTGGAGCTGATAGTGTGGTTACTCTGAACTCCACTACTTTGAAATGAAACCTCAAAGGAAAATTTCCTACAATCAGAAGAACTACTGGCCTTCCTCGGCACTGATCATCTATGTCTTTTACTATCAACTTCCCTCAAGTTGTGATTAGTAAAAAGAGTCTGATTAAAAATATCAACAAAATTAAGTAGGAAAAAAACTCACCTGAGTACGGATAGAATACTGAATCCCATCCTCAAAATAGTTTATCACTTCAAATTTCATCACCCGCTATAAGTGATTAAAAGTTTGGTAAATTATTGGAACATGCTAAAGACTCCAATAGTGACATAGTAAATAGCTCTAAATGCATGAACACTATGACTAAGAAAGCTCTCAACATCTGAGGGAATAATTAATCATAGAAGGCAGTTTATAAATCATCCTATACCATGCCATTATGACAACAACATTTCTTAATCACATCCCCTAATTCATGGCTGAATCACATAGAATGTAAGTATAAATATTTACTCTCTTATCTAGTGGTATCTAAAAATACTTAAAGGTAAATAAGGAGGAATCCAGGAAAGACTCAGCTACCAGTGGACTTCCATGCCCTAAGAACATAGGAGGATGCTTCTAGTGGATCGCATGGGTCAGATCATCTACAATTGGTGCAGATCATAGAGAACCTTGCATGGATGTATCATATGTAAGAAACTACCATGAATATGAGCATTGGTGCCAAGATCGGCTATATCAGTTGGTGCCTTGTGTTTCACTCTTGGTAGTAATACTAGTGGTTCAGGGCCCACAACATCTAGAGCATAGTCATTTCCATACTCCTGGTGCATGACATGAGGGAGTCTTGGTGGAATTGGTCTAAAAATTCAAATAACATGCCTCATAACAAGGTTTAAGTAGATAGATACACCAATATAAGAAGAATGTAAAGAGAAATTCTCACTACCCAAGCTATACTAAACTAACAACTTGTTTATAAGGCCATGTATGAGTAAGTTTTCAAATATAAATTTCAAGGGTTCTAGTAGAATAAGGGTTTACTAGAACCTTCCTTTTTTATTTACCATACACTATTTCGTTTTATGTCAAATTCCACATTTTTAATAAATTTTTTCTTATAAAATTTTTCCAATGTTTGATTTAAAATGGATTGTCCTTCCCAATGAATCCTGGCCCACACACCATATCACTGAAATATACACCCATTTACATTCCAGTATTAGCAATTCTACATCCAGTCATAGAATGTAATTGGTTATGTTTGATGGCTTCACTGGGTAAATTACCCATTCCAACCAAGGAGGGTCCATACACCTCATGAATTGAAACTGAAAATCACTCAATCATAGACAAATAATAGTGGAGACATATTTATATAAAATGTCTCAAAATAAAATCATAGTAAAAAGGTAATAAAGGTAGTGAAATTCACTTATATGTAATGGGATATACATTTCATGTGAATTCTATGTGCCTATAATGATGCATGTAATAATAATCATTGCCCTCATTTCATTGAGCTAAGTATGAATTAAAATTCTCAATCAGGATAATGATAATAACCATTACACAACATGGGTATCACCCAATAGTGAAATAACATCAATTCCAATAGGAAAAAGTTGAAAAAAAATTATTATTCAACAAATTTGGAATTTACCCTGAACATGGGTTAGCTATGCCGAAGAATAGCTTATAAAAAAATTCCAAGAATTCATAAAATCTAATCTATTGTCTCCAAATAGTAAATCAAGAAAGTCACTTCTATAATAACACTTTGTGACATCCTAAACATGGGTTCCACTCAAAGGTTCCCTAATATGGGTTGGCCATGTAACCTCATGCGCATATCCACAAATGATGGAGTATTCCAACTATCAGCAAGGGCCTAGGTTGTTTCTATTAGGAGACTATTCCCTCATTACCAAAGTGTAGCACGATGGATAAAAGTAATAATAGGTAAATAGATGAATAAGTATAAATAAACGGCACAACATAAGAAGAAAAAATGATAAAAATAGGAATAACTTATAATAATATAAAAAAATACAATGCATGATACATGACATATCTATATAAAATAGGAAAAAATGGATACAGATTATTAGGAAATATATTTTATTTAAAGGGATAAAAAATAATCTAGAAATTTTCAAAGTATCTTGATCCCTATCTTGGTCATTTGACACCAAGATCCATCCTAATCAAGCAAGAAATATCAAGTGTCCAGAGAAAGAATCTTCCCTTTGTCAACACCTATATATATTCAATTTTTCGGGGAACCAATGGCTACCCATATAGGTTCTGACATAAATCTTAATAGTTCACCACCAATGGTGTATGTAACATCTTGTCCATATAATATAATTTGAAAAAGTGTGAAAGCATGCATGTATAAAAGTAAAGAAGAACAATAATGTAAATACCCAAGTACCTACTTCAGCCTCAACTGGTGTCCAAAAATTTAACCATTTCATTACTTAATTATTTTCCTGTTTGTGCATGTATCATGAGGTACAACAAGAAATAACATTATGACATGTTAGTAATAGTAAAGGATCAAAGGTATATAAGGAATCATGTAATAATGGTGATAATGAAAGGGACCCATGGTAATAACCAAGACATCCTTGACCTCAGGGTTCGAGCCAACTCAGTTGGTAACTATATTATGGATATAAGGGTATGAGTGTAATATAAGGGGAACACCCATAGCATTCTACAATAATGATTCTAACTGAGTACAAGTAATTCATCCAAGATAAAATGGGATAAGCAATGACTATTCCCAAGGGTTTATCAAAGGAACCCCATGATCGTAGACATCATGTTGGATCAAAGGATTGTATCTAAGGTATCCTTTAATAATAATGGAGGGATCCTATGGATTCATATTGGGTATACACATGTAGAAAATGATTGTGTTCCAAGGTGGGTACCATCAATGGAAACCATTCTCCCTGAATCGAGATGGCATCCATGAGTGATCAAGGCATTCCCTCAAGAATCCAAGGAATGTTTGGGTCTGACCACTCTTACAATAATAATTTAGTGGTATATATACAATAGGCATTATTAACTTGATTAATTTGATTGATTAAAGCCATGTAATAATCATTCTATATAATATATCATTTGGTTAAATTCATTTCCTTTCATTAGTGTGGATATTCTAATAGTTCATTCAACCATTTAGTTCATTAACACATATATGTCGTATTCATTTAATTAGTTTCACTCTGCTGCATTCCATTAATCATGTCAAGGTGTTCTACGGATGTGAAACAAAGTCATTTCATTACATTTAATTAGGACAATCCATATATATATATAATATAATTTAAGATTTAAATATAATATTTATTTCTCAAGTTGAATAACTCACATAGAAGAGTCAAGTGATTATAATACATGTGATATCACTTAACAATTCATTGATTTAATTAAACACTTAACTCTATTAATGATAATTCAAGGAACACCTAAACAGTGGAACATATAATATTAATAAGATATTAAAATAATAATTGATGAATAAAACCCTTCATGGGGTTTTTGGAATTAATATCATGACCTCTAATTATGGGTAACATATTTAACTGAGGTCTTAGAGAATGGTTCTAACAACTACAACAAGGGAACATGAATTTAATAAGAAATTATTGTTGAAATTGGTGCACACACAAAACAATATATAAAAATAGGAATCATAAGGGATGAGTTATAGACAACCTACCTTAGGCTCGTAAAACTCTTCTCATATAGTATCAACTTTTATCTTGGCCTGTATTAGAAGTGGTCTGAATAATGGATTAGCACACTAAAAACAGGGTATATGATCCTGCACCTCAATAACATTATCATGGATAAAAAAACAAAGAACTGCTAAAAAGTAATTGATATCTTACCGAGATGAATCCTACAAAATGAATGAAGCTTTTATTGGACCCTAGATGAATGAACTGGATTAAATAATACTGAAGATCTTCAAAAGATCTCAAAGTGGGAGAATGGGTGGTGTTGTCAGCTAGTATAAGAAAAGGGGGGTGGAAGATAGGTTTAATTATATCATTAATTTCAATTTGGTCATTTTACCCATAATTTGTGGGTAACACAGTTTGGTTGCATGGTTGGATAAACTATGCACCTACCATGTGCCCCTCACTGCTTCAAGGGGCACTTTTCATGGTTATACCACATAGTTAGGAAACTCATTCCCCAAACATTAAAAATTTACCTTATAATTTTTTTTAGTTTTTTAATATGCGTTTGGCCCCTGGCACATAGTTAGGGAAAACCATGTGTCCTTATTCACCCCACTTTCTTACCCTACATTGTTTGGATAGACTGTGTGGGATAGGTGCATGGTTTCTACTAACCATGTGGCTTAGTGATTTTCTCCACTCATTAGAGTTATGACATCCAAAAAATTTCCCAAACACCCCTATAAAACTTATTGAACTTATTAGGCATCCATATTTGGTCCAAAATAAATAATTAGGAAAAATTTAAAGGGATCCATGCTTAAGATAAAAACCAAGTTCTTTCATGGGTTCCTTGACCTATTCTTAGATAGTTTTCTTTGACATTAGATAAGCCTTCTTGATGCTAATAAGGAATAATCCTATAGGGGTACACAATATGTGTTTTTATCTCAATTAAACTTTGTTATTATAGTTATTGAAATAAATATTATTCTCACGTGGGAGGAATATTTTTATACATTGTTTATAGATCACATATATAAAATAAATATTCACAATGTAATTATTTAGTTACACAGATATATAATAATTATTTATTTATAAAATTAATAAATAAAAATTAAATATTCATTCAAGTATTCAATAAATATCAGTGAGAAAACGATAAAAAATATGTGTTCTAATGGTGAATATTAATTTGAAATACAATAAAATAAAATTTATCACTATGCCAATTAGTGCATTCCCTTAGAATAATAATAATAATACATAGATTGAGGTTATTTAAGGTTTTAATATATTATTAAGGACCTATGTGTAATTCAATAATTAATAGCATTTACCCATTACTCTATAGATAGACTATTGTGTCGATTGTGCATGAGATGAATAGAATTCAAAAAAAATTTGTATGAAAGGAAGCATGGTGGTCTCTCTATCAAGAACAAAGAATGATCTAGAGTTTCTTCTCTCAAACTTGAGAAATTCTCCTCCCTCCTCCATCTTACCAATAAATAGAGTGTAAGTATGATTCTTCAATGGAGAAGGAATCACCACAGTGATCAAGGTGAACAATGAAATATAATTTATCCACTACATTGGCACCTGAAAATATATCGACATTGTTTAGATTTCAATGGAGCAAGTGTGGATCACGACTAGAGGGATTCTACACTTGTATCTTATAAGAAAAACAAATGTATGCTAAAATGGTTTCATATTATCAAAATATTTATTAAATAAAGATATCAAGACATAGGTAAAATTTCATCCTATCTAATTAAATTTATTGTAAATTTAACATGAAAGATCCTATAGTTTTTTGTGAGTCTATAAAGGTTCATAGAAAATTTTCATTTTCCATGGATCCCATGAATTTTAAATTCATGAATTATCTAGTGATTGTTACAATTTATGAGTTAGGCCCATCCCTGATAACTGTATCAATAATTCTTCAAACATACAAGTGACATTAGACCATCACATTCAAATTTTTAATTAATTATCTAATTGTTAATCATTATACATTTAAAAGTTAAATTTTATTTCATTTTTTATTTCATTATTTATTCTTTATTGAGATGTATTCTTCAACTTCATTGTTTATTTCTCATATTACCAAGATTGATTAAAAATAAAGAATAACTCATTTGAAGAAACCATCCAGAGGTTCTAAGAACTCTATACAGATAACAAAGAGTTACAAGATGTGTACTCTTCAATCACACAATGTTTACCCTTGTTCATTACATCAGGTCACCCATGTGGACTCAAGGTTATATTGAACTAAAAACATGTTGTGCTCATTAAGTTAACTTCATGTATATTAGTTAAGGTTTCACATGGATATGATGCACTATACACCATTTATATTTTCTACCCATCATGTAGTCCATGTGTTTTTAAGGATAAAAACATAGGGTTAAGCTACATCATGTAATTAATAAATTGTGTGCATTTAATACATAATCAAAACATGTTTATATTCATGAAAATTTATGATAATTCCATGTATCTTTCCTATACATTATGTAAAAAATAAATTTCCATATAATGTATATTCCGAGTGCCTAGTCATGTACTACTGACATTTAGGGGTGAAAAATACATGACATGTAGCCAACATGCACACATTATGTACCTTATCTATTTACATAGAGATATTATAATTAATTAATTACTCCATATACCTCACCATCATGTGTTTTATGGGTCATTAATTTGACTCATAAAATTAATATTTTGGGTTTTATTTTATGTTTATTTCTTATTTAAATCCACATAATTATATTTTATACTAAAGACTCAACATACATTAAATCTTATAGAAAAAACCTATTACATCTAATTCATGTTTTATTAATTTTATATCATGTTCCATGATATTATGACACATTTAATGTATGAAATATCAAATGTGGGTGTATTATATACAATAATAATTTTGGACAAGTAATATCTAAGTTACATCCAAGTATAAAGATGTTTACTATTATATTAAATTTTTTATAAAATAAAAATAAAATATTTTATTTCAAATCATAGTGGATAATAATAGAAGGTTGGATTGGATGGAATATGATAAAATTAATTAACTTATAAATAATAAAATTAATAGATTATTTTATGCACGCGTTATCTCATTATAGAAAAAAATTACAGTGAATGTAACAATATGTTTTAAATTTATAGTTATTGTATGTGTATGAACAATCATGAGATTTTAATATAACTATGTATGTTTGGTATGTATTTAATTTAATTTAATTTCATGGGTTTGAAATTATTTATTATTAAAATTAATATTTTGGCATGTGTGTCATCCCTACCCCTTTATTTTTTAGGACCTAGATACAAGGTTGTTTTATGAAATTCCCCTAACAAATCATTTGGTTCCCATAACCAGTGTGTGATCTATAAAAAATATGTAAAAAATTAATATTTGAAGGTGCATGGATTCATTTTAATGTGAATCAGAGGTGGAGGCAATTTAAGATAGAATTAAGGTGAATCAGAACCAGGAAGTACATAAGTTGATAAGTGGGATGTTGCAACTCATACCAATATTGGGAAAAAGGGTTTATCCTTAGGTTTATAGATTGATTTATTTTATTCTCAACAAATGACCCATTAGATAAAGCTAATGATTGTGTTATTTATTTGTTTGTTTTTTATTCTATTTTATGATTTATTTTATGGATGAAAGACCATGATCACATATTAAATGGTTCTTGAGAAAATATGGAATTAAAATAAATGGGATATGCATAAATGTTAAATCAAAACATGGTTATTCACTTAATTACAATTCACTTAATATTAAAAAGACATGTAAAGGGTAAAAAATGTTAATTTTATTCATAATAAATAAAAACTAACCCAACAAAATTTTATATCAGACTATGCCATCCCTTAATTGATTAGTAATGAAACCATATAACCATGTTTTGGTCCAACCCTTTTTTAGATAGTTTCTTTTATCAAGGAGTTCATATGAATGTTTTTGGTTAACTTATCCACTATATATCAAGATAAGTATCCATTTATAGACTTGATTCATCTTGGAGGAAAGTGTTGAGAAACCATAAGAAATGTTTTCTAGATTGGGGAGTCTAGATAATAGATCAAGGAGATGCAAACCCACATTTGGAAAAGAAATTTTCTATATAAATAAATTCTATTAATTGACCAATTCCTTTTCTAAGTTATGATATGGGGAATACATATACTTTCTACTATAATTTTAAATCACTTAAACTTTATCAGTCCAATTGTGAGGGATATTAAGAAATGATAAAATAGTGCGAGAGTTAAGATAGTGGGGGACATAGTAAAATTAAAATTATTCTATATCACATAATTTTTAATGAAGTAAAGTACCAATATATATATTTTAAATTATTATAAAAATGGAAATAGAAACCATTAAAAATTGTGATCATACTTTAACTTAGGGTATGTCATTACAAATATAAATTTATAGATATTATTCAATCATTTTTGGAATTAATTATTATCAAAAAAAATATTATATATCAGAATCCCATATTATAGTTCAACCACCACACTAAGTGAGAAAATGTGAGAAGGATACATACTGTAGATATGTAGAGGATTCTTCCTATGTATGTTTTATTGTATTATCAAATATGTTTAGAGAGTTAATGATACAATATAAGGAAATGTAAATTGCTACTATAATATCCTATATTATTTACCATGAGAAAGATATGGAATGTATAGATATAAACAATATTATTATTGTAATATATTAGTTTAAATAGGAATAATAAAATCTAATCACTAACTGTGGTTTCCAAACACGTGGGAAAATTTATTAGTTAGAGAAATTGGGATTCCATTTGGATTAGAAAGTTTTCCACTAATATTTTTACTATCCTTACCACTAAATTATCTATATTCATTAAATTTCAAATGAATAAAATAGATAATTTTATTAGAAAACTTTTTTCCATATGTCAATTAGAAGATAACTATTAGTTAAATCATATTTTATCCCACATTATGTTGAAATGTGTGAAATAAAAGGCCGAAGATCCCATGGATGATATAAATAAAAAAAAATTATTTATAACATTCTTCTAAGATATAAAAGATTTAGTGGTATAAAAATTAAATAGAGGCTATTTTCTAATTATGTGGAAAGAATGTGCACTAGAAAATAAACTGCAATGCATTGAAGATTCAAATAGTTTCATCATGTTTAGGAATATTCATTATGTTTCTATTATTTTATTTTATATTAAAATATAATATACTTAGTACATATATTTATTTAAATATAGGTATCATTCATGAATATATTGCTTATAGCGTAATCTCAAAAAGAGATGATAGAGGGTGATTCCCATGAAAGTCTAGGGGACCTCACTACTTCTGATTAAAAAAAAGGAATTAATTTTAGTTTGTATTTAACTTTACCGAAAACATTTATCTTAGTTTCCAAATAGATACAATGAATTAATTCCAGATCGTAAATACCTTTACTTCAAGAAAATTATATATCAAATAAAATTTAAATTAGATAAATTTTTTATACCCAAAGAATTATTATTAATTCAATATTGATCTTAGATGCTATGCCTACTAAAAAACTACCTATCATGTTTTAGATAAATAATCCTTTTGTAATAAGGGTATGACATAATGACTTATAGGTCTAGTTCAATAAGGCTATTTGAACTACTATAAATCTTGAGATATATTTACATAATTCATGAGATTCTATTAATTATAAGAAATTCACACTGGAGTATATGAGTGTACTTATTAATGATATGGGAACCTCTAAGATATTTTTTTGGAGAACAATTTATCCTAGTAATAATTAATAAGACAAGTTGATTAAAGATATTTCCAAACTCACATTTACTTATATACATCATTATAGTTATTGTAGTCAAAGTAAGATTAATGATGAGTCTTATATATATTGAAATTATTCCATGATGACATATTTTGAAAATAATAGTTCAATAACTCTCTATATGCATATTATATTGAATAATGGATATCATATGAATTGAAATATTATAAAAATATATTAGGAAACATCCATCAGTTATTGTTGAAAACATTTTGTTAAAAAAGTATTTAGCTACAAATGAACATTAAAAACTAGGTGAATATCTATCAACAATCATATATCCAAAATGGATATTAACATCTAATCATGAGAAACCATGTTTCTATAAAGTAAACCTATATATTTAGGGATACTGGGATTATAATTAACCTCTATGGGTTAAGGATTTGTATTCACATAAGTTAACATAAGAATGTTGGAAGCCACTGAGCACAATTGGATGAGTGGTTCTTGAGACACATACTATGTAGGAATTCATAACCAAATAGGTTTTTTATGTTATTCAAAGTGGGTGATAAACATATTATTCCCTCAAAAGAATACTACAAAGAAGCATTATGTGGACACAGGATATGGTAGAAAAGAATGTAAGAATTAAAGTAATAGATTCCTTGTATCAGGATTTGAAGAATTGAATTTTGAAATTGTCTATGAATTGATATTATCGGTGAATATTCAAGAGAAATAGGAAATGGATTTTACAAGATTGTACCAATAAAACATTATTGATTTTTGAATGATTTAGTCTTTGAAAAAACCTATACACCAATAATTATAAAAAATCCCCTTCAATTATAGTTGCTAAATAATACTTTTATGATTATCATATTGAGATATTGATTCTAAAGGCCACCTCATTTAGAGGAAACCTTATAAAATATGTATATATGATGCAACCAAAATGGATACCCTATGGTAAATGTATATATGTAATAACTAGAAAGGGCTATTAACATCAATAAATGACAATAAGATATATATATATTTAATTAATTGATTTCTGGATAAATCATGCATTATGATCATAGAATATTCATTTGGTAATTAATTAATGTAATGTGCCTCAAAAATATTAGTGGGGCCACTATAAATTTTCAAGAGAGATATATTTATAACCTATAAAAAAAATTATTTCATAAAAGTCTATTAACACTAAGGAATAAGTTTCACTAGGAATGACTAAATGTAGAAACCTCATTTTAGGGAATAAGAACTACTAAATAGATCCATGGGATATCTACATCTATTCAAAGTATATATATTAACAAACTATTAATAATATAATTTAAAATAATTAAAGTGAAAAATATTTTTTTCATATAATATTTTTAGGAGAACATACATGTACATAGGAAGAGACTATTGAGATTAAAATAATATAAAAGGTATAAGTGATGAGAATTTATTTCATATTCCATAATATATAATAATATTTTATATTACTAATGCCCGTTTAGTTGTATGTGAATATCAAAAAAAATCAAACCTAACTTCACTAAATTGAAGTTAGAACTATAAAAAAGTATTTGGATAATTAGAACTACATAAGGTATTAGTGTATGGAGGTGTAGTAACACTAGTGATCAAGGGAATTTAAGAATTTTATTCATTTAGTTCAATTTTATATAGTGTTTTAGTAAGGATAAGGCGATATGAAATAAAAAAATATTTCAGTGTGTGGATGATAAGTCGATTATATTTAAGTATGTATCTACTTCTGCTATAGCTTTAAAGGCAGTTTAGAAATGTCATGTTATTATTTTTTTTATACCAAAAGTAAAAAAAATTAATTATTATTACAATATTTGAATATGAACTTAATCAGGATGTTAAGATTTTGAAACTAGAATAAGAGGTGGATACTTAGTTATATCATTACATTGGGAATTTTCAAAGGGTAGAAATGTTACAGTAAGCGTATTGTCACATAAACATGTGGATTTACCACCCTATCTATAGAAACATGTTAGGACTAGAATCTATATCCATAATCCGTAGAAATGTGATTAATATATGATATCTAACTGGTTATTAGTACATGGATCTAGTGCAATTTGGAGTATGTTGGAGTTAGTTCCCTAAAACCAACTAATTTTTACTATAGATTTCCATTATATGTATGAATTTTAATATTAATAAATTCCTTATCATATATTGATTTCTATTCCTCATAACTTAATTTGATAATTCCCTGGAGTATTTTTCACATCGAAATCAGTCATATTAGTTCCCTACCATGGTGATAACCTAGAGATTCTATGATGATATCTCTTAACTATCAGTCATATAATTAGGATGATGAACTGCGATGGGGCATATAGTTTTTCAATGATCAGGTTCTTGTGAGTGTAAGATGATGAGGATTCATTTCATGAAGTTGACAATTGATGATCTCCAAGATAATATATTATCAGGATAGAAACACTAATAATAATTCTATAGGTTTTTGATTCAATAGATATTCCTATCTGTGAGTTTTTGTAATGGTCCTTAGACTTTAAGATGATTTTTAATACATATTTTGACTCTCATACTTATATATATTTCTAAAACCAATTATGCACAATTTTCTAGCTATGTGTGGTTTCTTTGGAATTTCATGATCAATATTCTATTAATGGATAAGTTGAGGAAATATCTACCCCTTCTATTTATGGAGATTAATATCATGACTCATTGATTAGAATGAGAGCATAAAAATAAATTCTATGGTCATTGTGATGTAGAAATTTTTATTCCATATAATCAAATAAATATAAGTCAAGAAATATGGATTATGGCATAATAACATAACCTGGTTGATGAGATTTAGAGAGAAAGTGATAATATTACGTGGTGCTCAATCATATGTATTTTTCGACATTGCAACATCAAAGTGTTCCTCTTGGGTTACTTGACTTGTTACTAGATAGTAATCACATACTTTAGGAAAGTATTCCTAATACCAATGATGAAGAAGAATGGAGGTTTGAAATGTAAGTGTTTCTTTTGAAATCAATTAGATTCTATTTGGATTTATTTTTTAGAATAAATATTATTTCAAAGTATATGGAATAATTTAATTCAGGACTTATTAATCATATATATTAAATAATTATTTTCAAGGTACTTATTTAGTTACACAAATATAGAATATTTAATTATATATTTATTGAATAAATATTTAATATTATATTTTTAATGTTTTAAATAAATACTTAAGACAAGAAGACCAATAAAAGGTTTAACGATAAATATTAATTTCATATATGGTAAAAAAAGTATTTATCATTGTGCCAATTATTACACTCCATGAGATAAATAATATTATTATTTCTACTTGGAAAGGGGTTATTGATTTGTATATTATATTATTAAGCTCCTATGTGCAGTTAAATGTTATTTAACCCTAAATTATAACTTTATAAATAGACTGTTATATCTATTGTTTATCGGATGAATTGAATCTGGAGAATCATTATGTACAATGAATCCAAGATCTCTATATCTCTCTCTGAAGATTAAATAATTCTCTATAGTTTCTTCTCCAAGGAATTATAGATTATCCTCCCTCCTCTATCTTCTCAATAATGGGATTTTAAGGATAATTATTCAATCTAGAAGAAATCATTGTTGTGATCAATTCAAACACTGCTAGAAGATTGATCCAATGTTTTAACACCAGATAGTCCATCAACATTGTTCAGAGATCAAAGGAGCACATATGGATCACTGCGAAATGGATTATACATTTAGATCATAAAAGAAAAATGATGATATACCAAAAGGGTTTTAAATGATCAACATATTCATTAAAAAATTACCAAGACCAAGGTAAACATTCTTATGATATAATTGAATTAATTCTAAATTTAAGATAAAATAACCTCTTAGTTCAGGAAAGTCTTTCAATGTTCACTAAAAAATTCAATTAGTCACAGATCCCATGTTATGTAATTTTTTGGAATGTAAATTGAATAAAAAAATTATTGAGTTGGGATCAGCCCTGATAAGAACATTTTTTATTCATAGATCTTATAAATTGGTTTCTTTCATCTTGAATTATAGGTTTCAAATTTTAAATCTATATATTTTTTAGGATCATGTGTTGAATTATGGTTCTTTCTTTTTGGATTATTTATATTTTTTTGTAAGATCATGTGTTTGACCTTATAAGAGTTAACACACAAAAGGTATTGAAGTTATAGGGATGACATTTTTCTTTTTGAGGATGAGAAGTTATAAATATGTATCTATCATAAAGGTCCATATATTTTAGTTATGATGTTTATAAATTTTCAACCATATTTTTCCATTTTCATACATGAGAAATACAATGATACTTTATCCTAATGAATGACACTAAAAAAATTTATATTCATTATGTTGAGCTTGTGATGAATTATGTATCATTTGGTTGATTTTTGGCATGAATTGGATCAATTTTGAGTTTCAATGAATTTAATAATTCAATAGTGAAATATTTAAATAAACATTCGTGGTTTTTTCAGTTTTGGGAGAAACATTTTCAATTAAGTTTTAATAAAATATTGGAGAAATTTTCTCAACATTCCATTGATTTTGAAACATCATGTTTTACTTAATGTGTGTGTTTTAGTGTAATTCAACAAACATTAAATTTTTACATATATTTGAATTTATTTATTATTTACATTCAAATTTTTTTATAAGTTACTAGGTTTACCGCTTTCGTTGCTCATTTATCTTGAAAATAAAGATGATAGAATATAAAGGAAGAGATGAAGGATCCAATTGTCCCCTACAGGTAGGATCACAAACACCTTGGTAATTTTATTCTTTTATTTTAACTTCAAAATGGTAGAATCATTTGTGTAATTAATTATTTTATTTAGTGAACAATTTATAAAATATTAATTTAGTTATAATTATGTAGAACTATTAATTTCTCAAATTTGGGGTCCTCCAATCAGTCAACCAACTAGATAGTATGAATGAACACTTGGGCCTCAACCACTACATATCCAAATTTGCATGTTCTAGTGATCATGGTGGTAATTAACATGGATATATCAAATGATATTGAGAAATGTATAGTGAATGAATTCAACACCATGTGAGGGTATTTATTGAAACTTGGGAAGCCATGATTGTGTGACTAGAAAAGAGGTCTCATATTGTGATATCTTGAGACATGATGAGTACACATGTATGGATTGTTGTGGTGGAAGCCTAGTGGTTGGTGAGATAGTGATCATTCAGGCATGAAATAGTATGATACTAGGGTTTTGGGGAGGTGAGGATAATTTTTTTAACAAAATAGATAAAACAAATAGAGGGAGAAGTGATTAATTGATGGGAAGTACCATCCCATCTCCTTTATGTGTTTAATTAACATATATATATATATCATATTACTTATGTAATATTTAAATATCAATACTATCAAAAAAAATCCATTACCCTTCTTGTAACTCCCCAAGATTCCACGGTATGCTTCTCTTTGAATAATACATTAGCGTGTGTTGTACACAACTTCGAGTTCTAACACACACCACAACCAATAAAACTAGACATTATGAATAGTAATACCCACTTTTTAAAATTTTATAAATTTTATATTTAAAAATTGACTTCATTTTTGGATTCGGAATATCGAAATTATCTTAGGGTGAATTTTTGGTATTTTTCTGAAAACATTCAATTTTGGATTAATAGTGAAAAAACACCGAGTTATAGTTTAAAACCGAATTTTTATTTAAATAATTATTTATTTATATAAATTTAATTAAGGTCAAAATAGATACATAACACCTATATAAGTTATATGTAATTCATTGGAGTTAGTTTAGAATAATTTTAGATATATAAAAAATTTATGGAACTTTTCACCGTCTTTTACCCACCTCCTAGGAGAATTTGGATGTCCAGACCCAAAAATTTCAAGGGAAATTTTTTTCTTAATTTTCTTTGGGATTTTACAAGTGCACAGTTTCTGACGGCACCTGATTCCGAGGCCCAGTGTGCCCGAAATCAATTTTCAAAATTTAGCTTGGGTACGTTCAGTGAACGAATGAGCGGGTTTTTATAACTTTTGAACCGATGCTCAGAATTGAAATCTGAGGGCATCGATGAAACCGCAGCGCTGATAATTTCTTAGGAACACTTTTTCCGAAGGTGTGTTTGCTCTAAAGGAGATGTTAAAAATATGAAGAATAAAAATATAATTGTTTTACAATTTTATTTATATTTCTTTACTAAGTGGTTTCAGTGTTAAGTGAAATAAAGTTGTGTCACAACTTTATTTCTCTATACTATGTGATCCTAACATCTGGTTAGGATATTAGTGAGGTGGGGCCCACACGATCCCCCACCTTTTAACTTTCCCCATAACCCCCTTAACTCTTCCCCTTTGAATCCCCTTTTTTTAAATGATGTGACTTCCTTCTTTACATTAAATCATGCCAACGCTTAAATTAATTGAGAGTTATGCGTTTGAATTTTTAAAATTTCAATGCATGGCATGTTATAATAAAATAAGAATAACTCTTATTTTATTTTGGGGGTTGTTTTGTTGTCTTGGGGATTTTGAGAGAGGGAGCGTTCTTTTCTCTGAAGAAGTCCATCCTCCTCCTTGAATAACGCGAAGAACACTGACATGCCTTCCTTCGTTCTTCTTTCCGAGTCAAAGGAAGGGAGACGCCATTCCTCCTCGGATGATCTCCATCAACATGTACGAAGCCTCACCCCACGACGTCGCTTTCCACGACGCTCATCGATCGTCAACTCTTTATCGAAGTAGTGGATTTTTTTATGTTCGTGTTTATTCTTTTGGCATTCTTCGTTAAATGTTAAGCCGCTTGCTATCAAATTTACGGGAGGAGGTCAGATCGCACAAACATGGCCGACCCTCCTCCCCTTTGTTGTTGTTCTTCATTATGTTTTGGAATAGAGGCGACACGGTGCCGTCGCACAGCGCGGGAATGAGGGAAACACGGTGAAGGAGCGCGGCACCGTCGCGCCGCGCCGTTGAGGCCGTGGCCGGAGCGGGGCCACGGCGGAGAGGAGCGGCGCCATCACGTCGCGCCGGTCGGACAAGGGTCGCGGCGGTGCAAGGAGGGGCGGCCGGAAATCCGGACACCGGCACAAGGAAGGGTGGAACCCGCAGGGGTCCCACGGTGGCACACCGGCTGGCCATCATGGTCGGCCGTCCGAGAAGACAGGGGGTCATAACCCCCAGCGGCAGGGGAGGCGGCCCCTCCACGTTGGGGCCGCCGTTTCACCATCAAGGGGGGAAGCCCCCCCCCCCCCCGCTTTCCGCTCGACCGAAACGGTCGAGCCACTGGCCACACAGGCCGCGCCCGCATTGGACCGGGCCAGCCGCGCCGGGCCGGACCTCCCACGCCGGGCCGGGCCGCCCGCGCCGGGCCGAACCGCCCACGTCGGGTCGAGCCGCCCGCGCTGGGTCGGGCCCCACGCGCTGGGCTGGACCCCCGCGCC
Organism: Viscum album; assembly: GCA_963277665.1. Classification (NCBI taxonomy): domain Eukaryota; kingdom Viridiplantae; phylum Streptophyta; class Magnoliopsida; order Santalales; family Viscaceae; genus Viscum; species Viscum album. The sequence goes on from OY728148.1 coordinate 1,814,240,551, forward strand.
AGGCCGGGTCACGCCGGCTGGGCCTGGCCGCGCCAGCCGGGCAGGGCTGCACCCTAATGGGCCGGACCCAGACCCGGGTCGGGTCACCCGGTTCGGGCCGACCCAGGGGGTTTTGGGTCGGGTCGGTCTGGGCCCAAACCCCCCTAAAATCGAACATATTCTTTCAAACGCCCGTAACTTGGGCTACGGACCTCCGATCTATGCACCGTCAGTTACGATGTGATACTTGGATTGAGACGGTCGTTTCGGTATATTACACTCGAGGTTTCGTAGAACTTTGTGTACAGGTGGGTTGGTTCGAACACGAAACCAACCGGGCCCTCAGAGCGGAAACGCTTATAACTTGAGCTCCGGTCGTCTGATTGATGTGTCGTCAACTTTGTTGGATTCCTCTTAGTGAGACGGTTCTTTTGTCTTAATCCACTTGAGGTTTGGACGCAGTTGGAGTATGTTCAGGTTGGTTTTGACTTAAAAACCAATAGGTCTCCTGGAACGAGAAAGGCAATAACTCTCAGACCGGGCGTCCGATTGACGCGTCGTCTATCACGTTGAGTTCCTTTTGTCGAGATGGAACTTTGGGATACATCAACTCTAGACTACATGTCGGTTGATGTATCAACCCCCTTGGCTCGTGGAGTGAACCCACCCGGAATCGAGCATGTTGTGTGCGGGAACCCTAGAGCTGGCTGCGACTGCGACGACGATGACGACTGTACTGTAATTCTCCATGGGTTCGGCAGTGATGACAACTGTACTGAAATCCTACATGGGTTAGACAACGATGACTACTGTTCTTGTATCCTATGTGGGTCTGGCAGTACTACTGTTCTTGTATCCTATGTGGGTCCGGCAGTATTTGACTCTGTACTTGTATCCTACATGGGTCTGGCAGAGTAGCTGGTCTTGTATCCTTTGTGGGTCTGACAGCTTAGCTGGTCTTGTATCCTATGTGGGTCTGACAGCTTAGATGAATCAGTGGCTAGATATGATCGTCACTATCGTCTTACGAAAAAGTATACCTGTGTGAGCTGAGTCTTAACTTTCAATCATTATCTTCGATATGATTGTTTTGCTTTCCTTTGTGGATTGGGTTGTGTTATCCTGTGTGGATTGGATTGTGCTATCCTGTGTGGGCTAGATCGAACATGGGCTCCGATGTTGGAGCTGAACTGGAATTGATGACTTAGTTATATGTATAGGCATATACCTAAGTAGAGTTGGTTGTTACTTCGTGATTATATCTTTCCTTTGTGGATTATCCTTCGTGGATTCTGGGAGACCTTCGGGGGTCTCGGGGTCCCTACTCAGTAGCGTATACTCACCCCTGCATGGGATATGCCCACACTACGTTGTGTTGGATGTAGACAACGGATAGCGTTGATCAAGGTAGGAGATCGTGGAGCTGGATGGTACCTGGAGGTGGATCACTAGACGAGAAGTACACAGAGCGGATGGCTGGAGCCGATGAGAGAAGGAGACTATCTGTACCCACCCTTTAGGTGGGATTTCTAGAAGACGGCTTGGTGTAGCTGCTTTACTTTTCTGATGTTGTACTCTCTTTTCAGTTGTACATTACTTTCAGTTGGGTTTGTATTCTGGCCCATTTACTTTTCCAGCACTTACTTTCATACTCATTTTACTTAGTGTTTACTTCTGCTTTCATACTCTGTAATGTTTTTTTCTTACATTAAGGCAATGCCTTCCCTTATATCGGGATTTATGCCTTTGGTGCTAGTCGCCAGCCCCTGGACTATAGAAGGTGGGCTTGGGGTAGTCACGGCACCGGTCCTGAGGATGGGTCGTGACAAATTGGTATCAGAGGAGTTCGGTTCTACTGCAGAACTCAGGACTCTGATCATTCTTCTTTGTGAAGCAATAGTGTTAAGGGTATTGAGTGTGGTTATCAGTACATGGAGTCCAGTGTTGGTGCGGCGGCCGACGTATCCATACACTAGGACCCTAACTTCTGATTTCTGACTCAGTGTATGAAAACATTGATTGCATGTGTGTTTCAAATGTTTTCATTGTGATTACTTTGTGTCAGCTCACCAGGTATACTGTATTGATCGTGGAGCACCTGTCTCTTTTCAGGATGGCCCCACGACAGCAGCCAGCTAGGTTTCTAAGCTTTGTGTGAGACGACAGTCCACCGAGCTACGAGACCTCAGTGCAGGGCCCTATTACAGCGGAGGCACCGGTGGTACCTCTACCCACCGAGCCACCAATGCCACCAGCCCCAACTGATGAGAGTGCACGTCGCCTTAGTGCACTACATGAGTTTAAGCATCAGAAACCGCCCAGGTTCCATAGGGAGACGGACCCTCAGGCAGCCGAGGATTGGATGGAGGCTGTAGTTCGAGTTTTAAGGTTTGTAGGGACACCATCTGACCTCATGGTGATCCTTACAGCGAGTTTCCTGCACACATCAGCAGGAATATGGTGGATCCTGATGCTCTAGGTGCATGATGAGGCATCTCTCCTTTGGTCGGACTTGGAGAGCCTCTTTCACTCGAATTTCTTCCCAGCCACCCTCCGTGCAGTGCGCATCTAGGAGCTACTACAACTGCGGCAGGGCAGCATGACAGTAGCCCAGTACTCGGCGAGATTTACCGATCTCTCGTGATATTCCACAGACATGGTATGGGACCCATTCTTCTGGGCCTAGACCTTCGAGCATGGACTAAGGCATGAGATCAGGGCATCGATGATCTCCCTCAGCATTCCGACGCAGTTATGAGTACTGTAGCGATTCCTTCTCGTAGAGAGCATTCTTATTGAGCCTACACCAGCAGCGAGACCTACCGCAGGGTGGTATGTAGCTGAGTCATCTGCAGCTGGCAGTCGACGGATGTCACAGGGGTCCAAGAGGACCAGACCATCAGGTGGACGACCTCAGGACACTGGCTTAGAGGTGTGGGGCACACGGCGTAGAGCCAGTCTTACGAGGAGCAGACATTGCTATGCATACGGCGGGTAGGGTCACATGGCTCGTGACTTCCTGACCCGCCATGCAGAGGAGCAGCAGACGGTTGAGGGACCACCCAGGCAGAGGCAGAGGTAAGACCGTGGTGGTCCGCAGGGAGCAAGCGGACGAGGTAGAGGAGTTGTCCGAGCAGTAGCTGCTGGGCGATTCTTTGAGCCTCTACCACCACCAGCACCAGGAGGTCCACCCCGACCACAGGGAGTTGGCGGGAAGAGGCAGGCTCAGCTTCAGGCAGCAGAGGCCTATGACCACGGCACACCAAAGATGATTCGAGGTACTATCTATGTCTACTCCACCATTGATGAAATTCTTATAGACACAGGAGAGAGTCATTATTTCATTTCCGCTACCCTTGTTCGGAGCTCGGAGATTCCGACGGAGTCGTTGGCTCGATCCTTGCAGTTAGAGACTCCTACGGGAGCAAACTCGATGATTACACACTATTAGCTGGCAATGTGAGCTTACTCTAGGAGGAGAGATCTTCGGCTGGGATCTTCTTGTAGCTGTGTTGAGGCCTTACGATGTCATCTTGGGCATGGATTGGTTATCTACAATCCATGCTCAGATCGACTGTATTAGGCGGAAGGTGCGGTGTGTCCGCACCGATGGGAGCAGGTTCACCTTCACCGGTGAGAAGGGATCCTTTGCAGTGCAGGATGGACTCATGCAGAGGAGAGGAAAGTCGATCACTCATCAGTTGGCTAGCCTCATCCTAGGAGCAGTGGATGTGCAGAGTCTGAGTTTTCCTATTATGGTGGATCAGTATGCGGACATTTTTGCTGACGACGTTCTAGGACTACCTCCTTGCAGAGAGGTAGACTTTTATATTGACATGTACCCCGGGACAGCCCTGATATCTACTCCAGCATATCGAATGGATCCTGCTGAGCTTCGAGAGCTATGGGTACAGCTGGAGGACTTGCAAGGAAAGGTATTCATTCGACCCAGTTTTTCACCCTGGGTTTTCCCAATTTTGTTCGCCAAGAAGGTGGACGGGAGCTTGCGACTGTGTGTCGATTACCGTCGCCTGAACCAAGTGACTGTGAAGAACAAGTATCCACTTTTGAGGATTGACGACCTCTTTGATCAGCTCAAGGGAGCATGGTGGTTCTCGAAGATAGACCTCAGGTCAGGCTATCATCAGCTCAGAGTTCGAGACGAGGATGTGCAGAAGACGGCTTTCAGATGTCGGTATGGCCACTATGAGTTCTTGGTTATGCCATTCGGCAAAACCAACGCTCCAGCAGTGTTCATGAGTCTCATGAACAGTATTTTTCAGCCTTACCACGATCGATTTGTCGTAGTCTTCATCGACAACATATTGATATACTCAACTACTGAGGAGGAGCATGCCTACCACTTGCGGGTTATATTGGATACACTCCAAGAGCACCAGTTTTATGGTAAGCTCTCGAAGTGTCAGTTCCGGATACGTGAGGTCCACTTCTTGGGACACATCATCTCTGAGGCGGGAGTTGCAGTGGATCCTGTGAAGATCGAGGCAGTACTAGCTTGGGATCCACTGAGGAGCGTGACGGAGGTGCGGAGTTTCTTAGGTTTGGCTGGATACTACCGAAGATTCATGCCAGAATTCTACAGAGTTGTGGCACCACTTTCATATTTGACGAAGAAGGGGAGACCCTTCATGTGGTCAGATAGATGTCAGCAAAGCTTCCATGAGCTGATACATAGATTGACCAGTGCACCCATCTTGAGGCTACCGGAGGAGGGAGTAGGGTACGTAGTCTACTGCGATGCATCAGGGACTGGACTCAGGTGTGTCCTGATGCAGGAGCAGGCAGTGATCGCCTATGGATCATGATAGTTGAGGCAGCATGAGCAGAACTATTCTACCCATGACCTGGAATTAGCAGCAGTAGTCTTCACTCTGAAGATGTGGCGGCACTATCTGATAGGCGAGCGCTTTACAGTCTATTCTGACCACCAAAGTCTCAAGTACATCTTCTCGCAGAAGGACCTAAACCTCATATAGCGGTGATGGCTCGAGTTCCTCCAGTACTATGACTTTAAGATAGTCTATATTCCTAGAAAGGGGAACGTAGTAGTCGATGCTCTCAGTAATAGGATGGGAATTCAGCTACTTGGAGAGGTGACAGAGAAGCTAACTGCGTTTTAGATATCCTTTGTGGATAGAGATGGAGCAGCCTTTCTACAGTCGCTCACAGTCACACCTCCACTTCTCCAGCGGGTCAGGGAGGCACAGCGTGGGGACGTTGACTGTGAGATGCGGCGTGCACAGATTTCTATAGGATAGACACCTGATGGATTCTCAGTAGGAGGAGAGCGCTTCGTCCTTTTCAGAGGGCGTACCACGGTACCAGCTACTTTACAGGAGGAGGTGCTGAGAGAGTTCCACACTTCCCCTTTAGTGGTACATCCAGTAGTGTCAAAGATGTACCAGGATCTCAGGCAAGAGCACTGGTGGCTGGGTATGAAGAAGGTTTGGTAGAGTTCGTTTCTCGATGCCTCACCTGCGAGCAGGTGATAGCGGAGCACCAGGTACCAGCAGGCTTGGTACAGCCCTTGGAGGTCCCGGAGTGGAAGTGGGATGGAATATCTATGGATTTCGTGACTGGACTTCCACGTACTTCTAGAGGTCACGACTCTATTTGGGTGATTGTCGGCCGACTCACCAAGTTGGACCACTTTTTACCCATCAGAGAGCAGGGCTTAGTGGAGATCTTGGGACGCCTCTACGTTCAGAAGATTGTACAGCTTCATGGTGTGCCATCATCTATCGTCTCCGATCGAGATGCTCGCTTTACTTCCCGGGTTTGGACGGGGTTGACGGAGGCATTCGGGACGTAGCTACGTTTGAGCACCGACTTTCACCCTCAGGCGGATGGTCAGATGGAGAGGACCATTCAGACTCTTGAGGACATGCTCTGTGCATGTGTCCTCGACTTTGGTCACAGCTAGGAGGATCACCTACCCTTGGTGGAGTTTGCGTACAACAACAGCTACCACTCCACCATCGGGATGGCACCATACGAGGCATTATACGGCCGACCTTGTAGGTCACCTCTGTGCTGGACAGACCCTAGGGAGTCAGCACTTGTGGGACCAGAGATGGTCCAGGCCACGACAGAGAAGGTCCAGGTTATCCAGCAGTAGATGAGGAAAGCTCAGAGCTGACAGAAGTCTTATGCTGACAGGAGGCGGAGACCACTAGAGTTCGAGGATCGAGACCACGTTTTCTTGTGGGTATCACCTTGACGTGGGTTATAGAGATTTGGTCGAGGCCGCAAGTTATCTCTGCACTTCATCAGACCTTTACAGGTTCTCGGCAGGATAGGCGAGGTGGATTATCGCCTGGCTCTACCACCTCAGTTGCACCGGGTGCAAGACGTCTTCCACGTATCTCAGCTGAGGAGATACATGCACGACCCGACGCAGATCATCGACCATGGGGATATGGACATTGATGACAGGGAGACTTTTGCGGAGATCCTGGTGGAGATCGAGGATCGACAGGAGCGGGTCCTATGTGGGTGGTCTATTCGGCTAGTGCGCATCAGGTGGCAGCACAGGAACCTCCAGGATAGCACTTGGGAGCGGGAGGCTCAGATGCGTGCTCAGTACCCTCATTTGTTCCCCTAGTTTTTTATGTATCTTTACAGGGACATAAATCCATGATGTGGGAGTAATGTAAAGACCTAAAAATTTCAAGGGAAATTTTTTCTTAATTTTCTTTTGAATTTTAAAAGTGCGTAGTTTCTAACGGCACCTGATTCCGAGGCCCGGTGTGCCCGGAATCAATTTTCGATATTTATCTCAGGTACGTTCAGTGAACGAACGAGCGGGTTTTTATAACTATTGAACTGATTCTTGGAATCAAAATCTGAGGGCACCGATGAAACTGTAGCATCGGTAATTTCTTAGGAACACCTTTTTGGAAGGATCATTTTCTCGAAAGGAGATGCTAAAAATGTGAGGAATAAAAATATAATTGTTTTACAATTTTATTTTTATTTCGTTACTAAGTGGTTTAAGTGTTATGTGAAATTAAGTTGTGTCACAACTTTATTTCTCTATACTATGTGATCCCAACATCTGGTTAGGATATTAGTGAGGTGGGTCCCACACGAGCCCCCACCTTTTCACTTTCCCCATAACCCCCTTAACTCTTCCCCTTTGAATCCCCTTATTTTAAATGATGTGACTTCCTTCTTCACATTAAATCATGCCAATGCTTAAATTAATTGAGAGTTATGCCTTTGAATTTTTAAAATTTAAATGCTTGGCATGTTATAATAAAATTAGAATAACTCTTACTTTATTTTGGGGGTTGTTTTGTTGTGTTGGAGATTTTGAGAGAGGGAGTGTTCCTTTCTCTGAAGAAGTTCATCATCCTCCTTGAAGAACATGAAAAACACTGATGCGCCTTCCTTCGTTCTTCTTTCCGCGTCAAAGGAAGGGAGACGGCGTTCCTCCTCGGATGATCTCTGTCAATGTGTACGGAGCCTCACCCCGCGACGTTGCTTTCCGCGACGCTCATCGATCGTCAACTCGTTATCGGAGTAGGGGATTGTTTTATGCTCGTGTTTATTCTTTTGGCATTCTTTGTTAAATATTTAGCCGCTTGCTATCAAATTTACAGGAGGAGGCTGGACCGCACAAACACGGACGACCCTCCTCCCCTTGGTTGTTGTTCTTCGTTATGTTTTGGAACGGAGACAACGTGGTGCTGTCGCACCGCGCGGGAATGAGGAAAACACGGCGAAGGAGCGCAGCGCCGTCACGCCGCACCATTGAGGGAGAAAGAGGCTGCGGCCGGAGCGGGGCCGCGGCGGAGGGGCGCGGCGCCGTCGCCCCATTCCAGAGCTTCTTGAAGGGCCGCGGCCACGGCCGTGCAAGGAGGGGCAGCCGGTAATCTGTCCGCTGGCGCAAGGAAGGGCGGGACCCGTGGGGGTCCCGCAGCAGCACACCAGCCGGCCGGCACGGCCGGCCGTCCAAGAAGACCGGGTGTCGTAACCCCCGGCGATAGGCGAGGCGGCCCCTCCATGTGGGGGTCGTCGTTTCACAATCAAGGGGGGCAGCGACCCCCCCCCCCCCCCCCCGCGCGTGCTTTCCGCTCGACCAAAATGGTCGAGGCGCTGGCCACGCGGGCCGCGCCCACGATGGACCGGGCCAGATGCGCTGGGACGGACCGCCCGCGCCGGGCCAGACCGCCCGCGCTGGGCCGGGCCACGCCAGCCAGGCCGGGCTGCGGCATAATGGGCCAGACCCGGACCCGGGTCGGGTCAAACCGTTTCGGTCCAACCCATGGGGTTTTTGGTCCGGGGCGGTCCGGGCCCAAACCCCCCTAAACTCGAACAGATTCGTTCAAACGCCCATAACATGGGCTACGGACCTCTGATCGGTGCACCGTCAGTTGCGATGCTATCCTTGGATCGAGACGGTCATTTACGTATATTACACTCAAGGTTTCGGAGAACTTTGGGTATGGCCGGGTTGGTTCGAACATGAAACCAATCGGGCCCTTGGAGCGGAAACGCTTATAACATGAGTTCCGGTCGTCTGATTGACATGCCGTCGACTTTGTTGGATTCCTATTAGTGAAATGGTTCTTTTGGATTATTTTTCTTGAGTTTTGGACGTTGTTGGAGTACGGTCGGGTTGGTTTTGACTTAAAAACCAACCGGGCCCCTCGAACGAAAAAAAGCCAATAACTCTCAGATCGGGCGTCCGATTGACGCGCCGTCTATCACATTGAGTTTCTTTTGTCGAGATGGAACATTGGGATACATCAACTCCGGACTACGTGTCGGTTGATGTATAGAACCCCTTGGCTCGTCGAGTGGACCCTCCCAGAATCGAGCATGCTGTGTGCGGGAACCCTAGAGCTGGCTGCGACTACGACGATGATGACGACTGTACTGGAATCCTCCGTGGGTTCGGCAGCGACGACGACCGTACTAAAATCCTCCGTGGGTTCGACGGCGATGACTACTGTTCTTGTATCATGTGTGGTTCCGGCAGTACTACTGTTCTTGTATCCTATGTGGGTCCGGCAGTATTTGACTATGTACTTGTATCCTACGTGGGTCCGGCAAAGTAGCTGGTCTTGTATCCTTTGTTGGTTTGACAGCTTAGCTGGTCTTGTATCCTATGTGGGTCTGACAGCTTAGATGAATCAGTGGCTACATCTGGTCGTCACTATCCTCTTACGAAGAAGTATACCTGTGTGAGCTGAGTCTTAGCTTTCAATCATTATCTTCGATATGATTGTTTTGCTTTCCTGTGTGGATTGGGTTGTGTTATCCTGTGTGGATTGGATTGTGCTATCCTGTGTGGACTAGATCGAATTTAGGCTCGAATGTTGGAGCCGAACTGGAATTGATGACTTAGGTATATGTATGGTCATATACCTAAGTAGAGTTGGTTGTTACTTCGTGATTGTATCTTTCCTTTGTGGATTATCCTTCGTGGATTCTGGGAGACCTTCGGGGGTCTCGGGGTCCCTACTGAGTAGCGTATACTCACCCCTACACGGGATATGCCCGAACTACGTTGTGTTGGAGGCAGACGACAGACAGCACTGATCGAGGTAGGAGCTCATGAGCTGGACAGTACCTGGAGGTGGATCACTGGACGAGACGTACACGGAGCGGACGGCTGGAGTTGAGGACCGAAGGAGACTATTTGTACCCACACTTCAGGTGGGATTTCCAGAGGACGTATCAGTGTTGCTGCTTTACTTTTCTGCTGTTGTACTCTCTTTTCAGTTGTACTTTACTTTTAGTTGGGTTTGTATTCTGGCCCATTTACTTTTCCAGCACTTACTTTTGCACTCAGTTTACTTAGTGTTTACTTCTTCTTGCATACTCTGTGGTGTTTGTTTTCTTACATTAATTCAATGTCTTCTGTTACATCTGGATTTATGCCTTTGGTGCTTGTCGCCAGCCCCTGGCCTATGGAAGGCGGGCTTGGGGTAGTCACGGCACGGGTCCCGAGGACGGGTCGTTACATTGGAAATTCACATAAAACTTAATTTTACCGCTTTTGTGAGTGGAATTTCGAAACTCCGAGAGACATGGTTAATATCAAGGAGTAAAATGTGGTTCAATAAGATAAAAATAATTTTTGATGAATAGTAACTTTTTACTTTTACTTACCACGATTAAAAGTAAATAGGGTAATTAAAGGTAAAAATGATATTAATATTACCTTAACACATGTCCAAATTCTATTGGACAAGTGTATCTCGGCCAAAAACAACCTTAGGAAAAAAATATTATCATTTAGGTCCACTTGGATTAGATTAGAACATTTATTATTATTTAATTCAAAGAAGAGTTAAAAGAGATAAAATCAAATTTTAATAACTAAAACATTTTTAATATATGATTATACATAAGATAAATTTGATTATAAATATTCATTATAAATCTAAAAATATTTCCTACATAAAGGTATTTTATTTATAATTTTTAGACATTAAATTATTTAATTTATTTATGACAAGATGATGATACAGTAATTACCTTATTGGTTAAATATTAAAATAATTGATATTATAAATACCAAAATAAATATAATTTGAGACTTTTAATGAATTCCACGAATTTTATAGCTTAATATGACATTTTAATATTGATTTAATTATTTTGTCTCGAAGTAATCATGCTATTGTGTTTTTCACAAAAATCAAATACCAAATTGTATCAAAATTGACATAAAAGAGTTTTAAAAACAAATATTATATTATTAATTGATATTAAATTCTTAAAAATATAAGGTTCAGCCAAAGGACTTATATCATGATAGGTGTATCATTAATGGACCACTTGGGGGTCTCTTGGATGTATATAGTAATTTTATTAACTATATAATATAAAAATAAAAATTGACATGGTAAATGTCAAACTAATAAACTAAGAGTTAAAACTAAAAGATAAGGTTAATATAGTGACCCAAACCTGTCTAAAACCTATTGGTTGAGTGGTTTTTGACTCATCCCCACCTTAGCATTTAAATAATCCACTTTGGAGCCATTAGAAACCGAATATGAATTTATTATAAAATAATATTTCTAGCTTTTCCAAAGGTGCCCCTCACCCCTCTTATAAAAGGGCACTTCCCATTCCCTCTAATTGACACCTTCAAAGCCTCTTGTCTCAGACAAAACCTGCCCAAATATCCTTCCAACTTCCCTCACTTCAACCTAGAGTCCTTTGTGTGATCATAAATCCAACCTAAGGATCCCTTTTGATCAAATCAAAAGGAAGAACCCGAAGAAGAGGTAATGATTTCACCACCCTCTTTCAAGTTCCTTTCTTCTTCAACTTCTTCTTTACTTGTTATTTACATTATAAAATAATAAATCCATTATCTTCTATATATTGTGATGTTATTATAAATATTTAACAACCAAATTCATTATTCTATCCATCCCTTGAATAACATGTCACCATATGTGCGTACGTACGGCCTACCGTCTCCACGTCGTGGTGTAATTGTTATTCAATATATTATTATTTAGATGGGTATAATAATGATGTGTAATTCATGTAAATAATAATTATAACATGATAATGATTCTGTATATATTATATACCATCCAATTATATATGATTTTAATATCAAAACAATGATATTATCGCTCGTGCGTACGTGCGGACTACCGTCTCCACAAACACGATGAGATTCATTACTCATCATATCCATACAAGTCTAATACCCATTTTATGATTAAAAATAATGTTTAATGACTTGATATAATTCTGTATATGAATAATATATAACCTATCCATAAAAAACATGACTTATGTAACAAAAAATATAAAAGAAAACGAGTAAGTTAACACCCAAAACGACGATAATACTAAGATATTATTAACAATGCAATGTTAAAAGATCATATATGATATCATATTAATGTATATTATTATTTTATAATTCAATAAAAATTATTTCACCATTATACAGGAGGCTAACCTACCCTCGACCAAGGAAAAAGTAGGGGTTTCTTATCTCAATTTTAATTCCGTGAGATTTCCATTGTTCACCACTTATTTATTGCATGTGGTGTGTGTACTGCCCATGTTTGTATTCATTGTGTAATATATTTTAATTTATGTATATTTAAATCATCATTTTATGATCCTTCATTCATGGGTGTATGTTTCATAAGTTACAAAATCGATAATGGAATTTGAAATTTCAATTTCCACTCATTCAGCTTTACGAATACTAAATTGATTATTTTACTCCAAGATTATGTGTGGAATCACTATTTATTTGCTTATGTCATAATTTCCACTCCCTTTTATGTGGATATACTTTTGATACACATAATAACTCCATTGATAAATTCTCAATTCATCGATATGAACTTGATAAGAGTAATTTTAACTCAATCTACATTTATTGAGTTAAACATCTAATTCGTTGGTGTTGTTTTTACAAGAATATGTGTGAATGTCCTTTGATTGTTTTACACTGAATATCCAATCATATTGAGTGTATTTATATTTTTCACACATAATTATGTCATTCATTTATCCTTAACCTAAGGATACGGCCTTTTTGAGAGATTTTATCTCAATTTACATTCCATTGAGACTCCTTTGTTGTTATACCCCAAATCACTTTTATATGGTGTATATAATGTACTTTGACATAGTATATCATCAATCCCTTTATTCTCATGATATTAAAAAGTTTTTATTACCTAAATTATTTGTATTCAAGTGTCTCTCTTTTGGTTAGGAACACTAACTAAAATATCATTTTAAATTTTTTTAAAGATTTATTATTCTAAATCATTCTCATTAATTTCCATGTTTTAAAAATGGTTTTAAGTATTTATTTATATGGACATTAAATTTTTCAAATCAAAATTCCTTTTAAAAGTTTCAAATTGGTATGGGACAATTTGATTCAAAAATCTATTTTAAATGTCTTCTTGACAAATAGTGTGACTTTTAAATGTTTTCAAGAAAAAGGGGATATTTCTCTCAATAGTTTGATGATTATTTTAATCTATGTAAATATCCTTCATTATTATTCATTGAGGTTAATCTGATACAATAAAATTTTCCATATTGTATCGAATGAGTTATGTTTGACTGTGGATGTGCTATTTTTATACCATTCATGATTTATGGTTAAAGTGTTGACATTTCGTATGCTAGTTTTAATAAAAATGTTTATGTTATGTTTCAAACTTTTTATATGAGGAATTCATTGGACTTAGTAAGTGACGGGTGGAGCCCGTTGTAGCTCCTCGATGCATCGGTAGGTCTCATGAGACAAACTAGTGTCATAGAACAAGGCCTTGAAAAAATATTATTTGTAGTCTTGTCATAAGGCCTTGACTATGTGGTTATGATAGTCTGGCATTATGCATTCCATCATTATGAAAGTGGTTTTTGATATTGCATGTGATTATTCGACTAGTAGAATATCCATGTGAATAAGTAAATGGAATTATTTCATTTTATTCCTGCCATATTATGTTGAAGTTCAAGTTTAAAAGGCTTCTGTTTTAGTTATACATTGCCTTAAATGTTTATGTTTATTTATGAAAGTTTCCACTATATTGTTATCCTTACTGAGTATATGAGCTCACCCCTTTCAATGTTTTATTTTTCCCAGGATGTGAAGAAGTAATTTATGAATGACCTGCAGGAATAATATAAGGGGATATGAAGACAATATGTTGTTGTAGTTTTTTTTACTTTATTATGTAATGTAAACTTTATGAATGTATCTAGTGTTTCCAAGGCTACTAAACTAATCGGTCATTCTAGACTTGATCCTTTGTGATCATGCCAATGTTATGAAATAATGCACCGACTTTGGGTAACTAGGGTCGGGGCGTTACCATTGGTATCAGAGGAAGTTTAGTACAAACCTTGGAAACTAGATTTAGATAAACTCTGATTAGAGCACATAGCCCTAAGATAGACTTTGAGGATTAGTATAGAGGAACATCCTAGAATTTTTGTATTGTATAGATTTTGTGAGTTTTCCAAGCAATACATCCCTGTCTGGATACGAGCAGGTAGATGTGGCTCTAGCACAGATGTACCTAGGGTTAAAACCTGAAAACACCACTTTGAGCTAGACTCGAATGGGAACTGGTGCACGACAACAGGTCTTGCTGCACTCTTGGTTACGATACTCTCGGGGGATATGCTTAGGATAATTTTAATTTTCTTTACAAACCAATTTGAAGTATTTAACCTTGGTTAATCCTAAGGTGTTTCAAATTTAGAATATGGTGTCATGATATTCTCTAAATGATTTTATGACTACTGTTACTCACACAATGCTTTCTGGTTTTAGTCAATGGCTGGAGTCCAAGGAAGTCATAGTAACTTTTAGAACAATGTACAAGGTGGGAATGGTGGTGGAAATGAGCAAGAAAATGGAATGTTGATATGCGTAAAAGATATCGTGTTCATGGTAAATCATTTTTCCAAAAATATGATCAACAATATATATATTAACCAACTTTGGGACTCAATAAAGAAGAGAAAGGTGATGAATGATAAGAGCTCTAGTAGTGGAGACCATGGAGAAAACAATCCTAAATTTCCATCATACAGGAAATGTGGAAGGAGACACCCAGGAAAGTGTCTCAACGGAACAAAGAAATGAATAACGTGTGGGAAAGAAGGACATAAAGTGAAAAATTACCGAGGAAAAATGAAGAGTACTATGGAAGAAAATAAAAATGGTCCCAAGAATCCATTTATAGTCATTTTCCGTAAATGTAGGGGACCTGGCCATTACCCGAGTGAATGCCCTATTCTATAGGATATTTTCTTGGTCAAAGAAGAAGCTATGTGGAAATAAATGGTTGGATAAATGTTTAAAAGTATTAGTGCTCCTTGTTGATGGGATTACATTGGAATAATTTTCTCTTGTATTTGTAACCCTGCAGTTTTCCATGTGAGAATGATATTTGAGGAAAACTTATCTTTTCCCTTGTGGATATAGTTATAAAGAACCATTTGGTTTTATATTATCATTGGGTTTAAGGAAATTACAAGTTATCATATTTTGGGATGAAAATGCAAGGTATGAAATAACATTTCTGGTTAAAATTATGTTATGGTTATTTTGAAGAATTTTTCTCATTTTGGTAATGTTATAAAATATAGTTTTTGAAAAAGGACAACACGTAGATCATGTGACAACCCATCGCGTCGGACAAAGCTGTGGGAATCGAACCCACAACCAAAGTGCAATTGGGATTTATCGCCTACCACTGGAATACACAAAGTCCCTGGTTAGTGTGACTAATTATTTTTAGTTAAGTGATTTTATTGATCAATAATAAGTTTATTTGGGTTCTTATGTCTTATCAAATTAATATCCTTAGTATAGGAAAATGACTTTGTGATTAAGTGATAAATGTTATTTTGGAAGATGTTCGCTTTGTTGGGAACACTATATGCCCAAGGAAAATAGAATACTATGGGATTTTATTTGAGGAGTAATGGTGGATCTTTATCTACATTTTTATTGTGGATTTATAGTGATTTGGGTTATTTATGGAAATGATTAACCTATAATAGAGAATATGTGATTAGGTTAATTACTTTTAAGTATGTGACTTTAAGAGTAGTTGATGTCATTTGAAGATACAATTTAACGTGGAAGACTACATAACCAAATTCTTCTAAGTTTTGGGTTTCAATATTAGTTTGGATTATATTGATGGATTTTAAGGACAATTGTTTATTGAATGGTATTTATTTAACTTTGGGGTATTGTTTGTTTAATTTTAGATATTAAGATTAGTGTTTGTTTCTCTAAAGGAATATCCTTTTGGGGGATCATCAGATCTTGTACTAACCGTTTTGGTTTTGATTAATCTCTAAAGACAAGGTAAATATATAGTTTATCCTTCGTGGATCATGTGATTCTATAGAAGTTTATTCTATCTCTTCCAGTGTGACCAAGTCTTCTTGAATAATCATTGTTTAAAAAATTGAGTTAGTGGTGGAAATTTATTAAATAATGAAACTCTACATAAAAAGTAACTATATCTCTTTATTTTCTTATTCAATATCATAAATGAATTACTCATCTTTATGTAATGTAACTTAAAAAAAATGTATTGTCCGTATACTTTTCCTACTGGGAAACTAATGACAGTTTGTCCCATACCAAGTTTGTGGCTTTCTTATTGTTAAATTTCTCCTGATCATGTTTTCTATCCCTCTCCATAAGAACTTGACACTTAGTTTATCTTCCATATCCATGTTTTCCTACATGTAATCCTAGTATGAGTTGTCTTGGGTAACCTTTGTACTTCTCTTTCTTTCTTTTAAGGTGATAGTTTTATTGACTCTTTTTCCGATGTGGGAATTTCCATTATATTCCCAAGCCCAATTTTAAAAAATTTTAGGATGAAATTATTTGAAGGAGGGGAGAATGTAAAACCCTAAGATTCCATGGTACACTTGTCTTTGAATAATACAGTAGGGTGTGTTGTACACAACTTCGAGTTCTAACACACACCACAACCAATCAAACTAGACGTTATGAATAGTAATACCCACTTTTTGAAATTTTATAAATTTTATCTTTTAAAATGGACTTCATTTTTGGATTCGGAATATCGAAATTAGCTTAGGGTTAATTTTTGGTATTTTTCTGAAAACATTCAATTTTTGATGAATAGTGAAAAAACACTAAGTTATAGTTTAAAACCAAATTTTTATTTAAATAATTATTTATTTTATTTAAATTTAATTGAGGTCAAAATAGATACATAATACTTATATAAGTTCAATGTAATTCATTGGAGTTAGTTTAGAATAATTTTAGATATATAAAAAATTTATGGAACTTTTCACCGTCTTTTACCCACCTCCTAGGAGAATTTGGAAATTCACATAAAACCTAATTTTACAGCTTCTGTGAGTGGAATTTCAAAAATCCGAGAGACATGGTTAATATCATGGAGTAAAATGTGGTTCAATAAGATAAAAATAATTTTTTATGAATAGTAACTTTTTACTTTTATTTACCACGGTTAAAAGTAAATAGGGTAATTAAGGGTAAAAATGATATTAATATTACCCTAACACATGTCCTAATTCTATTGGACAAGTTTATCTCGACCAAAAACAACCTTAGGAATAAAATATTATCATTTAGGTCCACTTGGATTAGATTAGGACATTTATTATTATTTAATTCAAAGAAGAGTTAAAAGAGATAAAATCAAATTTTAATAACTAAAACATTTTTAATATAGGATTATACATAATATAAATTTGATTATAAATATTCATTATAAATATAAAAATATTTCCTACATAATGGTATTTTATTTATAATTTTTATACATTAAAGTATTTAATTTATTTATGAAACAATGTTGATGCAGTAATTACCTTATTAGTGAAATATTTAAATAATTGATATTATAAATACCCAAATAAATATAATTTGAGACTTTTAATGAATTCCACAAATTTTATAGCTTAATATGACATGTTAATATTGATTTAATTATGCTTTTTCGAAGTAATCATTATTTTATGATTTTCACAAAAATCAAATATCAAATAGTGTCAAAATTGACATAAAAGAGTTTTTAAAACAAATATTATATTATTAATTGATATTAAATTCCTAAAAATATAAGGTTCGGTAAAAGGACTTATATAATGATATTTGTATCATAAATGGACCACTATGGGGTCTCTTGGATGTATATAGTGTGTTTATTAACTATATAATATAAAAATACAAAGTGACATGGTAAATGTCAAACTGATTAACTAAGAGTTAAAACTAAAAGATAAGGTTAATATAGTGCCCCAAACCTCTCTAAAACCTATTTTTTGAGTGGTTTTATACCCATCACCACCTTAACCTTTAAATAATACACTTTTGAGCCATTATAAACCGAATATGAATTTATTATAAAATAATATTTCTAGCTTTTCCAAAGGTGCCCTTCACCCCTCTTATAAAAGGGCACTTCCCCTTCCCCCTAATTGAAACCTTAAAAACCTTTTGGATCATCCAAACCCTGCCCCAATATCCTCCCAACTTCCCAAAATTAAACCTGTAGTCCTTATTTTGATCATAAATCCAACCTAAGGAGCCCTTTTGATCAAATCAAAAGGAACAACCGGAAGAAGAGGTAATTATTTCCTCACCCTCTTTCAAGTTCCTTTCTTATTCAACTTCTTCTTTCCTTGTTATTTCCATTATAAAATAATAAATCCAGTATATTCTATATACTGTGATGTTATTATAAATATGTAGCAACCAAATTCATTATTCTATCCATCCCTTGAATAACATGTCACCATACGTGCGTACGTACGGCCTACCGTCTCCACGTCGTGGTGTAATTGTTATTCAATATATTATTATTTATATGGGTATAATAATGATGTGTAATTCATGTAAATAATAAGTATAACATGATAATTATTCTGTATATATGATATACCATCCAATTATATATGATTTTAATATCAAAAGAATGATGTTATCGCTCATGCGTACGTACGGACTACCATCTCCACGAACGTGATGAGATTCATTCCTCATCGTATCCATACAAGTCTAATACTAATTTTAGGATTAAAAATAATGTTTAATGACTTGATATAATTCTGTATATGAATAAGATTCAACCTATCCATAACAAACATGACTTATGTAACAAAACATATAAAATAAAACGAGTAAGTTAACACCCGAAACGACGATAATACTAAGATATTATTAAAAATGAAATGTTAAAAGATCATATATGATATAATATTAATATATATTATTCTTGTATAATTAAATAACAATTATTTCACCATTATACAGGAGTATAACCTACCCTCGACCAAGGAAAGAGTACAAAGTAAGGGGTTTCTAATCTCACTTTTAATTCTGTGAGATTTCCATTGTTCACCACTTATTTATTGCATGTTGGGTGTGTACTTCCCATGTTTGTATTCATTGTGTAATATATTTTAATTTATGGATATTTACATCATCATTTTATGATCCTTCATTCATGGGTGTATGTTTCATAAGTTACCAAATCGATAAGGGAATTTGAAATTTCAATTTCCACTCATTCGGCTTTACGAATACTTCATTGATTATTTTACTCCAAGATTATGTGTGGAATCACTATTTATTTTCTTATTTCATAATTTCCACTCCCATTTCCTTTGATATACTTTTTATACACATAATCACTCCATTGATAAATTCTCAAGTCATCGATATGAACTTGATAAGAGTAATTTTAACTCAATCTCCATTTATTGAGTTAAACATATAATTCATTGGTGTTATTTTTACAGGAATATGTGTGAATGTAATTTGATTGTTTTACACTGAATATACAATCATATTGAGTGTATTTATATTTTTCAGACATATTATTTCGTTCATTTATCCTTAACTTAAGGATACGGCCTTTATGAGAGATTTCGTCTCAATTTACATTCCATTGAGATTCCTTTGTTGTTATACACCAAATCACATTTATATGGTGTATATAATGTACTTTGACATAGTATATCATGAATTCCTTTATTCTCATGATATTACAAAGTTTTTATTACCTCAATTATTTGTATTCAAGTGTCTCTCTTTTGGTAAAGAACTCTAACTAAAATATCATTTTAAAATGTTTTAAAGATTTATTATTCAAAATATTTCTCATTAATGTCCATGTTTTAAAATTGGTTTTAAGGATTTATTTATATGGACATTAAAGTTTTAAAATAAAAATTACTTTTAAAAGTTTCAAAGTGGTATGGGACACTTTGATTCAAAAATCTATTTTAAGTGGCTTCTTGACAAATAGTGTGACTTTTAAATGTTTTCAAGAAAAAGGGGGATATTTCTCTTAATAGTTTGATGATTATTTTAATCTATGTAAATATCCTTAATTATTCTCTATTGAGGTTAATATGATACAATACAATCTTCCATATTGTATCGAATGAGTTATGTTTGACTGTGGATGTGCTATTTTTATACCATTCATGGTTTTTGGTTAAAGTATTGACATTTCGTATGATAGTTTTAATACGAATGTTTATGTTATGTTTCAATATTTTCATATGAGGAATTCATTGGACTTAGTAAGTGATCGGTGGAGCCCGCTATAGCTCCTCAATGCATCGGTAGGTCTCATGAGACAAACTAGTGTCTTGGCACAAGGCCTTGACTATGTGGTTATGATAGTCTGGAATTATGCATTCCATCATTATGAAAGTGGTTTTTTATATTTCATGTGATTATTCGACTAGTAAAATATCCATGTGAATAAGTAAATGGAATTATTTCATTTTATTTCTGCCATATGATGTTGAAGTTCAAGTTTAAAAGACTTTTGTTTTAGTTATACATTGCCTTAAATGTTTATGCTTATTTATGAAAGTGTCTCTATATTTTTATCCTTACTGAACATATGAGCTCACCCCTTTCAATGTTTTATTTTTCCCAAGATGTGAAGAAGTAATTTATGAATCACCTGCAAGGATAATATAAGGGGATATGAAGACAATATGTTTTTGTAGTTTTTTTTTACTTTATGATGTAATGTGAACTTTATGAATGTATCCAGTGTTTCCAAGGCTACTAAACTAATCGGTCTTTGGAGACATGATCCTTTGTGATCATGCCAAAGTTATGTAATAATACACCAACTTTGGGTAACTAGGGTCAGGGCGTTACACTTCTCATAGGTATATATATATATATATATATATATACAAATCAATTTTGGGGATGTTGTCACAACATTACATGTAAATATAGACTTTTATATTGATAATAAGAATATTATTTTGATTATTAATATTACAATTATAATACATATATGTATATATATACATATGTATATAAATGTGAAAATTTATATCTATTCACCTGAGTGCTTGAATTTTACAAGTAAATTATCTAACATACACATTTTTTACATGGATTGAAATGGTTTTAGATTCAAGGCTAACATAATTCATTTAATAGGAGTTTTGATGTTATAAATTTTCAATGTAGTATTGATAATATCACTACTCATTTTTTTTGTAAAGTACCCCTCAACTCATTTTCATGAGTAGGTCAAAACAACACCCTTCATTGAGTAATTTGAATATCCTAAGATGAAAAAATTAAAAAAATATATAATTTTTGAATTAGTATTCATGTTTTAGTTGGAGGATTAACTGAGTGGTAAAAACTCCCCATAATATTTCATCAAACCTAGGTTCAAATCTAGCCATGAAAAATTTTCTGAGGGTATTGTTGTAGTATTATAGTGGGGTACTATAGTTGTTGTACTATTCACCTTAAATTTGATTTTTGTCCACAAATACGGGCCTTTGGGCCACAAGGCCTTTAGGATACCACCGACATTGAAGTCGTAGGTCCCATTGGCCATAGACTATTTCCATTGACTTCATTATGGAGTAGTAAATAATTAGTGGAGATAAGAAGATGCAAAGGTAGGATTGAATGACAATCAGAAATTCAGCCTCATTCATGGAGTGACTACCATACACCAGTTTATAACCCTAGGTAGGCTAGGTAGTTATAGCGAACCAAAAATTTGAACTTATGAATAAAGGTTGGGTAATGAATACAGGAGATATAGGAGGGGATTTTTTAGTATGGGATCTTAGGCATTGGGCATGTGGTTCATATACTAGGCCTATGTGTCATTGAGCCAAAGGGATACACATGGCCTTTTGTTATTGGGATTTTTATCCACGTCAGGTCTCCATCTCAACCCATTTAAAAATGGGATTATCAATAAGTTAAAATAAATAAAATCAAAAACCATTAGTATATTTCATGCCTGAGTATGATTGTAGATTATTTTCCAATTTCTATGATGATCATGACATGCAAGGATCTTCCAGTTGAACAATCGATTATGGGTACAATTAATCAAAATTTTATTGGTCAATGATTTAAAATAATATGAGGGTTTGATTATGTTAATAACAAACATTATCAATAAATAATATTTAGTGAGTTTTTTTGGGTCACAAAATGATTTTATGGGAAATAAAATGGTTAATTTGAACTACAGATAAATATGTGGGTATGATACTTTTATCAACCTTATATTGAAATTAAAAACCTTCCTAATACATGAATCTATCTTGACATAGTATTGATTTTTTACATTTATTGACTAATGATTTTAAAGTTTTCGATTTTGTGATTTGAGGTACACTATCTACATGTAAATCATGTTATTATGCAATAATACACTTGGAGTGTAGATTTAGATTAGTAGGAAATTATTTAATTATTTATGGTGTAACTATGATTAGATTATTGAAAAGTAAATTACACTAGATTAATGTTTTATAGATTATCTTATTTGATAATAAAGGTTAACTTGGAGATCAATATTCTATGATATATTTGTTGTGATGATGATATAGATCACTTTTGATGATTATATTTATATAAATATATGTAGAAGTTTCATCTTGGGTGTAGTATTGTTCTATGAAAACTAGTGTGGGTACCTTGAACATGTGATAACTGAGATATGAAAGATAATTATGATGTATAAATATGATGATGGCATTTTTTGAAAGGAAAATATGATTATTAATAATTTTTACATATATATTATATGAATTTCATATATTATTATCCCAATTATGGGTGTGAATATTATGTGAGATACTTAACATTATAATGTATTATTTCATTATCATTTAGTAATAAGGATCACTATGTATCCCCCACCTATTGGTGGATTTCCTATGTAAAACCCGACATAAACTTATCAATTGGGATAGTGTGATGGAAAACTAATCATATTACTAACTCCCCTACATATGGATGTAGTTATGATGTGTAAGTGTGGTTGATATTATCAAGAGGTGGGATGAGGTTAATACCTTTTATGATGCATTGATGTTATTGATGTGGTCATTGGAAGAAGGAAATTAGAGTGATGTTCTTCATGA
Source organism: Viscum album (assembly GCA_963277665.1). NCBI lineage: Eukaryota > Viridiplantae > Streptophyta > Magnoliopsida > Santalales > Viscaceae > Viscum > Viscum album. Next base: position 1,814,263,492 of record OY728148.1, read on the forward strand.
TATGAGTCATTGGGACTTTAGTGATTTGGTTGGATTTTGGGGGAACTTAAATATTTATATGGTGGGTGTCCAACTATATATACAATTTTATTTAGTGAGTGATGATTTTTGTGATCTCTGAAATAAAATAATCCAATAAAATGGATTAATTGATAATTGAATATAGATTAATTGAATAATGAACACTTATTCATTGAATCTGAGGAGGCTCAAGGATAGAATAACTCACTAGTTGATTTTTAAACAAATTTACCCTTTTGTGATTTTGATCAAATAGTATGTAACTATATATTATGATTTTATCTCATTAATCATTATACATGCACAATATTGAGTTATTTTCTCATCCAAAGGTGATTAAATACATATTATGTGGATATAATAATCAATGCCTCTACATATATGGTTCTAGGGTCATCTTGGTGGAGTTTTTATGTGGAATTAGCTCATTGATTGAGGATGATTGTAAGAGATTTCTATATCTAGGGGATTTTTTTGTGTACAACTGAGGTATATGAGTTGATGAAATTTCATTTTACTATTTGGAATCTATATTTGTTATATCATAATTATATATTCCTGGTATTTTTATAATGTTGTAATAAATTAATATATTATATGTTATTATGATATTATTTGATGATGAATTCCTTATTTCTCATGGATTTGTTTTTTGTATCATTTAGAGTCTTTCACTATGTTATTATAGGGTAATGACTCCCATTTGTGATATTTATTCACTCAATGTTAGTTTCTAGTCAGTGGCCTATTAGATGCATGATTTGGGGGTCATACATAGTTTCATTTTTGTCCTAGGTGACGTTTCAATGAAATCAGGTTTTTAAAGACTGTTATACATGGGAGTATGTGTCTTGATTTGGTATTTTTCCTAGAATTATGGAGTTTAAAGAGGAAGTATTATGTTTTTTAAGATATGGTTTGAGGTTTTAGAATTTATTTGGGGTTTGGGTAGGCTAAATAGAGGTTTCAATTACAACATTTTTTAGCAGATGACACCAAGTACCAAGTTGGTGCTCACCTGGTACTCAGTGAGAGGGATAGTAGAGAGGTGAACCTTGGGGTTCCACCATGTACCTAGTGGATCCATTTCACATACCTTGTGGTATTAGTTTGGTTCTTCACTTGAGTAAAGGTATTATGTAAATTCCAACTCCTTTTACAATAAAATTGGGTTTCACTTAGTCTATTCTCATCATGGATTAATAAGAGGCACTTCCTTGGAGTTACATGGGTTCTTATCCTCCCTAAATCACAATCAAGGATATGTGATACAAGGGTTATTTATTATAAAGAATCAAAGGTCATCCTCTCCTCTTATCTGCTTTATAATTAATATCCTTTACTATTTATCTGATGTTAAATTTTCTAGTGATTCAATGTTTTTATTTCACTAACGTATGGTGAGATAAAAACTTGTCAAAGGGATTTCCCTTATTTTTTTGAAGAAGGACATGATGGATCTTTTTCATTCCATTTATCTCTATTTTAATAGGTATTATCTAAAGTAAAATTCATTCTTGTTTGTTCTTGTTTTTAGGGTATAATTTTTTTATAAATTGGTGGTTTTAGTTGGGGATTTTTTTATCATGATAATGAATGGATTTATTGAGTTATTCTCCAAATTTTCATTAGGTTCAATGGTTAGTCATTTATGGTGATATTTTAATATTTTTTGAATGATATATAAGTTATTTTTGGAGATTTTTGGTTGAAATTTTACTATTCCTTGAGGATTGAATTATATTAAATATCACATATGATTAAGGTAGGATTTGTTAAACCTTTGGTGAACATCTTATCTATGCCTGGGACATGCTTACAAAGGGTTTTTTCCAATTTTACTAATAAATTATATATATTATTTCATAATTATGGATTAATTTTTCCACGTTATTTTAATATGTAAAGTGGAAGAAATTTATTAGAATTTTGAAGGGATGTGATAAAATGGTCTTGAATCAATTTCTTAACTGAATGAATCATAATTTTATTAAAAAATATGTTTTTATAAAGTTCTAATTATTAAAATCTTCCTTGTATACATTGAGTAATATAAAAATATTTGAACTAGTTTATTTTAAATTAATCTACTAGTTTATTTGTTGTACAAAAAAACTTCTTACATTGAAATCCAAAATTATTCCCCATTATAAATAAAGAACTATTTTTAAAAATAATTAAGTGTGACTATTTTTAAAAATAATTAAGTGTGACTTTTTTGACATTATAATAGTTAATAATAATGTTTTTTCCAATTAAGAATGTGACTATCTATTTAATTTTACCCTTTAACTAGTAAATTAGAAGGTTTAAATCCTTAATTTATATTCAAGATTTCTCTTGGAAATAGTCCAATTTATAAAAAGGGATTTAAATATAAAAAATATTTTTTTTAAGGTATTTAATTTTGAATAAATGTTTAAAATAAACTATTAACCATGTTTTAACCTCTTTGGGGTTATCATTAGTGGGATTGGTTTCTGAAAAAATTTAGAATTAACCATTTACTTGGTTTATCCCTATTACATACTTGTGACCACTTGTTTACACATAGTTCCTTCTTTGGAAAGGAGTCACTATAATGTAAAACTTCTATTATTCCATATATTATGTCTGATACTTATAAATCTCTTTTCATGATTAGTTCCTTATGGCGTTTTTTATTTGTATCTTGTATAATTTTTTGGAATTCATGATATAACATATTTGGAATACATATATATGAAGTTGTGTAAATATACAATTTGAAAACATTATATGTTGATAATATAACTAATACATAATAGAGAATCATGTATACTATTCTTTTTTATAATCACAATGATTGTTAAATTAGACTTGCAATTAAAGAATGATTGTTACTTGATGTATTTATAGCATGATGGAAGGGGTATGTGTACAAATTTTCTTGTTATATAAATTATAAGTAAGTATGAACACCATTAATTTCTATTGTTTAATTTTACTAGTGTTTCACCTTTTCTAGTGTGTACACATTCCCCTATTCCATGGGATGGTATTTAGCTTTAACTATTGCATACACCTCCCCCTTTCATAGAACGTGGGGTTCCCATGACTAACATGGCCCAAGTACCTCATGTAATGTAACATCCCAAAATACTATCAACAACAACTCCGTTATTATAATTATTTCATATATTATAAATCACATAAAATTATATTGAGAAAAGAATAAAAACATTATAAATGAATAATGAATGAAATAAAAGGCATTTATAAAAATTAAAGAATCCATACTGATGGAATAGTAACTTGAACATTAGATTATTAACAAGACCATTAAGAATAGTAAAGAGACCAATATAATAGTAAAATACCATATGAATGTATAAATTAAATTTAGGAATCGTATAAATGGAAAATTATATAATTACATCATAGTATAAGTAAATAAATGTTTTAAAAATTATAAATTAAGTATTGGTGTTTTATGAAACAAAAATATTAATTTAAAATTAATATAATGATTTCAAAGGAACTTTATTTTCATAAAATTACATGATAAATTAAAATTTTGTTTTCCTATGATTATAGGATAATTTTATGAGACATTAACTAATTTTTCAAAGTGCTATAAAATGAGTTATAATTCTGAAATTGGCTTTCTTCAAATAAATGATGATATAATTTAAAAAATTAAATTTCTCATATTTATAAAATTATTTTCATAAAATTTTGTCCTTTTTTAAATTATACACATCAAAAAATGTTAAGGGTGAATTTTTTGGTTTTTTCTAAAATAGTTGAATTTTGTGAATAGTAAAATGCAGTAATTTACAGTATATGGTAACTACAATAATTACAGAGTCATGGATGATGTATGGTTATTGTAAGAATCATTGGTTTGAACTCAAATGAACTAGTTACTATATTTGTTAAAAATTATACTTATTTTATATATTATTCAGGAAAAATAAAAAAAATGAATAAAATAATCCAAAAATGTTGTTATCCCCCACTATAAATACCACCCTTCATCACCTATTCTCATCACACCATCTAAGACATAGAGCATGCTTACATTCTAGAAAATTCCTCTCCCAAATATCTTTCTCCCAACTAGGATCCATTGGTCTCAAGAAAAGACCAAACCCAATTTCCATAACTATTTTATCAAGGAGAATAAGTTCAAGAAGACATTAAGTACAATTAAAAACACTTTCAAACATAAGGTAAGGGATTTTTTGTGAACCTACATTTCTTATTTTGGTTGAATTTTATCTCTCTCTTTACACTAATATAATTATTATTTATTCTTATGTACTCTTCCTAAAATATCTATGTATGCTTCAAACATATGTACCTAGCTCAATTATTCTTTCTTTATGGGGAAATATGTTTTTTTTACGGTTCACATTTCAATTCCTCCCGATAAACAAGATTGATTAAAGGGATGTTTTCAACTTCATACCCATTTTCAAGTACCATAAATAATATATTTTAAGATACCATTATTCTTCTAAAATCAATAATTTTATCATGAAAATATATCGTGGATCATTTCCAATTTTATGTGAAATATTATTCCTTTCCACATTAAATGCACTTAAATATTTTCCTTAAACTGTAATAAAATGTCTCATTTATAATGCTTCTTAAATACTCTCTTTACATTTTTTCACTTCATTTTGGCATCACTTATGAAGATTTATGTCTATTTTTCATTAAAAAATTATATATATCATTTAAATCATTTATTTCATGGACTTATTTATGATACTTCAATTTTTTATGCATTGTGACATGATTATAATGCCCATTTCATTCCATGGGAAACCATAATATTTATTCCTTAAGTTTGATTCTTCATGTGGAACATATATGCATGTACATGTTAGGATGGGTGCACCCATATAGTTATCCATTGAATAGGGTAATGATTAGTCTCATGAGACGTCATATTGGTAAAGGGGGTAAAAAAGATTCCTTTATGGAACTTTTTCTGCTATGTGAATTGGTCTTGGAAGTGATTCTTGACTCATGATCCTCCATGTGAAATGGTCCTGGAAGTTATCCTTGACTCATTCTCCTCTGTCTAAAATGGTATTGGTAGTTATCCTTGACTCATGTTTATGTTATGTTGTATAATGTTTCCACATTCCTATGATGGTATGATTACCTGATACCATGTTCTACATGTTATGCTTCTATATATTTATTCATGCTCTATGACTTTTTATGTCATCATCTTAGGCCTTATAACCCATGTGCTATGATTTATTTCTATGTTTATTCTCCTATATTTCATTTTAGCTCTTACCTTTTTTCATGTATTTCCAAGGTTATCCTATGAATATATAAGGTCCAAAAGAATATTATGAGCTATTTATAGAGACTAAATAAAATATTTTTATTTATTTTGGATTCTTTCTTTCTAATTATGTATTTAATAATCCAAAACATAAAACTTTATAGTACTTGTCTTATAGTTTATGGTTAATTATACCTAAATATCATGTAATAATATCTTTAAAAGTATATTGTAACACCCCAACCCTATAATCCCATTGTCGGTGCATTATTTTAATACATTGGCATGATTATAAGGAATCAAGTCCTAAAGGACATATCAATTTAGTAGTCTTGGAAAATAGATTTCATACATGAGCCATTCATTACAATTCAAAACATAATATTCTACATATTCCCTTTATTTAGAATGTCATTAGTCTTCTAACTTAATAATGAATATCAATCATAAAACACTTCTTAGCATCCTGTGAAAAATAAATCATATAGAAGAGGTGAGCTCAGATGCTCGATAATGTTAAACAATATATTGGGAGCTATTATAAATAACCATAAACATTAAAGAAAGTATAAAACTAAAACGAAAGCCTTTTAAAAATAAAATTGAATATAATATTGAAATTATAAATCAAATAATTCCATATAAACATTCATATGGATATTCTAAAAGTATAATAATCACATTTAATATCAATAACTAATCTCATAATGAAGAAATGCATAATACCATACATCATAACCATACCTTCAAGGCCTCATGCCAAGACCGTTACCATACCATAAAATCCTTGTGCCAAGACACTAATTTTTCTCATGAGACCTACTGATGCATTGATGGAATATAAAGGTCCTCACTCATCACTTAAAAGGTTCAATGTATTCCTCTTATGAAAAGGGTGAAACCTATCACAAACATTTGTATCGAATATAGCATACAAAATGTTAATACATTAACCATAAACTAGGATTGGTATAAAAATAGAACATCCAAAATAAAATATATCAAAAACACCAAAAATTTACCCATAAAAATTTTTATATACCACATATAAATAAGAATTTTATTTTTTAAAATTGAATATATAAAAGTTTCAAATATTGAATTCATAATGGGTGCTCCATCAAAAGGTGTAAAAACTACTTTTTTTTAAACTACTTATTTTATCCAAAAAAAAATGAATTTGTTCTTATATTATGTCTAAGAAACATATAAGATGAATGTTTAAAATTATAGGAAATATATAAAATTTAAAATGTGGTTAATACTATTCATAACCTCTAATTTAACAGCTGGGTTATACATCATATTTAATAATAATATTTTATAATATACTATTGTTCGGTAAAACTAGGTCTTGCGTGTAACATAGGTAAACTCATTTTTGTGAGTAGCATAAGAATAATATGGTGTTTCATAAAAATAAATAAACAAATAAAATTAAATTTATTCTAAAATGAAAATATTTTAAAGTCTTTGGGTGTTACATTCTTTCCTCCTCCAATAAATTGAACCCTAGCAATTTGAACTCGGAATTGAAAACTACAGGTTAGACTTTTAAAAAATATCTTTATTGAAATCCCACGTCGGAAAATGGATTAATGAGACCACAATTTTAAAATAAATAATGGGAAGTATGAAGCTTACTAGAGATAATGAATACTAGGGTTTCACGTAGGAAAACATGAAAATGAAAGAAAATATACCCATCTAGTTATGATGGAGAGTGATAGAAAACATTATTTGGATAAAGATAACAACCAGAAAGCTATAAATCTATGATGATCTAAAGGGCCATTTTATTCATTTCAAAAGAATTTAATAGGAATGTTTTTTTGTTTTATTATTATTTTCCCAGTGCTGAAGAATATATTTTCTTCATACACTAAGGACATAAGGAATCATACTAAATTGAATTGTAGAGTTTCAACCTTTAACTAATTCCTACAAAAAAACTCATCTTTCCCTTTAAAAGATAATAAAACTCAATAATATTTTATTTATCATAATAATATAAGGTTAAAAATATAAACATATACAATTTAAATAAATAAAACTTTGTTATACTAACTAAGAACATCATGTAGGCCAGTGGTAGGCGATAAAGCCTTATCGCACTTTGGTTGTGGCTTTGATTCTCGCAGCCTTGTCCGACAGGACGAGTTGTCTCCCAACCTACGGGATGTCATTTTTCTAAAACTATATTATTACAAAATTCCATAAATAATCATAATAAATTTTTTAACCATAAACAATAATATCCAATATCCAATTTAATTCATTTCAACCTTTAATCTTAACCAAAATACTTCTGCCCAAACTCACAGTCCAAAAAATTATAAGGAAGGTCACATGAGATAATGAAGATTTTTTTTGTCACATAAAAATCATTTGAATACCTTCATTATGTATTCTCTTAAAACATAGTAATACTTTGAATTACCATAAAACCTTTTAAAAATAGAATATTGGATATACTCCATAAAAAAATTTGTGAACTCCAATAATGATGGAATAAAAAAACCATTAATCAATTCCAAGGTACTCGATAATATCTGATATACTTTATCCATATCAATAATTTATTAATTCGAAAATAATTATCTCAGTATTAGAATCATATTAAGGTTTATCTTTCCCTCAACCATGTATTTTCTAAAAAGTTGAACTTCTAACTGTGTAACATTACCTGGTACCATAAAATATCAAATCCTTAATGAAATAGTACTACAGTACAATACTTATTTATTTTCAAAATTCATATAAATAGTACATCATTGAAATTTAAGGACCCTAGAACACCCTGAGAGGAGCAGGGTGAATCAGGGTGTCAACTTCTCCTTTAAAATGGATGGATCTTGTTCCAATGTTGGTAGGAACCTGTTAAACCTATCTTAAGAGGAAGTGCATAAAATAAAAAAAACACATGCAAAGCAATGACACAACAATTTTACTTGGTTCACCACTAAGGGCTATATCCACATATCATACTTCGTCCACTTCCATTGACTCACCCTTCCTCACTGCGTTGGAAGAATATTCACTCAGTTTAATTACTTGAAGGTCACTTCAATGGTTTGGAATTAATTTATGCATCCTCAACTATAAATGGATGCTCTATTGAAGTCTCATAATAACTCACAGATGTAATTTATTTTCCCATAAACTGATATGTTATAAAAATTAATTTTGCAAACTAATTTGACCAATGTTCTGGCTTTTGTGGGTGTTCTACGTACTGCTGCTATTTCCATGTACTATTGCTGTTTTTGTGTACCGTCTAGTTATTTCTACGTACCAATGTAGTTTTCTCATATTGTCCAGCTATTTCTGCATACCACTGTTATTTATGCATACTGTCCAACTCCTCTATGAACTTTCCTTCTCTGTATACTCCCCTACACTACATACTGATTCACTCCTCTACGTACCATCCTACTCTGTGTACTGCATTTCTCGGCTACATACTACGAGCGATTCCTATGTGAACCACACTCTCTTCCACGAACTATTTTCCTTACGCTGATGATTCTCTCCGCGTACAGTCTTATCCTCCGCGTACCACTTCAAAATTCACTGAATTTCTTCCAAAAAATTTAATCTCTAATATCACCCCTTAACAAATGGTATTTCTTCTCCCTAAATAGGAACATAACTCTGAAAATTTTGGTAATCATATTTACCAAAAAATTCAATGTGAGACAATCTTCAATGTAAACTGAACTCCATATGTGTATTATCATCCTCCACCGCGTACTGCAATCCTGTAAACTACGAAACTTTATCGCATATCATTAACCTTCTATGTATCATATGTTTTTTGGTCCGCATACTTCATCTCTTCACCACCTACCATTGCTGCGAACCGTTTTCAGTTCTGTGCACCATTTCATGTATTGCATGCCTTCACTGTCTACCATGTGCCTTCACTGTCTACCGCGTGCCTTCACCATGTACCGCGTGCCTTCAATGTGTACCATGTGCCTTCAACGCATATCCCGCAGCTTTACTGTGTACCACACACCTTCAATACATATCGTTTCTGTGAACTTTTACTAAACTCCCAATATTTAAGGCCCAAAAAGTTTTCCAACATTGGAAAACTATGCCAACTTCAATACCACTTTCAGCCTCAAACATATGAACCTATTCTTTCCAAACACCCTAGTCATCCATGTGCAGATTGACAACAAACACATTATCACCTCAATTATTATCAACGTGCATCCTTGGTTCCAACATATTGTTTCCGACGCTTTTACGCTGGGTCGCGCGCGCGTGTCTGTCACGCATAGGAGGACACACGGCTTGTTGCCCCGCATTCCTGCTTTCCAAAGGCGGGCGGCATTCGTTCCTTATTCAGGGACGTCTTCTCCTTGATCGAAACCGGGATGATGGGATGTTGGTTCTTCCTTCCGTGGATTCCTCCTCGGATCTCGTCACCTAGTCCGGGTCTCCCTCATAGATTTAAGACGTGTTCGTGAAGATCGTTCCCAGCGCCATATCTACATGGATGCCAGTTAATTACGCTGCTTCCATCGAGATGATCCAAGGGGTCTTTTCGGGGCAGCAACCTTCGGTGACGAGAATGGTCACGTTGGGGTGTCGTTGGCATGTCTTGATACTGGGGATCAGCATGACTGTCTTCTGTCCCTTATCACAGGGCTTCTCGAGGGCACGGAATCCCGAGGCATCCCACATCAAATGCGGGAAATTATGTACCATCTGAGGTTTTCCTCAGCTTCCCATGTTTAACATGGGGTATGCCGCGAGTTTAACGTCTTGCGGAGACGGATCGAATTGATCGAAACACTAAGAGTGGATCAGATTGAAGGACCCCCTAGGGGGAACACCGATGTTGGGGCCAGCACGTGGGCGGCTTCCCGGATACCATGGAGTGGGATGGGGTAGCATGATCTCATCGGGATGTGGCGGCCCGGGTAAGGATCAGATGGGATGGAGTGACGGGCTTGAACCTCACGGAGGCTTCCTATGTATCCCCGTGGCAGGGAATCAAAGTCAACGTAGTTCGGTGATACGGTGGGACACTTGAAGAGGTGACCAGTGAGAATGGACGCATGGATTGGAGCCTGGAGGAAGTAAGATCTCCGGGCTAGGGCATGAGCTTCCCAAGGCACGTAGGCTTGAGGGGGGAAGTCAGGATGAGATGTGGGTGTGAGGCATGGGGCTTATGCTCTGAGACGTCCCAAGAGGTTGAATACAGTTTAACGTCATGCGGGATGAGATACAGTTTAACGTCATGCAGGACAAGGGCATACAGTTTAACGTCATGTGGGACGAGGGATCTGGGGCTTATGCTCTGAGGCGGCCCATAGTGTATATGGGGGTTACACTCTGAGGCGGCCCATGGTGGTCAGGGAACCAACGTGGAGAGGTCGGAACGACCGGGTGGTGGGCTTGAACCTCATGGATGCCTCCTACGTACCATGATTTAGCACGGATCAAAGTCCACGTAGTTCGCTGGTATGGGGATTATGATATGAGATGGCCCATAAGAGGATTTCATGGTCGATGCATGCTCTAAGACCATGTGATTCATGCTCGGTGTGAGAAACAAGAGGCAGCAGGGACCAGACGATCATGTCGCGAAGGGTGCGTCCGTGATAAGTGGAATGGGGCTTACGCATGGAGCGGCCCAAAGAGGAAACAGGGGCTTACGCATGGTTAGTGGCCCTGGGTGCCAGGGCTTACTCCAGGGTGGAGTCCCGTGGTGCGACAAAGCACAGTGGGAAAGGTACTCCACTAGCCTTGGCAGGGGGGAAGTACGGAGGTGCATGGGTGTAACCTTCCGTAAGAGAGGCTAGGGGCTTACGCTCTGAGGAAGCCCTTCCCCCGTGGACAAACGCCACTCCAACAAGGAGGATCTCATTCCATCCGAGGAAGATTCCATTCCCGTGGAGATGAGAGGCGTAAAAAATGTCCGAGCTGGGGGGACCCTGCGTGCGAAGCACGGGGTCGGACCACAGTTTAACGTCATGTGTTAAGGACGAGGTGCTTAGCTGTTTAACATCCTACAGCTTGGACTAGGTGGGTTCGCTCCACACCCCTAGGGATTACATTCCCAATTCCCTCTACACCCTGTGGGAGGGAAGGCATCGGCAAGGCCGTAGTGAAGGGGGGCCGCAGGGCGAACCATTGAGTGGTCCACTTTAGCGTGGCTATGGTGGATGGGGCATACGCATAGAAGCTGCCTAGGTGCCACTAAGAAGTGGAAATGATGGATGGGGATTACACATGGAAGCAGCCCATAATGTCTTCCTCATGTCTGGCCATGAGGGAATCCCAACTCACTGGTGGGTTGAGGTATTCACCTATGCGCTAGTGCACAAGTGGGATAATGCCAAGGGCGTTGGAATCGGCCCGAACAAAAGGATATGGAAAGTGTGAATCACATGCCCGACATTCGGAATGCAATGAGAGCGGTGTGGCGATAGAGGATAGCTACTGACCATGTTCACAACACAGCATCCTATCGTGTTAGCCTAGAATGGGGACAAACAAATGATGGGTCGACTGCTGACCATGTTCGAAACACAGGACCTGACTCAAAGTGTCACCCAAAGTCTTTCGGGTCGTTCACCCAGGACAGTAGGCGGACCATAGGTCAATCATCCATACTGTGACAACAGGCAGACCAAAGGTCTATCATCAATATTGTTACAGCAGGCGGACCACAGGTCAATCATCCATACTGTTAGGGGGTCCCTCCAGACTTGGAAGTGGATGCAGATCCGAATAAAGGACACGCAAAGCGTGGGGTGGAGTGATGGAATGTTTGAACGGATTCTAACACTCTTGAAACTATGAAACTGTAATCATGGCATTAGGAATCTTATGCTTGGCACACAAAGCATCTCATATTTGGAACAAGAGGCATCCAATGTTTGGAGCACAGGGTTTACTATAGTTTATAGTCATGTAGATAGGACTGCTGGCATCTCATGCTTAGAGCATAAGGCATCTCTTATTTGGAACAGGAGGCATCCTATTATTGAATGATAGGGCATTCTTCTCAGGGGAATTTATGGTGAGAATCTCAACTCATGACATAGTAAATGAACCAAGAGGAATATGTCAACTCAAGGTGTTTCGCAGTGTGTTGAGGAGTATCTAAAACCATGGTATTCCCTAGGTGGAAGGTGGGTGCGCATAAGGGCACAATGGAAAATCCCAACATCCCGGCCCGAGAAGTTCGTGGTGCGACTCTCCATTTTTCATGGGGGTCTGTGACGGTAGCGAAGGGATAGGCTGCGCGCAATAGGAACGACACACAGGATAGGCTGCGCGCAATAAGGAAGGTCTGTGTGTAATAGGGCATCCATGCGCGCAATTGAGGATGCTGCGCGGAAAACACCGGGCCAGCGCACAATTCAGGGATGCGCGTGAAAAAGTCCGGGTCGGCGTGCAAAGGAAGGGATTGCGCGCAAAATAAGGAATTGTGTGCAATGGAAGGGGTGTGCACGCAAAGGAAGGATTGCGTGCAACTTGGTCGGCCTGCACTCAAAAGATGGAATTGCGCACAAGGGGCGGACCCCAAAGGGGTTGGAGTTTAGTCTAATCCATGGGGATCTCACGCAAAGGCGGATCCTTGGGAGACTTGGCGTGGAAAAGAACCATAACTCGAGACCGTTTTGTGCATGCAATTACACGCACGGGAGCCGGTTCAAATTCTTCCACCAAAAAGGAAGGGGGTCTCCTTTTATTTATAGGCATCCAGGGGCGCAAAATACAGGGTTGTGCGAAATAAGTGCGTGACAGAGGTGGCGGTGCGAAATATCAACCGCGCGGGACGCAGGCACGAAATTATTTCACACCGGCGCCGGTACTTTTTGTGAATCCCGGGTTGCCTTTCGCACGGGACATTTTTTCTGCGTACTTCACCCAATTTTTAATGCAATGCTTTGAGACCTCCGGACCGGGCCTCTGAGTCCGAATATGACTTCGCTTCATCAGTTCAAAACTTCCTCGAGGAGTTATGGACCTTTTTTCGGCGTCTACAAATTCCCCCCCTCGGAATTGGATCAGCGAGAGGTCACAAAGATCGGATTCCGAGGAAAACGCTGAAATGCAGGGCTTCATGGGTCAATTTGGCTTTACGTGCTCAACCATAATCCCGAAGTAAATAGCAATCCATCACTAAGCTCACGTGGGCCATGAGAATCAAAGGAGGCTCGCACTAGTACTTCGTCTGACTGTGGGGCGTCAACCAAGCTTCAAGCATCCCAAATTGGGCCTGGATTTCTGAGGAGAAGACCTCAGATCGATTGATATATCACCTTCTCATTGTGCTATGACACACGAGCGGGGCAATTTTGGGGGCATTGAAATCCATCCAAACATAGGGAGATGGAAAGGAAAGGTGACTCACGCTTCCCGAATTCGGAACACTGTGGGGCGCGACGATGGAGGATAACTGTTAAGCGTGACAGAAACGCAGCATCCATATCGTGTTGGCCTGGAGTGAGGACAATAAATGAGGGTTGACCGCTGACCATGTTCGCAACACGGGGCCTAACTCAAATATCGCCGGTCAGTTTCCCAGAACGTTGGCCCAGGACATCAGGAAGACTATAGGTCTATCATCCATATTGCTACAATAGGCGGAACAAAGGTCTATCATCCATATTGTGGCCGCAGGCAGACCAAATTCTATCACCCATACTGTTAGGGGGTCCCTTCAAACATGACCAGTCCTCCGGATTGTTGGCCTAGGACAGTAGGCGGACCGTGGTTTTATCATCCATACTGTTAGGGGGTCCTGTTAGACATGAAATAGAATGAGGATCCGAATAAAGGGGCACGCAAAGCGTGGAAGGTGGAGTGGTGGTTTTTCGAATAGAGTCCAACACTCCCGAAATTGCACCACTGTGGTGGAGGTGCATTAGGCGGACGTACCAACCTGGTCATGGGTCATCCCAATTTTCACGCAGGGCCTCTCTGGCAATAGAACTGCCGCTTCCCATTACTACTATGGGGCATCCCGAACTTATTCGGGGTAGATGTCATGATTACATCACTTCCCATGAAGTCAGGCCGAGGGGCCGACAATAAGGAGGGATGGGGTTTGGTAATCCCTGGGGCTGGTCCCAAGACGAAATGTCCGGGCATTCCTACATATCTCATTCGGATGAGAATCAAGCCACACGTAGTTCTAGAAGCATAGTTTTACATTATGTTGGACGAAATATAGTTTAACGTCGTGTGGGACGGGGGACACATCTCATCTGGGGATAGGCACGGCACGGCGAGTAACCCGACGTGAATGAGGACATAATCCCGCACCACACCGTACAATCCCACAAGAGAGACCGAGTCGTGGAAATCCAAGTAAAGGATCTTAGTTTTAGGTATTAGAACTCGGACCAAAGGAGAAGGGGAATGGGAGACACACGGTAAAGTGGTTACAAAACCCAACGTGAGTGTGGGGAAAATCCCTGCTTACTATGTGCTCCTGGGAACGTGTTTAGGCCGAGAGACCGAACACAAAAAGATAGGCTGGGCCTACGGGGAAGTTCCCAGGTGCTCCTACGTATCTCATAAGTATGAGAATCAAGACATATGTAGTTCTTGAGAGGTATCATGGCGCGATATGGCACCTACGCAAAGGACGAAGGATTCGTGCGGGTCTAGCCCTTGCACCAAAAGAAGCGGCATTTGATATATCTTGTTTTTTCTTGAAGGTAAATGGTTTTTATTTTGTGGGGTGACTGGCCTAGGGTAGAAATTCCTGGAGTCTCCGCAAAAATAAAGCCATAACTGGAGTTGACAAGAGGCATGGTAATTGACCAATACCTGGCGTGATGTCCCCCATGGGGAGGTCATCACAATGCGGTGCCATTTTTCATCGTGCGGCTAGGACGATATCATCACAGTTTAAGGTCTCATGGTAGGACAAAAAACACAGTTTAAGGTCATATGGTTTGGACCAACAGCACAGTTTAAGGTCGTAAGGCTTGGACCAACAGCACAGTTTAAGGTCGTAAGGCTTGAACCAATAGCACAGTTTAAGGTCATGTGGTTTGGACCAGTAGCACAGTTTAAGGTCGTAAGGCTTGGACCAACAGCACAGTTTAAGGTCATATGGTTTGGACCAGCAACATAGTTTAAGGTCGTAAGGCTTGGAACAGCAGCACAGTTTAAGGTCGTAATTCTTGGACCAAGAGGAACATGCACGATTCGATAAAGCATACCTGATGCGGGTGAGGGCGTAATCCCATACCATCACCGTGCGCGGTTCCGAGAGAGGAGCCTCGGGCCAAAGGGGCCTATGAGGGTTCAACAATCAGGTGGGGCAGAAGATTCTAGCTCCCAGCTATGCTGGGCCCGAAACACAATGTTTGGGTGACTCCTCATTCCCCATGGGGATGAGGGTCAAGCTGCACGCAACCTATAAAGAAGAAACCCAAGCACATACTCTAGCGCTAAAATCGCAGGAGCCCCGAGAGACACTGTTATGCAGCTCGGTCTGTCCAATGTGTGGGGGTGTACTGAGGGTTAGTACAAGGAGTGTTCAGATTCCACCTTGACACAGTGGGGCGGAACACAATGTGAATCATGCAACCAACATTCAAGGCCCGAGGAAGTCGGCGTGACGACTGAGGATTACTGCTGACCACGTTCGCAACACAACATCATGTCGTGTTAGCCTAGAAGTAGGGGAAAACAAATGATCATCAACTGATGACCACATTCGCAACATGGTATTTTTATCAATTTTTCGCCCAAAACTCTCAGGGGTGTTGGCCCGTGACAGTAGGAGAGCCCTTAGGCGTTGTATCGAGGCCGTTCTTGGGGGTCCCTCCAGGTGTGAAGGATGGTGGGGCCTAAATGAAGGGGAACACGAAGCTTGACAAGTGGAAAAAAACTTGTCTAGGTCGAATATGACACTCCAGGTCCTAGACCAGAGTACTCTGAACACATTAGCAGACCACTGGAGAGGGTCGAAGGGCTCAGTCTGAGAGCGGCCAAAAGATGGCGGATTCCCAAGGGAAGGGCAGGCCAAAAGACCGAGGCAACCGGGAGATCGTGGGATCTCTTAAGAGACGGGGCTGGACCTGAAATCTAAGTGTTCAAGAGGTCCTACAAATCCTATAAAGATGGGAATCAAGCCACACATAGTTCTAGAGACGCAGTTTAACGTCATGTTGGACGAAATATTGATCTTAGTTTTAGGTCTTAGAACTCGGACCAAGGAGCCCAGATATAGGGAAAAGTGGAGTTTAAGGTCATGCTGGACCGGGTGCAGTTTAAGGTCATGTGGGACCATAGGAGGATCTTAGTTTTAGGTCTTAGAGCTCGGACTCTGGTGCAGTTTAAGGTCGTGCGGGACCGGGTGCAGTTTAAGGTCATGCGGGGCCGTACATTTTAAGGTCATGTAGGACCACAGGAGGCTTAGGCAAAGTACTGCTTGAGGAACCTAGTATTGGTGGGAGGAGTTATGCGCTCACCATCCATAGTCACCAGGGAATACGCGCCATTGGGATAGACCTTATGGACAATAAAAGGACCCTCCAATTTGGGCTCCAACTTGGGTGGTTTCCTGCCGGGAATCATTGGCACTCCGAGAGCCAGCACCAGGTCACCTTGTAGGAAGGAGCGGAGGTGAACTTTCTTATTGAAAGCTCAAGCCATCCTTCTTTGATGTATTTCGAAGTTATGTAAAGCGCGGAGCCTACTTTCGTCCAGCGCTTCCAATTCTGCTAGATGGATTTCGGCAACTCTATCTGGCTCTTACTGGTCATAGACCGCCATGCGTAATGAGGGCAACTGGATCTCGATGGGCAGGACGGCCTCAGCCCCATATACCAGGGAATATGGAGTCACCTGGGTGGAGTTATGATTCGTCGTCCTATAAGCCCAGAGGGCGTTTGAGAGCTTGTCCGGCCAACTTTTCTTGTTCTGACCAACCATATTTTGCAGAATGTTAGAGAGGGTTTTGTTAAACGCCTCAATCTGTTCATTTGCCTGTGCATGGTATTGGGAGGTGTGGTTAGAGTGAATGTTGTAATTAGCATACAATTTCTTCAAATCGGCTGCTCAGAAGTTGGTTCCGTTATCCGTGAGGATAGCGTGAGGTACTCCAAACCGATAGATGATATTGGAGCTCACGAAGTCAGCAATAGAACAGGCCTTGACTTCCTTGAGCGGGATTGCCTCTGCCCACTTCAAGAAGAAATCCGTAGCGGTTAAGATGAATTGGCACTGGCGGTCCATCACTGGCGGGTAAATCCCTATGACATCCAACCCCTAGACTACAAAGGGCCAAGAATACTTGGTAGTATGGAGAGGCTCTGGTGGTCGATGCACAAAGTTAGCATGAACTTGGCACGCATGACACCTCTTGGCATACTCGATGCAGTCGTAGATCATGGAGGTCCAGAAGTATCCCAGCCTCTGAATCTGGTGGGACAACTTTGACCCGGCCTGGTGGGTGCCACAGGAACCAGCGTGCACTTCTTGCATGACCTATGGGATCTCGACTCCTTGAAGACAATGGAGGAGAACACCATCAAATTTGTGCCTGTAAAGGAGCTTCTCAAAGTTGGGACCACTTTGAAGGGTGAACTGCGGCGCGCGGCGTCGGATTCGTTCTCGCTCGGCTCGGTCCGGCGGAAGATTGCCGTGCTGGAGATATTCAACCAAGGGCGTTCTCCAGTCAGGAACTGTCTCGATTACCGCACCTGAAGGCCCCAAGGATCCTGACGTAGGGGAACCAGCGGTGATATGGTTCACTCACGGGCCACGATCGCCTTACGGAATAACAGGAGCAATGACTCTCCGGTGCACCACGTGGATGATTAGGTCATCCTATTCGGGCTCCGCAAGTGATGCATCCAGGCTGGCCAAAGCATCTTCTCGACTGTTCTGCGCCCGGGGAATGTGAACGACCTCTGGCCGGGAGGGGAACTTAGCCATTAGACGGAGGGTGCACTCCAGCAATGGCATGAGTTTTGGCCTTATGATAGCATAGTCACCATTGACCTACTTGATGACTAGCGCGGAGTCCCATTTTACATACAGATGGTGTACGTCAATCTCGAGAGCCAACTCGAGGCCAGTAATGAGGGCATGATACTCTGCCTCATTATTGGTGCAGACTTCTGACAACAGGAATGAATATGGCAGAATGGCTTGCTCCGGGGTGATGAAGACGATACCCAGTCACACTCTGTTAAGCCTAGGATCATTGAGCCTTCTACCGGTGGGGCTTCGGGAGGCACCGTCAAAGTGCATCTGCCAGAATGGGATGGCGTGATCAACTGAGAGGATTGCCTCATCAGGAAATCCTAGATCTAGTGGCTAGTTCGTGGAGGTTGGGTGGGCAGCTAAGAAGTCTGTCAATGCCTGTCCTTTGACAGACTTTTGAGGTACGAACCTGATGTCGAACTGCTGGAGGATCACCGACCAGCGTGCCAATCAGCCGGTCAACATAGGTCGGTTTAGGATGTATTTCAACGGTTCTACTCGAGAGACCAGATGTACCTCGTGGTGCTGCAAGTAGTGCCGCAATTTCTGCATGGCAAATACGAGCGCCAGGCAGCTCTCCAAGATGGGAGAATATTTAATTTCTGCGTCGAGGATAATGAAACTGAGGTAGTAGAGGCTATTCTATGTTCCCTCGTTGTTCTTCTGGGCGAGAAGTGTGCCGAGGGATCGCTTCGGGGTGGTCATGTAAAGGACCAGCGGCTTTCCGGAAATGGGTGGCATCAAGACCAGAGGTTGAAGCAGATACTTCTTAATTTCCTCAAAAGCGATCTGACACTCTTCATCCCATTCGTAGGCGGCGCCCTTCTTCATGATCCGGGAAAAGGGGTTACACTTGCCGGCCAGATTCACGATGAATCGGCGTATATAGGCTAAGTGGCCTTGAAGGCCCCTCAGCTCCCGAATATTACACGGGGGAGGCATCTGACTGATGGACTTGATCTTCTCTGGGTCGATCTCGATGCCTCGATACTTAACAATGAAGCCAAGAAACTTTCCGGAGGTGACTCAGAAGGCACACTTCAACGGGTTCATCTTCAAGTGTTGAGAACGGAGGAAGCCGAACACTTTCTCAAGGTCTTTGAGATGGTCCTAGCGCTGACGAGACTTAACCACCAGGTCATCCTTGTAGCACTCCACCAGCGTCCCGAGAATCATCTTGAATATGCGGTGCATGGCCGATTGATAGGTGGCACCTGCATTCTTTAGGCCGAAGGGCATAACCTGGTAGCAGAAAGTACCCTGGGGGACCCTGAAGGTAGTGAACTCTTCATCCTCAGGGGCCATCTGGATCTGGTTGTACCTGGAGTACCCATCCATGAAAGAGAGGGCTTGGAACCCGGCCGTGGCATCGATCAACAACTCTGTCATGGGAAGGGTAAAATCATCCTTCAGACAGTGGCGATTGAGATCGCAGAAGTCGATACAGACCCTGATCTGCCCGTTCTTCTTCCTGACTAGCACAATGTTGGCTAGCCACCTGGGGTACTGGACTTCCTTGACGAAGTTGGCCTTGATGAGCTTATCAACTTTGGCCTCAACCATGGCACCGTGAGAGGGGTGCATCTTTCTGGGAGGCTACTTGAACCCGTGATGGTTTATCTGGAAGGCCAAGGCGGTGGACGGCTACCTGGGGATCTAGTCCTGGCATCTCATCATAACTCTAGGTGAACACATCACGGTGCTGTCTGAGGAAGTCTATGTATCGTTGCCATTCCTCGGGGGGCATAGCAGCGCTGACCAATGTGGGTCTCGGGTCCGCCTCGCTACCGAGGTTCACCTGCACTAACTCGTCGACCATGGTGGGGACGCCCTCCTCAAAGGTAGGAGGAGAATCTTCCATGTCCTCCTCTCCTCTTGTGGAAGGGTCATCCATGGGGGGATCCATTTCGGGGCTTCCAGAACCTGATGGGAAGCTGGTGCTGGCTTGGGCGGTAGAGGCCGTCACGTCAAGGGACCCATGCATTGTGAAGACCATGGCGACAAAGGCGGTTGATCCAATCCCATCTGGCCTTCGTCCCAAGGGGCCACACTTTATGACATCAAAGCAGTAGTGGTGCGTTGGCTTGAGCCGATCGATTCCGGCCTGGCGAAACAGACACGTATGACGTACTGTCGTTGCCATGAGCCCGACATCCCGATATCGTACAAGGGTAGGAGGCTCGGGGATCACCTGATCCTGGCTCGTGTAAGAGTACGAGGTGATTTCCCGCCGTCGCTTGGACCCGGAAATATGCCTTCTTCTGGTACCCGAAACAACAAAGCACTGCCCCATGTAGGGGGTCGTGGCCTCCAACCGATGGATTGGGAAGACATATGGGTCATCCAAACCTACCCAGGGACCACTCGAGATAGTGGCAGGCTCGACCTCACCTGCTAGGATCTACATGTCCTTGCTCTTGTAATAGTCAGCGTCCAGATAATGGGTTTTACAAGAGGAAAAAGAAGATGCATCCCCTTGGATCATGCCCACTCGACCCTTAAGGGAGTATTTGAGGCACTATTGATATGATGAGGGGACCGATGCATGAAGGTGGAGCCACGGCCTGCCCATCAACGCGTTGTAGGCGGTGTCCTGAGAGACAACCATGAATTCGGTATTGGCAATTAGGCCGCCTAACTGGGTCTTCAGACGAATCTTGCCGAGTGGATTTTGCTCAGTCCTATCATACCCCTGGATCTTGAGGTCGGAGGGAGTTAAATCATCCTCAGACAACCCCAGTTTCCGTAGTGTCCGAGTTGGGATTAGGTTAATCCTGGAACCCATGTCAACAAGACAGTGGAAGACTTCCATGCCATTGAACTGGCCGGTGATGTGCAGTGGGTGAATGTTCCCCGATATGGGAAGGTCTTCATCTTCACCAGAAAATGAGATAACTTCTTGAAATTCGGCATCCTCAATCGCCTCGGTGTGGAAGGATTCTACGGCCGCCACCTCCGTCTCAAACTGGAGGGGGCTCCTTAGAGCCTCGGCGAGCGCCTCGCACATTTCAGATGATAGGCAGAGGGACTCAAGGATAGAAAGCCTTACCGGAATGTCGGCCATGTTCTTCAGAACATCATACTTTCGATCCAAACGTGAGCTTCTGCTTACAGAAGGACGCTCTACGATTGGAGGTATGACGGGCCCTGCCGGCGGGACCGGTGACTGACTGGTACTAGGCACGTCTCAATGTTCACTAGTCGAAGCCCAGGAGGTGGCTTCCGTGTTAGGACCAGAAGGCTATAGTCGGCCGGTGGTAGGGCAGGGCTGGTTGCGACACGGAAGAGGTGGTCCTGCCTGATCCAGAAACACAAACGGTGGTGCAGGCGAACTAATCGACACCGGGTGAGGGGGTCGTGTGCGCTGATCTCTGTATTGGGCCTGCTGCCTGGTTTCAGTATCATGCACGGCCTGACTGGAGGTGACGAGCATCATGCCCCGACAATTCATGTAGCCACGGCTCTGCCGACGTTGGCGACGGCTGGGGACATTGGGGAGGTCCACCTGTCCTTCCTCATCGTCGTGAGTTAAAAAGGGATTTACCAACTCTACAGTGTTGACTGAAGCGTACCCCAGGCTTTCACTCGAGGATTCATCCACTACCAGATGAAGTCTCAGAGGGATCCCCATCTCTGGGGGCATAAAATCGCCAAGCGTGCACGAAGATGACGGCACTGGCAAGGCACGTTCTTTCTTCTTGCGTCGCCGCTTTCTCTTCTGGGAAGAGGTAGGCTGGGACGATGATGCCAAAGCAGCACTTGTAGATTCTGAGGGCTCTGGCTGACTCAGGCGGGCACGGGTGACGCCATGTGTACGGGCAACCATCCTGCGGGACATCCAGTCGTTATACTTCCTGGACCCACGGTCGGAAACCTGTTCCCACTCATCCCCGTTGTCACTGCTGCCATCTGGTCTCACGAAGACACCTACCACCTACGTCGGGGCTGGGCCCAACCTGACTATGTTTTTGTCAATCTGGTCTTGGATCCAATCCTTTAACACATATCATTGCTGGATGGTGTGTCCCAGGATCCGGTGATAAGGGCAGTAGTTAGGGTGATCAGTGAGATGTGCCTCTTCTGGCTTCTGGCACTCAGGCAGCTGCACGATCCTCTGCTCCAAGGCGCTACAGAAATAACTAGGGACCTAGGCCTCGTCAAACGAGTAAGTCTGATTCCTTCTATATGTAAAGGGGGATCATGGAGGCTGACCATGACCAGGGGCCATAGGAGCATGCCGAGGAGGCGGAGCCTGATTATCTCGCCTAGGTGGTGACAGTGCGTTACACGGAGGCGCCTGCCGATTTTGAGGCGGTTGCTGCTGGGCCGGAGGCTGTGCCCATGGGGGTGGACCCCTATGAGGCTACTGAGCTGGACTTACTGGTAGCAACTCTAGCTATTTGGGGGCCTCTATCTGGGCTACGGTAGCGGGCTCGACTCTGGTGGCTCTCCTTGTATGGATTACAGGAGGTAGCAGGCGTGCTTGACTGGCCTGTTGCAGGGCTTCTTTGAGGCGCTGAGCCTTGTCTGAGAAATCCTGGAACCCTCCAGGGTAATTATGAGTGATCAGAGAAGGAACCAGCTCTGCCTTGACATTCCCTACACACATTGTCAGTAATTTCTCCTGAGTTAGTGTCATGTCAAAGGAGTACATGAGCCCCTTCCACCGGGTGACGAAGTCCGCGACCCACTCATCGGGACTTTGTTTGCACCTGAAGAGGTCTTCAATGTTCGTCTTCCGGTTTGTGGAACTGAACTGGTAGAGGAATTTCTGGCGAAGGTCCTCCCAGCTTGTCACAGATCCAACAGGGAGCTAGCTGTACCATACAAATGTTGGTCCTTCCAGTGTCTGAACGAAGAAACGGAGCTTGGCAGACTCTTGTTGCGCCGGAGTCCCTAACATAGGCCTACACCTTGAGTTGAAGTGGGATAGGTGTTGTGGCGGGTCTCCGGTCCCGTTAAAGAGGGAGAAAGTCGGGTTCCCAAATCCTGGCGGGGCCGGCATATCATCCACCCATACTGGGTATGGCTTGTCGTTCGGTGGGATTGCCACCTGCCGAGTTTCCAGGGCCTCTAAGCGGGCGATGAGTACTTCCATCAGATCATCCGGATGCGGATTCATGTCTTGAAGGGGATCTCTAACCACAAGCGCATTGTCAGGATCTCCAATCCGGTAGTCAAGCTCAGCAGCTCGCGGGGCGGCTGGCAGAGCGACTCTCGGGGCAGCGGGAGGAAACCGAGCATGGTCCCCCTGGTGATCCTGCCGCTTGGGAGGGTTCGGCGAGACGTATCGCGCCCTCTTGCCATGGGTGCCAGCCTCTCCCCTGTCGGCGAACGCGACATGGTCGCGGTTACCTGGGGGAATCTCGGCAAGGGGTGGGTGCTCCTGCCCCTGCTGTCCTGGCCTAGGATTACTGTAGTCAGGCCGCCGCTCTACAATGCGTTCGGCCAAGAGCTCATCAACCAGCCTCTTTTGCTCAGCAAGCTATTATCGTAGCATGGCCTTCTAGGAGTCTTCCTCTGCCTTCTGCACCGAGGCAGATGGGTCGGCGAGTTTGACAGCCCCGACATGCTCTTTACCCTTTCCGATGTTTCGGCTCAGTGTCAGTGCCTCAATGGGTGTGGGGAGACCTAGGAGGATCCTCTGCTGGTGATTAATCCTCCCAAACGGGTCCAGTGTCGGATTTTCCTCAGGGGGTGAGTCCCCATCGAGGAGCTCCACACCGTTTCCCTCATCTGAAAGGTCATCCATGTTGACCGCCATTGCCTTTGGAGACATTCCCTCAGGGCCGCCCAGTGAATCGGGCTGTCGGTGGATCGCACAAAAAAGAAGGGCAGTGTACTGCCCCCATCCACGGACGTGCACGTCGAGGGGTGGCTTCCTTGATAACCTTGCGGAGTACTTGAAAACTCTGAACACATTGTTGCTGGAGGGCCCTACGGTGGCCAAGCGACTCGGGGTGCTGAACCGTAGGGAGCGCTGCCAGGTCGACCTGACAGCACTGCTCACCGATATCCTCGAGATGTGATTGACTCCCAGGATAAGGCGCTAGCTGATGCTGAAGATGGGAGTGAGTCAACTAAAGAGTCTGGCAGAAACATTCAAACTCTTCCGGGGTGAGCGACTCTAGAATATCAAAATTTCATCCTACGACCGGCCAAAACTTCTCGGGGAAGTGGCCCACTGCGAGGATGCTCCAGAAGCTCCATGACTCTGGTTCGAGGTCTGGAACTTGCTGCCCTGGATCATAAAACGAGAATGGTCAGGGAGCTAGCAACGGCTCTGAGGCAGGTCGACGAGCCGGTGGGCTGGCCGGTGGGGAATACGGCGAACAGGCCGATTGGCCATATATCCCTGAGTTTTTTCTCCAAGGGTTTCAGTACCCTGGCTGCCACGTCGCGATAGGATGGGCCAGTGAATGGGCCTCCTTTCATAGCGTCGGTGCTCGCCGAGGGTGTGTCACATTTCAACTCTTCCGTCGGTCCCCAGAAAAGTTCCCCACCCTCCCTGACTGAGGTGGAAGGTGCTTCCGGGGAGGCCAGTGATAACTGCGGGTTTGACCTCCGGGGGTATGCCAAGTCCTCATCCTCCTGGATATACCTTCGGAGGGAGGAGGGAATCATACGAATCTCACATTAGGGGAGTACGAGACTGATGCGCCGCGTCCCCTTCCCTTCCCTCGACTCAAAGGGTTGGGGGGAAGGTTCCACCGTCGAGTCATACTCTGCCTCAGAGTCTGAGAAACGGACTGGTCTAATTTCCGTCTGGACTCCCCTGACATTCCTCCTACGGCGACGACGCCCCGCCTTCCTGCCCCTGGGTGGCTCCTCAGGGTAAGGATGATTTCTGTCAAGGAGTCCCCTGGCCGCAATAGTGCTGGGGTAGAGGGGACTAAAGGCTGGGGTGTGGGAATCACTGGGACAGATGTCGAAAGGGACATGGGGAGGACCTCCATGTGAGTGAACGACTGGATATGAAACGGCTCCATACTCACGGCCAGCGGTAGGGGGAGTGACCTCATACCCAGTGCAGTGGGCGCTGGAAAGAGTCATACTTGGAGCGTAGATGTCGCAAAGAAGCCTTCGGCTTTCCAAATCAGTGGAACGGAATGAGCCTTCATGGTGGGTGGCACTACCGCGGATTGGTCCGCGGTGGCCATTGCCTGTGCCCGCGACCGGGAGAGTCGACCCAACCTTCCTGTAGGGCTGTCGGGGCCTCGATCCCAGTCGGGCATGTGACTGCCCCTGCTCAACGTGTGCGGGGGTCTGGTAGCAGGAGTCAGTAGTGGCTCGGGCCATAGTGGTTGCTGACGTTGGTGCCCTAGGACGAGCATTCTCTTCCGCTCACACCCGACGTTGGAGTTAGGTCAGATGGGTTGGAGCCAGTGGTGCGGGTACAAAGATTGCCTGGTCCTCAGCCTGAGGAGCCGGGCGATGACGTCGACGCAGCCTGGTGGGGGTTCTTGCCCTTAACCCCTGGGACGGGTCTCCGATCGGGCGGACCTGGACATCCCCCACCTCATTGGCATAGGGGACGGATGTGTCAAGGTGCTCCGGGGATAGGCTCCCGAAGTAGTTGAACGTCGGAGTGGGGAGCGGCGTCTCCCTGCGCGGCCCTCGGGGGCAGCGACGATAGTGAGGTGCAACCGCCTCTAGATCCAAATGGGTCATGCCCCTGGTGGGGATGATCCCTTCCTCGTCGTACCTACGAACCAAGTCGTTGATCACCCTCCGCTGGATCATTTCTGATGGGGAGAGGGGGCGTGAGCGCCCGACAGTCGTGGCAATCGGAGCCGGGGTGACTGTGGAAAAGGCAAGACCGCGCGGGGTAGCCACGTCGGTACTACCCCTGCCCCTGCACCGGTGGGCAGGTGGCGATCAAGCTCCGGATGCAGTGATCTAATTCCTGGAAGCAGGGAGATGAACCCATTAGTACTAATAAGAAAAGAAATCTAAAACCAATAGCCCAACGTCATTCCGTCTTTTGTGGTCGGCGAGAGGGATCCACGCTGACAACGTCGCAGAACGGAGTGCTCAACATCCTAACTGCCTCAACCCCTGGCAGGTTTCACGTCCCGGTGATAGGTACCCGGACCTAGTGACATGTTAATCTTCTGACACCCCGAACGCTACCTATTCCCATATTTAGGAGAATATCTTCACGTCGGGTTCACCATTTTCTGTTTCCAACGCTTTTACGTTGGGGCACGCGCGTGTGTCCATCACGCATGGGAGGACGTGCGGCTTGTTTCCCCGCATTCCCGCTTTCCAAAGGCGGGTGGCATTCGTTCTTTATTCAGGGACGTCTGCTCCTTGATCGAAACCGGTATTATGGGATGTTGGTTCTTCCTTCTGTGGATTCCTCCTCGGAGCTCGTCACCTAGTCCGGTTCTCCCTCATAGATTTAAGACGGGTTCTTGAAGATCATTCCCGACACCATATCATCATGGACGCAAGTTAATTACGCTGCTTCCGTCGAGATGCTCCAAGGGGTCTTGTCAGGACAGAAACCTTCGGTGAGGAGAATGGTCACGTTGGGGTGTCGTTAGCATGTCTTGACACTGGGGATCGACATGTCTGTCTTCTGTCCCTTATCACAGGGCTTCTCGAGGGCGCGGAAGCCCGAGGCATCCCACATCGAACGCGGGGAATTATGTACCATCTGAGGTTTTCCTCATCTTCCCATGTTTAACACGGGGTATGCCACGAGATTAACGTCTTAAAGAGACAGATCGGACTAATCGAAACACTGAGAATGGATCAGATTAAAGGACACCCTCGGGGGGACACCAATGTTGGGGACAGCACGTGGGCGGCTTCCCGGATACCATGGAGTGGGATGGGGTGGCATGTTCTCACCGGGATGTGGCAGACCGGGTAAGGATCAGAAGGGATGGAGTGACGGGATTGAACCTCGTGGAGGCTTCCTACGTATCCCCATGGCAGGGAATCAAAGTCCGTGTAGTTCGGTGATACAGTGGGACGCCTGAAGAGGCAACCTGTGAGAATGGACGCATGGATTGGAGCCTGGAGGAAGTAAGATCTCCAGGCTAGGGCATGAGCTTCCTAAGGCACGTGGGCTTGAGGGGGGAAGTCAGGATGAGACATGGGTGTGAGGCATGGGGCTTATGCTCTGAGACGGCCCAAGAGGTGGAATACAGTTTAATGTCATGTGAGACGAGATACAGTTTAACGTCATGCGGGACGAGGGAATACAGTTTAATGTCATGAGGGATGAGGGATCTGGGGTTTACGCTCTAAGGCGGCCCATGGTGGATATGGGGGTTACACTCTGAGGTGGCCCATGGTGGTTGGGGAACCGACGTGGAGAGGTCGGAACAACTGGGTGGTGGGATTGAACCTCATGGAGGCTTCCTACGTACCATGCTTTATCAAGGATCAAAGTCCACGTAGTTTGCTGGTATGGGACTTATGCTCTGAGACGACCCATAGGAGGATTTCATGGTCGATGCGCGCTCTAAGCCCACGTGATTCATGCTCGGTGTGAGAAACAAGAGGGAGCAGGGACTAGACGATCACGTCACGATGGGTGCGTCCGTGAGAAGCGGAATGGGGCTTACGCATGGAGCGGCCCAAAGAGGAAACAGGGGATTACGCGTGGTTAGAGACCATGGGTGTCAGGGCTTACTCCAGGGTGGAGGCCCGTGGTGCGACAAATAACAGTGGGAAAGGGACTCCACTAGCCTTGGCAGGGGGGAAGTACGGAGGTGCATGGGTGCAACCTTCCGTAAGAGAGGCTAGGGGCTTACGCTCTGAGGTAGCCCTTCCCCCGTGGACAAATGCCACTCCGACAAGGAGGATCTCATTCCATGCAATAAATATTCCATTCCCGTGGAGACAAGAGGCATACAAAATGTTCAAGCTGGGGGGACCCTGCGTGCGAAGCACGGGGTCAGACCACAGTTTAATGTCATATGTTAAGGAAGAGTTGCTTAGCAGTTTAACATCCTGCTGCTTGGATGAGGTGGGTTCTCTCCACACCCCTAGGGATTACATGCCCAATTCGCTCTACCCCTTGTGGGAGGGAAGGCATCGGCAAGGCCGTAGTAAAGGGGGCCGCAGGGCGAACCATTGAGGGTTCCACGTTAGCGTGGCTATGGTGGATGAGGCTTATGCATGGAAGCTGCCCAAGTGCCACTAAGGAGTGGCAACAATGGATGGGGCTTACGCATGGAACCAGCCCATAATGTCTTCCTCATTTCTGGCCATGAGGGTATCCCAACTCACTGGTGGGTTGAGGTATGCACCTATACGCTAGTGCACAAGTGGGATAATGCCAAGGGCGTTGGAATCAGCCCGAACAAAGGGATATGGAAAGTGTGAATCACATGACCAACATTCGGAATGCAATGAGAGAGGCGTGGAGATAGAGGATAACTGCTGACCATGTTCGCAACACATCATCCTATCACATTAGCCTAGAATGGGGACAAACAAATGAGGGGCCAACTGCTGACCGTGTTTGAAACAAAGGACCTGACTCAAAGTGTCACCCAAAGTCTTTCGGGGCGTTGGCCCAGGACAATAGGCGGACCATAGGTCAATCATCCATAATGTGACAACAGGCGGACCAAAGGTCTATCATCCATATTGTTATAGCAGGAGGACCACAGGTCAATCATCCATACCATTAGGGGGTCCCTCCAAACTTGGAAGTGGATGCAGATCCGAATGAAGGACACGCAAAGTGTGGGGTGGAGTGATGGAATGTTTGAATGTATTCCAACGCTCTTGAAACTACGCCACTATATTAATGGACTTAGGAATCTTATGTGGGGCGCACAAGGCATCTCATATTTGGAACAAGATACATCCTATGTTTCGAGCATAGGGTTTACTACAGTTTATAGTCATGTAGGTAGGACTGCTGGCATCTCATGCTTGGAGCATAAGGCATCTCTTTTTTGGAACAGGAGGCATCCTATTATTGAATGATAGGGCATTCTTCTCAGGGGAATTGATGCTGAGAATCTCAACTCACGACATAGGAAACAAACCAAGAGGAATATGTCAACTCAAGGTGTTTCGCAGTGTGTGGAGGAGTATCTCAAATCATGGTATTCCCTAGGTGGAAGGTGGGTGCGCATAAGGGTGCAATGGAAAATCCCGACATCCCGGCCTGAGAAGTTCGCGGTGCGACTCTCCATTTTTCATGGGGGTCTATGACGGTAGCGAAGGGATAGGTTACGCGCAATAGGAGAAACACACAGGATAGGTTGCGCTCAATAAAGAAGGTATGCGCGCAATAGGGAAGCCATGCGTACAATTGAGGCTGCTGCATGGAAAACATCGGGCCAGAGCACAATTCAGGGATGCGGGCGAAAAAGGCCAGGTCGGCGTGCAAAGTAAGTGATTGCGCACAAAAGAAGTAATTGCGTGCAATGGAAGGGGTGTGCGTGCAAAGGAAGGATTTCACGCAACTTGTCTGGCCTGCGCGCAAAAGATGGAATTACGCGCAAGGGGTGGACCCCGAACGGGTTGGAGTTTAGTCTAATCCATGGGGATCTCGCGCAAAGGCGGATCCCGAGGCGACTTGGCGCGGAAAAGAACCATAACCCAAGACCGTTTTGCGCGCGCAATTACGTGCACGGGAGCTGGTTCAAATTCCTCCACCGAAAAGGAAGGGGGTCTCCTTTTATTTATAGGCATCCAGGGGTGTGAAATATAGGGTTGCGCGAAATAATTGCGCGACAGAGGCAGCGGCGCAAAATATCAACCGCACGGGACGCAGGTGTGAAATTATTTCGCGCTGGCGCCGGGACTTTTCGCGAATCCTGGGTTTCCTTTCTCGCGGGACATTTTTTCCGCGCACTTCACCCAATTTTTTGCGCAATGCTTCCGGGACCTCCAGACCGGGCCTCTAAGTCCGAATATGACTTCGCTTTGTCAGTTCGAAACTTCCTCGAGGAGTTACAGACCTTTTTCGGCGTCTACACATATATAATACTCAAATGACACAATTCATAAATAACAACATAATCTCATTATTCATTCCAATTCATTTGTGG
The DNA here is from genome assembly GCA_963277665.1 of Viscum album. Lineage (NCBI taxonomy): Eukaryota > Viridiplantae > Streptophyta > Magnoliopsida > Santalales > Viscaceae > Viscum > Viscum album. The sequence goes on from OY728148.1 coordinate 1,814,293,798, forward strand.
TAGTATCATAACATAATTATTATCCAATAGAATCATTTGGGGTATACTCTAATGATTGGGAAATTTATTTGCGTAGTGTCTCATCTCCTTGAAGATGAATTATTATACATTGGAAACCTTTTTCTTACCCTTGAAATCACGAACATAGCATCCTTTTTCTCCACACTTATAACATACCCCCATTCCCTTCAATCATTTACCAAGGTATTTCTTTCAATAGTTATCACATGTGGGAAAATCCTTCATTACCTTTATCCTTTTATCCATTTTTTTCTCTAATATCCTCTCCTTTTCGTTCTTCCCTTCAAATCCATAGGACTCCGATAATTACTTACCTATATTATTAACACATAATACTATTTATTCAAATGATGAGAATACGTGGGAGACTATTTCCCTTCAAAATGTATGCTTAACACCATGAAAGATGTAATCCTTCTTAATCTTTAGATCATGTGTATTACTGGAGTTCTCATTCCTTCTACTGGGAACCATTTCTAAATGATGATATACACTAGGTTAAATCATATCGTAAAGTATAATCCAAAATCTTGAAAAAATATCAACATCAATTAAATATTTACATGTATTAAGTCTCATAATCAGAAAAATGGGTATATGGTGACATATTCACTCGAAAATACTTCATAATAGTTTGTAAATAAAATTTGAATTGTTCTAAACATATCCCCTAGGAGTGTCAAACCAAGTGTGTTGTAAGGCTTGTTGTTGTGTACTAGGTTACCCCAATTCAATCCTGGAACACCTTGTAGAAGTTATTACTCCTAGGTACATCTGTGCCAGAACCAAGACCACCTATATTATCCAGATAGGGATGTATTTTATAGGAATACCCACATAATCTCTACACTACCAAAATTTTAGGATATTCCTCTGTACTTATCCTCAAAGTATATCCTAGGGTTATGATCCCTAATCTTATTTTTCTAAATCTATTTCCAAGGTTGTTTCTAAACTTATGTTTATTCCAACTATAACACCCTGACACCAAAATCCTAAATCCACTTTACTATTTTAGTATATTTTAATGATTATAAGAAATCAAGTCCTAAAGGACTGATCAATTTTTCAGTCATGGAAAATAGATTTCATACATAAACCATTCATTATAATTAAAAACATAACATGAAACATAGTCCCTTATTTTATAACACCATGAGTATTCTATATTAATCCTACATATCAATCATAAAACACTTTGTGGCCGTAACAACCCAAGCTTCCATGGTACGCTCCTCTTTGAATAATAGAGCAGTGTGTGTTGTGCGCAACCTCGAGTTCTAACACACCGCGACCAATAAAAGTAGCAGTTATGAATAGTAATACCCACTTTTTTAAATTATATAAATTTTATATTTCAAAATGGACTTCATTTTTGGATTTGGAATATTGAAATTAGCCTATGTTGAATTTTTGGTATTTTTCTGAGAACTTCCAATTTTTGATGAATAGTGATAAATACTTAAAAACAAATTTTTTAAACAAAATAATTTATAGTGATAAATTATAAAATTGATTGGTTATAAAGTTTAATTAGAATATATTTTTACCATTTTATCCAATTTTGGTCATTAGGATTAATTTCACTTTGAAATTGGACATAAACAATTGTCAATCTTTTGATTGATATTCTTTATTAAAAAACACGCTATTTGTTGTGACAGCGGGAATTAATTATAAAATTAATTAAACCAACTTATATGTTTTGAATTTTGTAAAATAGACATCATTTTTGAATTCGGAATATCAATTATAACTTAGGGTGAAATTTTGACATTGTTCTGAAAAACATCAATTTTTGATGAATAGTGAAACCACTAAGTGGTAGTTAAAAAAACTGATTTTTCATTTAAATGAAACTTTACCGCTTCTATGAATTGAATTCCAAAAATCTGACATACATGGTTGTCATTAGGATGTAAAATTTGGTTCAATGGTATTAAAATACTTTTTTGGTGAATAGTAACTTTTAAGTTTTATTAATCGCAATTAAAGGTAATTAGTGAAATTTAAGGTAAAAATGATATTATAAAAATATGAAAATACCTTTACACTTGTCCTACCCTTATTGGGTGAGTCAAGGCCGACCAAGACAATCCATGGGTCAGCTTGGGGACCCCATGGAGCCACTTGGGTAAGAAAATGACATTAATAACTTTTTATTTAAAGTAAAAATAAAATCGACACAAACATGTGTTGTTTTACTAAAACAATTATTACATGGGGTTATATAAGTTACCTTTTCAACTATAAATATTCATTGGAAAGATAAAAATATTTCATACATCATGGTATTTTTTTTATAATTTTTAGACATTAAATAAATTAAGTTTTTTATGACACCATGATGATGCAGCGATTACCTCATTATTTAACGATTTAAATAAAATGAAAAGATAATGTAAAATCTAGAACCTAAACATGTCAAAAACATTTTTGATGGGTGTATTTATAACTCTTATCACCTTATCCTCGAAATATATAATTTTGGGACCTTTTAAATCTGAAAATCATTTTATAATAAAGTATCCTTTTATAACTTTCCAAGAGTGCCCCTTCTCTCCTCTTATAAAAGGCTCCCACCTCTACCACCTTACCCACACCTCTCATACCTTTGTCTCGGCCAACTCCTACCCATTTTGTCTCTACACATCCCACTCTTACTCCTAGAAGCCTCACTTTGGGCAGAAGTCTTCCCAAGGAAGCCTTTGAGCTCAAATCAAAAAGAGTTACCCGATTTTAAGGTAATGTCTTCTCTTATGTTATTTTGTTTTATTTTGCTTCTTCAACCCCTTAAACTCTTTTTATTCCTTTCTTTTGTAACAAAAACAGTATATTAAATATACAAGGATGTTTTTATGAGAAGTATTTGATTTACACTTACACACACCTTCGTCTAATGGTTAAAGAACATACTATTTCTATGGTTGGCGAATTTCTGCCTCACGAAACGATGATTGTTCAATCTTCTTTTAACACCTCTCATGGTCGCCATTATGATGACACTATTTTTATATATGATATATATTATGTTTTTGATTTCCTTATGATTCTGTATTTTTCATTTATGTCATACCTTTATGATTTCCATTATGGGTAAACGCGATAATTTCATTTTAGGAAGTGCAGACTACCGCCCCTCAAAGTGATTTGAATCGTTAATGCCATATGTGGGATGTATAAAGGATGGAGTAAATGGTATTATACATTATATTATACTGGAATTATATTATACCTTTATATAATTATAACTTCATTCCATTAAATACGAAATAGGAATGAAAGTAGCGTTCTTGCGTACGTACGGCTTACCGTCTCCATGAACGGTGCATTTCATTTCTTACCTCTAAATGTTATGTAATATTATAAATGCATGTATATACTGGATATATAGGATATATATGATATCTACATCATGAATATAATTCTCTAGATAATGGATATTCTACCACATAAACAACTTGTAATTATAAGAAGTTTATTGTTGACTCAAGTACCAAAGATCGACAAAACGACCGTTATTAACTTAAATGACTACATAATTTTCGTAACATTGTAATAAGTGATATAAAAGGGATAATGAACTTGAAAAAGGTTCTTAAGCAAGTAGATATTAACTCTAGTTTATTATTCAGGAGGTTAAAGAGCGGTCGAGTCAAGTCTGACACGAGGTAAGAGAACTTCTTAACCCAATCTCCATTCTTTGGGTTAATCTCCTACTTTCAAATTATGTCATGATATTATTATGTACTATCTTGTATTTTTAATTTCTTTATGTGTATTTATAGTGAATACACATAATAGATCTATTTTATTTAAAAAAAATGATCTTTGTAAGGGAACTTCTTAACCCAATTTCCATTCTTTGGGTTAATATCCTACTTTCAAATTATGTCATGATATTATTTTGTCATATCTTGTATTTTTACTTTCTTTATGTGTACTTATAGTGAATACACATAATAGATCTATTTTATTTAAAAAATGATCTTTGTAAGGGAACTTCTTAACCCAATTTCCATTCTTTGGGTTAATCTCCTACTTTCAAATTATTTCATGATATTATTATGTCTTATCTTGTATTTTTTTACTTTCTTTATGTGTACTTATAGTGAATACACATAATAGATCTATTTTATTTAAAAAATGAACTTTTTAAGGGACTTCATCTCAATCTCCTTTCATTGAGGCATATTTTGTTTTATACACAACCTTCCATTATACGGTGTATAAACCCCTTTGACTTTTACATTTATTCAAAAGGAATCTTTTTATACGAAGCGTTTTACTAAACGACAAAAGGGAATGTTTTTGTCACACGTATGCGGTGACAACGACTTCTCCGCCATCATGACCATTATTTGAGCTTCGACTTCCTCTACACGGCATAACTTTTTTAAATGATTTCAAAAAATAGAGATATATTTCTATCAAATATATGAAAATCCAGTGCAAATGTGAATGTATTTAACGCAAGCTTAAATATGTTTTTAGAAAACCTGACTCTCAAGTGTGGTAGACAGGAAGGGATTGGGCGTGGACCCATCATGGCCTGTAATTAGTCGAGCGGTCTCAGAATTAGTTATTTTGTTTTCAGAAGCTTGCATAATGTTTTCAGAAAAACACTGGATTATATTTGAGCAATTTTAAACGTAAGTATGTTCTAAAAAAATTGCATTGGCAGGTCTCATGAGACAAACTAGTGTCTTGGCACGAGGCCTTGACAAAATCTTATTTGTATTCTTGGCACAAGGCCTTGGCTACGTGGTTAAGATAGTCTGGAATTATGAATTCCATCATTATGAAATTGGTTATTGATATTCCATGTGATTATTTGACCAGTAGAATAACCATGTGAATAAGTAAATGGAATTATTTCATTTTACTTTTGTCATATTATGCTGAAGTTCATGTTTAAAAGTCTTTTGTTTAGTTATACATTGCCTTAAATGTTTATGTTTATTTATGAAAGATTCCACTATATTTTTATCCTTACTGATCATCTGAGCTCACCCCTTTCAATGTTTTAATTTTTCCAGGATGTTAAGAAGTATTTTATGAATGACCTGAAGGGATAATATGAGGGGATATGAAGATAAGATGTTGTTGTAGTTTTGTATTAATTTATGATGTAATGTAAAACTTATGAATGTATCTAGTGTTTCCAAGGCTACTAAACTAATCGGTCTTTCGAGACTTGATCTTTGTGATCATGCCAATGTTACGCAATAATGCACCAACTCTGGGTAACTAGGGTCGGGGTGTTACAGTTGGTATCAGAGGTAGTTTAGTACTACCCTTGGAAGCTAGATTTAGATAAACTCTGATTATAACACATATCCCTAAGATAGACATTGAGGATTAGTATAGAAGAACTTCCTAGAATTTTCGTATTATAGAGATTTTGTGAGTTTTCTGAGCAATACATCCCTATCTGGATACGAGCAGGTAGAGGCGGATCTGGCAAAGATGTACCTAGGGGTAAAACCTGAAAACACTGCTTTGATCTAGACTCGAATGGGAACTGGTGCACGACAACGGCCCTTGCTGCACTCTTGGTTACGACACTCCCCGGGGATACGCTTAGGATAATTCTCTTTTTCTTTACCAACCATTATGAAGGGTTTATGAGTATATACTTCTCAAAGAAAACATTTTTATGATTATGGATTGTATCCATAAACTGTCAAATTTATGTTAAGTGTTTTACAAGTATATAATTACATATTTTGATTCATAAACTAATATAGTTTATGCCATTGTTTAGAAATGGAGCCTAGTGGGAGGAATGGAAACCGTATCAATGCACGCACTCCATGTAGGGATTTCCCTCCTGCTCAAGATAATTATAGTGGAGCTGGAGATACAACTGGTGCTGATCAACTTATCACCATACTAGGAAAACTCACTCAGGTTATGAATGATAACCTTACTCGTATGGAGCACCCTGATCCGCAACGTGGAGGATCAATGTTAGACAGCTTCTTGAGGAAACAACCGCCAACATTTAATGGGGGTACAAATACATTAGTAGCTGAGCAATGGATAAACTCCATAGAGAAACTATTCCACACCTTGGGGAGTAGCGAAAGGGAGAAGGTCATCATGGCAGTTTACCGCCTCACTGGAGATGCTGATCAATGGTGGTCGCTGATTCAAAACACAAAGGAAGATGAAGAAGTATCAAGTATGGAATGGAGGGAGTTTAAAGAGCTTTTCTTAGAAAAATACTTTCCTCATGACCATTGAGCAGATATGGAAAGGCAATTTCTGAGTCTGAGGCAGAAAGAGGATGAGAATGTCGCAATGTATGAGTCTAACTTTACACGGTTAGTGAGGCATGTTGCAGATTATATACGTAACCCAAGAAGTAAGATCGATCGTTTCTTTGATGGGTTAAAACCATTTCTCCATCGAGCATTAGTCTCACAAAACTTCTCATCATACGAAGATATTGTCTCATGTGCTATCAAGACAGAAAAGGAATTCTCTAAATCTTATGACAATAAAGTAAAGCAAGAGAAGAAGAGAACGGTGGAACAAGAGACAGATAAAGGGGAAAATGGAAAGAAGGATTTTCCATTATGCGATAATTATGGGAAGAATCACCATGTTACTTGCCTAAAAGGAATGGGAGTTTTTTATAAATGTGGAGAAAAAGGTCACCAGGCTCGTGATTGCAAGGGAAAGAAAGAGGCTATCAATGTTGAATGCTACAATTGCAGAGAAATGGGGCATTATGCAAATGAATGCCCAAAGCGCCAAGGAAACGTACCTCAGAAAATTCCAAGGGATCAAGGCCAAGCTTATGTTGTTACTATAGATGAAGTTGAATAATTATTGTATTTGTGTTTCTGGACTCAAGAACTATATTATGGTTATAAGAATAATGTGATATATATAAGGATTGTACTGCAGTACTTGTTTTTTTCATTAAGGTTTTAATATGATGAAGGTAATCATATTTTTAGCATGTGACAATAAGATAAACTTTACTTTATTCGGGAAATTTGATGTTACAATTGATTTTGGAATTTAGAGACCTTTTAGAGAAATTCTGGACAAAGGTATTTTGGATAACTATAAAGGTTGGAATGAATTAAGTTGAACTTTGGATAGTATTGTTTAAGGTTAAAACATTTATGAAGATTATTTTTGGAATATTATAATACTATACTTTTAGGAAAAGGACAACCTACAGGTCGGGGGATAACCTGTCGCGTCGGACAAAGCTGCGGGAATCAAACCCACAACCATAGTGCGAGAGGCCTTTATTACCTACCACTAGCCTACAGGAAGTCCCTGGTTATTACAAAAAAGTTTTCCTAATCTAAATTGTATGTGTTAATATTTAGAACCTTATACAATTATGATAAATAGAATATTTTTGAGTTCTATTACCTTTTGGAGTGAAAGATGGGTTTGTGGTAAAAATTTATTAAAGAATGAAAGTCTACATGACAAGTAAGAATATTTCCTTACGTTCTTAGTAAATATCCTAAATAAATTCCTCAACTTTATGAAAGGTAACTTAAAACAAAAAATTTGTCGGTAAACTTTTCCAATTGGGGAGTCAATGACCGTTTAACCAATCACAAGTTTGTGATTTTCTTGTAGTTAACTTTATCCAAATCTTGTTTTATATAACTCTCCATCAGACCTTGATGGTTTGTTTTTCCTCCATATCCATATTTTAATAGAATCCTAGTATGCCCTATCTCAGGTGACCTTTGTACTTCTCTTTCTTTCTTTTAAAGTTATGTTTTTATTAACCTTATTTCCGATGTGGGTTTTCCACAAAGGTATTTTCTATTTTCAACCTTTTATTTTCAAAGAAAAATTTTAAATTGCAAGGACGCAATTTATTGAAGTAGGGGATAATGTAACACCCCAAGCTTCTATGGTACACTCCTCTTTTAATAATAGAGCAGCGTGTGTTGTGCGCAACCTCGAGTTCTAACACACCGTGACCAATAAAAGTAGCAGTTATGAATAGTAATACCCACTTTTTGAAATTATATAAATTTTATATTTCAAAATGAACTTTATTTTTGGATTCAGAATATTGAAATTAGCCTATGTTGAATTTTTTGTATTTTTCTGAGAACTTCCAATTTTTGATGAATAGTGAAAAATACTTAAAAACAACTTTTTTAATCAAAATAATTTATAGTAATAAATTATAAAATTGATTGGTTATAAAGTGTAATTAGAATATATTTTTACCATTTTATCCAATTTTGGTCATTAGAATTAATTTCACTTTGAAATTGGATATAAACAATTGTCAATCTTTTGATTGATATTCTTTATTAAAAAACACGCTATTTGTTGTGACAGCGGGAATTTATTATAAAATTAATTAAACCAACTTATATGTTTTGAATTTTTTAAAATAGATATCATTTTTGAATTTGGAATATCAATTATAGCTTAGGGTGAAATTTTGGCATTGTTCTGAAAAAACGTCAATTTTTTATGAATAGTGAAACCACTAAGTGGTAGTTAAAAAAACTGATTTTACATTTAAATGAAAATTTACCACTTATATGAATTGAATTTAAAAAATCCGACATACATGGTTGTCATTAGGATGTAAAATGCGGTTCAATGGGATTAAAATAATTTTTTGGTGAATAGTAACTTTTAAGTTTTATTAATCGCGATTAAAGGTAATTAGTGAAATTTAAGGTAAAAATGATATTATAAAAATATGAAAATACCTTTACACTTGTCCTAACCTTATTGGGTGAGTCATGGCCGACCAATACAATCCATGGGTCAACTTGGGGACCCCATGGAGCCACTTGGGTAAGAAAATGACATTAATAACTTTTTATTTAAAGTAAAAATAAAATCGACACAAACATGTGTTGTTTTACTAAAACAATTATTACATGGGGTTATATAAGTTAACTTTTTGACTATAAATATTAATTGGAAAGCTAAAAAGATTTCATACATCATAATATTTTTTTTATAATTTTTAGACATTAAATAAATTAAAAATTTTATGACACCATGATGATGCAGTGATTACCTCATTATTTAACGATTTAAATAAAATAAAAGATAATGTAAAATCTAAGACCTACACATTTCAAAAACCTATTGGATGGGTGGATTTATAACTCTTATAACCTTATCCTCTAAATATATAATTTTGGGACCTTTTAAATCCGAAAATCATTTTATAATAAAGTAACCTTTTATAACTTTCCAAGAGTGCCCCTCCTCTCCTCTTATAAAAGGCCCCCACCTCTACCACCTTACCCACACCTCTCAAGCCTTTGGCCCGGCCAAACCCTACACATTTTGTCTCTACACATCCCAATATTACTCCTAGAAGCCTCACTTTGGGCAGAATTCTTCCCAAGGAAGCCTTTGATCTCAAATCAAAAAGAGTTTCCCGATTTTAAGGTAATGTCTTCTCTTATGTTATTTTGTTTTATTTTGCTTCTCCAAATCCTTAAAATCTTTTTATTCCTTTATTTTGTAACAACACCAGTATCTTAAATATACAAGTATGTTGTTATGAGAAGGATTTTATTTACACTTCCACACACCTTCATCTAATGGTTAAAGAACATACTGTTTCTGTGGTTGGCGAATTTCTGCCTCACGAAACGATGATTGTTCAATATTCTATTAACACCTCTCATGGTGTCCATTATGATGACACTATTTTTATATATGATATATATTTTGTTTTTGTTTTCCTTATGATTCTGTATTTTTCATTTATTTCATACCTTTATGATTTCCATTATGGGTAAACGCGATAATTTCATTTTAGGAAGTGAGGACTACCACCCCCTCAAAGTGATTTGAATCGTTAATGCCATATGTGGGTTGTATAAAAGATGGATTAAATGGTATAATACATTGTATTATACTGGAATTGTATTATGCCTTTATATAATTATAACTTCATTCCATTAAATAAGAAATAGGAATGAAAGTAGCATTTATGCGTACGTACGGCTTACCGTCTCCATGAACGGTGCATTTCATTTCTTACCTCTAAATGTTATGTCATATTATAAATGCATGTATATACTGGATATACAGGATATATATGATATCTAAATCATTAATATAATTCTGGAGATAATGGATATTCTACCACATAAACAACTTGTAATTATAAGAAGTTTATTGTTGACTCAAGTACCAAAGATCGACAAAACGACCGTTATTAACTTAAATGACTACATAATTTTCATAACATTGTAATAAGTGATATAAAATGGATAATGAACTTGAAAAGGGTTCTTAAGAAAGTAGATATTAACTCTAGTTTATTATTCAGGAGGTTAAAGAGCGGTCGAGTCAAGTCGGACATGAGGTAAGAGAACTTCTTAACCCAATTTCAATTCTTTGGGTTAATCTCCTACTTTCAAATTATGTCATGATATTATTATGTACTATCTTTTATTTTTAATTTATTTATGTGTACTTATAGTGAATACACTTAATAGATCTATTTTATTTTAAAAAAATGATCTTTGTAAGGGAACTTCTTAACCCAATTTCCATTCTTTGGGTTAATCTCCTACTTTCAAATTATGTCATGATATTATTTTGTCCTATCTTGTATTTTTAATTTCTGTATGTGTACTTATAGTGAATACAAATAGATCTATTTTATTTAAAAAAATTATCTTTGTAAGGGAACTTCTTAACCCAATTTCCATTCTTTGGGTTAATCTCCTACTTTCAAATTATGTCATGATATTATTATGTCCTATCTTATATTTTTTTTACTTTCTTTATGTGTACTTATAGTGAATACACATAATAGATCTATTTTATTTAAAAAATGAACTTTTTAAGGGACTTCGTCTCAATCTCCTTTCATTGAGGCATATTTTGTTTTATACACAACCTTCTATTATACGGTGTATAAACCCCTTTGAATTTTACGTTTATTCAAAAGGAATCTTTTTATACGAAGCATTTTACTAAACAAAAAAAGGGAATGTTTTTGTCGCATGTATGCGGCGACAACGACTTCTCCGCCGTCGTGACGATTATTTGAGCTTCGGCTTCCTCTACAAGCCATAACTTTTTTAAATGATTTCAAAAAATAGAGAGATATTTCTCTCAAATATATGAAAATCCAGTGCAAATGTATATGTATTTAACGCAAACATAAAAATGCTTTTAGAAAACCTGACTCTCGAGTGTGGTAGACAGGAAGGGATTGGGTGTGGACCCATCATGGCCTGTAATTAGTCGAGCGGTCTCAGAATTAGTTATTTTATTTTCAGAAGCTTGCATAATTTTTTTAGAAAAACACTGGAGTATATTTGAGCAATTTTAAACGTAAGTATGTTCTAAAAAAATTGCATTGGCAGGTCTCATGAGACAAACTAGTGTCTTGGCACGAGGCCTTGACAAAATATTATTTGTAATCTTGGCACGAGGCCTTGGCTACGTGGTTATGATAGTCTAGCATTATGCATTCTATCATTATGAAAGTGGTTATTGATAATGCATGTGATTATTCGACCAGTAGAATAACCATGTGAATAAGTAAATGGCATTATTTCATTTTACTTTTGCCATATTAGGCTGATGTTCATGTTTAAAAGGCTTTTGTTTAGTTATACATTTCCTTAAATGTTTATGTTTATTTATGAAAGCTTCCGCTATATTGTTATCCTTACTAAGAATATGAGCTCACCCCTTTCAATGTTTTAATTTTTCCAGGATGTGAAGAGGTATTTTATGAATGACCTGAAGGGATAATATGAGAGGATATGAAGACAAGATGTTGTTTTAGTTTTGTATTAATTTATGATGTAATGTTAAACTTATGAATGTATCTAGGGTTTCCAAGGCTACTAAACTAATCGGTCTTTCGAGACTTGATCTTTGTGATTATGCCAATGTTACGCAATAATGCACCGACTCTAGGTAACTGGGGTCGGGGCGTTACAGTGGTATCCTGGGAAAGATAAAACATATGAAAGGGGTGATATTAGATTCTCAGTAAGGTTAATAAATATAGTAGAAGCTATCATAAATAGCCATAAACATTAAGGCGCATATAAAACTCAAAAACAAGCCTTTTAAAAATAAACATAAATATAATATGGCCATAATATATCAAATAATTCCATTTAAACATTCACATGGAAATTATACTAGTCAAATAATCACATGTAATATCAATAAATAATCTCATAATGAGGAAATGTATAATGTGAGACATCATAACCATAACGTTAAGGCCTCATGCCAAGACCATTATGATACCATCAAGCCCTTGTGCCAAGACACTAGTTTGTCTAATATGAGCTATCAATGCATTGAGGGGATATAGCAGGCCCTGCCCATCACTTACTATGTCTAATGTATTCCTCTTATGAGAACGGTGAAACATAACATTAACATTTGAATGAAAACTATCATACAAAATATTAATACTTTAACAATAAACCATGAATGGTATAAAAAAAGCACATCCACGTTAAAATATATCATAAACCATTCTATACAATATGGAATATTGTATTATAATATGTCAACCTCAAATAAGCATAAAATCAAATAAAGGATTATGATATATATGAAAATAATTTAATAAATTCAATAAAACTCTTTGAGGGAAATATCCTTTTTTTACTTTGAAATCATTTAGAAATCACAAAAATATAAAAGAAAACATTTGTTTTGAAAATAAAATTATATTATTGTAAATAAAGCTTCAAAATTTTAAGGTGTCATAATGGCGTAAAATATCCTCTTCCAATGTATATGTTAAAAAACATTCTTTCCTTAAATTTGTTGAAAAGTTTATAAAGTACCTCATTTAGAAAATGATGGAATGATTCCCTTCAAAATGTTTTGTAAAAATTAAAACATGGGATAAATGAATTTAAAAAATTGTTGATAATATTTCTAATTACATTTTAGGATACATTGACATGGATAATAAGTATGTCCCAGTATATACATATATATAAGCAATCTAGAATAATAAAGAGATTGTGAAATTAACCCTTACCTTGTAATTTTTGTTAGTAAATGGTGTGTTAACCTCTTATAATGGTTAAATTATGTTATTAAATTATACCATAATCATACAAATATTTATGATATCATATATGATCCTATTATATCATTTTGTTAATAGTGTCTCAATATTTCTATTATTTCGGGTGTTAACTGTTTCGTTTTCCCATTCCTATTTGGTCCTATAAGGCATGTTTTTTATACATATGATGTATTTTATTCATGTATATAATCATATTAATTTCATAATTATTATCTTTACTCATCATATAAATTTTATAATCATTCTTAAATTTTTAACGTGGTGAATGAATCACATCGCGTCATGGAGACGGTAGGTCGTACGTACGCACGAGCAACGGTATCATTCCCTTGATGGTTAAATGGTATGGAATTAGATGGTATATTATTTATGAAGAATATTTATCATGTTATAATCATTATTTATAACCATTATATTCATCATTATATCTATCCAATTAAAGTAGTTTTGAATAACAAATGACACCACGGTGTGGAAACAGTAAGTCGTATGTACGCACACATGGTGATATTGTTATTTTTAAGATGAATAAAATAAATAATATGGTTTTCTCAAGATTATAATAACTTCTCAGTATATTTATCATACAATATTTATTACTTTTACATAGAAACAACATAGAAATAAGAAGTATAAGTATAAAATAACTCTGAAAGAGGTGATAAAATAATTACCTATTTTTTGTGTATCTCTTTTTGGTATGCACAAAAGGACTCTTTATGATAGATTTGTGAATAAAGTGTGGCCTATATGATGTATTAAAGTAATTTGGGAGAGTAAATGGTCAGAATTTGTCCAAACCGAAAGGCTTTATATGTGTGATTAAAAGATAAGGAGATGTGCCCTTCTATAAGAGAGGGGAGGGGGCACCATTGGAAATACCAAAACTATTAAATTAATATAAATTAATTTTTATTAAAAATGGATCCAAAGTGGATTATTTTTAATTTAATATGATTATGGGTCTAAATCCTATCAAAAAATAAAATTTATACACGTTTTTATTTTATTTTAAACCTTATCATTTTGATTTATCCTTATTTAATATATTTAATTTTAATTATGGTAATAACATTATAAATGTTAAATGGTTATAAATATTTACTTATAAGATGTAAATTGAGAATAAATGGATATTTTTATGACATTATAGACCTTATAATTATCACTTTGTAATTTTTAAATATTTTTATGATTTTTAAACAATTTAATAAAATGTTAATTTTATAAAATACCAGTAGTGTCAATTTTGACTCTATTCATTTATTTGATTTTAAATAAAATAAAAATAGAATATACCATAGAACTAAAACATTTAATATAATAATAACATTTCATATTAAACTATAAAATTCGTGGGGTAGCTTAATTAATTCAAATTATATTTCTATTAATATTTTTAAAATCATTTATTTGATATTTCTATTAGTAAAATAATTTCTCTGTCGTTATTGTGTCATCCTTATTGGTAATTATTTAAAATTTAAAATTTATAAATAATTTTATATGATTTATTTAATTATATTATATTTCAATAGGATATCAAGAATCGATTTTATCTCCCATTTATCCCAATATTAAAGTTAATATACTTATATAAAATGAGAGTATGATATTTTGTCACATTCATTGATTTTAATAATATTAATGTCGTATTCATGGTAAAGTGGCCACTAAGTGATAAAATTTATAACCATAGATGATAAGGGTTTAATATAGTCACACAACAAGATTTTTTACAGGTTTTAAGGTAAGTTTATAATATTATATTTACCATTAATTACCTGATTTACCCTTAATCACGGTAATAAAAAAATTGTTAAAGGTACTATTCATAATGTTCAAAAAATAAAAGTAACCTATTAACATAATTTGGACCCACAGATTACAAATATGGAATCCATTTTTCAAAATTTAAAATACATAAGTTATAGTAATTAATTTAATATTAACCCTCATTGTTAAAATGAGAAAATAGGTTTTTCAAAAGTAAAAACCATCAAATGATTAACATGTGTTTATATCTAATTTTAATTTGAAAATAATTACAATGACCTAAATTATATTAAATTATAAAAATATAATCTAATTATACTTTAAAACCATTCTAATTTATAATTTAATATTATAAATTATTTTGATTAAAAAATTTGTTTTCAATAAAAATTTAGTATTTTTCACTATTCATCAAAATATGAAAGTTTTCAAAAAAACACCAAAAATTTATCCAAACTAAATTTTTATGTCCTTATTCTAAAGAAGAAGTTTATTTTCTCAATTTTAATATATTAAAGTGTCAAATATAAAATTTAAAATGGGTGTGCCATTAAAAGTTGGTGAAACTGCATTTTTTGAAAAATACTTCTTTTATCCAACAAAATTTGTATTTATTATTATATTATGTATAAGAAACATATAAGATGAATGTTTAAAATTTTATGAAATATATAAAATTCCAAATTTTTTAATACTATTTATAACATCTAATTTAACTTCTAGTTTATATATCATATTAAGTAATAATATTTTATTAATATACTATTGTTTGTTAAAACTGTGTATTGCGTGTAACACAAGCCAACTCATTTTTGTGCGTAGAATAAGCTTAATATGGTGTTTCATAAAAATAAAGTAGGTAATAAAATTAAATTTATTATGAAATAAAAATATTGTAATGTATTGAGGTGTTATAGATAGGGTATCTATAGTTTGTATTAGAGAAAAGGAATGAATCTAATCCTTTTGAACTCTCACATGTGAGCGTTGGATAAAACATGGCTCTATGCCAAAGGGCTAAATTAGGAAATGGTTTCCATTGGGGATGGTTGTGTGTCCCAACCAAGAGGTGTAGCTACCAATGGAATACCCTGATAGATATCAATTAGAGTGCATTGGAAATAATTCCAGACCATTATAGTTCATATCAGAGCATGGTCTAGTTTTTTTTGGGTGATTGGGTATTGAAATTTTTAGTAAGAACCCTAGGTATAATTTTATCCCCATAGATAACATAGATTAAAACTAAGGGAATCACAAGATATGATACACTTTCAAAATATTATTCAATCCTTCTATGTTCAATGATTCCTTTTTATATTCTTATGTACTAAGTATTCAATCCCCCCTAATTGTACCTTTTTTCTTAGTTAGTGGCTATAAATAAGAGAATTTATTCCAAAAGACAATGTGATAGGTAAAGTGATGATTTCACTAATTAAATAAAAATTATTATTAGAACGAAAACTAAAAACTTAATGACAATACTTTCTGAACTGGATAATTTTATGCATAATAACCTGAATTGAGTGGAACTCCATCCTTATCCAAGGAAAGAGAATGTTGCAGTTAAATCCTGTGTGGGATGAAGGCCTCCCATATTTAGTGGATCTTCTTATCCCATCATCGTGGAAAAACAAATTAACTCCATTTTTAAGATATTATATATCCTTCAATACTCAAAAAAAATAGAAATTTGGTCTTAAGGTTTACCAATTTAATAGGGAAGCTGATCAATCGTGGACACTGATAAAAAACACAAAGTGAAAGGGGGCGATTGATTTCATGGGTTGGGATGCATTCAATCTAATATTTTTTAATAAATATTTTCCCTAAACTATCCTTCTTAGGATGGAAATGGAGTTCCTCGGTCTGGATAAGAAAAAGATGAGTATATTGGGGTGTATGGGTGACACTTTACAAGGATTTCATGATTTTCCTAGGGGATTGAAAGCAAGGTGGGTTTCTTCTTTACTGATATAAAGCTGAGTCTACAAAACATTTTGGCAATTTGAGATTTTGATTCCTATGATGAGTTTGTATTTTGTTCCCTTAAGGTTGATATGAAGATTGGAGACTCTTAGTTTCATTATGTTACTAAAGATAAAAAACAAAAAATTTATTTCAATATGGGAGGATAAACTGATAAATACTATGATAGATTCAAAAACAACATCCCACTTGTCAAAGTTGTGTGAATAAGCATCCTAGGAACTATCTAATGGGAAGAAAGATATGCTTCAAATGTTCAAGAGGGGTATATATCTAATATTATCCAAAGGGATTTGAAGAAGCTGAAAAATTTGGAAAAATAAAAGGAAGTTTCAAATCAATATTCAACCTGTAGTGAATTGTTTAAACTTCAAGGAACATGGGAATTATAAAAACTATTTCCCTTATCCATGGTTTGTGGGAGGAAATCAACAAAAAAAACCTCCAAGTAAATAAGGTCATATTCTATCACTACTGCTGATGTGGAACCCAACAATGATGTGGTGATAGGTATATTGGTTATTCATTCCATTATATTGATGGTACTATTTGATTTTGGTTATATGAATTCTTTAATATAATACATGTTTTGTAGAACTATTCAAACACCACCTCCAAAATTGGAGGTTGAGTTATCTCTGAGAACAAAAAATGGGGAAATTATTGCATCCAAAGTATATAACTCCTACCTGATTAATGTTTGTGGACTAAACCACTGAGTAAATTTTTTCTTACTTCCCTTAGTGGAGTTTCATTCTACATTGGGAATGGATTGGCTATCTTAATATAAATCCAAGATTAACTTTCAAAAAAGGGATATCACTCTTAAAATCATGAGGCATCCTTCAATTATGTACAAGTGTAAGGAGGAGGATTAATCTCCTTCAAAATAATTGTATCAAGTGTGGATATTATTTTCTTATGAGGAATCATATCTAGAAAAAATGATTGAGACAAAGGAGATAATCATGCTCAATGATGTGCCTATAGTGAGGGACTACACGGATGTGTTCCCCAATGAATTTCTTAGTCTTACTCATGATTGAGTGGTTGAGTTCTCAATTTAACTTATTCCTAGATCTCATCCTATGTCAAATACACCTTATGAAATTTCCACCACTGATTTGAAGAAACTAAAAAAGTAGTTACAAGTCAATCTAGACAACTATTTCAATTCCCAAGTGCATTACCATGGGGTCCAACAATCCTCTTCATCAAGTAGAAGGACGGATCAATGTGACTCTTCATTGATTATCTTGAGATAAATAAAATCATGATAAAGAATATTTATTCCCCACCATTTATATATTACTTTTTCAATTAACTATGTGGGTCCAATTATTTATCAAAGTTGTAGCTTCATTTAGGAAATAACTAATTAAAGGTGGAGATAGAAGATATTTCCAAGAATACATTTCAAACAAGGAATGGAAACTATGATTTCATATTAATTCCTTTCATACTCATTGATGATCCATAAATTTTCATGGAATTAATGTATAGAGTCTTTAAATATAACCTTGATATTTTTGTGGTTTTATTTATCAATGATATTCTGATATACACCCAAAGTAAGGAGGAGCTTGAGTAGAATTTGAATACTATTCTAAAAACATTTATAAGGGATAAAATCTATGAAAATTATAGTGAATTTGAGTTCTGGATGGTTGAAGTATCATTCTTGCAAAAAAAATTCACTAGAAAAGGAATATCTATAGACCCTACCAAGACAAAGACAATAGAAGAGTGAAAATACCAACATTTTTAATGGATATCTGTATTTTCCTTGTTTAAGTTGGGTTTTATTGATGATTTTTCATGAACTTATAATTATTTTCAAACCCACTAACCAAGAAGAATAAATATGGAGAATATTTTTTCTGGACTAGTAAATGTGAAGACTACTTCAAAGAGTTGAAAAGGAGGATTATCACTACACCAGTGCTCACACATCCAAAAAGTGGGGGACTATTTCTAGTATACATCAATGATTCAAATAAGTAATTAGGTTTTGAATAGATTAAAAATGAAAAATTGATAGCCTACACCTCAAGGCAATTAAAATTTCAAGAGAAAAATGATCTTATGCATGATCTGGAGTTTGTGGCTATGATCTTCATAATAAAAATCTAGTGGAATTATCTATATGTGAAGAACTGTGAAATATATATTGATTATAAGAGCCTCAATATATATATTCACATATAAGAATATTAATATGTTCTAGTGAAGATGGTTAGATCTCATCAAGTATTATGAGTGCTCAATCCACTGCCATCCTGGTAAGAAAAATAAAAAAAATGCTTTAAGTAGAAAGGATCATGCAATTTTATCAATGATTAGAATTGATAAGGATCCAATCTTATTATATTTTCAATGGATGAACATGGGAAACATTAATGAGGTAACATTATCAATCCTTTCTCAAAATATGGCCTAACCTACCATTATGGAGATAATGAAAGATGCTCAAATAAATTATGAGGAAATTCAGAAATAGGTGGATGATATAAGAAAGGGGAAATCTTTAGAGTTCAAAATTGATGAGGAAGGATTTGTATGATTTGGTTCATGACTATGTGTGCTATCCAATCCAGATATAAATAAATGTCTTTTGAAAGACACACAAATATCAACCTTCCCTATTCTCCCAAGGAGTGAAAAAATGTATCAAGATCTCCAAGAGAACTATTTGTGGGAAAATGTGAAGAATGATATCATTGAATATGCATCAATGTTCCAGGTATGTCATCAAGTTAAGTCTAAAAGATAGTATTTTAAGGGGATGATTCAACTATTATCCATAAAAATATAGAAGTAGGAAAACATAACCATGGAATTTTTCACCAGACATCCAAATAATTCCATAGGAAATAATTCTATATTGTTCATTGTGGACCATCCTAAAAAATAGATCAATTTATGGAAACTTGAGAGGACTTCTCACTCAATCAGCTTGCATCAATATACACTAGAAAAGTGGAAATTTTTCATGGATTACCTCTATCAATTATATCTAATCGAGATCTTATATCCCCCCCCCAATTATAGAAAAGTAATTAACATTCTCTAAACACTGATATGAGATTCATTACTTCATATCATCCTCAAACTTATGGTCAATCTGAGTGGACTATTCATTAAAGTGAAGAAATATTGAGAGTATGTTTTATGGAATTCAAGGGAGGATGGGTCCAACATCTACCACTTTTCGAGTTCTCCTATGATAATAGTTTCTAATCGAACATCCAAATGGCTCCATATGAATCCCGTTATGGGAAACGATGTATAACACCATCATTCGGGGATACATTTTGTGAATAGAAACTTATGGGATCTGAAATGGTAGATGAAATGGTAGAAATGGTGAAAACCATTAAGTAGGACATCAAGGAGGTCCAAAGTTGACATAAAAACAATGCAGACAATCATCAATAAGATTTGGAGTATAAGGATGGAAACATTATATTCCACTACATATCTTTTTGGAATATGATCATTGTATTTGGGAAGAAAGGAAAGTCGATTCCTAGGTATATCGACCCCATCTAGATTCTTGATCGTGTCGGAGATATGGCCTATCAACTAACACTTCCACATAAAATGTCTCAATTACATGATGTATTCCACATATACCCCTTAAATAAGTTAAAAAAATATCCCTCACATAAAATGAATCTGTATGTGGTAAAATAGGAGAATTTCCTCTCATATGAAGAGCATCCTATAATGATCTTGGACCGTAGAGATAAAGTTATAAGAAACAAGACTACTCACTAGGTCAAAGTACAATTGAAGAACCATAATTGTGAATATGAGGCATGGGAACTGGAGGAAGTGATAAAGGATAAGTACTCTCGCCTATTTTGACCTTAGAAAGTAAAAAAAATTGTGGGTGATATTTCATAAGGTGGGAAGAATTAAACAACCCAGAATTATATCAATGGAAATTCCCTTATTATAATTATTACATATAGTATAAATCACATAAAATTAAATAGATAACATAATAAAACATTATAAATTAATAATTAATTAAATAAGGAGCATTTATAGAAATTATGGAACTTATAGTGATGGAATAGTAACTTGTCCATTGGAATAATAACAGGATCATTAGGAAAAGTAAATTTTCCAATAGATTATTAACCTCACCTATAAAAGTATAAATAAATTTTTTGTATGTTATAAAGAAAAATATGATATAATTATATCATATTATAATTAAATAAATGTTTAAAAATGATAAATTAAGTATATGTATTTTTTTGAAAAAAATGTTTATATACAATTAATATAATTATTTAAAAGAATAATGTTTTACATAAATTATTTTAATAAATTAATAGTTCATTGTCTTATGATTATAGGATAATTTTATGAGACATTAACTAATTTTTTAAAGTGTTATAGAATAAATTATAACTTTAAAATCAGTATCCTTTGAACAAATAATACTTTATTTAATAATTAAATTTCACACGTTTAGAAAATTATTATCATAAAATGGAGTCATTTTTTAAATTCTACATCTCAAAAAATGGTTGGGGTGATTTATTTTGATATTCCAAAAATAGTTAAATTTTTTATGAATAGTGAAATATAGTAATTTACGATATAAGCTAAATACATGAATTATGGAGTCATTAACAATTTATGGATGATGTAATCCCTATTGATTCCAAATAAATTGGACTAATTATTTTATATAGTCACAATAATCCTCAATATTGGAAGTCTTAATCCCAAAAAATAAACAAATTAATAAACTAATCAAACAAAAACCCCTCTCCTCTACAATAAATGACACACCTCACCACTTATTCTCTGTACACCTTCTAAGCCTTTTTATTTTCTTATATTCTACCCAATTCCTCTTGTAACATCCCAGTTCCGTAAGCCACCCAGAAGCGCCCCGTACCCGGTTGGTCACATGGCCTCAACCGCATTTCCCCAAACACCAGAGGCTACCGACTAGCAGCAAGGGCTTTGGGTGTGATAGTGGGGAAACTATTCCCTCATTGGAAGAGTACACAGCGGAAGTAAACAACATATAAAACATTTGAAGTAATAAATATCCAACAATAGTAAATATTTGAAGACTAGAATACTAAACAACTAGAGCACATATATATATATATATATGAAATTATGAATAATAAATATGTCTAGGAAAATAGACAAACAAGTCACAATGTTGGAATACAACTCTACTAAACCAAAGTGAAAAAGAAATAAATTAAACTCCTCAGCATCGCAAGCCATAGCTTGGTCCCCTGCTCTCCAACTCCACAGCAAGTCAGGTACCTGAAGTAGAAGGGCTCTTTCCCTTATCTATACATGCAACAATATAATCTGTTTGGGCCCAAAAGCATAACCCAAATAGGGTGTGAGACTAAATCCCAGTAGGCAACCACCCGAAGATAAGTGCCTAATAGTCAGTGAGTATATGGCAGGTAAAAGTATAGAAAGCAGTAAACAGGAAGTCACTAAGCAATAAACAATCCACAGTTTAAAGCATTCAAATCACTACACAACATGTAATAGCTAAACAAAGAAAATAACACAACAGGTAACCCTCTAGAAAGTACCCACGGCTTATCCCCTATGTTCCTACCTAGCAACACAAGCAATCATCTAAACACAAGGTAACCCTATGAGAAGTACTCACAGCCTATCCCCTCTGGTCCTACCTAAAAAGTACAAGCAACCCTCTGGGAAGTACACTTAGTCTAACCCCTCTGGTTTAGCTTAAGCATAGACTCTCTGAGGAAGCACTCACTATCAATTCCCCCTATAGTCTCTTATCGGTACTAAAGGTGCTCTGGGAAAGCAATCAACGTCTCATTCCCCCTATGTCATGCATCGAGGAACTACAAACACTCTGGGTAAGCACTCATCCTCAATTCCCCCTATGGTCTCGCATCGTAAAATATAAAGACACTCTAGAGAAGCCATCATCGTCCATTATCCCTATGGTCTATACACTAGGTTCACTCAGCCCTGTGTAATTCAAAAAAGTGTAGAAGAATGTATCAGACAAGGTCAACCTCAAGAACTAATTGGCTAGCAATCTAGAGCAGAACAAGATAACAGTGACAGTCACATCATCCTATAACACTGGGCATGGAAAGTAAACAGTAGCCTAATAGGAAAACAAGACCCAAAGGTCAAAGCACGCAAAACATGCATGGGAAATACATCCAAATCACAATAATTCACCTTATTCACAAATAATAATCATCTACTCAGGCATACCATCATTGCAGAGAAACAATAGGGCTAAAATGGTAAACGCGCAATACCCCGTTCATGTGTATTGGGAAAATTTGCACATAAAACTCAAATACATTCAACTGAAAGGCACAAACCACCTACCTAGGGATTAGGAGATTAATATAATTGAACCATGAAGCCTGAATCTTCTTGGAACATCATAGATCTAAGAAAATGTCTAAAACGTTCAACCCAAGATAACCTAGAAAAGAAAAGGAATTGGAAAACAAGGCTTATATAGAAGAGAGAACTCACTGATGTGATTCCAATGAAATCAATGGCATTAAAAATGGAGGATGGGTGGAGGCTCAGGGGTTCGTTGAAGATCCATGGATGCTCGGCGCTCTCGAACAAACAGAACCTAAAGTAAGTGAGTTTTTTTCATCAGAAGCAACCCCGGTGCATTTAATTAAAAAGAAGAAAGTACACTATGTGTACATTTTAAGTACACGGCGTGTACTCGGATTTTATGTACTCCACATTAAGTGTCCTCCAAGTCACTCCCACACGGCTGTGTGTGTGGATACTACACGACCAGCACACGGCTTGCTGCGGCAAGAAAGTACATGGTGTGTACTCATAAAGTACACGACGTGTACTTAAGAAATTTCCAGAAATTTCTCTTTTCTCCAGAATAACTAGAAATAAAAAACATACCTTAAAAAAAGATCCAGGTTCTTAAAAACTTCCCCCCTTGAAGAAATTCATCCCTGAATTTCCCTAAATCAGCATAGACGAATAACCCTAGAACTGTTTCGGCCACTATACTTGTACATCGGCCTCCCTCTCCCAAGTCTCATCCTATACTCGCCTGTGCTTCCATAGCACTCATACCATAGGAACAGACCATCCATAGAGAACCTTTGTACTACAATCCATAATCCGGATAGGATTCTCCTCAAATGATGCATCCACTTCGAGCTCAACCTCCTCGGGTTAAGAGACATGACACGGGTCAGAAAAGTAATTTTGAAGTAGAGAAACGTGGAAAACCTCATGCATAGACCGGTACCTCTGAGGTAACTGCAACCAGTAGGCAACTGGACCAATTCTCTCCAACACCTGAAATGGTCCGACGTACCTCAGTGAAAGCTTACCATGTCTCATAATCCTCTTGTATCCCAACCTTGGTGTGACATGCAAAAAAACCTGATCTTCGACCTTGAACTATAGAGGTCATCTCCACTGACCACCATAAGACTTCTATCAAGACTGCACAGTAGACATCCTCTTCTAAATCAACTCTATATGTTATGTGGTCTCCTAAACAAGACGAGGTCCCAACAAAGATGCCTCTCCTACCTCCAGCCATCATAAAGGTGATCGGCATGGCCTACCATACAAAGCCTTATAAGGTGCTATCTAAATAGTTTCTTTAAAACTATTGTTGTAGGAAAACTCCACAAGAGGTATATGACTCTCCCAAGAACCTCCAAAATCCAAAATGCAAGCTCGGAGCATATCCTCAATAAATTGAATCATACGCTTAGACTGGTCATCTTTCTAGGGATGGTAGGTTGTACTCAAAAGTACATGTATACCCAAAGCCTTCTGAAGCCCCTGCCATAACCGAGAAGTAAAACGTGCATCCCTATCTGAAACAATGGAGTGTGGAACTCCATGAAGACGTATAATCTCTCGGATGTACAACTTTCCCATCTCATCCACACAGAAGGTCTCCTTGATAGGAAAGAAGTGATAAACCTTTGTGAGTCTATCAATAACAACCCAAACTATGTCATTTCCTCAATGTGACCTTGACAAATCGGTCACAAAGTCCATCGCAATGTCATTCCACTTCCACTCAGGAATGAGTAACTACTATAAAAGCCCTGCCAGTCGTTGATGCTCCACCTTCATCTACTGACAAGTTGAACACCTCATGAAGAAAATAGAAATGTCCCTCTTAATACATGGACACCAATACTGACGTTGTAGATCACCATAAATCTTGGTGATTCCAGGTTGAACTTCCCAAACTGAGGAATGAAAATCCCGCATCAACCCCTCGCGTATGTCTGCTGACACCCATACGCGTCTCTAGAAATGAAAGATCTCATCCTTGCCTATAGTCCATCCATTAATAGGGTCCTCTCCTGACACGCTTTCCCTTAGGACTAGGCCTTCAGAATCTGATAGCTGCCTCATTAGAACTTGATCAAGAAGAGTAGAGGTAACAGCTACAGAAGAGAGAAAATTCTGCCCCTAACTGTCGTGCACCTCCAAATTCATCTCAGATAATAGATCCATAAGCTACCACTCACTACTGGCCTCCTGAACTACCTGTATCTAAGTCCTCCTACTCAATGCATCATCCACTATGTTTCCTTTCCCAGGCATATAGGCAAGCTCAAAGTCAAAGGACTATAGGTACTCAACCCACCTGCACTGCCTCAAATTCAGATCACACTGAGTGAAGATG
This sequence comes from Viscum album, assembly GCA_963277665.1. Lineage (NCBI taxonomy): Eukaryota > Viridiplantae > Streptophyta > Magnoliopsida > Santalales > Viscaceae > Viscum > Viscum album. The sequence continues at coordinate 1,814,319,351 of OY728148.1, forward strand.
TACTTGAGACTTTTTTGGTTGGTGAAAACCACAAAATTCTCTCCTAGAAGATAATGTCTCCAATAGCATAGGGCATAAACAAAAGCTGCCAACTCTAGATCATGTGTCGGTTAATTCCTCTCATGTGGTCTTAACTGCCGAGACCTGTAAGCAACGACTCCATCTCCCTGCATAAGCACAGCTCCCAGCCCGATACCTAACGCATCACAGTAAACAATTTAACTCTTTCCTGGATCTAGCAAGACTAGTATCGGTGCTGAAGTCAACCTCCATTTCAGTTCTTGAAAGGCTGACTCACAAGAATCTGACCATAAGAACTTCTCCCCCTTCTTAGTCAGACCTTTCAGTGGTGCTTCCAAGCATGAAAAGTTTTGTATGAAACGTATGTAGTATCCAGCCAACCCTAGAAAAATCTGCACCTCAAATACATTCTTCGGCTACTCCCATGAAACTACAGCTCTCACTATCTCTGGGTCTACTGATACTCCTTCCTCTGAGATAACATGACCCAGGAAGTGAATCTGATCCATCCAAAAGTGGCACTTTGAGAGATTAGCATATAACTGATGCTCCCTCAGTATACTCAAAACAATCTCAAGATGGTTAGCATGGTCATGTCGAGTGAGAGATTACACCAAGATATCGTCTATGAAGACCACCATGAAGGAATCCAAGTACGGATGGAACACTCAATTCATCAGTGCCATGAAAACTACAGGTGCGTTCGTGAGACCAAACGGCATAACCAAGTACTTGTATAGACCATACCTACTCCAGAAGGCTGTAAGATGTATATATGATGGTCTAACGTGCAACTAATGATAACTGGATCTCAGGTCAATCTTCGAGAACACCTGATCTCCTTGAAGCTGATCAAAGAGATCATCAATCCTCGGCAAGGGATATCAGTTCTTAACCATCAACTGGTTCAACTTCTGATTGTCCACACAAAGACTGAGGGTATTGTATTCCTTCTTCACAAACAGGATGGGCGAACCCCAAGGATAAGTACTGGGTTGGATGAAACCCTTTGTCTGCAACTCCTCCAACTGCTTCTTGAGCTTCTACAACTCAGGTGTAGCCATCCTATAAGTAGGAATGGACAGCGGTGCTACTCCTAGTACAAGCTCAATCGAGAAGTCTACCTCACGATCAAGAGGAAAACCTGAAAATTCCTCTAGAAATACATCTCTAAAATGATCCACCACTGGAGGAAAGTCCAACTGTGAAGTACCCTGGTCATCTAGATAAATACTAGAAATACGGGTTGTAACTCCTCCCAACCCATGATACTCTGGACCTGCTCTGCTCACCTGGACATCCTATTCACCCTTATGAAGAAAGGATCCACCCTCTGGTGATACGAGACTCACCATGTGGTGATTACTGTCAACAACTGCCTATAATGGAACTAACCAGTCCATCCTGAGAATGAAATCATAGCCTGTCATCTCTAGAACATAGAGGTCCCACATAAAGTGGCATCCACCATCTTGTATAGGGCACTCTCTTCACTGACGTACACTTGTTGTTCTAGTCCCCAACGAAGTGTCTAACATCAAGATATCAGCAGAAGAAAAGATGCAGAGCCCAAGGCTCTCCATGATAGTAATAGAGATAAAGCTACAGGAAGCCCCTATATCAAAAGGAGTATAAGCTAAAACTTAGGCTACTATGATTGTACCTTGAATGGTAGAAGGTCCGGGATCCTTCTCTTACTGGGTCTGCTCCACCGTAAAAGTCTGGCTTGCACCACGGCTCGGTGACCCTGTCGGACCACTCTGAGCTAATCCACCATAATGTCCCTAAAAACTGGGTGACTAGCTGCCATGGCCATGACCTCCCCCTCATCCTGAATGGCCGGAAGAAATCAAGTTCCCTAATTGGTGAGAAATTGGTGGTGCTTCTCCTGAACGAGGAGTCACAGAAGAACTCGTGTCACCAGTTACTGGTGAGATGATCTGATAAAAGCGCTGAAGATAACCCAACTTGTCACAAGATTAGCACTCCACTGGGTATTTTGGAAAATTTGGACTCATATGCTCTCTCTTTCCGCACTGGTAACATGCCACCTGGCTACTAGAAGATGCATCCTGCCTACTCTGATCTCCTCAGAAGGTCTGCATGAACCTTATAAAACTCTATCAGAACTGTGCATCAGCACCTGTGTCCGGAATGATGTCTAGTGCCAAGACTGGCACAACAGCAGGACGTCTCGGTGGCATGACTCTCCATGGTCAAGCTCACACCTTAGATCAATATTATCAATGACTGAAAACAATGAGTGTAATAAGGAAATAGGAGAAATAAAGCACTCAAGTTTTACAAAACATGACTACACGGCGTGTACATTTACTACACAGTATGTTCTCGGAAGTCATTTACATGGGCATATACTCCTGCCCATACTGGTCACATAACACCCCAAACACACGGCGTGTTGTCTCCACACACGGTGTATACTTGAGTCCCCTTTCCCTGCCCAATTCCTCCTATATGGTTAAGCCACATGGCTCTTCTAAGGTTGTACTATACGATGTGTAAAATTCCTACATAGCGTGTACTAGATAAGATTCGCCTAGAACATGTTGTTAGTGACATGGCCTGACACACGGCTCACACTAAACAGCGTGTTCTAGATGGACATGGAATGTATGAGGAAGGATAACACCAGCCCGTGTCGTTTGTGACACGGCCGGGTACCTAGGTAAACCTACATGGCGTGTTCAAGGAAGTCACGGCGTGTACAAGAATGGATGACACCAACCCATGTTGTTCGTGACACGGCCAGGTACCTGGGTTAGACTAAACAGCGTGTTTATATAGTACACGGCGTGTATTAGACACGACTCGGCCAACCTATGTTCTTAGTGACACGGGTGGGCACGGGGTCGACTCTACATGGCGTGTATGGATGATACACGGCGTTTTCACTCTAGACTTTCCCCATCCCATGTCTCTTACCACATGGCTTATGACATGGTAAGATACTACATGGCGTGTATATAAGGTACACGGCGTGTACTTAAGAAAAATAGTTTCTTCCTAAACAGAAGAACACATGGTATGCACTTAACATTACACGACATGTATTCTGAGTTTTTCCTAATAGGAAGCCTCAGAAACTACTCCAGAACCCAGAAAACACTAAAAAACATAGAAAGTGCCAAATTCTGATCCGTGAGGGCCCATACTCCTCGCAAATCAAATTTTGGAATCTTATAAAAGTTATATCAAGGAAAACAGGCAAGGATCCACCAAATTCCGGTCCATGAGGGCCCATAACACCTCAAGAACCAAAGTTTGGCATTTAAACAAGAAAATCTCTATACAACCAATACCTAATCAAACAGTAGGTATTTCTATCATGGAAACTATCATAATAGCATGCATATTTTACACATCATCTATCACAACAACATGAAATCACTAATGAATCCTAGATGGCATGGAAAAAATGCATGACATGTGATTTCTAGAAAGTGCCTATATGATGCATGAGATGGAATACCCTCATCTCATCGCGTTGCAACAGAAATAGAACCTCAATAACATCAACAGTAACAGCACAAATCATGTGAATCACTCAAGGTGAAATCAAATTAACTGTAATAATTGCAAAAATAGGAAAATTGTAATTAAATAAGGTAGATTAACTTTTACCTGTACATAGGTTAGCTACTCCCAGGCACAGCTTAACACCAAGTACCAATTCCTTCCTATCCATGGCTATAGGCTCCAAATAGTAAGTCAAAAGAAAATAAACCCTCTGATACCACTTTGTAACGTCCCGGTTCTGGAATCTACCCAGAGGCGCCCCATTCCCAGTTGGTCACATGGCCTCAAGCGAATTTTCCCAGAACGCCAGAGGTTGCCGACTAGCAGCGAGAGCCTTGGGTGTGATAGTGGGGAAACTATACCCTCATTAGCAGAGTACACAGTGGAAATAAACAACATATAAAACATCAAAATCAATAAATATCAAACAACAATAAATAGTAGAAGACTGGAATACTAAACAACTAGAGCACGTATATATATGAAATGATGCATGATACATATGTCTAGGAAAATAGTCAAACAAGTCACAATGCTGGAATAAAACTCTACTAAACCAAATTGAAAAATAAAGCAGTTAAACTCCTCAGCATCGCAAGCCATAGCTTAGTCTCATGCTCTCCATCTCCATAGTAAGTCAGGTACCTGAAGTAGAAGGGCGCTTTCCCTTATCTATGCCTGCAAAAATATAATCTTTTTGGGACTAAAAGCATGACCCAAACAGGGTGTAAGACTAAATCTCAGTAGGCAACCTCCCGAAGATTTATGCCTAACAATCAGTGAGTATATGGTAGGTAAAAGTACAGAAAGCAGTAAATAGAAAGGCACTAAGATGTAAACAATCCACAGTTTAAAGCATTCAAATCACTACACAACATGTAACAGCTAAACAAAGCATATAACACAACAGGCAACCCTCTGGGAAGTACCCAAAGCCTATCCCCTCTGGTCCTACCTAGCAACATAAGTAAGTAGCTAAACACAAGGTAACCCATCTGTGAAGTACTCACATCCTATACCCTATGGTCCTACCTAACAAGTACAATCAACCCTCTGGGTAGTACACTCAGTCTAACCCCTATGGTTCAGCTTAAGCATAGACTCTCTAAGGAAGCACTCACCATCAATTCCCCTTATAGTCTCGTATCGGTACTAAAGGTGCTCTGGGGAAGCACTCAACGTCTCATTCCCCTTCTGGCCCGCGTCGAGGAACTACATACACTCTGGAGAAGCACTCATCATCAATTCCCCATATAGTCTGACATCGTAAAATATAAAGACACTCTAGAGAATCCATCATCGTCCATTATCCCTATGGTCTATACACCAGGTTCTCTTGGCCCTGTATAAGTCAAGAAAGTGTAGCAGTGTGTAATAGCCAAGGTCAACCTCAAGAACTACTTGGCTAGCAATCTACAGCACAACAGGATAACAGTGACAGTCACACCATCCTATAACACTGGGCAAGGGAAGTAAACAACAGCCTAACAGGAAAACAAGACCCAAAGGTCAAAGATGGAAAAACATGAATGGGAAATACATCCAAAGCACAAAAATTCACCCTATTCAAAAACAAAAATCATCTACTCAAGCATACCAGCATAGCAGAGAAACAATAGGGCTAAAATGGTAAATGTGCAATACCCCATTCATGGGTATTGGGAAAATTTTCACATAAAACTCAAAGAATTTCAACCAAATGGAACAAACCACCAACCTCGGGTTAAGGGGATCAAGATACTTGAACCACGAAGCCCGAATCTCCTTAGAACATCATAGATCTAAGAAAATTTTTAAAACATTCAGCCCACGATAACAAGGAAAATAAGAGGAATTAGAAAACAAGGCTTACTCAGAAGAGAGAACTCACTGATGTGACTCCAACGCAATCAACGGTGTTCAAAATGGAATATGGATATAGTCTTAGGAGTTAATCAAATATCTGCAGCTGCTTGGTGCTCTCTAACGAACGGAACCTAAAAGAAGTGAGTTCTGTTCGTCAGATGTGACCCCGGTGCATTTATGAAAAAAGAAAGTACACTGTGTGTAATTTTGAAGTACAAGACATGTACTCAGCTTTTCTGTACTCCTCTTTAAGAGGCCTCCAAGTCACTCCCACACAGCCATGTGTGCAGCTACTAAACGGCCAGCACATGGCCTGCTGCAGCAAGAAAGTACACAGCTTGTTCTCATAAAGTACATGGCATGTACTTAGGAAATTTCCAGAAATTCCTCTTTTCTCCAAAACAACCAAAAAGGAAAAACATACCTGAAAAGAAGGTCTAGGTTCTTACACCTCTTCCAAGTATCTTCCTCATGTCCAGAATTTTTTGGTCTCAAAAAAACAACAAGAAAAATTTCTGTAATGGGGTTCAAAAGGAGAATAAGTACAAGAGGACATTAATTACAAGTGTAGAACACTTTTGGACATAAGGTAAGGGATTCATTCTGAACCTCAATTTTTTTACTTCGGGTTATGATTTCTCTCTCTTTACTCCATTGTATTTATTAAATCTTCATATGTACTCTTCCTAATTTCTTTTTGATTCATCCAAACATATTTAACCGTCTTAATTCTTCTATCTTGATGGGGAAATACTTGTTTTATAAGGTTCCATTTTCAATTCCTCCTGATAAGGAAGATCAATTAAAGGAAAAATTCCCAATTTCTTACCTATTTTCAAGTACCATCCATTATATGTTTAAATATACCATTATTATTCTAAAATCAACCATTTTATCATGAAAATATATTTTGGTTTTTTATAGTTTTATATGAAGGATTATTCATTTTCCACTTTAAGATCTCTTTAATATTTTTCTTAAACCACACTAAAATGTCTCATTTATAATGATTCTTAAACACAGTTTTTATATGTTTTCACTTCATCTTGACACCCATTGTCATGTTTTATTCCAATTTTCCCTTATGAATGTCCATTTATGATTTAGATAAAATCTTTTATAGACACCTATTGATATTCCCATTTATTTTTCCTTATGACATGATTATGATAACCATTTCATTCTATGGGTAACCCTTGTGTTTATTCCTTATGTATGATTCTTCGTGTGGAAGAGATATGTATAAACATGTTATGATGGGTGTCCCCAAATAGTTCCCTAATGCATTGGGTAATATTTTGCCTCATGGGAAATTATATTAGGATACTGAGTAAACTTGATTCCTTTATGGGACTTGGTCCACCTTGTGCAATGTTCTTGGCAGAAAGCCTTGACTCATTCTCTTCCATGTTTGGTGGTCTTGGTAGTTATCCTTGACTCATACTCCCCATGTGAAATGGTCTTAGCAGTTATCCTTAACTCATTCTTATGTAATGTTTTTATTTTTTTTACACATTTCTATATTTATATGATTACATGATCCCGTGTTCTACATGTTATGATTCCTCATATTTATTCATGTTCCATGCATTTTTATGTCATTATGTTATGAATTCTGACCCATGTGTTATGAATTGTTTATATGTTTATTCCATTACTAGGATTTTTATACCATCCCTATGTTCATGTATTCCCAAGGTTATCCTTTGAAGATTTAAGATCTAAAATAATGTTAGGAGATATTTATTAAGACTAAATAAAATATGTTTTCATTTTGGATTCATGCTTTCTAATTATGTATCTAATCATCCAAAGACACTAGACTTTACGGTCTTTGTTTTTTAATTTATTGTTAATTATGCTTAAAATCATGTAATAATTTTTGTAAAAGGATAGGATCACTATATGAAAACCATATAAGGAATGGGCCAATGCAATTACCTTCCTTACCCATTTCAGATACAAGGAATTTACCCCAAGAAGATGGAATTTAGATACCAGGTATCGACCTAAAGTAGGTAGTATAGGTATGGATCCTCTCAGTATTGATAGTTATTTGATATAAACCTGATTCATCTATTGTTTTTATACTTGTTAATACTTTCATGTTATGATTACTAGTTTTATATGAAACTGATTTTAAAATTTTTATATAGATGGGTAGACATTTCCATACATACACATGGTTATTCATTACTAAATCGAGACATATTGGTGGTTCCCTAAAGAGTATGTATATGCTCATACCCAACATAGACACTCTAGTGGAAATGAAACTTCATATATTTTCTTTAGGTTCCTTGATATTGGTGAAGTTTTTATTACTCCCTAGGTATAGGGTGTCTTAGAGGCTCAACCCTTCTATAGTTTGAAGCATGTGAGGATATTTATTTTGTATTTTTATTTGTTCTGTGGATGAATATGAAAGGTCCATATATTGTTTCCTTATCGAGGATTTTATACATGATATAACTACTTACTTGGTCACTTAGGCCTTATTTGGGTATCCTTATAGGTGTATAGAGGATTATCTACCTTTTATCTCCATTTTTAGACCTCATGTGTGTTTCTGGACTAGATGGTATGTATACATGTTTCATATATCCATTTCATCATTATTTATGCTTTTTGTATGACAACAGGTACACTAATGGAAAATAAAGTGGTTTTTGGATTGGATGTCTGATGACCCTAATAGTTATGTTTAAATTTATAATGACCACTTGTCAGATTAATTTTTATATTTTATGTGCAACTGCCTCCCACATGTGTTTTATTAATCCCATGAAATTTACACTAATCTATACTGATAGGGAGGTGTGCATAATTTTTTTATATATTATTATCCTAATTTTATTCATGTATTTAGGATATGGTCATTAGATGACTAGTTTGATTAAACTAGGGAAATAATGTTATAGGTATTGGAGTTATGCCTGATAGGAAAGAGAATGCAACAAAGGGTTTTTTAGCCAATATGTTTCCATGAATGGATATTGATTTTTTATTGACTAGATCATATACTTATAGAACTAGTTTAATATATGAATAATATTTTGGTTAGAATATGATTTGTGTGATGCTATCATTTTATTTTGTAATATCCATATATGCTCAACCAAAAAATTATTAAGATCTTTCCAAAAAAATATCTTTTTATTTTTCTACATACCCCTAAAGGTTTATAGTTTATTTTAAACATGTTATAATGTTATGTAGGAACTAAATTTTGATTTCATGATTTGATGATGATAGGGTTTAAACTACCTAAGTACAAACCATTTTGGATCATGATGATGATAGGGATTTAAACCAAGTACATAAAATGTCTCTTGTTGGTGAGATATTATAAGCAATGTTTGGTGTCTGATATGGGAGAGATGTCTAAACTCATGTGATTTTATTTGATTGTTGGGCCCATTTTTTATGGGATTATTAATTTATGAATTATTTATGTTTGGGTCCTCTTTGATTTATTTATTTATATGAAAATTGAATTATAATGGCCAAGCCCTATTTGATTACCCATTTTTAATGTTATTGATATGATTCTAAATTAAATAGGATATTTGATATCTAGATATTGGCAGGTCGTTAGAGGTGACACTCTAATGATTCATGAGATTTGTTATTTGTTTCAAGATGATCTTGTTTTGAAAATAGAAAGAAGGTGGTTTGTGATGATTATTTGCAGTTATAGGATGAGTAACATGAAATAGAGATAGTTGTAAGATATTTTGTTCATAATTGGTTATAATTTTTTAAATGGTTACTTTTCATAAGATATGTTATTTTATATATAATTTAGACAGATACAAAGACTATATTTTGAGGTTTTGTGACCTTGATACATGTTCCCAAGGTTTATGTGTTGTGATTCGACTGTTTTTTCTGAATGGTGATGTGTTATGACCTAGTTGTGTGTTCTAGGGGGTGATGTCCTGAATTTGGGATTTTTATTCCAAAGGATGATGTGTTGAAACCTGGTTGTGTGTTCTATAGGGTGATTTGTTACTAACTGGATATGTTTTCTAGAGAGTTATGTGTTTTCACACAATTGTGTGTTCCAATAGGTGATGTGTTATAACCAAAAATATTTTTCTACAAGTTGATTTGTTGTGACTTTGATACACATTTTAATGGGTGATGTGTTGTGACCCAGCAATATAACATTTTTACTTGTCAGCGTAAGTATGTGGTACAACCATGATATTTTATTATCTGTTTTCCTTTAAAACCTAATGTATTAGATAGATAGTTTCACATGAAACATTGCACTAACATGAAATTATAAGACTCTAAAATATGATTTATTAAATTTCACAGTTATAATATTGTTGTTAAATTATTAGTTATAAAATAAATTATTCATATTAAAAAATCTACGAAAAAAGGTAATGGAATTAAGTACCAGAAGTCTCCCTTATGATTCTCATTTGTACGATCCTATACAGGAGGTGGCTTCAATAATGTTTTTTCTATACAATTACCAAGACAAAATTGAATAATTATGGAATGAGTGATGTTATATATAAGATAATTTCAAGTTCAATGGAATTTCCTTGTGGTTCATACTAGTGGAATCACCACTCGTAACAGTCAACAAAGATTGCCTTCAACTTAGATCTTATATTGTGATCTTGAGGGGATTTGTAACTGGAAATTAGGAATACATAAACATGTAATTATTAATGTAGAATTTTTTTATCACATTTATTATACACATTTTTTATTTTAACTTTTAAATAAATAGAAAGATCATTTACTAATCCACTGATAAATTAACAAACCATTTTAAGTATCTTTTCTAAAATTGAATTTTTATGTGAATTATTTTAAAGAACTAAATGCATCATGTATTGGATATATTATAGTTTCTATATTAACATTAATTTAGTTATTAATTGATTGAAAATAAGAATATGAATAGTTAATACCTAAAAATCCATTTTCCTATTAAAAAAATTATTTATATTTTAAATTTACATTAAAAAATATAAAAAGAAAAATTCAATAATTTTAATTTGAAAAATAAACCAAATTTTTTTTATTTATCATATTATTCTCACCTTAATATGATTTCTTGGTATTTTCTCAAATGGTTTATTTTAATGTGAATACTGTAAAAATAAACACTTTTCTGAAACCATTATTTTTATGAAATTATCATAATACAAAAATAAATTAATATTTTTTGTAACCACTTTTATATAAAAATATATATATAAATAAATTAAAATAAATAAATTAAAAAAATTATGTTGAATTTATAATAACCATTTTTTAATGTTTTGGAAACATAATTAATGTTTAATTCTCAAAGTTTTTTATTAGCCTATGAAAAAAATTAGTTTTTGTCCCTTATAAAAGTTAAATATTAAAAGATAATTTCATATTTTCTATAAAAAAAATAATAGTATATAATAAATTTAATTACATTTTTATGAATAAAAGTATGATTACTAAAATTTAAATTAATGAAAATGATATTTTTAAAGAATTAGTTTTTTAATGTTGTGTAATTTTTATCAAATAAATTAAATTTATACATTTTATATAATGAATATTATATGTTGATTACAAATATAAAAAATTATATTATCACTCATTGACATTTTGATTAATGCTATAAAAATGTCTTTTCTATATATTATATGTTTTAATTTAAAAGTTAATTTTCTCATATTTAGAAATAGAATTGTATTAAATAGAAGTTAAATTTATTTTCATGAAACCCAAATTTAATATGAATGGATATCTTATATTTTTTGTAATACCTAAATTACTTAATTGAAAACTAGTTACCAATGTAAAACCAAAATTGTAAAGTGTAATAATTTAATGGTAAATTAATAAGAATTTATTTTTAAAAAGTGTGAATATAGTGACCATACATTTTATTAAATTAATATGACATAATTTTAAATATAAACAACATAATAGTTATACATTCAAGGATAAAAAATTTAGTATCTTTGGAAAATTAGGATCATATATCCCTTATTCTTAATAAAACAGAAACATAATTAAAATCCTTCTTCTTCATCCACATAAATTCTCTCACATTCTTATTAGAGCAATCAGTCACTAGAGGATATACATCAAGGAAATGGATTATCTAAATTCCCGGTAATGGGAGGATAACATACCATAAATAAGTGACATGAATCAATATTACATCAGTTCAAATAAATTTCATAACCATGTCATAATAATGGTATAATAATTCTAATCATGAGGAAGACATTTTAAGAAATAATTGAATGCGGAAATTTATAAAAATGAAACATCATGTCATAATAGTAAAATAACACACATAGTTTTGAACAAAACTAGAAACATTTTTACACATAAAATATGTGCATAATCATAACATCATTATTGTGAACAAAGCTATAATAATTTCCAGGCATAATAAAAATTATCCAAAGAGATAAATCACATTACTCAATGCATTATAGGGATATATAATTCATTTTCCACCCATCACATAAAAATATTTACATAATCTGTCTTGGAACATAGAATGTATAATAATCCTATTTAAGTAATAACCCATGGAAAGGAATGAGTTTCATAAGTATTTCATAAAGAATGATATCATAAATAAGATTATCATTACCCAACTAAATATGGAAAACATTTTTATCATAAATATAATCATTCTACAGTAAAGAGAAACCACACAAGTGGATTAAAAGATGTATTTTGGAAAGAAAATACTTTTTTAAAAATATTTGTTTTTTGATTATAAATCAAGGTGGAAACATATATATACAAAAAATAAATGGGGATAATATTTAAAGGATACTTAAGTAAAATTAGGGTATCATACATACCTAAAATTACATGAATAATGGATAACCTAAATAATGGGAGTTGGGTTCGAGAATCCCCTTACCATAACTGACTGAAATTTTTATTTTTATTTGATTTTCAAAATCCGCTTTTTGGGTGAGCGGGAACCATACAATTCCAGATAACCGATTCAAAACACCACAAAAACACTACATCATTCAACAAGGACATATGTTGTCGGTAAAACCATATTCAAAATGGGAGTCACGAGCCGCATACCATGGCACGTAAAACCAAAATTTCATTCTGTTGCTTCAACACATTCAACCCTTCACAACACCTCAGCATTTGCAGGTACCTGTCGAAAAACCCATTATTCAAGAGGTTCAAGAACCAAAAACTGATTTGCACCTTCAACCCTTCACTGCCTCCACGAACATCAAGCAAATTAAAATCCAAAATGCTCCCAAATTCCAGAAGTACTCACAAATAGAAAATTCGAACCAAAACCATAAACTTCACCACTTGCTCAAAACCTGGAACTTCCAAAATCACGGTTGTAGACCAATTGCTGAAATCGAAGTTGGGACCCCACCCCCATCCCATCCCCAACCAGCTGCAGACTCCAGAGGGACGAGGAGCCTCATCGGAGTCTGAATCGCGCAAATCCAAATGAACGTCAAAAATCAAAGTAAAAAAAGAAAAAAAAAACCTCTTACTATTAACACCACCGGATCCGAACCTTCAAGGAGGAATAAGAAAGCCCGTCGCCGCCTTTGAGACCTCACTCAGCAACCAGATTCGCCTAGAACACCCCTAGCCAAGTCAGACACGAAGCAACAACTTTACCACTGCGTGGAAATCAGAACCTTTAACCCTCACCATGCCTCCATGTAGTCCATAAAATGATGAGAGACGCCAAGATCGAGTCTACAAAGCCGCCGTAGAAGAGACTGCATGCCACAATCGCGCCAACCAGAAACAGTGAGGAGAAGAGCCCAGATGATCTGCCACAGGGAAGATGAAGGTGGCAGCGGGGAGAGAAACCCTATCTCGGATCCCTTTACAGGCGCATCTTCTACACGATCTAATCTCCCCCTTACCATAAATACAGCTTTATTTTGTCGCTTTTACCCCACCTAAATAATAAGTGTGTATTTATTAAAAAATTGGAATAGAGGTTAATTATGTTAATTTAGGTCACTATTTATCAATTATAATCAATTTATTATATTTTATAATTTCTGTTATTGAAGTTCAATCATTTTGAAAACATGTTTTCCTAAAAAAAATCGGTTTCCCATTGATTTCTCCATTTTGTTCAAGGTAATTTATATATAAGAATAAAAAATATATATTATTAAAATACATAAATTTATACATTTATATTTAATAAATAATCTATTTTAACTATCAATAAAATTGGTGATAAGCAATGAATTTGGAAACATCCTCATTGGTGTTTAACCAACTGTTATCTAGAACACTTTCCAAAGGGGGATAAAGAGATTAATAAAATATAAAAACTTAAAAAATATTATTTTTATATAATGATAACATAATTAATATAATTTTAACATAATTACTAAATAATATTTTATGATTTGGTTTTGAAAGTTATTGATAAAGGGATGAAGAGAGGAAGAAAAAACAAAGAAGAGTTGATGAAAACATACACTCTTTTTGGTGTTTCTTCCCATATACGATACTAGAATCCCTTGATGATTGAATTTGGAAACTCCATAACATACCTATGGATTATTATATGCTTAAAATATATTATTTGGGAGGATTATTGTATTTTTCTAGAGAGGGTGAGTGGTTTTCCCAGTGGAGGGAGAGGGGTTATTTATACTTGAGGAGAGGGGTGTTGTTAGAATAAAACATTGAATAAAATACTATATCCATGGTAAAATATAAAATTGTGATTTTTTAAAAATATAAATCATATATAAATATAATATAATTTTATTAAAACATTAAATCCCTTTATAATTCTAATTCATTTTTCTATTAAAAGAAAAGTAGAAAATTTGTTATTTTAAAGGAACATTTTTTACTTTAGACTTTGGAAAATGGTTTCTAGGTTTGGAAATTAGGTTTATTTTATTTTAAGGACTCATTTATGAAATTAAATATATTTTTACCAAACATAAAGTCCAATAAATTATTATTTGATTATTATATCATGAATAATGTAATTTAAGATACACTAATTATAAGAAAAACTATATTTTCACTATTCACCTAAAAATTGAAGTGTTTCAGAAAAATACCAAAACATCACTCTTGGAAAATTTTAACATGATGATTTAAAAAATAATATTAATTTTTTAAAAATAAATTTCTAGTACCATTAATATTAAATTTTAATATAAAATTTATGATTTTTACAAAATAATTTTCAATACAGATTATTAAAAATATGTTATATTTTATTTCAATTTTTTATTCATGATATTTATTTTTTGTAATTATAGTATTTATATTTACTCTAATTTATCTTGTTAAATATTATTAATATTACAATGTATTATTTTGATGTTAAATTACTATTCCAATTGTCAGGTTACTATTCCTAATAGTCATGTTACTATTCTAATAGTTAGGTCACTATTCCTAATAGTCAGATTATTATTCCAACAGTCACATTTCCTCTTATTAATACTAATTCATTATTTATTTAATTGTTCACCTCAATTCCTCTCAAGGTTACATATTTCAGTTTTTTATAATGTTGATTTCATTACAAGTATTTTATTTCTTTTCTATAGTTTTGGCTATGAGGATGATGATTCTATCAGATGGGGTGATCTATATTTTCCCTTTCTACTTTAATTAATATATTTTTTGTCAAATTTTAATGTTTTTAATTTAAATTGTTTATTTATTAATTAAAAACAATATGTTTTAAAGAAATAAATTTTTTTAGTGTCTTTATCTGAAGTATGAGTATAATAATATATAGTATAACATCACTCGCATTTATTTAAAGAGACAATTATCATTAATAAACTATGGTTTGTTATATTATTAAACCCTTTAGAAATTCCATCCTAAGATTTCAACACAATTTCTTGGTTGAAAATAGGTAAGGGTACTTCTGTTTATTGTTTCCTCTGGTCCCCACGTCATCTCTTCTTATATATGGTTCCACCACAACACTTGGAAAAGGTGACTTATCTTATTGTGTATAACTTTATCTCTACAGTCCAATATTTTAATTGGTTTATCCTCATATTATAGGTCATCCTCCAGTTGTACCACCTCCAAATTTAGTACATGTAATGGATTGGGTATGTACTTCCTAAAAGGTGATATGTGAAAAAAATCATGAAATTTATCCATATTTGGAATAAATAGAAACTAATTATTCATTACTCCTATGCAACCAAGGATATAAAAGGGGTCGATGTACCTAGAGATAATATTCCATTTGTTTCCAAAATGCGTGACTCTCTTCCATAGTGATATTTGAATAAAAAAATTATCTCCAACATCAAACTCCAAGTCCCTTCTTTGATTGTAAAAATATATATTCTTACGAATCTGAGTAGCTTTTATATGTTATAGTATTTCTTTAACCTTCTCTTCTATCTCTTGTATAAGATTAGGTCCAAGTATCTTTCCTTCACCAACTTCAACCAAACAAGTTAGAGTTCCACATTACTTCCAATACAAAGATTCATATCGATCCATTTGAATACTTTTGTTGAATTTTTTATTTTATGAGAACTCATCTAATGTAATATTTTGATCTCATCCACCTTTTAATTCCATTGGGTATAATCTTATCATTTCCTAGATCATCTAAATCATCCATTCAGATTTGACTTCAATTTGGGGTGGAAAGGTTGCACTAAAATTCATTTAAATATTTAAATAATGTTTAAGACTTATCCTAAAATGATAGATGAACCTTGGATAATGATCATAGATAATTTATAGTGGTACCCCATGTAGCCTCACCACTTCCTTTACATATACCTTGGAAATTTATTTAGGTGATAAATATTCTAGAATAATAATAAAGTGGGTAGTAATGGTGGGTCAATAGACTACTACCCTTATAAAATTATTTCCTCTCGATGTATTGAGGATAATAGTGAAAATTTCCATAGTTACATTATCCCATTTCCATGTGGGTATAGGAAATGGTTGCAACACACATTTTTTACTTCTATTTCTCTACTTTAACAAGAATAAATACCAGTCACTTTGAGGTGTACTTAGTGGTCTCCTTATTCTTTTTCCCCAAAAGAATTTATCTTGAAGATCATGATACATCATGATACATCCAATATGTATGGATACATATGATCTAGGTGAATTATTAAATATCTTATTCTTTATCTCATGTGATGTAGGCACAAAAAAGTCTAGTTCCAAATCAAATGAAACCATCCTCATTGATGTGAAACTCATGTAACTTCCCTTTCATTACTTCTCTCACCTTATTTTTAATCTATAGATCATACCTTTGGTAATCCTTGATCATATATTAGATATATGTATGGGAAATAATTTGGTAAGGTAGGATTTATACCCCACTATTATGATTTCCAGATCCATCCTTTTTATATTCATCAAAATAGGGTCTTTCTCAATCTACATTATAGATAGAGTAGAAAGTTATTTTATATTAAGAGCATTAGAAAAATTGTATTCCTTGCCTGGATGGTAGTGAGTAGAGTAATACATAGTCCTTTTTTATATTTAACCATCTTCTTTGATGCATATTTATATCCTTTAGTGTAAAAATATACTGTAGACTCTTGTGATGAATATATATGTCGCACATCTCACCATAGAAGTAGTTCCACCAAATAATCAATGAAAATATCACAGATACTAACTATAAATTGTATGTTGGGTATTTTTTCTCATTTTTATTTATCTTTCATGAGTAATAGGCTATCATATTATCATTTTTCATGAGTAAAAAATCCATTCCATTTTTTGAAGCATCATTGTATATAACAAAACATTCTACAATTATTGGTAGTGTGAGTAAAGTCATAGTGATTATCCTCTTCTTGAGATCCATAAATATTTCCTCACAAATTTTTATCCATACATACTTTACCCCTTTCTGTGTTAACGTAGTTATATTGATAGATAATTGTGATAAATCTCTCAAAAAATTTAGTTGTATTCTGCTAAGGCAATAAATCAATGGATTTATGTTACACTAGTGGGTATGAGTTGTTCATAAAATAATATTTTTATTTGAAGGGTCTTCCAAAATTAACTCACTTTTGATCACATTCCCTAAGCATGTATATTTTTGTATCCAAAATTTACACACTCTTAACCCAGTGTACATTTTAACCTTCCTAAATGTCGCCAGAACAATCCTTGGATTCTCTTTATGTTCCTCTTTTTTATTGTAGTCAAAGAGAATATCATCGATAAAAACTACAAAAAATTTGGTGAGGTCTTCAATAAAGGTTGTATTAATAAAATATATAATGATTATATGAGAATTAGTATATCAAAATGGAATCACAATGAACTCATAGTTCATATAACTTGTATAGAATTCCATCTTCTAAATATCATCCTTTTACACCATTAGCAGGTGATTCCCAAAAGGAAGATCCAACTTTGAGAAGTACTGATCTCCTCAGAGAGGACCAAACAAGTCATAAATCCTTGGTATGGGTAATTTTTCTTTGTAGAGAGCTTGTTGAGGTCTTGGTAATCGATACACAGCCACATTGGCCTGGTTTCTCCTAGTTCACACTATTTCAAAAATATAAAAGGTTAGAAAAAAAATTATGTAAACAAAGAATGAATAATTTATTCTTTTAATAATTAACTCTAAATGGATATATTATGAAATTACTTTGTTTATAATTCATAAAAAACAAGTCTTATAGGTTTATTACCAATACTTAAACTTATACTTATATATTTCACTATCATTTTCTAATCCTAATTTATAAATTAACTAAACTGTGACTCTGATACCAACAATAGTTATCCCACTTTTTATTACATAACTTTTACATAATTTTAATGATAAAAAACATAATAGTTATACATTAAAGGATTGAATGGTTTATTATCTCAGGAGAATTATGATCATATATCACTTATACATAATAAAACATAAAAATATTAAAATCCTTCTTCTTTATCTACCTAAAATCTCTAATATTCTTCTTAGTACATATAGTCACCATATGACATACATAAAATAAAGGGTGAGATAAAATCTTAGTGAGGGGAAGGATAACATAACATAAATAAAAAACACGAATCAATATTTCATGTGTGGGCATAAACATCCTAATCATTTCATAATAATGGGATCATCATTATAAAATTGATTAAGACATTTTAAAAAGTCATGGAAAGTAGTGGTTTATAAAAATGAAACATCATTTCATAGTGGTCAAATACAATACATATTTATAAGAAAATATAGTATCATATTCACACATAACATATGTGAATAATCATAATATAAAAATTTTGGACAAATCAAGCATCATGTTCACACATAATACACACTATCTTATGAGATACAACATATTACCCAATGAATTTTAGGATTATATAATTCTGGGCCCACCCATCACATCGGAATATTTTCATAATCATGTATGACACATAAAATGTATAACAATCTGTAATGGCCTGGGTTTTTCGGGTCCATTACTTTGTAAAAATCTCATTTTGGGTTTTCGGGTCTGGGAATCATGGTGGTGTAGGCCTACCAGTAGCCTTAGCCTACCGGTAGCAGGCCTACCGGTAGCTCGGTCTACCGGTGGCCACAGCCTACCGGTAGCTCAGCCTACTGGTAGCTGCAGCCTACTGGTAGCTCGGCCTACCGGTAGCTGCTGCCTACCGGTAGCTCGGCCTACCGGTAGCTGCAGCCTACCGGTATCTCGGCCTACCAATAGCTGCGGCCTACCGGTAGCTGCAGCCTACCGGTAGCTCGGCCTACCGGTAGTTGAAGCCTACCGGTAGCTCGGCCTACCGGTAGCTGCAGCCTACCGGTAGCTCGGTCTACCAGTAGCTGCAGCCTACCGGTAGCTGCGGCCTACCGGTGGCTCTGGCCTACCCCGCGGGTTATTTCCAGTAGCGCTCCTTTTTGCGCAAATAGGATTTTAAACCCTATTTTGACCCGTTTGAGCGTGTTTTAAAGACCCGTAATGCACATAAGAGTTTTAATTAAATTATTAATTAATGATTCGGTTTAAACCACCTGAACCCCTTTAATGACGAGTGGAGCCGCGTGATCAACCCACGACCCCCGCGCCTTACGCGGTTTCGCGTTCTCACCTCAACCGTCCGTAGCTCTTATAAACTAAGGGTTAGTCATGGTTTCTCCTTTCCTCGATTTTGGATTTTCACAAATAGCTTCTGGTGCATCGGGCATGCCGCATCGTTATCCGTAAAGTTCTGCGCCCGGCCTAAACGTCGATCATCTATCAATAAGTAGGGAATTTCTCCTTCGCCTCTCTCTTTTGGGTATCATGCGGGGTGGGCGTGCTTCTGTTCTGTAGAATTGGACAAACCAGACCTAAATGAAGATAATGAACTGGATTCTATAAAGAAAGAGGGGGGGGGGGTTTGATCGTTGATGTTGTTTGTATTATGACCATCTTGTTGAGTCGTGCTAGCTTATGCCTTCTGAAAATCGA
The DNA here is from genome assembly GCA_963277665.1 of Viscum album. Classification (NCBI taxonomy): domain Eukaryota; kingdom Viridiplantae; phylum Streptophyta; class Magnoliopsida; order Santalales; family Viscaceae; genus Viscum; species Viscum album. The sequence goes on from OY728148.1 coordinate 1,814,339,207, forward strand.
GGTCATTGGTGGTCGTTGTTTGTGCATTAATGAACCCCTGCTAATGTTTTAAATGGCTTGTTGTGGTTGTAAACTCCTGCTGTGAAAAGTAAATTGGTTAATCACGTATATCCGGCCAAATAAATTGAGGCACCAGGATCAATCCTTCTGTGATAACCCCGGTTAAAACACATGAAAATTGAAATCATGGAGTGTGTTAAGTCGTTTAAATCTGAAAATACCGGCATGGCCCTGACTTGTGTTGGTGGTGGTAGTTGGTTGTTTTCTTTTTCGGGCCGATTTATGGAGATTTCGGAGGGGATGGGATCCCCTGTCTTTATACTCTCGGTGGTTGTGTGAATTTGGGGATGAGATCCCCTGTTGGTATGGATTTTGTGGTTGTGAGTTTTAAGACCGGGTGGGTACTTGTTTATATCACGAATTGGGGTGGGATCCTCTGTTGTTGAGAACCGGGTGTGGGCGTTACGGTTGATGCTTGACTGTTCACTTTCCTGGACTGGTTCCTATTCCTACTAGTTGCCCAGTAGTGCTTAAACTTAATTAAACATTATTACTGAGCATTAAACAAGAATGGGACAAATGGGTTTTGTTGGCGAGAGTCGTGACTTGTGACTTGGACGTAGTGGTGTTGTGTTCTGTAGGCTGGTAAATAAAACCTAAGCTTTGGGTGAGTGTTTGTTACCTATATCTATACTTGTACCTTTGTGTTTCTTATTCGTGCCTCACCCAAGTTGAGCACTTAGTGCCGAACACCCCCATTTCATGGGGGAGGGTGTTTTTTCCAACACTATTCTTAGTGGCTGGTTATTAGCTCCTTTTCTGCTCCCTTTCCCGATAGACCAAGTATCTTCGGGCAGGCTGTGATGGCCTGAGGTCCATTATTAGCCCAAGAACCTTCGGGCGGGGCAGTGTGACAGTTGTCCAGGTGTGTGCGGCAGGTGGTTTCCCAAGCATCTTCGGGATGAGGCCCAAGTGTCTTCGGGCGTGGCAGTGGATCTTCTGGACCAGGTATCTTCAGGCGTGGCTGTGGATCTTCTGGCCCAGGTGTCTTCAGGCATGGTGGTGGTTGTTATGGTCTAGGTGTTTGCAGGCGTGGTTATGTGTGACATTTGTGGCCCAGGTGTGTGCGGGTGGGATTTCGGCAGTGGGACTGCGTGTGGTTGTGGCCCAGGTGTGTGCGGGCGGGTGTGGCAGTGGGACTGCGGTGACAGAATGGCGGGATTGGTCCGATGTGTAGGATGTCTCAATAACCAGTGAAAAAGTGGGGCGGGTTACCCAAACATCGATGTGCTCTGATTATATATATATTACTTGACTTGCGTTATTTGGGGAGTGTGCCTTGGTGAGGCCTGCGGTGGATAGTTTACCTTGATAGGTGTTTGGTTTACTCCTTTTTCTCACGAGACTTTAGCATGATCCTCCACTTGTGCACGAGAGTCTTTGGTTTTCCCTACTGAGTGTACTTGTATGCTCACCCTACGTGTATAAAACTACTTTCAGGTTTCCAGGAGGACTTCGGGGATCGCGCAGGACCATACTAGCTTGGACCTTTGGGGCAGTTCCAGTTGCTGTTTTTCTTCCTTGGTACTTACCTTTGTAGTCACCTTTTGTACTTTGTGGCTTTACTTTTGGAACATGCATGTGGGAATGGTTTATTTTTTTGGCTTTACTTTTATTTTACCTTGGTGTTGTTGAGCTTTATCATCTTATCTCTCGATCTTATAAAAGAAAAAGGGGTAATGCCTTCCATTTGTGATAAATTTCTATACCCTTGGTGCTAGTCGCCACTTCGGGACCTATTGAAGGCGGGTCTAAGGGGTCATTATCTCTCCTTTAACTTAAAGAAGGAAGGGCCTGACAATCTGCTGACCCTTCCCTCCTTTTGGTGAAGGCGGGTCGAGACAGAATGGTATCAGAGGTGATGGTTGAGAGATAGGATGGAGTCTGGAGTTAGGAACAGTGATGATTTCATGGGATGGTAAGGAAAAAGTGTTGGGTGACCTTGGCGCGTGAATTAGGCCAGGGAAGACCAGCTAGGACACTGGATATTAGGGCCCCTTGTGATCCTATGCAAGGAATCTGGACCTACCGAACGACCAAGTGAGGCCACACTGATTGCAGGGTAGAGACCCTAGGAAAGGTACATGCATCATAATGACTTGTGTTCTTGTGTTTCTGGGATGTCTTGGGAATTAAGAATAAATTAAAATTTTAAGAAGTTTTAAGAACGATATTCTGCACTACATGGGCTTAGGCATCCCTTGTTTACCTTGTAGCTATGCCACCTGGAAGGCGACCACGTGTGGTACAGGCGATCGAGGCCCCGGAGACTAATTTGGCCGATCTGCAGAGAGTTGATCGAGAGGAAGAGGAAGACCAGTGGCAGAAGACTCTTCGGGCCTTCCAGCGACAGGCCCTCGAGAAGTATGAGGGCAGCACCTCCGACATGAAGACGAAAGGCTAGCTAGAGGATATAGTTATAGCTTTCAGCCTGATTCGGGCCCCAGCCGAGTACTGGGTTCCTCTGGCCGTCAGCCAGATGCGGGGAGCGGCGCGTCAGTGGTGGAAACTTTACCTGGGGGAGAGGAGAGAGTCTGAGGTGGCTTGGGCAGATTTCGAGAGGGAGTTCCGTGCGGAATTCCTCTCCTCGACGATGAAGGCAGAAAAGAGACAGGAGCTACTCTCCCTCCAGCAGGGGAGTATGTCCGTGAGGGAGCTAGGGATCAAGTTCAAGGACCTCCTATGTTTTTCTCCAGACCTCTTTCCCGACGAGGAGTCTCGGGGAAGACGTTTAGAGGAGGCGCTCCGACCCTCCCTCCAGTATGATGTTACCCCCTTTACCCTACCGACGTACTTGGAGGTTCAGAAGAAGGCCAAAGTGGTGGAGAGGATGCATGCTCTAGGAGGAGTGTCACAAGAGGGGATCTAGCTAGGACCATCGAAGGGAAAGGCCGTCAGCATTAGGCCTCCAGCGTCAGGACCCTTCGGGTTCCGACCAGCAGGGAGCAGACCGCAACAGTTTCAGTTTCGATCCCCCGGCCCTCGCCCTTTACCTTCGGGCCCGGGACCGCGGTGCTTCGTCTGTGGGAGCCCTGGACATCTCCGGATTCAGTGCCTGGACTGGGTGCAGTACAACGGTGGCGGACACCTCCCGCACCCACCCCAGCAGTAGCTTCCAGCCAGACCTTTCCAACCGCAGCAGGGACAGCGAGCTCCCGCTCTTCTGAGGGCAGACATAGGAGGAGGAGGCCGACCTCAGGGCGCACCTCAGGGACCTCAACCGAGGCGTGGTTGGGGAGGTGTCTGACAGCCGAGGGGCAGGGGAGCTGGGCGTGGACAGTTACACGCCGCAGAGGCAGCAGTTCCAGTAGGGCCAGAGGTTGTTCGAAGTACGATCAGTCTGTTTAGCACTCTTGCTTATGCCTTGTTTGATACCGGAGCTTTGCACTCTTTTGTTACAGAAAGTCTAGCTCGTGCCTTGGGTTTATATGCGGAGAGACTTCCAGAGCCCCTAGTGTGGAGCACACCAGTCAGAGGTCAGACCAACTTGTTGTTTGTTTTTCGGGGATATAGACTGATGATAGGGCCACATCAGTCGGTTAGGGATCTTCTCCTACTACAGATACAGCCATACGATGTCATCCTAGGCATCGACTGGCTATTCTCTATGTGTGATGTCATCGACTGGCTATTCTCTATGTGTGATGTCATCGACTATTTCCGAGGAAGGGTCCTGTTCTCAGACTTGGGTGGCCGGCGTGTTACCTTCACCGGAGAGCGGGGTAGTCAGAAGGGAAACAGGCGAGAGGAACCCCTCCTCTCCTTGTTGGCCGAGCTGACAGTGGAATCAGTAGATGCTGAAATGTTGGAAGTTCCAAAGATCGTCCGTGAGTTTATGGACTTCTTCCCTGAGGAGGTGGCGACTCTACCCCCTTGGAGTGATATCGAGTTTGGGATAGACCTGCAGCCCGGCGCTCGTCTGATCTCGATGGCTCCTTACCAGATGGAACCTTTAGAGCTACGGGAGTTGTGGATCCAGATTGACGATCTGATGAAGAGGGGTTATGTTCGGCCAAGTGCGTCACCGTGGGGTGCTCAAGTCTTGTTCGCAAAGAAGTCAGGTGGTGGTCTCAGGTTTTTCATCGACTACAGGAGGCTGAATCAGGTGACGATCAAGAATCGCTACCCTCTTCCGAGGACAGACGATCACTTCGACCAGCTGAAAGGGGCAGGGTGGTTCTCAAAGATCGACCTGCGGTCTGGGTATCACCAGATAAGAGTGAAGGAGGGCGACATCCTGAAGACGGAGTTCAGATGCAGGTATGGACACTTCGAGTTCGTAGTCATGCCCTTCGGCGTTATGAACGCCCCAGCTGTGTTCATGGGGCTTATGAACTCCATCTTTCAGGAGTACCTGGATCGGTTTGTGGTCGTATTCATTGATGACATCCTGGTCTACTCAAGATCAGAGGAGGACCATGCGGAGCACCTAAGGACGGTTTTGGAGTTCCTCCGACATCATCATCTCTATGGGAAGTTGTCGAAATGCAATTTCTGGACACGGTAAGTGCACTTCCTCGGGCACGTGGTGTCCGAGCAGGGGGTAGTGGTGGACCCATCAAAAGTTGAGGTGGTTGTTTCTTGGGTAGCACCCAATAATGTGGCAGAGGTCCGTAGTTTCCTTGGGCTGGCAGGTTACTATCGGAGGTTCGTACCCAACTTCTCCTGAGTTGTGGGCCCTTTGATAGCCCTGACCAAGAAAGACCAGGTTTTCATGTGGAGTGAGCAGTGCGAGTCAACCTTCAGCTATCTAAAAGATAAGTTGGTTAGTGCCCCAGTGCTGAGATTACCAGAAGAAGGGTGGCCTATGAGGTGTTCTGTGATGCTTCAGAACAGGGCCTGGGATGCGTGTTGATGCAGCGACAAGGGGTGATCTATTATGGGTCCAAGCAGCTACGCCCCCATGAGCGTAATTACGCCACCCACGACCTGGAGCTTGCAGCGGTCGTTTTTGCGATAAATTTATGGCGGCACTACCTCATCGGGGAACACTTTGTGGTCTTCACGGATCACAAAATCTTGAGGTATATCTTCTCCCAGTGGGACTTAAACTTGCGACAGCGGAGATGGGTGGAGTTACTCCAGGATTATGACTTTGAGATCTCTTATACTGAGGGCAAGGGCAATGTGGTGGCCGATGCCTTGAGCAGGAGGATGCAAAAGGATGCGGTTTGAGAGTCGATGGACGCCTGGAAGGCAATCGAGGATTTGGGTGCCTTACACCTGGATACGAAGATGGATAGCGGCAGAGGCTGCCTATATCAGATGATAGTGCAGTAATCTCTGTTTTGACAAGTGGAGGAGTCTCAGTGGGGAGACCCGGAGTGCGAAGTGATGCGTGACTGAGTTGACCAGGACAATGCTCCGGAAGGATGGATAGAGGATGGTCAGAACCGGATGCTTTTCCAGAAAAGGTTGTTTGTTCCAAGAGTGATGTGCGGTAAGGTTCTCAGTGAGTTCCACAACTCACCCCTGGCGGTACACCCAGGAGTTTCCAAGATGTACCAGGGACTGAAGAGGCAGTTCTGGTGGCCCGGAGTTAAGCGAGCGTTGGCAGAGTTTGTGGCCAAGTGCTTAGTGTGTCAGCAAGTGAAGGTTGAACACCGAGTTCCAGGCGGCCTACTACAGCCCCTAGATGTCCCCGAGTGGAAGTGGGATGACATATCGATGGATTTCATCACGGGACTACCCAAGGTCCAAGGGGGATACGACGCCATCTGGGTGGTAGTGGACAGGTTGACGAAATCAGCACACTTTCTGGTAATCAGGGAGTCGAGTACTGTGGATGCTTTGGCACGAAATTATGTGGATGAGGTGGTGTGGTTTCATGGAGTTTCGAGGTCTATAGTCTCGGATAGGGATGCATGGTTTACCTCACGAGTCTGGAGATTATTGTAGCATGAGTTTGGCACCCAGTTATGCCTTAGCACTGCTTTCCATCCCCAGACAGATGGACAAACAAAGTGCACCATCCAGACCTTGGAGGATATGCTACGGGCATGTGTTCTGGACTCAGGAGGATCATGGGTGCGACACTTTCCCCTGGTAGAGTTCGCCTACAATAATAGCTATCACTCTACCATCGGTATGGCCCCATTTGAAGCCTTGTACGGGAGGCCATTCTGTTCACCTATGTGTTGGGCCGAAGTAGGAGAGGCAGACATCCTTGGCCCGGAGGTGGTACAGAACACAACAGAGAAGGTTCAGCTCATACGGGAAAGGATGAAGGCGGCCCAGGACCGACAGAAGTCGTATGCTGAAAACAGGAGGAGGCCCTTGGAGTTTGAGGTTGGGGACCACGTGTTCTTGAAGGTCTCCCCTCGGTGTGGGCAGTGGAGGTTTGGCAAGGGGAGTAAGATTTCCCCCAGGTTCATCGGACCCTTCGAAGTGTTGCGGAGGGTCGGCGAGGTGGCTTATCAGCTAGCGTTGCCACCGCCGCTACTGAGGATACATGGTGTCTTCCATGTGTCCGAGCTCCGTCGGTATCTGCACGACGATTCACACGTCCTTGATTGGGGTGAGCTGGACATCGAGGACGACGTGACCTTTGTGGAGAGACCAGTGATGATCGAGGATCGCAAGGAGAAGGTGATTCGTGGGTGAACCATCCCCTTGGTTCGTGTGTTGTGGAGACATGGTGGTCTTGAGGAGAGTACATGGGAGAGGGAAGCACAGATGCGTACCCAGTAGCCAGAGTTGTTTTGAGTTTGTTCATTGTTGTACTTGTTGTGGTAGAACGTTTTTTCTTTTGGCTATGAAATGTACTGGTTTTCTTTCCTCTGTTTGTGTGTGAAAAGCCCTGGCTATGGGGAGGAGAGAACCCGACCCCTAATCAAGACGCATTAAGGTGGATGCGATCAAACCCGTGCGGGCGAGTCAGTGCTACCCAAAGCGGATAATATCTTTACATGGGGGAGGAGACTCCCTAACCCACATGCCCGAGCAGTTTGGCATGGTATGTTGCTTGGTTCTTGGCGGGGAAATGTTTTAGTTAGCATGGGTTCGCTCCTAAGAGGTATCTTTTGAGGTGGTTGTTCGGACCCTCTCTTCCCTTCTGGTTTTGTTTAGATTCTTGAGAATGAGAATCGTTTAAGAGGTATCTGATGTAATGGCCTAGGTTTTTGGGGTCCATTACTTTGTGAAAATATCGTTTTGGGTTTTCGGGTCTGGGAATCATGGTGGTGTAGGCCTACTGGTAGCCTTAGCCTACCGGTAGCAGGCCTACCGGTAGCTCGGTCTACCGGTGGCTGCAGCCTACCGGTAGCTCGGCCTACCGGTAGCTGCAGCCTACCGATAGCTCGGCCTACCGGTAGCAGCAGCCTACCGGTAGCTCGGTCTACCGGTAGCTGCCGCCTACCGGTAGCTCGGCCTACCGGTAGCTGCAGCATACCGGTAGCTCGGCCTACCGGTAGCTCCGGCCTACCGGTAGCTGCAGCCTACCGGTAGCTCGGCCTACCGGTAGCTTCAGCCTACCGGTAGCTCGGCCTACCGGTAGCTGTCATCCACCGGTACCTCTCAGCTACTGGTGGCTCTGGCCTACTCTGCGGGTTATTTCCAGTAGCGCTCCTTTTTGCGCAAATAGGGTTTTAAACCCTATTTTGACCTTTTTGAGCATGTTTTAAAGACCCGTAACGCGCATAATAGTTTTAATTAAATACTTAATCAATTAATGAGTCGGTTTAAACCACCCGAACCCCTTTAATGACGAGTGGAGCCGCGTGATCAACCCACGACCCCCGCGCCTTACGCGGTTTCGCGTTCTCACCTCAACCGTCTGCAGCTCTTATAAACTAAGGGTTAGCCGTGGTTTCTCCTTTCCTCGATCACGGCTTTTCTCAAATAGATTCTGGTGCATCGGGCGCACCGCATCGTTATCTGTAAAGTTCCGCGCCCGGCCTAAACGTCGATCATCTATCAACAAGTAGGGAATTTCTCCTTCGCCTCTCTCTTTTGTGTATCATGTGGGGTGGGCGTGCTTCTGTTCTGTAGAATTGGACAAACCAGACCTAAATGAAGATAATGAACTGGATTCTATAAATAAAGAGTGGGGCTATGATCGTTGATGTTGTTTATATTATGACTATCTTGTTGAGTCGTGTTGGCTTATGCCTTCTGAAAATCGAGGCCGTTGGTGGTCGTTGTTTGTGCACTAATGAACCCTTGCTGATGTTTTAAATGGATTGTTGTGGTTGTAAACTCCTGTTGTGAAAAGTAAATTGGTTAATCACGTATATCCGGCCAAATAAATTGAGGCACAAGGATCAATCCTTCTGTGATAACCCCGGTTAAAACACACGAAAATTGAAATCATGGAGTGTGTTAAGCCATTTAAATCTGAAAATACCGGCATGGCCCTGACTTGTGTTGGTGGTGGTAGTTGGTTGTTTTCTTTTTCGGGCCGATTGCTGGAGATGTGGGAGGGGATGGGATCCCCTGTCTTTATACTCGCGGTGGTTGTGTGAATTTGGGGATGAGATCCCATGTTGTTATGGATTCGGTGGTTGTGAGTTTTAAGACTGGGTGGGCACTTGTTTATATCACGAATTAGGGTGGGGTCCTCTGTTGTTGAGAACCGGGTGTGGGCGTTACAGTTGATGCTTGAATGTTTACTTTCCTGGACTTGTGCCTATGCCTACTAGTTGCCCAGTAGTGCTTAAACTTAATTAAACATTATTACTGAGCATGAAACAAGAATGGGACAAATGGGTTTTGTTGGCGAGAGTCGTGACTTGTGACTTGGACGCAGTGGTGTTGTGTTCTGTAGGCTGGATAGGAAAACCTAAGCTTTGCGTGAGTGTTTTTTACCTATATCTATACTTTTAGCTTTGTGTTTCTTATTCGCGCCCCCCCCCCCCCCCTAAGTTGAGCACTTAGTGCCGAACACCCCCATTTCATGGGGGAGGGGGTTTTTCCCAACACTATTCTTAGTGGCTGGTTATTAACTCCTTTTCTGATCCCTTTCTCGGATAGCCCAAGTATCTTCGGGCAGGCTGTGATAGCCTGAGGTCCATTATTAGCCCAAGAACCTTCGGGCGGGGCATTGTGACGGTTGGCCAGGTGTGTGCGGCAGGTGGTTTCCCAAGCATCTTCGAGATGAGGCCTAGGTGTCTTTGGGCATGGCAGTGGATCTTCTGGCCCAGGTGTCTTTGGGCGTGGTGGTGGTTGTTATGGCCTAGGTGTTTGCAAGCGTGGTTACGTGTGATATTTGTGGCCCAGGTGTGTGCAGGTGGGATTTCGGCAGTGGGACTGCGTGTGGTTGTGGACCAGGTGTGTGCGGGCAGGTGTGGCAGTGGGACTGCGGTGACAGAATGGCGGGATTGGTCCGATGTGTAGGATGTCTCAATAACCAGTGCGAAAGTGGCGCGGGGTACCTAAACATCGATGTGATCTGATTATATATATATTACTTGACTTGCGTTATTTGGGCAGTGTACCTTGGTGAGGCCTGGGGTGGATAGTTTACCTTGATAGGTGTTTGGTTTACTCCCTTTTCTCACGGGACTTTAGCACGATCCCCCACTTGTGCACGAGAGTCTTTGGTTTTCCCTACTGAGTGTACTTGTATGCTCACCCTACGTGTATAAAACTGCTTTCATGTTTCCAGGAGGACTTCAGGGATCCCGCAGGACCATACTAGCTCGGACCATTGGGGCAGTTGCAGTTGCTGTTTTTCTTCCTTGGTACTTACCTTTGTAGTCACCTTTTGTACTTTGTGGCTTTACTTTTGGAACATACATGTGGGAATGGTTTATTTTTTTGGCTTTACTTTTATTTTACCTTGGTTTTGTTGAGCTTCATCATCTTATCTCTCGATATTATAAAAAAAAGGGGCAATTCCTTCCATTTGTGAGAAATTTCTATACCCTTGGTGCTAGTCGCCACTCCGGGACCTATTGAAGTCGGGTATCGGGGGTCATTATCTCTCCTTCAACTTAAAGAAGGAAGGGCCTGACAATCTGCTGACCCTTCCCTCCTTTTGGTGAAGGCGGGTCGTGACACAATCATATTCATTAATTATCACATGTGAATGAATTATTTAGCATAAAAATCATCATATTCAAGTGAATGAGAAATAACTCATATGGAGTAAAAAGTGAGGTTTGGAAAGAAAAATCATTTTAGAAAATCATTGTATCTTGCTTATAAATCTAGGTGGGAATAGGTATATCTTTGAAATAAATGGAGTTAATTGTTAAATTTCAGTTAATTAACATTATATTATTATACTTACCTAAAATTACATGAAATATAGATGACCCAAGAAAGGGATATGGTTTCAAAAATCCCTCTTACCTTAAATCCTGGTTTATTTCATTGCTTTTACTTATCTTGAATAATAAACATATATTTATTAAAACACTGAAACATGAGTTAATTAATAAGATTTATGTCAATATTTATAAATTATAATAAATTTATTATATTTCTTAATTTTTATTTTTTAAATTGAAGTGGTTTGATATCATCCTTTCCTTAGTTTCCAGTTTTGCTTCAATGTTTCTATTTTGTTCAAGGTAATTTATAAAAAAGTAGAATAAATTATAGAGTATAAAAATACATATGATTATAAATTTTTATTTAATAAATAATTTAGTTTAACTAAATATAATTTTGGGGAGAATGAAAGAATTTTTAAATTTCCTTGTTCACGGTTAACTGACCGTTATTAGGAACATTTTCTAACATAAGAGAAAGAGAGTTATAAAATAAAAATACATTGAAAATATAATTATTAAATTAGGTTAAAATTAATAAATATAAATTTAACATACATCCCAAATTACTATTTATTCTTTTTTTATTGATAGGGATAGATAAATAGATGAAGATAAGAGAAAAATGCAAAGAAAAGTTGATGAAAAAAACCATTTTCTTGGTGTTGCTTCACTTTTATGGCACTAGAATCCCATGATGATTAGAGTTGGATTAATATAGAACATCTATATGGATTCTAATAGTCTACAAAGAGAGTATTTGTTTAGTTTTTTTCTTTGGAAATTATAGAATGAGTGGTTTTCCAAGGGTAGGGAGAGGTGTTAGTTATACTTGAGGAGAGGAGTATTTTTAGAATAAAATATTAAATGAAATATTATATCCAAGGTAAACTTTATAATAGTAAATTTTTTATAATATAAATCATATATTAATATCATAGAGTGGTTTTGTGAATTTAAAACCCGTTTATAGTTTGAATTAAATTGTTTATTATAAAGGGAAGTTGAAAAAAAGAACACCTGTTATTTTAAGTGAACGGTTTTTACGCTAGACTTTGGAAAATGCTTCTTAGGTTTGTAAATAAAGTTTATTTTCTTTTAGTGACTAAATTATGAAATTAAATATATTTTTGGGTGAACCACAAGTTATAGAAATGAATAATTAATTATTACATCATGAATGATATAATTTAAGAAACACCAGTTACTAGAAAAATTATATTTTTACTATTCACCTACAAATTAAAGTATTTCGGAAGATTACCAAAAAGTCACCCTTCGAAAATTTCTACATAATAATTTCAGAAATGATATTAATTTTATCAAAATAAATTTATAACATATGTAATGTCATTTTTTAATATAAAAATTATGATTTTAACCAAATACTTTAATATACAGTTTGTTAAAAATGTGCTTATATTTTCATTGAGTTTTTTAATCATGATATTTATTTTTTTGAATTATAATATTTATATTTACTTAAATTAAATATTTATAAATATTTTTTATATAAAAAAATTCTATTTTGAGGTTAAATTACTATTCTAATGGTTCGATTACAACTCCCAAGTGCTAGGTTATTATTCTAACAGATATGTCATTCTTCTTAAAGTCCATGTTACTATTCCAATTGTCACATTACAATTCCAATAGTAAAATTACATCCAATAAATATTAATTAAATCATTAATTACTTATTAACATCAATTCATCTCAAAGATCCATATTTCCATTTTCTATAATGTCGATTTTTTTACTATTATTTTGTTTCTTTTCTATAGTTTTGGTAATGGGGGCATTGATTCTATCAGATTGGGGAAATCAATATTTTCCCTTCCTATATTTATTAACATATATTTTTTGTCCTATTTTAATGTTTATACTTTTCATTAGTGTATTTATTAATTAATTTATAAATATTTATTAATGTTATAAGTAGTTATTGGTTTCATTATGTGATGTATGTTTATAATACTATATAGTATAATATAACACAAATTTATTTCAAGAGACAAATATTATTTATAAAAACTAGGTTGTTACAGTGAAAATTCATAGTTGAGAATTTATTAACCCAAACCCATATCCACACAATTATGGACCTCTTTTGGATTAATTTACCCTTGAATTGTCTAACGAGCTCATTGAGATTTACTAGGAATTTAAAAAAAAATGTCATTTTCCTCCACTTATAAACGGAGCCTATCACCACCCCCTTCAATACCGATCTAGGATTAAGATTATTCCTAAAAAATTACCTAATTTACTTCTCCTAGAAGAAACTTTCACATCCATAATCCCATGGTATCTAGATTTTATCCTAATCCCTTCATTTGAAATAAGAATTTGAAGAGAGAGTTCAAGCTCTCTGCATAAGTAATTATTAAACCTTAGTATTTTCATCTTAATCTTCCTCTAACCCATAAAATATTACATATACAATAAATTTTAATTCCATAATTAATATTTATTTTATTATATTAAAATAATTCCACTTTTCTACCTCTCTATAAAACCATTCAAAAAATGAAGTTGTCATCATACATTGTATGGAAAATAACATCCCAGAACAGCAGGTAATATTTTTCAGAAAATATTTACATAGTTTCTTAAAGAGTTATTTAATAAATAATTATAATATTTATAACATTATTAATATTATTAAATGATAAATTATTTTATTTCTATACCGCATCCCATTCTATGTAAAATGAAAGTCTCTTTTGTGAACGTGTGGACTATGGCCTCCACATAACGACTTATTTCATTCTCCAATTACTTCCTAACATGGAAGGATATAAAAATGTATATAATTTATAGAAATTATATTTATGAAACTATTAATATTATATAATTATGATATCCTGAATCTATAAATAAAATTAATAACAAAGAGTTATAGTAAATTTAACCACATTAAATGAACACCCAAAGGCACCTTTATTAATTTGAGTCTATTTTTTGGAACCTATTGAATTGTATATTTTGTGATGATGTAATAATAATGTACATTAATATATAAATATATATATTATGAAGAAATTTTATATCACCTTTGACTATGGTCAATATTCTGAGGATGATTCAAAAAAATGACAAAATCATTCGTGTAATCAACATGAGAAAAAACTATATAGTAAATTAATAAAATATGGAAACATTTGGAAACTAACATATGAAATATAGATTAATAATTATATTATGTAATTGTTTAATAAAATTAATTTTATTATTTAGGATGTTAGGAACACAATTAGAATGAATCAGTGCTCATGGTAAGGGTTTTTTATCTCAATTTTATTTCATTGAGATATGATTCACGTTCACCAATGATTTTTTAAGTGTATGTGCTGAACATGGATGTACTTTTTTTATAAATTTCATGAAATAAAATTTATTTAAGTATACATCTCATGTTCAATGTTTTATGAGGTTTTAATTCAAACTATTACAATGTTTAAGGGTTTTCATTGAACCAAACCCCAAAACATTGGTTTAAAATGTCTCATCTTAAACTTCTTACGTATATCGTTGGTTCCTTCCATACTAAGATTTTATATTGAAATTTTTATCTAAATATGAGTAAATTTACACTTTTTATTCAAATATTTTTTCTTGATAAATTTCTTCCCCATAAAAATATTATATTGTTATGAATAATTCTTATTCTCTTTAATGATTATTTTTCTTCCATGTCCATATTTTCACTTCCCTCTATTGTTATCCTTTATATTTGGAAACCTAATTCTGTATAATATCATGTGACCATCATATTTCCCTTATCCTATATTAGAAATATATTTTTTATTATCCTTTATTATGATGTTTTACTTTAACAGATGTTATTTTAAAACATAGAAAGGGATCTTCCAAACCACAATTGTTATTTTTAAGTTACGCGTTCAATTTTTTTATAAATTTTTCCTATATTTTATTCTAATTAATTTTATCTAGATTATATATATATATATATTCCTTACATATATAAATATTTTATTTTTTATTTCTTTTTTGGGGATAATACAGGTTTCCTGTTCCCTTCACAGATCTCTCTTTGAAGTAACCTTATTTAAGGGAACATTCCTATTTATTTTTTCATGTATAGTACCACCCCTGTAAAAAAATTAACTATTAATAGATATTTAAAATACTTAATTATTTTATATAAAACAAAAATTATTTAATTCTTGTTTAAAAGAAAATAATAATCCTTATTCTTCCTTAACAGATACTTTTCTCATTTTTAAAAACATCACCTATGATGTTCATTTTTTATTCTTAATTCTCCCTTAAAATTGTCATGAATGTTTATAAATTAGAACTAAATTTTCAATAAAAATTATTATTAATTAAATTATGATCATAAAAAATTATTTAATTCCTTCTTCCTTTGGAATCCTTTTGATATAGCCTTTGGTTATTTCGTAAAACAAGATTATGAACACCATGTCTTTATCATGGGTTTTATAATTATTATGATTTATTTATGGTTTATTTTAATTTTATAAAGCACATATTCTCTTAAATATTATGAATATGAATGGTGTACCTTAATACCACTCTAATGAAATGTGTAATGTTTTAATATTATGAAATACTATGTGTGATTCACAAGTGGTTAGCCTAAGTACACCATGTTATATTATCTTTGTGGTGAGACTTGAATGTGGTTAATGGGTTCCTAGTATATGAAAACTAAGTTATGTTTTATTGATAATGAGTTGTGACTTATTATTATGATTTCATGATTCATATTTTCTCCACATGTATACGATTCCTTGAAATTATGGTATCATTTCCTTAAGTTATGTTTCCATTCTTATCGCACACTCTTATACCATGGTACCTAAATGTTATTTTGAGGTTTAATGGCCTTATTTAATGATTTATTAATAAATATTATTATTATAAGTCATTTTTAATAAGAAATATCATCCTAATCAGGTTCTAATATGCTTATGATCATACCCTTGATGACAATTTGATCTGTTTCCCATTACTGAGCATTTTAGCTCATGTATTTATTATGCTTCATTTTTCCATGATATGAAGATAAATATAACTTTTAAGAAGTTTATTAGGGTCCTATAAGATTTCAATTATGGAGAAATATTTATGTTTTAAAAAAACACGTTATAAGTAAAAATTTTCCACAGAGACGCTAAAACAAAAGGTTCTTTGAGTTCCATGAGATTACAGTGAGATATAATGTTTAACTTTTATCAGTGATATAAAATAAATATATTTATATATTGGGTTGTTATAGTTGGAATCAAAGGTGTTTCAAGTTATTTATTTAGGGTTATTTTATTTGTTTTTGTTATTCATATAAAATAACTTTATTAAAAACCCTAGGGATAAGTCTAAATGTTGGATAACATCATGAAATTTTGGTTATGTTTTGAGTATGTAATTTTACTAGAAATTAGATCCTTTTTTAGATGTTGGAAAGAGGATATGGTGGTTTCATAGATGCGCCTAGGGGTAATCAACCTAAAAAAGTTTAGTTTAGTATTAAATCAATCCTCACTTAGTTTATAATGAGTGGGCCCAAAAATGAAAACATATCTATACAATATCTCAGGATATAATTTTGTTGATCACTTTATCTGTATAATCCATTATTATGGATTTTATCACGTTACAAATTTAGGTCAAGGATCATGAGATAACCAAATCTAAAGAAACCTATATTGAACCGATAGTGATTTAGGTTGAACTATAAGCTAATGTGATGGTTTGAAAGTATAAAAAAATTATGATTTAGAGTTTTTCATAAGATAATTTATGATAAATTCCTTATGATGTTAGTTGAACATCACTCACATTATCCCATTTTGGTTTAAGTAATCGTTGGATTCTGGAGGAACTAGATTAGCAATGGGTTCTAGGTAAAAGGAAGAGATTTACCCAAATGAGAAATCTATTGGGATAAGATATGGAGTGAACAATCATGTGATTCTGAAAAACCATCACTTCAATAAAAACACTAAATAGGCGTTATTTATTAGTGTTAGTTTCATGTAATAACCACTAAAAGAGAAATCTAAATATCCAAAATGTTTTAAATGATAACTTTTTTTACTACTAAAAATTATTTTTTAGTGGTGGTTATTAAAAAAAATAACACATGATATATATTTAGAAGTGATTAATTAAAAAAAATTTATTAAAAATGGGTGTATATCACAACGAAAACGCTTATTATTCCTCAACTATCACCAGATTTTCTAACCTCTCACTCATGACCATAAATCTTCAATGGGAAATAACCCTCTCCACATTTCCTCCTTGACCATAACTCCTCCTCATGACAATACTCTAGTGCATCCTTATATCATCATTGTCATCCCCTTTTGAAAACCCATTGATGAATAAATCCCTATAGATAGTGTTATTTATATAAATTCTGTGTTTTTTATTCAAAAACTAAGTCATTTTAAGTTCACTTATTATTAAAAAAATTCTTGATTTTTGTGTGTTATTATTGCATAAATTCAAATCTAATATTATATTTACCATTTAAATTTTATATAATTTCATCAAGGATACAATTCCCAATATAGGATTAAATTACTCTATCATTGAATCTCTCAATTATGAATGATAAAACTTTTAATTACCCATTATTTATACTCAACCATACATAGTTTATCAATTATAAATATATGATAAAAAACATGGTTAAAAAATTATCAATGTTATTTTATAATGTATCCTTTTATTTGGAGACTTATCCTTTAATTTCTTCTCTAATAATTCCATAGTATACCCTACTATGGTTATTTTTAGGCATGTATGGACATGTTTTGGTTACCTTTATCCATATATAAGTGACCATATGAGTAAACTTTCCCTATTTTATATTAACATGTAAAAATTAAAGATTTATATTCTTTAATGATGACTTTCATATCAATTGATAATATACATATAAAATTATTTTAGCCTTCAAGTTATACTCATAAAGAAATCATTATAGTAGTTATTTTTTATACAAAACAATTAAATTGTTTCATGTTGCTTCAATAAATAATAATTATTTTATATCATAATTATGTACAATGATTTGTTATCTGTCAAATTTTAAAATACTAATATTTTTTGATATTAATGTTTTATTATTCCATAAAATTTTTTTATTATTCCTGAAATTATATTTTTTAATTTCTTAATGTTCTGTATTTTATGTAGATATTCATCAATATAATATAAATGTATAAAGGTTGGATTAATTGAAACCAAAATACATCTCAATATATTAAGGGTTTGGATGTTATTTAAAGAAAATTAAATAGAAAATTGATATGAAAATGGAAGAATAAAATTCCCATGTCCTGATGGTAATTTTAGATAGTTTTTTAAAATTCATGATGTTTATGTGATATTCATATTGAAATAATTTCCTACTTAACATTATTGATGGATTTCTCATAGTGAATTAGACATTGTCGAAAGATCACCATTTGGCCATCATCAAAATGAACAAACTATTGTCCTTCTAGTAGAGAATGAGATTCCAAACCTGATTAATGATCTTTCCACATTAACAAAATGATGAAAATTTTAAAATATCAATGGATCCACATTATTATTTTAAAAATATTAATATAAGAGATAAGGTAACTAAGAAGTTAAATAATTTTTCTGAATTTATAGAAGACAGGAATAATGATTTATATTAAGGATATTAGAAATCTAACTTTTTTCCTTCCTAATGATGATGTACTATATCAGGTTATTGTATGGAATTACCAAAGAAATAAATGTTTATGATATCATATTTTCTAAATGATTTATTTTTTTCAGATAAGATCCCTTAATAATTTTATGATACGAATAAAATTTTTAAGTGACTCAGCCTCAATTATAAAAAGATACATACATGTACCAATGACTTCATATTGTATCGGGGAGAAGATTCAAATAGAGAAGAGTGTAAAAGATGTTATACTTCTAGATGTAAATTGGAAAATCATGATGAAAGAATAGACATCCTCATATTATCTATATCCAAAATTCTTTTTAAATCCAAGGAATGTGAATTTGGGACTGGATACTAATGGATTTAATCTACTTGGGACTCTAAATACAACTTGTAGAATATGGAAACTAATTTTGATCCCATGCAATATACCCCCATCGATCTGTATACAATACACTTATTTTATTATTTTGATAACCATTCTAAGAAATAAAATTCCTAGAAATTATATTGATGCATATATTCAACCTTTTATATAAAAATTGTAAGATATTTTGTAAAATGGTGTAACTAAATATGATAAATAAATAATAAAAATCGTCAAAAGTAATGTTTCTCTAATGTGGATGACTTTTTATTTTCCAGGATTATGAAACTTTTATAGTTGAAACACTCACAATGATTAGGAATATCTAGTTTTTTACATTGAATTTGATCCAATAAAATCACCATATAGTATAAAGTGGTGTTTTATGTGTCATTATCGATTCTTGGAAGCATCTCACAAATATTGGTTTAAAATTCAGGATTAAATGGAAAAAAATGTATTTTGGTCACCACTAAAATTGTTTTGTGGATCATAAATTAAATCACCATTGTCAATTATTGATAAATAATTTGTTAACCGGCTCCCTGATTTGATAATTAAAAATTATTTTTTTTAAATTATTGATACTTTGAATTTTTTATTGATTAAATAATGTTATAATTTGATCATATCAATTTATTCATTTTTTAATTTATCTTTAGATTTAATGTTTTGATTGTTCATACCAAGTTCTATAAATTTCATGAAGTGCTATTAGGCTAAATATGAAATTTGGGAGTTTAAATATCATTTATACATGTTTTTAATGTCCCTTTATAGAAAAATAATTTTTCACACTTACCCAATTCCTTAACCACATATCCAAATCAGAATTCATATAGCCAATTTTGAATCCCTATAGCGGATTTTCTGAATTTGGTTACCTTGCGTATTTTTACTATATCATGAGCTACAGAACTCTAAACTAATTGATTATTGTTTTTAGAAGTATAATAATATTATATAAATTTCATTATATAAAACCAACTTATGAATCAATCTCTATTATTTATGATATTAGGTTTGAGATCAATGTATATTTTTAGTCTAATTTCTGCCTTTCTTCATAACTATTTTGCTACAATTTTTTTGATGATAAATTGAGTTATATATATCTAATTTATGTGTTTCTTGCTTATTATGATAGATAATTAAATATTATAAACTATAATAAAAAGTAAAAATGTTGATTCAACCTCAAAAAAGGTATGTTTAAATATGAATATTGAGAATTTAATCTATTTTTAGTTTTTTTAGTAATTCCCTTATGTGAATTGCCTATGTAAGAAATTCGGATATGTGAGTGAAACACATATGTGATGAATTGTATTACATGAAACCCTTATGATATTAACTTACATTGATTTCACCCATATAAATAAATCACATGAATTTCTTACGTTGATTTTCCATAATAGAGAAAAACTCCTATGTGAAATTCTCTTGCGTAAATCCTTTAGGAAAAAATCTTGGTTTTACATATTATTTCAAATATCAATTTCTTGATTGTTTTTTCCCTTATTTTTAAATTGTTATAATAAATTTATAAATTCATATTTATTATTAAGAACTTGTTCATTGTGTTTTTTATTATTTTAATCATTTTTTATAATGATCAAATTTTGTTTTTGTGTTCACTCATGAAACATACAACTTCAAAACTCAAAAAAGGTTTCATATTATTTTATGTTCTTTTATTCAATTTTATTGTTCATAAATTAATATTAGATGATATTAAAATAATTGAAACGTTTATTAATATTTTCAATGTGTTGTTATTATGTTTTGAATTTCTCTGCATATTTACAACCTGTTTCGAAATAGGCTATTTTGAATTTCATATTTTCACATTCAAAATTTCAATTTTAATGGGATTTATCATTGATATATTATCATAAAGACTATTTAAATTATTTATTAGATTATTTCAGATTAGTTTTAATCGAACTTTTTTGTTTTATATTTCAGTCATGAGTAGAGCAGTTATTATGCAACAAATGTATATATATATATATACATATCTCTGGTAATCTAGTTTTATCACTTTTATTATTCAAACCATTTTCTTAAGTGTTTAGTCATAATAAATTTATATTTCAAGGAATTAGAGATTCTTGGAACATATATAATATTTCATGAAAATAATGGGAGATCTCATATGCCCACACACTTATGTCAATAAAATTGATCCAGTTCCCAACTATTTACATTAATTGTGATGAACTCTCAAGGGAGGAACAAATCTTCTTTGCATTAATTCACCTTAAATAGATGTACTGTGATTCTTTCTATAACTCTTGGAATTAATCATTTAAATCCATCAATATTTCATCTAAATCATTATTTCTACAACTCTAGAGTGGTTTTTCAATTATTGAACTTATTTCTTCTGGGATGGGTAGAGTTGTATACACTTATATATTTTACAAAATTGGTTATACCACCCATAAAAAGTAGTATGTGGTTTTGATACCTTACCAGAAGATAGTTCCTTGGTTATTATTACCTAGCCAGAAGGTAGTACACTTCAGTTGGTACCACTCCTTGTAGAAGTTGTGGCTTTCAGTCTGCTCTCAGAAAAGGTTTTGTGTAGGTTTGGGGATACTCCTAACATATTTCTAGATTTAGATTCATCTTGTGTAAATTTTTGGGGTTTGGATTGTAGCCATGTAAAATTAACTCTATCTATGTATTAGTGGGTTCCATACTCTATTAGTTGAGGTGTGAAGAGTAGAGTAGAATCATTTAGATGTGAAGCGCTATAAAAAATTATTTTGTTCTCTTTAATTTTCTATATACTCTCTTCACACATCCACTATTATTATTTTATGAAATAATCATTTAATAATTTTATACCACCAAATTACACAATTAATTTCTTAATAACACTGATAATTTTAATAAATTCATGTTCACCCCCCCCCCCCATTCCTTTTCCCATCATCATATCCAAAATAAAAAATAGTAACATTGGATGACCTTACTTTAAGTATACATAGAACTTTTATTATTCTTTATTATCACTGATAACATGTATACTAGTCATTAAAATGTCTAAGGAATGACCAATTTTAGTTATGTAAAATCAAAAGATTGAAATCTTGAATCTTTTGAGACCAATTCGTTTTAATGTACGTGATTATGGATATTGGAAAGATAGAATGGATGTATTATCAAAAAAATTGGTATTTAATATTGAACTATCATGGATATATCTTATAAAATGTCATAAGTTGTAATTCAAAATACAACTAGAAATGATGCTGCAAAATAATTATTAAATTATAAAGTGATCAATTATTGTTAATACTCCCTTAGAATGAATGTTTATAGTCATACATCTTTTTGTAAAACTGCTACTAACATTTTTAGGACTTTAAAAGTCAATCATCAAAGAACTAAAATATTAAAGTGAATTTATCTTTTCATTCATAAGGTTTAATTTCAAGAATTTAGAATATCCCTCCATGATAGTGTGAATGATATGGTTATATATTCACAAATTTCATCAATAGCATGGTCACACTTGGTGAAGCCATGAATAAAGAAGTACTAATTGAAAGGATACTTTATGCCTTACCAGTGAGGTAGAATTCAATGAGATTACCCATTAATGAATGAAAATATTTTCCAGAATATTATCTTGATGAGATGATAGTATCTCTATTACATTAAGAGATTGAATTGGAGAACAATGAACTTGATTCATCTTGAAAAATAAATGGGGTTTATTTTAAATATAAAATATTTTCTATTAACCCTTCTAGTGATAATGTATATTCTTATAGCATAGTGAAGGATGATGCTCTAATTCAACTATTTAAGTATGTCCAAGGACTCATAATGAATAAGTATACTTCCAATAAGGATTAAGTGAAAGGAAAGAGATACAATAAGTGTTTCAAAATAAAAGTTAAGAAAGGTAACTCCACTATTATATGTTATGAATAAAGGAAACCTAGACATACCATATATAAAGACCCGGCCTTAAAACATTACATAATATTGAATTAAATGAATTATTCACATTGAGGATCTTTTTACGTTTAGAGTTTTAGAGAATTAGGTCATACTATTACATGACAACTAGAATATTAAATGTAGACACTACTACTCAGTATCCATTGTTTTCCTAAAATAAAAACTCTTAAAAAGAAAACATGTCTTGTCCCATGTTTTAGACATTATGACTTTTCCTTGATCGCATCCTTGACCCTATTCATCTTTAAGTCTTGTGGAAAACATTTCAAAAACTTGGGATGATCATAAAAAGCTCAGTAGGGGTTATATAATAAGGAATGAAAACATTAGCCCGTCAATAAATACAAATCAATGAAACCATACTTTTCAATCATAACATACCTTACGAAATCATAAGATTTATGAATAACACACACAAATCATAAATCATAAAGGTTACTTATGGCATCCATATAAAACTTACATTGTAGCTATCACATCTATGTAGGGAGTTACACTTGGAATACCCATCACAGTATATTCCCTAAATCTCTTAGGAGAAATATCACATTTACCTCTGTGACGTTACCCAATGCATTGGAGAGCTATCTCAGGAACACCTGCCCTAGGTTTATCATGGAACCACCTGTATACGTAAAAAATTCCCAATAACCATAACATAATCAAAACATATAACACAATTATAAAGAAAGGATAATATTTCAACATTAGAATATATCAAATCAAGATATTGAAATAAACAATACTTTATCAAATCATTTTCAAAACCATTTAAAAAGAAATTTTTGAATCAAAGTGTCTCATACCACTTTGAAGCTTTTAAATGAATTATCATTTGAAAACATTAATTTCCATATAAATAAATCCATAAAATTTTTGAAAACATGGAAATTAATGATAAATATTTAGAAGAATAAATCTTTAAAACATTTAAAATGATATTTTAGTTAAAGAGCTTTTAACAAAATGAGAGACTCATGAATACAAATAATTGTGGAATAACACAGAATCAGAACTTTATAATATCATGAGAATAATTGTATTCATGATATAATATGTCAAAGTACAGTATATACACCATATAAGAGTGAATTGGTGCATAACAACAATGAAGTCTCAGTGGAAATGTAAATTGAGATGAAATCCCTTATAAAGATAGTATCCTTAAATTAAGGATAAATCAATCACATAATTATGTGTGAAAAATATAAATACACCCAATATAAGTGGATATTAATTGTAAAACAATCAGAGGTCAATCACACATATTCATAGGACGTCATATTCAAGAAGTACAAGTTGAACCCAAAGAATTGAAATTGGGTTAAGAAGTTCCCTTGTAAACATTCGACAGCCTAACGACGTCACTTTAAAATTAAGAAAATGAGTTGATGAGATAAAAAGGGTATCTCATCACTTGGACATAAATTTTACATCAATATGGATATAAAAGAACATATCCCAACATAATAAGATGTAAATTAAAAGACATAACAAAAAATAAGTCTTTTAAAAAGAGGAGGGTGAAAGGTTCCCTTACCTATTTGGTAACTTACAAAACATATGCCACATCAAAGAAGGATCATACAATGAAGATGTAAATACTCATAAATGAAAGTATATTTCACAAAGAGTACAATCATGGGCAGTACATACACCACTCAAAAGGAAATAGTGGCAAATATTGCATGAATCTCACGGGAATAAAAAAGTGAGATGAAACGATTTACCACATTATAATCAACTGAGTTGTATGACCAAAAGTTAATAACCACCAAATTATTGACAGAATAAAATTAATATAAAGAGAATCATGATAATATATATCAATTGTCAGTACACAATACACCACATGCAATAAATTAGTGGCGAACAATGGAAATATCACAGAATTAAAAGTGAGATAAGAAATCCCTTACATCATGTCCGACTTGACCCGTTCGTTCTTTAATATCCTGAATAATAAACTAAAGTTAATTTCTACTTACTTAAGAAACTTTTTCAATTTTATTATTCCTTTTATATCACGTATTACCATGTTATAAACATTATGTAATCATTTAAGTTAATAATGTTCGTTTTGTCGATATTTGATACTTGAGTCAAAAATGAACACCTTATATTTACATGTTGTCCATGTGGTCAATAGTTCATTATATCCAGAATGAAATTAATAATTTAGATATCATATATATCATATATATCCATTATATACATATATTTATAATAGTACATAACATTTGGAGGTAAGAAATGAAATGCACCGTTCATGGAGATGGTAAGTCGTACGTACGCATGAACGCTACTTTCATTTATATTTCTTATTTTAATGGAATTAAAACATAATTATACATAGATATATTATAATTATAGTATAATATCATATATAATATCATTAACTCTATCCTTTATACATCCCAGATAAGGCATTAACGAGTCACGTCACTTTGAGGGGGCGGTAGTCCGCACTTCCTCTAATGAGATTATCGCGTATACCCATAATGGAAACCATAAAGGCATGATATAAATGGAAATTACAGAAGAATAAAAAAACATAAACATAATATATATCATATAAAAATACAGTTCCGCCCTAATGGCCACCAGGAGAGGCGGTTGGAGATATTTGAACAATCATCGTTTCGTGAGGCATTAGTATGCCATCAACAGAAACATTATGTTCTTCATCCATTAGATGGAGGTGTGTGTAAGTGTAGTTTGAATCCTTATCATAAACAAATCCTAGTATATTGAGGATAATGGTGTTGTTACAAAATAAAGGAATAAAAAGATTTTAGGGGTTGGAGAAGTAAAATAAAAGAAAACAATTTAAAAGAAAATGTTACCTTTAATTTGGGTAACTCCCTTTGGTTTGAACCAAAGGACTTCTTGAAGATCCTTCTGCCTATGGTAAGGCATCTAGGAAGAGGAGAGGGATGTAGGGAGATTAATTGGTCAGAGTTTGGATGATCCAAATGGCTTGAGAGGTGTGAGGAATTGGTTAGAAGTGGTCTCCTTTTATAAGGGGGGGAGGGGCTCTTTAGGAAAGTGTGAAAATATTATTTTATTATATAATGATATTCAGTTTCAAAAGGTCCAAAAATCATTATAGTTGAAGATAAGATGACTCATGGTCGAAATAAAATCATACAATAAAAATTGGACAGGTTTTGGATAATATTTTAATCATTATAATCTTATTTATTTAAATCATTTATTAATGAGGTAAATACTACATCATTATAGTGTCATAAATAATTTAATTTCTTTGATGTCTAAAAATTATAAAAAAATACCATGATATAGGAAATATTTTTATAATACCAATGAATATTTATAGTAAAAAATACTACTTATATAACACCATATAAAAATTAATTACTAAAATATTTTTGTTCATGTCTATTTTGTCTTTACTTTAAATTAATTAATCTAAATTGTCATTATCACTCTCAAGTGGCTCATAGGGGTCCCAAAATCGACCCAAAGATGCCTATGGTCGTTAATGACTCAACCAATAAGGTTTGGAAAAGTGTTAAGGTAATTTTGAATTATTTCAATATTCTTTTTACCTTGAATTACCCTATTTACCTTTAACCGTGGTAAATAAAAGTCAAAAATTACTATTCACCAAAAATTATTTTTATCTTATTGAATAACATTTTAGTTCTTGATAACAACCATTTATGATGGATTTTCGAAATTCAATTCTCAGAAGCGGTAAAATTTTATTTAAATCAAAAAGTCAGTTTTTTAAGTGCTATTAAGTGGTTTCACTATTCATCAAAAATTGAAGTTTTTCAGAAAAATAACAAAAATTCAGCCTAAGTTTTATTTGATATTCCGAATTCAAAAATGATGTTTATTTTTCCAAATTTTAAACATAAAAGTGTCATTATTTAATTTTAAAATTAATTCCCATTGTTAAAACAAATAGGGTGTTTTTTAAGAAACAACAACTATCAAAATATTGACACTTGTTTATATCAAATTTCAAATTGAAATTAATTATAATGACCAACATTGGATTAAATGGTAAAAATATATTCTAATTACACTTTAAAACCAATTAAAAAGATAATCTAACCATATAAATAAATTATATTAAAGGCACTTTTGAATTAAAATACAATATTTTCCACTTTTCATTAAAAAATGAACTTTATCCGAAAAATACCAAAAAATTACCCAAAGTAAAATTTAATGTCCCGAATCAAAAGAAGAATTTTATTTGGTCAAATAGAACATACAAAAATGACCAAAACTATATTTAAAGAGGGTTCTCCATTAAAAGGTGGTAAATCGACCTTTTAATGTAAATTATGCTAAAAATTAGATTTATTCACATTTTAAGCCTATAACATTTATTGGATAAATGTAAATATGTTTAACAAACATGTATAATCATATTGTAGTTATTTATGTTCATTCCCGCCAACACAACGGCTAGGAGTTAACTACCATTTAAAATAATAATATTATATTATTAGTGTGCAACGTAAGATTTCAAAGAAACCCGTTGTTGCGTATCGGGTACGCTATCAAACATAGCAACCCTTTTAAAGTAAAATTAATATTTAATTCACAAATATTAATAAATATAAAGTATGTATTATTCTTTATTTACCTAGGATGTTACACCAAAAGTGAGGGTATAAATTTTAAATAAAAAGGGAAAGATAGTAATTACAAAAAAAATCAAATATTATTATCAAGCTAGTTTGTACTGCACTAAAAAATTAGACACTAATGAAGAATCTGTAGGTAAAAAAAACTAGTAAACTTACCCTGAGGAGAAAAAACCTAAGGTAACAGGTCCTTTTAATGATATAGAAAAACCTAATAATTTTTGTTAATGGGTGCATCAAGAAAGGTTGGGAGTTTTTCTAAATATTATTCTGATTCTGAATACTCATCTAGTTAAGATTGTGATAATTCTAATGTTTATGAATTAAGTGATTTTTGTGATAAATTTCAAGTGGAAATTGAAATTATTTCTAAAAATTATAAAATTATAACTATTTATCATAAAATGTTTTCTCAATAAATGAAAAATAATATTTTGGAAAATGAAAATTGAAATATTCTATTTTTTTATTTTAAAAAGAAAATGGGAAATGAAAATAATGGAAAATAAACTTCTTAATCGTGAAGAGGAAAATAACTATGTGAAAAATCATTATTAATCTAGTAAAGATAAAATTTTTTGATGATCTTAAAACTTTTTAGAATGAAAATTTCAATATTAAAAAGAAAGTTTTAAATCTAAGTGAAATAATATCTACATTTGTTAAAGGGAAGTAAAAGTTTGATAATATGTTAGATAAGATAAAACAAAATAGAGATAAATCTATTTTTGGTTATAATCATCTAATTCCTAATGTGTACAAGGAAAAATTTGTTAAAAATTATTTGGGGATGATTTCAATAGTTACATGTTTTTAATATTGGCTACAAGGAAATTATTCTGATGAATTTTCTCTCAAGTTCCCTCAATATATCATTATTAATATGTTTCTATATTTATAAATTTTTCTTCTCATTAACCTTATAATAAATAACATAAATTTTCTTATGTACCAAAAAAATTGTTTTTAACCCAATTAAACCAAAAATATCATGGGTACCAAAATGAATTTTCAATTTCTTTTTTAAAGGACATTTCCACATGTGCATCAATGTTTATTCAAATAGTGTCTACTTTAAAAATAATGTTGAATTTAATTTTGATATTGGTATATGAAATTTTATTTTATTTTCTATAATCATTTTTTATAGGTGGAATGTAAAATTTATATTACCAATCTAACAAGTATTCCTTAAACATTTTCATGAGTTTTCATTTTCATTGACTGGGTGGGATTGAGAATGAATTGGAAGGATACCTATAATAGTGAAGTTAGATATTTATTGGACTCTCATATTTAACTGGAATTTTCTGTACATTTTTGGATGGTTACACACCGTGTAACTTAGTTTCATGAACTATACTGGTTTCTGGATTCAAGTCATGAATGTCTTTACGCTATGAAGATCACATGTTGTGACTATCCTTTACTCATCATGAGTTATTTAATTAATGGGTTTCAATTTAAAGTTACTCATTTTTTGGTGGTTATGAAACTTAACTATTTCACAACGTGAGAGGTTATTACATATCATGTAATACCCTGACTACATTTTTTAAAATGGGTAGCATGGGTGAGAACTCTTTTCTCCTCCACTCTAGTTTCATATCCCTCAACATAAAGCCTTCCCTAGGAGATCTTGAAGCTCTCTAACTATCTCAGATCCTTTCTTTAGATGTTTGATCAATTTTTTTTGCATTGGGATTCCTCGGTAATTTTTCTCCTTCATCTTAATCATTATCTCTATCTCCTCCTTTGTGATTTCAATATATCATCCTAAAGTTGATGGATTTATGATCCATGTTGTTGGATATCATCTCTAAGTTGATTTTCTAGGTCTTCTACCCCTCTGTTCTCATTGAAAGGTGTCGTTGCGAGTTTTGATTTTGAGAAAAGGCATGTGATTCCATCTTATTTCACCAAATTGATTTACTTTGAATTGCTTGATTAATTTCAACTACTGATTTCAATTCAATTGCTCAAACTTTATTTCAATTGATGTAATAAAATATAATTCCAGTGAATTGGAATATTTGGAATGGTTTTGGCATGAGATTTGTGAAAAACCCCAATTACATTGAATTGGGGTGTGTTTATGGAAATCGATTAGTTTAAATTGTTTAATTAAAATTAGAATTTTTATGAAAACAATTTCAATTAAATTGTTGAATTTAATTTTGGAAATGAATTTTGAAATTGATGGAATTGGTTTTGAATGGATTTCAAACATCAGAAAATGACTTAAAATGTTTTGATAGAAACCTAGTGGTTTTCTCTTGTTAAAGAGGCATGTTTTTTTATTAAAACCCAATTTGGTTTTAAATGGAAAATTGGCATTAAAATTGAAGAATGAGATTTAATTTTATTTTAAGATGTTTAAAAATAAATTACCCTTAATTGATTGTGTAAGAGCACATGAAATCCTTAGAGATTTGGTGAGTTATTTGGGCACACTCTACACTATTACAATGTTCTAAAACATACATGTAGTGGGTCACATCCCCGATGGTATGGTGAAGATTTTCATTTAGCTAGTGTCAAGGGGATGTTTTTATACACATATATCTGATATTACCTAGAGAGTGAAGATTTATATATCTAGAATACTATAGTACCTATTTGGAAGATGACCATGTTTCTCTCTTCTTATTTATATTTGAAAAATAAATGTATTCCAATATTTTTAAACTTCCTTACATGACTTCTAAAATTACATAAATTGTTTTATGTAACTTTTTTATTTAATCCATTGTTTTAGAAATATTCCATCACTTTTAAATCCTTTTCTTAATGTTTTTTTCATCATTTTAGCTGAATAGCATGATTTATTTAAACATTCTTTGAAAATTACAAAAATATTTATTTTAAAAATTGAAATAATTCCTTTGGTTAATCTATTTCTGGCATCTGTTATGGAATCATTAGTGAGACCCTACTGGGATTTTAGCTCACACCCATTTGTGCCTTTGGGTGTTTGTAGATTATCTCATTCTACGTTAAAGTAGGGGGAAATGGTCTCTTAGAGGTGGATCCAGCTATTGAATCTTAGACATTGTGAGTTGCATCCTTAGGGACTTTGGTTGTATTATTTTGAAATTTTTTATACCTTATTTTATTCTAGTACTTTACTCCCAAGGGAGTTTCTTTTATTATGCATACTGACTTGTCTCTTTTTACTTCCGCAATTCTTGTAGAAAAACCATTCCCACATTTAATTGTATGATGTCGGGTACTAGTCGTCAACTTTTGGGAATCAAGAATTCCCTTCAGGATAAGTCAGGGCCATCTTGGTTATCGGGTTACCAGGGTACCTTGGTTGGTTCGTGAAAAAATGGTATCAGAGGTGGCTATTGATCTTTTGTCTTAAAGTCATTATATAGTTCAAATCTTGTCAAAAAATATGAGGTATTTGTGATTGAGTGTCTAGCCTTCTCTCACTATAATGAACCTTAAGTGTCCATGGATGGTTAGGGAAGGACATATTGTTGATTGATTATAGCCTTTTCCTTATTGTGATTTAGATTGATGTCTAAATCTCATTGTTCTATCTGTTGGTAATAATATCCCATGTTGCTTAGTTTAAGTGTTATTCTGATGTCTTCCTTATTGTTTTTTAATATTGTGTAGCAGTGTGCTTCTGATAATACGTGAAAATCATATCTGAGTGAATCCTCCAGTGGAACCAAATCTAGTTGAGGTGATTGTGCGCACTGTCCAATCTCTAAGACAGGAATCGCCTCTGGTCCCCATTCAGGCTCTAGTTGTGGATCCTCAAGGGGATTTTCTATGAAATCATTCCCAAATTTAATTCACCAAAATACAACAATTTTCAAAGTCTCCACTAATACCAAACATGCTGAGGAATAGTTGGGAAAGATAGAATGTTGTTTTTTAGTTCTTGGATACATCGGATGAGATCAAGGTAAAGTGTTCCACCTTCATGCTAGAAGGATTGGGCAGAAAATGGTGGGATGTGATGGCGATGATGAAGAAACATGATGGATTGTAGTGGAATAAATTCTTGTTTCCTTCCATTGACCAGTTCTATCCAGCTTCAATGGTATTGTCCAAGGATGTAGAGTTTTTCAAGATTGAGAAGACTGAAAGAACCATCACTGAGTATTCAAATCGATTTGATAAGTGGGCACATTTTATACCTGAGATGGTATATAATGAGAGGATAAAGGATCAATGGTTGGAGTTAGGAAATAGATAATATATTAATTCTTAGGTTTTCTTGTTAAAGCTTCCCACTTATGATGATGTACTAGATAGGGTGATGATGGTCGAGATGGACCTGGCTGGAAAGTTAGGGTTACCAAGATTTTCTTTCTCTTCTAGTGGTAGTATGATTTACTTTAATGGAAAATGGAAATGTGATGATTCTAGAAGTAGTTCTTAATTACAGGGTAATTCTAGACCTCCAACAATTCCAGGAGGATGCCCTTTGATTTTCTATCAATGTAGAAAGCTAGGAAATTATAAGAGGGTTTTCATTGAGGCACACAATAAATGTAGCTTCTATAGATGTTCTAGATAATTAAATAGATTTTTACATAACTTTTCTTCTCTGCATAGTGGTACAAGATCATCCTCTCCTCCTAAAACAATAGGGCAATCAAATTCTTCATGTATAAATGGATTTCTTCCATAGGCATCTAGAAATAAGCTTCCTCACATAGTAGAAGAGTCACCAGAGGAAGAAGAACAGGGTCCAAAAACTATAAGAGCTACCATTACTATATCTTTATTATTAGTGACTGGTCTATTTGATACTGGTGTATCTCACTCATTTATTTCAACCCATACTGTTAATCTACTTAATCTTAATATGGATATTTTATCTTGTTCAATGGATATTACTACACCCCTTGGTACAAAGAGGGAGTGGGGTCACTATAGTCATACTTGTGTCTTCTTTCCATCTGATGTTGAGCTAGCTTAGAGTTTTCTAGTCCTCAACATAAAATATTTTGATATCGTATTCAGGATGGATTGTCTCATTTACAATAAATCCTAGATTGATTTTTATCTTCAGTGGGTCTACCTTACTACACTCAGTGGTGTGTCTCTTGTCTTTCAATGACAATGGGACCCAAGGTTGAGCATATCTAAACCTTTATATCTAGAGTTTTTGAAATTAATATCAGTTTTTTATTTTGATCTTGAGTGGAAATCTTAATAAGATCATCTTACTCTAGTTTTTGTTAAGTTTCCCGACGTGTTTCTTTCTAACTTCTATGGTTTTCCACCGATAAAGGAGGTCCATTTATCTATTGACATAATGTATGGAACTGAACTAGTTTCTATTCTATCTTACCTAATGGATCTAGTTGATATGAAAGAGTTGATGTCCCAATTGTAATATCTTCTTGATAAAGGCTTTATATGCCGAGTGTGTCACACTGGGTGGCGCTGGTTTTCTTTCTAAGAAAGCTATTGGTTCCATTTTATTATGTGTTGATTACCGAAATATCAATCGAGTTATAATAAAGAGAAAGCTTCTATTTCCACAGATTGATGATATGTTTGATTAGTTAAAAGGGTCAAAGTGGTTTTTAAAGATAGACCTCTAATCTGGTTACTATTAGTTGAGGATAAAAGACTCTGATATTATGAAAACCGCCATTCAGATTATTATTACCAATATGAGTAACTTTTTATTCCCTTTAGTCTGAAAAATGATCCTACAGTTTTCATGGCTCTAATGAATATGATTTTCCATGAGTATCTCGATACCTTTGTGGTAGTCTTTGTGGATGAAATCCTCATTTACTCTATGTCCGAGGAGAATCATATACATCATCTAAGAACAATTATGAGTCTATTGATAAATCACCGACTTTATGCCAAAATTTCAAACTGTTATTTCCAGATTTGGTAAGTGAGATTATTGGGAAACAGGGTGTCTAAGTAGGGTATCTTAGTTGATCCTAAGAAGTTAAAGTCTATTATAACTTGGTAGGAACCACTAAATGTCCTTGATATTTAAAAATTCTTTGTCTAAGCTAGATATTAACATCATTTCATGAAGTACTTCTCAAAGTTTTCTTCTCTGATGACTTCTTTGATTCGAAAGAGGGTGAAACTTTATTTAAATGATAAGTGTTAGAATTATTTTGTTGATTTCAAATGTATTTTGACTACTGAACCGGTGTTGACTCTTCTAGGGGATGGGCAGGGCTATGTGGTATTTTATGATGCATCAGTTTCAGGATTGGGCTATTTTCTTATGTAGGTCATTCATGTAGTTGCTTATAGATATCAACTTAGGCCACATGAAAAGAATTGTTCTGTCCACATCCTTGAAATTGATATTATGATGCACCTGCTTAAGAGTTGGCGGCAATACCTTTTTGGAGAAAGGTTTACTGTGTATTCATACCCCAAAAACATTATTTATATATTCTCTCAAAAATATTAAAATCATCATTAGAGGCATTGGGTGGAATACCTGCAATCTTTTGACTTTGACATCGCCTATACCCTAGGGAAAGGGAATGTCATTGCTGATGGATTGAGATGGAAACTTCCAACCCATGAAGTGAAAGAATCATCAAAAGAGTATAATTTGATGGCTCTCTTTGAAAAAATTCTTATTGGTTTTCAATAGAAATGCGATAAAGTTTCTTTAGACAGGGTTCAGTTGAAATTATATCTTCTCGGGATGATTCTTGAAGATCAAGGGATTGATGATGAATTTATTAGCATTCTAGACTCTCATTATGGTCAGAAGACAGTTTCCTAGTGGTTTTTCTCCAAAGAGGGTGTTCTATGTTATCTGAATCTCTTTGTTATGCCATTAGTGGCAAGGAAGGATATGATGGGGGATTGTCATAATTCTTAGTGTATTGTGAACCCAGTAACCACTAAGATGTTCTATGAAATGAGGTGGTATTTCTGGTTCCCATGTATGATATGGTGCATTGATGAGTTTGTATCCCTTTTCTATATAGGTCAGAAGGTGTAGACTGAGCAACAAAAACCTTTGATTTTACTTTAGCCACTTCCAATACATACTTGGAAGTGGGATGAAATCTCTATGGACTTTTTGGTTGGGTTACCTCATACCCAGAGAAAGAATATTGAGATATGGGTTGTGATTGACAGACTGACCAAGCCAGATCACTTCATACACATTTTTGATACAACAAAAGTCTAGAAGTTTGGAAATCTATATGTGAAGGAGATCATTTTCTTTCATGGAGTTCCATCTACTATATTCACTGAAAGGGATCCTTGGTTCACTTCTCTCTCTTGTAGTGGCCTTTAGGATGCTCTAGGATCTTTGGTCTATTTGAGAATAGCCTACTATACACAGTCCAATGGTCAGACAAAGAGAGCTATACGGATTCTTGAGGATATGCTATGTGCCTATTTCCTTGACTTTTGTGGGGCTTGGGATGATCACAATGGGATTTATTAGTTTTATTAAAACAATAGTTATCATTCAGTGGTCTGAATGGAACCTTTTGAGACCTTATATAGTCAACTTTGTAAATATTCATTGTGTTGGTTGGAGATTGGTGAAATTTCCTTCATTGAACCAAGCATGGTGCAAGAGACAACATCAAAGACTAGTTAATTAATTAGATAATGTTGACAACATAGATCTGATATAATTCTTATATTGATAGTTATTGTAGACCTTTGGAGTTCTCAGTTGGTGATAAGGTTTTCTTGAATGGTTCACCCTGGTTGGGTCATCGGCGGCTTGGGAGTCAATGGAATCTTTATCCTCATTTTCTGGGACCTTTTGATGTTATTATATAGGTTGTGAAAGTTTCATACCATATAGAAATTCCACCGCATATGACTTTGATACATAATGTATTCCATGTATCATATCTCAGAAAGTTTTTATCGGATCCATCTCATGTTTTGAGCTAGAGTGATCTGGATATTGAAATTAATTTATCATTGACTGAGTGTCCTGTCAGGATACTTGATTCTGAGACCAAGGTACTTCATGGGAGGATGATACCATTATTTCATGTGCTATGGAAGCATGGTTCTGATAATCATGAGATTTTTAACATGAGGAACTGATGAGAGAGAAATGGACTCAACTTTTTGGTATGAAAGCTTCTTTATAGGCTTTCTAGGGAAAATAAGTTTTTATGGGGAGGGAGGTTATCACATCCCCTTACCAATCTGATAGGTATTCCTTTACCCTTGTTATGTTTTTTCCTTTTTATTGACTATGTTGGTTAGAGAATGAATTGGGAGGATACATATAATAGTGAAGTAAGATATTTTTTGGACTCTCACCTTTAAATGGAATTTTCTACAGGCTATTAGAGGGTTTCATGCAGTGTAACTGGGTTACACAATGAGTAATGGTTTCTGGAGTCAATTCGTGAAAGGATTCACAATATGAAGGTTACACATAGTGACTAGACATTACATGTCATGAGTTATTTAATGAATTGTTTTCAATTTAAAGCAACAATTTTTTTAGAGGTTATGAAACATAACTATTTCACAATATGAAAGCGTATTACACATCATGTAATACCCCAACTGCGTTTTTTTAAATGGGAAATGTAGGTGACATCTCTTTTCTCCTCCACTCCAGTTTCATCTCCCTCGGCATAAATCCTTTACTAGGAAATCATGAATCTCTCTAACCCACTTGGATTCTTTCTTTTAATGTTTGTTCGTTTTTGTGCTTGCAGTGTGATTCCCAAGTAAGTGTTCTTTTTTCTTCATCATTATCTCTTTATCCTCATTTGGGTTCTAATAGATTGTCTTGAAGTTTATGGATCTATTCTCCATGATGTTGGATCTCATATTTAGGTTGGTTTTTGAGGCCTTCTACACCTCAGTTCTCATTGATGGGTGTCGTTGCAAGTGTTAGGTTTCAGAAAAGGTAGGTAATTCCATCATGTTTAGCAAAACAGATTAACTTTGAATTAATTTATTTATTTCAACTATTTATTTAAATTCAATTGCCCAAAATTTCTTTCAATTGATGTAATAAATTCCAATTTTATTGAATTCAGAGATTTGGAAGGATTCTGGCATGAGAATTGCTAAAACCCCCAATTCCATTGAATTGGGGTGTGTTTGTGGAAATCTTTTGATTTATATTGTTTAATTTAAATTGGAATTATGATGAAAATGATTTCAATTAAATTTTTGAATTTAAGTGTGGAAATAAATTCTAAAATTGATGGAATTGGTTTTGAATGGATTTCAAACATGTGAAAATGGCTTAAAATATTTTGATAAAAAACCCAATGGTTTTATCTTGTTAAAGAGGCATGTTTTTTAATAAAACTCATTTTGGTTTTAAATTTAAAATTGGAATTGAAATAGAAAATGATATTTAATTGTATTTTAAGAAGTCTTAAAATAAATTACCAATCATTGATTTTGTAATAGCACAGAAAATCCTTAGGTAGTTGGTGAGTTATTTGGAAACACTCAACGCTATTACAGCATTCCAAAACATACATGCAATGGTTCAACAGTTCACATATTTGATGGTATGGGGATGAGTTTCCATTATCTAGTGTCATAGGGAAGTTTGTATACACTAATTTATAAGATCAACTATATAGTGTGGAGTCTGATAGATATAATACTATCATACATATTTGGTAAAAGACCATGTGGCTCACATGTTATTTTTAATTTGAGATATAAATGTATTCTAATGTTGTAAAACTTCTTTGCATGACTTATGAATTTCCATAAACAATTTTATGTGACTATTTTATTCAATCCATTGTTTTCAAAATATTCCATCACTTGTAAAAAAAATTCTAAATCCAATTTTTCTTCATATGAACTGTATAGAATGATTTTATGAAATATTCATTGAAAATTAAAAACCTATTTATTTTAAAAACTAAAATAATTCCTTTGTTTAATCTATTTTTGTAATCTATTATGGAATCCTTAGTGATAACCTATTAGGATTTTTATCTCACACTATACTTGTTCCTTCGGGTGTTTTTAGATTATATCATTCCAAGTTAATGAAAGGGGAAAGGATCTCTTGTAGTAGATTCAGCTATTGAACCTTGGAAATGATGATTTGTTTATTTAGGGGCTTGGGTTGTATTAATTTGGTCTTGTTTATGCACTTTTGTATTTTGGTACTTTACTCCTAATGGATTTTCTTTTGTTACACAAACTTACTTGTCTCTTTTAACTTCTTTAATGCATGTCGAAAAATTGTTCCCACTATCAATTGTATGATTCTACATGCTAGTACATGGCCTATGGGTATTGGGAACACCCTTCAGGAAATATCAGGCCTGGATCATGTTTTGGGGTACCAGGGTACCTAGGCTAGTTTGTGTCAACGATGTTTTTCTTGAAATAAGGAATAAAATTAGCGGTAGATCTTCTTCTATATTATTTTTTATTACTTTAATGTGTTATTTACCATTTATTTATTATTTATATTTTTTTATTTATATTTTTTTGTTTTCATGTGTTTAGGGGGAGTTTGAGTATGATTATATGCTGAAATTTTATGTTTTACCTGAAATCTAATAAATCTGGAAACCATTTCTCATACAACTATTTTTTAATTTCTCTATAAATTTTCTTATTTTACAAATTTTTTAAAAATAATAATAAAAACATGACTATGTAAACTTTTTTTTAATATTTAGTTTGTATAAAATATTATTTTTCAAATGATTTCTCATTATTTCTCTCAAATAGCTCTATCAAAATTATGGTCACTGCAATAAATTTTTTGTCCTATTAGTGGATGACTTTATTGTGGCTCCATGATACTGATTTATAAAAGTATTTGTTTTAAAATATTAATGTTTAATGATTTTCTCTATTCTATTTAGGTTTTTGGAAAACAAAAAGAAATTCTATTTTAAACCTTGTCTTTTTTGATAATTTTTTAAAAGGGGGAGATTTTTTTGAAATCATACTTGGTTTTTAATTATCAAAAAATTGGAAAATATTGAGTGAATCCTTGAATATCTTTTTGTTTTGATAATTCAAAAGTTTTATTGGTTTTAATTATTTCAATGTATCAATAATTTTAATTATATATTGATTAAATAATTTTTAACTTTCATTATATTATTATAATCATTGCGTAATTTATCTTCAGATTTCATGTTTTAATTGTTCATATCATGTTTGTGATGTTTAATTATTTTTTCTTTGGTTAAATAAGTCATTTTTGGACATTAAATGTAATTTATAAATGTTTTTTACTATTACCATATTGAAGAAACACTTTTCATGACATAATAAATTCCTTAAGCACATAGCCAAATCATAATTCACCTAGGAAATTTTGAATCCACATAGCCGATTTTCTAGATTCATTTTCCCACTGTATTTTGACCATATAATGATATAATAAACTAAAAAAATAGTTATTATTTTTATTTTAAAAATAATATATGATTGTTTAAATTTAATTAGAAGAAACTGACTATTGAATTGATCTGTATAATTTCTGAAATTCGGTTTGAAATAACTGCAAATTTTTAGTCTGATTTCAAGGTTTTTTCAAAACTATTTTTCTATGCAACCAAAACTAGAAAATTTTATTAAAGAAATAATGAACATAAAAACGCAAGAAGGTGTATCGGATTAGGGGGGATAAAGTAATGATTCCCTAGAGAATCTCCTAAAACAATTCTTGCACACTCCTGGGGAAAGGACTCCAGTCTAGAGAAGGAAACAAAATCATCCTCGAGATAGAATCGGGATGCAAGGATGTATGCCACTTTGTTACCCCCGCATTAAGTATAATGTAAGATAGTGTTGTTATCCATGAGAATATTGTAGTACCGGATATGGTAAAAAATGTTCCATGGAGTGGATATGTGATCCATCAGCACATCACAGAGGATTTTAGAATCAGTTTCGATCTCTGAGAGAAGCAGATGATTAGAAATACTGAACTGAATCCCTTTTAGAAGTGCCCAAGACTCAACCTACAGATAATCTCTACTAGAAAAGTGGGAATTTTACGATGCAACCAAACTTTCCCTTGAGTTAATGATCATGCCACCACCCCTCATAATTCCCATAGCACATGACCTTTCATAATTAAATTTCAGCCCATCTGATGGGGGTCTCCAATTCATCGACCCACTGAAACCCTGAAGTGGATATCTTGCACCTTATACTGAAGTATCTACCTCAATTAAAGATCTTCCTCCTATTTTTTTAGAAGTAACCCCAGATCTTCGATCATACATTTAGATCTAGCGATCAGTCCCACCATTGAGCATGCAACTCCTTCAAGATGCGATTTGATCCTCGACTCCCAAATACACCAATAGTCAGCTGAAAAACATAGTTCTCTCACCTGCTTCTCTGCATTATTAGAACCAACTCCATGGAACCACCTCTTCATGAATGAATCACCTAAATTGATTGGATATGACATGCTACTGAACTCCCCAACTATTTCCCAAACAGTGCTGGCCCATTCGCTCTAAAAATAACAAGTGTGAGGTAGTCTTGACAAAGGGGGTCTAATAGCAAGAGTATTTGGAAATTAATATTAGATTAAATTAAACTCATTAAAACCTGTGTTAATATTTTTAATGTAGTTTTATTATGTTTTTAATTTCACTGCATATTATTTATCATTTTAAATCAATATCTTTTTGAATTTTTTATTTTCAAATTCAAATATTATGTTTTCATTGGATTTATCATTGTCTTATTATTCTGTAGACCATTTTAATTATTTATTTTATTATTCCAAATTGGATTGAATCGTACTTTATTGTTTTAATTTTTGATTGTGAGTCGACTGATTGTTATGCAAAGATAATATATATCTCTCTCCAATAATCCAGTTTTATCACTTTTATTATTCTAAAAATTTTCATGAGTGCCTAATCCAAAAAACATTGTATTTAAAGGGTTCAATAATGATTCTAACACACATGATATTTCATGATGATAACAGGAATTTTCGTGTTTTCATACTCTTATGCCAATCAAAGTGATCTAGTGCTCACATGTTTACATCAATTGTAACGAATTCTCAAGGTAGGAAAAAAATCTTTTTCAAATTCATTCACCATAAAAATAAATATTGTTTGTTTTTTGAATGACTAAAAATCATCATTGATATCCATTAAAAGGGGTTACATTAACTATCACATCTATATATTTCTTTATACTACTCTCCAGTTATTCTATAATTGTTGTACTTATTTATTTTTTGTAGGGTAGAGTTTTGTTCACTTATATCTTTCACACAATAAGTTATAACACCTATAAAAAGTATTATGTGGTAGTGATACATTAAAAAGGGTAGTTCCTTAGTTATACAAACCTAGCCTAAAGGTAGTATACTAATGTTGGGTATACTCTTTGTAGAAATCCTTGATTTATGTCTAATCTCATAAAAGGTTGTGTATAGGTTTGGGGATTATATTCACAAATCTATGGGTTGGAATTTATCCCATGTGAGAGTTTTGGGTTTATATTACCCCCTTATAAATTTTATCTCTCTATTTTTTTTTTGGGGGGGTTCCATACTCCATTGGTTGGGGTGTGATGAGTATAGTTGGACGGTTTAGATCCAAACTACTATAAAAATTTCATGTGTTCCTCTCTTTAGTTTTCTATATACACTCATTACACATCCACTATTATTATTATCTTGAGGAAAAATAATTTAATAATTTTAAACCATCAAATTTGGTAATTAATATATAATAACTCTAAAATTTTTAATAAATTCATCTTCACCCCCCCCCCCTGATCTAGACATTCTTCCAACATCATATATGACATAACAATTGGTATTAGAGGTTTTCCATGCTTAAGTATGCATAGAACTAATATTATTGTTTATTATCTATTCTAACTAGTATACTAGTCCTTAAAAACACTAAGGACATATCTTTTTCAATTATCGAAACCTTGAATAATAAATTCATGAAGATGTTGAAAACACCCCATTTTAATGGAAGTTATTACTAATATTAGAAAAAATATAATGGATTTATTTTTAAAAAATATATGTACTGAATATTGGAACATCATGGATATACCTTATAAAATACCTGATGTTTATATTGAAACTATAATTTGAAATGACACTATTAAATATTTTTTACATTACAATGTGATAAATTATCTTTACGAATCTCTTAGTAGGAGTGTTTATAGTAATATATCTTCTCTCATAACTACTTATAACATTTAGTGGAATTTAAAAGACACTTATCATTGAACTGGAAAATTTTAGAGAACTAATCTTGGTATTAATATGGGTGAATTTTAATAAATTAGAATGTCACCTGATGAAAGTTTGAATGATATTTTCAACTGATTCAAGAAGATCATCAATGGCATGGTCAGACTTGGTGAAACCATGCATAATTAATTACTAATTGATGGGATACTCTAATCCTTACCAAATAAAATAAATTAAAATAAATTATTCATTAAATAAATTAGTGATTTTAAATAATATGATCTAAGTTGAGAATATTGGATCATTGTTATAATATGATATTTAATTTAATAACAATGTTTCTGATTCATCTAAAATAACAAAGGGATTTTATTTTATATCTAAATATATTTTTACTATATTTTCTAGTGATTTCTCATATTCTTCTAGATTAGAGAAGGATGATGATCTAAGTGAAGTTATTAAATGCATTCAAGGCCACATAAATAAAGTACATACTACCAATTAGAATTAATGAAAAATAAATAGATACAAAATTTATTCCAAAAGAATATTTAAGAATGGTAAATCTTCTATTATTTATTATGAATGCAGGAAACCTATCCATATCAAACATGAGCATCCAAATTTGAAACTTGAAGGGAAATATAAGAAGTAAAAAAGGGAAATAAAATGCGCTTATCATAATGATTGGATATACACTGAGTAATCAAACACCAGTGAAGAATCTAGAAGTGAAAAGGAAAGTAATAACCTTGCATTGATGGGAAACACCCTAAGGTAACAAATCCTTTTAAAGATATGATTATACCAACTAATTTGTGATTAATGGATGCTTTATGAAAGATTATGAATTATTATAAATATTATTATGATTCTATATACTATTTTATTTTGTATTATGAATATTCAAATGTTAATTAATTATTTTATTTATGTGATAAATTTGAAGTGGAAAATGAAAAGGCGTGAAAAAGAGTATGAAATTCAAACTATGGGCCATAAAAAGGTTTCTAAAGAAAGG
This sequence comes from Viscum album, assembly GCA_963277665.1. Classification (NCBI taxonomy): domain Eukaryota; kingdom Viridiplantae; phylum Streptophyta; class Magnoliopsida; order Santalales; family Viscaceae; genus Viscum; species Viscum album. The sequence goes on from OY728148.1 coordinate 1,814,381,350, forward strand.
AAAAATTTTATTTTGTAAAGTGATAAGTTCAAAAATTATATTTATTTATTTTATAAATAAAATTAGTAAATGAAAATTATGTACAATAATATTTCTAATCTTGAAAAGTAAAATCATAGTTTAAAAAATTCTGGTTTATCTACTAAAGATAAAGCTTGTGATGTTAATAAAATTTTTCAGAAATAAAATTTCAAACTAAAAAGTGAAATGGTAAATTTGAATAAAATTCTATCTAATTTTGTTAAAGAAAAATAAAATTGTAATAATATGGTATCTATGATGAAAGAAAATAGGGATAAATGTGGTTTTATTTATAATCATCAAATTTTAATGATGTGAAGGACCACTTTTGTTAAAAGATTTATAGGGAAGGTTTCAATTGTTACATGTTTTAAATTTCAACTGCAAGGACATTATCCCTATGAATGTTCTATTGGGTTTCTTCATTCTCTATATATTACTAAATTTTCTATCTCTAAGAATTTATCTTCTCATGTACCTTATAATAAATGTCAGAACTTTTCTTGGGTGTTGAAAAATACTATTACTAACCCAATTGGTCACAAAATAGCATCGGTACCAAAAAGTGTTTGTGTTTCATTTTTTGTATGGGATATTCCACATGTATGTCAATATTTATTCAAATAGTGTATACTAAAAAAATGATGTTTAATTTAATTGAGATACCAATATTATTTGAGTTTTTTTATTATCTCTAATCATTTTATATAAGAGGAATTTTTTGAAATAAAGTAAAAAAAATCATGGTGAGGTCTTCTTCTGTATAATTTTATATTTTTTTAGGGGTATAATTACCATTTATATATTATTTATAGCATTTTTTTATAATTTTATGTTTTAATGTGTCTAAGGGGACATTGAGTTTGATTATATGCCAAACTTTTTAGATTTAACAAAAAACCGTGAAATCTAAAGACTATTTTTCATATTACTATTGTTTAATTTCTATAAAAATTTTCTTATTTTATAACTATTTTAAAACCTCTATAAAAACATGATGTTATCAACATAATATTATTACCTTCATTTAACATAAAAAAATATCTTTTAAATTATTTCTCATTGCTTTTTTGAAACATCACTTTGAAAATTCTTCTAACTACATTTAATTATTTGTTTTACCAATGGATGATTTTACTGTGGATCAATGATACATGATTCATAAAAAAATCCATGTTTTTAAATATGATTGTTTATGAATTTTCTATAAATTATTTAAATTTTTTTAAAATTATAATTTTTCAATTTTAAATCTTATATTTTTTATAATTTTATATAAGGGGGTGATGTTTTTTCAAATTATACATGGTTGTTTAATTATCAAAAATGGAGAGAATGTTGAGTTTCCCCTTAAACGACATTATGTTTTTATAATTATAAAAAAATTATTTAAATTATTAATACACAGAATTTTTTATTTATTATAGAATGATTAAATTTAATCATATCATTTTTTTCATTTCCTAATAAATGTTTAGATTTCGTGTTTTTAAAGCTTATACCATGTTATTAAAGTTTCAGGAAGTGTTATTTAGATAAATATATCATTTGGAACATTAAATATCATTTATAATTTTTTTTACTGTTCCCATATAGAACAATCATTATTCACCATGTAACCAATTCTATAACCACATAGCCAAATTAGTATTCATGTAGACAATTTTGAGACTACATAGCCGATTTTCCATATTCAGTTGGCCTATTTATTTCGACCGTATCTTGAGATATATAACTCCAAATTGAGTGATTATTTTTTTAGAAAGAGAATAAGATATAATAAATTTCATTAGAAGAAAAAAAAACTTCTGAATCAATATTTGTAGTGTCTAAAATTAGGTTTTAAATAACTTTAAATTTTTATTTTGATTTCTACTATTTTTTAGAACTATTTTTCTACAGTTTTATGACAACTTGAGTTATAGATATTTGATTAAGGTGGTTATTAATTATTTTTAATTTTTATTAAATTTTATAAATACAATTAAAATTTAACCAAATTGGATTTTTCCTCTAGAAAGGTCTATTTTAGATCTAAATATTGAGAATTCAATTTGTTTTCAAATTTTATGGAATACCCATACATGAATCGCCTATAAGAGAAATTCCAAAACATGGGTGGATTGTATAAATGATGAATTTTATTAAGTGAATCAATTACATTATTATCCTATATTTACTTCACCTATGTGAATCACTTACATCAATAACTTACTTTGATTCACCTATGTAGTGAAATAATCCTATGTGAAAATCCCTTATGTAAATCTTTCAGGAAAAAGGCTATATTCCACATATTCTTTCATATATCAATGTACTGCATATTTTTATTTTATATATAAATTGTTCTAAGGAATTTTTAAATTCATTTATTTTTCTATAACCTATTCATAGAGATTTTAATTATTATAAATATGTTTTTATAAAGATCAATGTGTGTTTTATGTTCACACATGAAACACGCAGTATGAAAACTCAAAAAAAATTCTTATTATTTTTTGGTTATTTCTTTGATTTTAATGTTTCAAAATTAATAGTATATGCTATAGATATCATTTAAACTTGTTTTAATATTTTTAATTTATTTTTATTATGTTTTGAGTTTCTCAACATATTTACTACTCATTTTAAAATAAATTATTTTGAATTTTTCATTTCTAAATTCAAACATTCAATTTTCATCGAATTTATCATTAAACTATTATTCTAGATACCATTTCAATTATTTATCTAATGATTTAAAATGAGTTGGAATCTTTTATTATTGTTTTAAATTTCATTCATGAATTGATCGAATATTATGGAATGGTAACATATATCTATATATCTCCCTATGATAATTCAGTTTTATCACTTTTATTATTATAATTGTTTCATTGATTATGTAGTGAAAATAACTTTTTATTAGGACTGAAGTATTCTTGAAACATACATGATAGTTTATAGAGAAAACAATTGATCTCAAATGTTCATACTATAATGTCAATAAAAGTGACATAGTTATCAATTGTTTACATCAATTGTAATGAACTCTCAAGGGTGAAACATTTGTTCTTTAACTTCATTCCCCATTAAGATACATACTATGTTTTTTATTATAATGACAAGACTTCATCATTCAAATAAATTTTGAGGAACTTCATCAATTGTTTCATCTAAAACATTATTTTTAAAACTCTCCAACGGTTCTGTAATTTTTGTAATTATTTCTTTCAGGATAGGTAGTCTTATCTCCACTTATATATTTCATACATTAGTTTATAAAACCTATAAAAAAGTATTATTTTGATTTTATATGATACCAAAAGCAATTTCCTTGGTTATCATTACCTAACCAAAAGGTATTATGTATAGGTTCTGGCTTCTCCTTGTAGAAAGCATCAATTTCTATCAGCTCCCATAATATAAATTATACAAGTTTGGGGTTTCTCCTTATAAATTGCTCAGTTTGGATTCATCCCATGTAAAATTTATGGGATTAGATTTATCCTATGTAAAGTTCTCTATTTCCTTTCTTAGTGGTTGACATACTTCATCGGTTGGGGTGTGAAGAGTAATGTGGGATTGTTTAGATACAAAATGCTATAAAAATTACTTATTTTCTTATCTTTAGTTTTATACATATACTCTTCACATGTGCATTATTATTATTATTTTAAGAAATAATCATATAATAATTTTAAACCACCAAATTCTAAAATTAATATTTAATAGCACTGATAATTTTAATAAATGAAATATTCACCCCTAATCCTAATTCCATCATCATATCTAACCTAAAATAATTTTTAAAAGAGTTTAGTTGAATGTTTCAAGGAAAATAAATCATAGATCATTGAATATAATTGGTTCCCATAAATGGAATAAAAAATTATTTTTTATCAAACTTCCTTTTTGGAAATTTCAATTGTTATGTCATAATCTTGACAGTATGCACATTGGAAAAAAATAATGTGAAAATTTTGTTTCTACAATCAAAAATTAAAATATGGCCTTTAACCACCCTAGTAAAAGGTCTCTATCGATGCTTTAGAATCACTGATAATGTTAGTGATGTTGAAGGTTTGTCTTTAACAACGCTCGACAAAAGAGGTGTTAAAGGCCCCCTTTAACAGCACTAAAAAAGTACTAATAAAGGCCCCACTGATAATGGGAGATATTTTTTTATTAAAACCTCTTCCTGCCCCACCTATTTTTAGCACTTCCCAACCACCTTTATTAGTTATTCCCACCCCATTGATCTGTGCTTTAGATAATTACAACCTCCTGTGTGTGCCCCTATTTCCATCTAGTCTCGATCTTGAGACCTCCCGCTCATATCCCAGATCCTTTTCTAGTCCCCTATGTTGTTTTTTCTTCCATTTTATGATATATATATATATATTATTACATTTTTTAATCCATATAGTTATATATATGTTTATATATATGTTTATATATATGTTTATGAATATATTTATAAATATATATATATATATATACTTTTAAATACATATAAAATATGTTTTTATGTGTATGTATGAATATATAAAAAATATTTATATATTTTTATATATTTGATTGTAAGTAATGGTATATTATGAAACATGATAAAAATTAAAAACCATAATATTAATATGAATGTAATACCTAAAATAAATTCAGTCCCCACTGAAAAAAGAAAATAATACCTTCTTAAAAGAGGTTGAAATTCCATCAAATGTTAAAAAATTCAGGTACCATGACTCACAACTCAGTTTGGAGGCCTTCTATGCCTCTTTTCACCTCAATAGAATATGTAATGGGGTATCCCTAGTAAAGATAGCATATAGCTCATCACAGACTTCGATTTTATATATCGTAGACCCCAAATGGATACCTAGATCAAAAGTTATGGTCGTTTGAAGTTCGAGTTACATTTTCAACTAATTTAAGATTTTTTATTAATTTTGTATTGTTTTTATCTTAAAATTGTTATTAAATTACTATAATATGATAATAATTAAAAAATTGTCAATTAAAAATACTTTTAAAATTATTTTATAAGCCATTTTCACTAAATATCGTATATATTAAGTGTAAATTCCTAGTTAGACTTCTCTAAAAAATATTTACAAAATATATAATATTTTTATATCAATATAAATATATTATTTTGAATGATTTTTTTTTTGAAATATACCTTTTATGAGTGATTTTTTACAAGTGTTGATAAAGGATCCCTTTATCAGTGCTTTTTTACTAGCACTGATAAAGGGGCCCCTTTATTAGTTCTTTTTTAATAGTGCTAATAAAGAGGGGGCCTTTATCTATGCTTTTTTACAAGAACTCATAAAGGGTCCCCATTAACATCTCTTTTTTTAGTGCTGTTAAAGACACCCTTTAACAGTGCTCAAAAAGTTTTGTTAAATCCCCCCTTTGAGAGTGCTTTTCTTAGCACTGACAAATGTGGTCTTTAAGTATGATTTTAGCTAGCACTGTTAAAGAAATAATGTTAGATAAACCCAATTTTGTAGTAGTGAATGTTGAATGAGTAGGGAAAATAGAAATATCATTTTAATTCTCATATATAATAGGAAGAAAATAATACAAATTATGATCAATTGGAAATAGTAAGGGAAAATATTCGGTGGAGTATTTTTCATTAAAAAACAAGAAAATGTATATTTTCCATTGAAGAATAAAAAATATGAATGTACCTAATAGATATTCATATAAAATTTATAGTTTTATTTACTTGAAACATCTTAACTTACAAGGATATAAATTCATCACTCACATATATTGATGGAGCTATTTTTACCTCTATCATTGTGAAAAAAAATTACCTGATAAAAAAATATTAGTTGTATTTGTTGTTTACAGATTCATTAGATATCTTATTGATAAAACAATAAACCCCATTTAGAATGAAAAACATCAAGAAATTATTGTAATAAAAATTGATCATTTGTAGATGACATTTCCTACATCTTTTTTTACTATGATGATTCATCTGACTAGCCATTTTATTAGGGAAGTAAAATTCAGTGGACCCATACATTATCAATGGATTTATCCCATAGAGAGGTATTTCCATCATAATTTTAGGAATACTACATGAAAATTTTAAAAACACTCACATATATGGTTCATTATGTTGTGTTAAATTATGTCATTAGGTCTTATTTCTATTTGAAGTCTTTTAAGAAAATCAAAAGTAAAATAGAAGGCTCAATTGATGAAGGTTATATGGTTGGAGAGTCTCGACTTTTTCGGTATTTATATAATATTGATATGTGATCCAATTGATTTGGATGTGTTTATTACAACCCAAATAAATTACAATCCCGCTATAATTTAGAAAAAATTAGGTGTTTGTTCATCAATTTGGGAACAAATCATTAGTTTAATTAAAACAAATAGGGTTCATAAAAGTATATAGATATGTGTTACTCAATATTGATATTGTGAATCCTTTTATTGTATAATCGATTACGTAAATAAAGAGGTGAATTTAGAGTCAAACATGAAATTAGAAATAGATAACAAAATCTGTTAGCAAAGACATTATTGATTGGTTTTCACATCGTGTATGACCATAATCAACTTTATATTCATGAAATAATGATTTGATTATCTTTTATAACTGATAATATTTTATACTTATACATGTAGATCATGCATGTTTTTAATCAAACTAGAGTGATAAATGATTTGAAATATTTGGATCAAGTACCATAGAAGAATTGTAAGAGATTCAATACTCATCATATTAATGGATTTAAGATTACAAAATTTTGCACTAATATGGTTTGAAAATGCACAATAGTGGAATCTTAAAAAATCATAGAATTGGTTTAATATAGAAGGTAGATTGAAATTATCAAATTAAATTATCATGGAAAAATTTAAATTTTGTTATTAAAATGAAACTGTGTAGATATTTATAAGGGCATAAAGAAAGATTCATTACAATTTACCTATGTTAACTTATCTCTCTTGAATGATATCGGTGAGTATGAAGAACAATATACATATATTTGGGTTTCACATGATAAAATATAATATTATGTTGATGAAGGATTCGATAAAGGGTGGAGTGTTTTAGTTCATGTATAACCAAGTGACTGTAACGATATGGGTTGGAATTTGAAGAATTGTTTTGTGATATATAACATTATCAACAAAAATAGATTGATCTATCTATTCATGATGATATCAAAATAGTTTGTATTATATGGGAGGGATAATTTTATGAAATAATTTAATGGTTAACAATGAAAATAATATGTCTAATTATGAATTAGTTGATTTCATATCCATTACTTTAACTTATCATTTATTATTTAATTTAGAATGCATGAATTTAATTAGTCTATGTATAATATTTTCAAATATTTTTTTGTATTTTATATTGTTTACTATATTCTATATTTTTTTATATTCTTATTAGATGTGGGAATACTGAGAGAAAAACAATTTAATGATATGATCTTTCTAACAAAACTATATATAATGTAAGATGTCCCTTCTGATATGCTCTCATCTACATCAGGTATTTTATCTATTTTCGGTTATCTCTCCTTTCTTTCATGAGGGTAATGAAGGGTCAACATTATTGGTATGTAAATGTTAATGTGAAAATATAATTTACTACATCTATATGCTAATTTTTTAGTATATTCATTGAATAGATTCAGATGATAAGAAGATAAAAACGAGCTTGAATACTTGGGATGTTTGGAAGTAGTGAAATTTTAATATGGTTGTACCATTTGACATGTTGGGAGTTCCTACTGATGGTACCATCTGATTATATAGGCACATCTTGGGTCAGTTAGCATGGAATATTATGTCCCTTCTCATCACATATCATTACTTGATATGTATTCAAACTAGTTGGAGAATGATATTTTTTAAAAATAATTGAAATTATGTGAAAATTCATATTTATTGTTTTATCTACTATTTGTAAAAAAAATATCAATTATTTTTTCATATCTAATATGTAGATAATCTTCCATTTTGATGTATGTGAAATGGTTGTGCATCAATAGATAATGAAATGATTGGGGGGGAAAGTGCAAGGACTTTAAGTGCATTTTGTGGTGCGAGTTTAATGATTCCTTTTTGACTGGTGGTATTCTTAAGAGCATTGTAGCCCTGATATCTCAGACTACAATGGTACTGAATCTATTACATGTATTTTAATATTTTTTATATTATTATAATAATAATTGTACATATTTTTTATATACCATTTAATTAAAACTACTTTATGTTATAAATTTTAATTAATATAGGCACCACATGCAGTGAAATATGTTAACCAACATGAAAATCGGGAGCATATATCACCTGGAGGAATTCATCCTAACATAGGAGAGAAGTGTTGATGTCAGATTAATGTTTATTTGGATTGTATTTGTAAATGAAACATATATATGATATGTTTTCTACATATTACTGACACATTTATGTGTATACGATCTATTTTCATATGTAGATATTTTATTTTCAATGTTTCGTTTGACCATAAAAATTTAAATCCTATATATTTTAGATATGTGTATTTTTATATTGGACTTGGTATTTTATTTTAGGGGTAAATGAATAATCTTTTATTTTTAATTAGTGGCGTTTTAAACTAACATTGCATTTAAAATCCATCAGTAATTATTTAATGGTGGTCTAGACTACTGCTAAATAATATTAAACCATTACAAAATGTTGTTGACCATCCACTGAGTATTCAACATTAATTTTAACCTCTACTACTTATGGATATTTTTTTAAGAAAAGAAACATCCATGTATATTATTAGATGTAGTTTGAACTTCTGTTATATTTATAATAAGATAGAAAAAATTTACTACCATATATGTTTTCATAGCAGTTAAAAAACCGAAACCAACTACGGATGTGTAGTGGTTTCACAAAACTACTGCACAAAATAAAACCACTATGAATTAACTGACAACTCAAAAAAATGACAACTTTGAAAATTTCCCCTTTTATAGGGGGGTTTAAACTACCAAATTTTTGAGAAAAAAATCGACAAATAAATGTTTTTATTATTGTGTATCTATCAATAATTATGATTAATAATGGTAACTTATTTGAGTTTTCAAACACACAAAAGAAGAGAAGGATTGAGTCTCATGAAAGTTCAGGTGATGAAGATGATGAAGGAATGAAGATTCAATTTTATTTGTGTCAAAAATGTGGGAATAGGCACCCAGGAGAATGTCTCAAACAAACTAGAAGATTTTTTTATCTATGGTAATGGAGGTAATAGAGAAATAAATTTCCAAGAAAAAATTAATGTTTTAGTGGGAATGGTGAAGGGGAAAAGAGTTCACCCTGTGATACCACTAATAGTTCAATGTATTAAATGCAGTGAACTTGGGCACTATCCCATACAATTCCCTAATTCAATGTCTAATAGGAATGATAGACATCCAAAACATCTAATGAAAATATAATAATAGAATTACTATGATAACAAAACTACTGAAGTGAGTTTGGAAATTGATATGGAGTGAATAACACTAACTATCCACTCAAGAACAATGAGTGATGTATTTGCATCTTATTCAAACAGCTTCTTTGTACATGGAATTTTTTATAAGGAAATAAAACAATCACCTCAATGTATATATATTGATTTGTTAAAAAAACAATTATAGTGGTATTGATATTGTATCCCAGGTATAATTTTATATAATAGTGATTTGAAAAAAATAATATTATCCTTCCTTTAGATGGATTTGATGTGATGATGGAAATGGGTTACCTATCTCCACAAAGACTTCATAGTAACAAAATAAAGATATCATATTTTATACCTCAAATAATATGATACTCACTTATCACTGTAGGGCTGAGGATTAACTATATTGGAAAATTTATTTCTTTATATGGTCCTTAACTCCAATCATGGGGAGTATTTAACTTAAATGGTTTGGAAGAAACCCCTTTTTATGAGATTTCTATTATGAAGGAATAAAAGAGTTTCTTAGAATTTATCTAGTTACTAAGTTTGATACCTCTTTAGAAATAAAATCCAAATTCATTTATATATTAATGATATCCTTATGTATTTCAATAGGTATTGGTGATTAAAATTACAAGAATACAATTTATTTAAGTGGGAAAAGTGTGACACTCAAATATTTTACTATTTTTTTCTCCTTTATAACATTATGAGTTTGATAGATAAATTCACATAAAGCAAAAAACTAAAATAAAACAATTATAATTTAAAAAAAATCATTAAATTTTATCATTCTAATATTTTTGTTAAATTATAGGGTATAGAAGGAAGTATTCATATTACAAAATCTGTGAATTAATGAAATGGTATTGAGTAGCGGCAGTCTCCCTTATGAGGATTATTTTTTCTAGATTGGAAAGTGGGTGGATTCACTATAGTTTTATATATACCAATACCAATAATAACTCCATATATTATGGTATGAGTGAAATTGTATGCGAGAGAAGTTCAAGATAATAAAATTTTCTATGAGGCCAATTTTAGCAGAATCACAACCCACGAATGCCACCAGAGATTATCATATACACAGATCATACACAATGATAATGAGGGGCTATGTAATGAGAAATTAGTATTATATAAGAATCTAATTTTTAATTAAGTTATTTCTTACATATATTTTATACATTTCACATTTTTAAATTTAAATAAAATGTAAGTTTAGTTACTGATCGATTGATAAAATTTATTTGATTATTTTATTTATTTTTTCAAAAATTGGATTTGAATGTGCATTATTTTATGAAACTAAATATATCATGGATAAAATATATTATTCATAATATATTAAAACTTGTTTAATTATTAATTTAAATTAAATAAGAATGAGTAGTAATTATCTAAAAAACCATTTTCCTATTAAAACATTTTTTATTGTAATTTATATTTCCATTTAAAGGATAAATTCCAAAAAATTGAATTTAAATTTGGAAAAAATAAATTAATTCCTGGATTTATCATATTGATATTATATTATGATTATTTTTTTGGGATTTTTCTGAAATAGTTTATTTTTAGGTGAATAGTGAAAATACCAATTTCTAAAAAACAATCACTTTTATTACAGTACCATAGTACAATAATTACATAAATGTATTTGAAAAAAAATATTAAAAATATATATAAATATAATTTATAATAAATCATTTAAAAAAATTATTTTTTTGAATTTATAAAACTCATGCTTAATGTTTTTGAATATGAAGTAATATTTTAATCTAAAAACTGTTTTATTTACCTATGTTAAAAATTAGTTTTCATCACTTGTAGATTTTAAATAAAAAATGAATTTAAAATTTTATATCAATATGTTCATATTTTTTAATAAGTTTAGTTTTATTTTTATACATAAAATTATGATCACTAAGATTAAAGTTAATGACCATGATACTGGTGAAATTGTTATTTTCAAAGAATTATTTTATTAATATTGGATATTTTTTATATAATAATTTAAATTCATATATTTTATATAATGAGTATGAAATTATGTTTCCACATATAATGAAATATATTATCACATATTTTATTAGTTATTAATGATATATAAGATTGAGAATAAATCATGGATTCTATTCAACGTGTTTGGGAACTCACATTCAAGGATGAAGCATGTATCTCATCTTGAAAAAAGGGTAAGATATATTTAACCTCCGATCAATCTCATGTAATGAATAAATGGAGTCTATTCTTTGGATTCTTTCTCTATTTTCATATATCAAAACGAGGAAGCATACATGGATTCTAATATCAACAATCTTGATGATGGTGGTTTCTTAGTGGTGGAAGATCTTAAAGCCCTCTAACAGAGGTCCTCCACTTATAAGTTTTCACTTTATGGTGATTTCACCTATATGAAATGAGATAAACCATGTACTTATGCTATTCTCAATTCTATAGTATCTCGTTGTTGGGGCATTTGTGAATGAAGGACGATTTCGATCATAAGAGGCTATTTTCTCATTGTTTTTAGTTACAGGGGGGATCTTAACGTAACCTAGAAGATCAGAAACTTGTATATGAATCCAGGAGTTCTCAAAATTTCAGAATGTGACTTCCACATTAATCATCTTACTTAGAATCAATCCACTACCTCAATCTAGATCAGACTCCATAATTTGAGGAGGGTGTATTGGTATTTAAAAATCCTCAATGATCTTGCCTCTTACTTAGTAATCCCTATTAAAGAGATTCAACAGACATTGGAAGGGGGGATAAGGTTTTATTCTGGAATCCTTATGGATGAATCTTTTCCATCCAGGCATCCATATTCCTTAAATATCATTGTCAGTGATCCCAAAATTGATGTTAATGTATAATATGAACACATCCCTTGTTTTTTATATATACAAGATAGTGACCCATTCCATTTCTAATTTTAAGGTTATGTAGTAAAATTTCAAGTCTCTTTCTAATGATAATGATTATAAGGAGGTCAACATGATCTATACAAAAAATAAATCATTATTTAAAAACAAGGGGCCTACAAAAATTTTGATATCAAGGAGGATCCTCTTGATTAACAAGTTATAACATCTAGATCAATTGTACCATTGAGAAATAATTAGGTAGATCTTGATGAATAAGAGGAGGAGGAGGAGAATAATCCTTCTAATCCCCCTGCATGTATACTCACTAATGTGGCATCTGAGGTTATCGTTGTGAAGGAAATATCTTATGGGTTCACTGAGGAACACACTTTATCCATAGAGAGTTCCCAAAAGAATAAATATATGGTCCATCTTCTGTATAATAAAATTAACTCCCCAAAGACTATTTTCTCTTCTAGTAATTTTGTTCTTCTTTCTACTAAACCTCATGACATGAATGAGGTGGTTCATACACTAGAACATGATGTACATAAATTCAAAAAAAAATAAAAAACTACTAGTTAGAATTCCATGTACTCTAGGGAAAGCTTCCCTGATGACGATAATCCTTCCACTGAGATGACCACCCAAATAATAGTGGGAACCTATACCTTCTTGTAGGAAACCGAGCTAGCAGACACCCTCTTTGGTAATGATTCCTTCATCAATTCCACTCCATTCAAAAAGGGGACCAATCATAGTGTTGATATTACTGATATGTTGAAGGACATTAATTCCAATATCCATCTAGGAAAATACACTCTATCACCTAAAAAAATAATACATGGCCATCAATTATTATAAAAAAATCATGAGGGAAAAGAAAATGGGGATCCTACCCCGAATCCAAATCAAGATGAAGGCTTTTCTATTGGAACTCTCAGGTGATGGCCAATTCTAAAACAATCAATTCCTATAAACAACATATTCAGAATCATAAACCTACCCTCTTTGGGATGCATGAACCAAAAAGGCACTTCTCCCCTAAGAATAAAGGCCTTGAAAGAATAGGTTATCACATGATATAAACCAATAGATTCACACCCAAAATAAAAAAATATATGGGTCATTTCACACTCCTCTATAGAATATATCTACCCGAGTGCCACCAGTTAATAGGTGGCCACTTGTGAATTAAAATATTTGGGATCTCATCATTTATGCTCCATTATATATTATTTGACTGGATACCAGGATTGACAAATTATATTGTAAGAGATCTAATCCTTGAATAGCATGATCACTCGACCATAAGCTATCTTGGGAGACTTCAACTCAAGATTAATCCCATATGAGATGCTTGGTTCTTCAAGTAACTCATTTTCTTAATTGGAATTCAGAACCTGTATTGAACACAATATCTTGATCAAGATGAATCTGGTTGGTTACAAAAAACACTTTGTAGATAAAAAATCTCAATAGAATGGTTGAAAGTTAAAAAAATTAGGGAAGGTGGCACTTTTGTCAAATGAACAAAGAAAATTTTATTTAAAAAACGAGAGATTACATGAGTCTACAAGATGGGATCATATTAAAATAATTAACATGAAGAGGAAGCAAATTTTCGAGAAGCTCCTCGAGCCAGGTTATGTCTTGCACAACCCCTTTATTGGACATTCCATCAGCAACCATATTCGCCTCACAATAGGTGTGGGTTGCAATGTAGTTGATGTCATGGAGGGAACAGAGACAATTCATCCAGCGAGTAGTAATCGGTCAAGCTAGATGAATGACACCATTCCAAATAGTCTGCACTATAGTAGTAGAATCACTTTCAATCCATAAGTTGTTCCAATATTTGTGCATGGCAAGAGATGGCATGGATCATACTCAGCATTTCAGCCTCCAGAGAGGTTGCAATACCACAGCCTCCAAAAAAGCACCCAACGATCTGACCAAGGTGGTTTCTGAAGATGGCGCCACATCCTGCTAGCCCCGTATTTCCTTTGGAGGCACCATCCACATTGATTTTGATCCAACCTGGGAGCGGAGGTCTCCAGAAAACCTCAAACATGCGTCTTGGTCGGAAGAAAATGTCATCAACCCGAAGCCATATCAGGGTCATAAAATCAGCCACAGAGATGTTTCAGCTCCCTCTTTGAATCAACGCAGCTTCCCAAATAGCAATGAGAATCTGTATTTTACCATTATTAATGTTAAGTGAGAAATTATTGTAAAAATTGAATTTCTATCATAGTAGATCACATGAAGAAGCTCTCTAACCCTAGAAATAAACAATTTCTTGATTTGTTGGCAGTTATCCATATCTATGAAACGTTTTAGCTGGTCAATGATAGAGTCAAGGTTCAGCCATCTACAGTCAAAGATATTAAAAAATAGTTCCAAAGAGAAGTGGCAGTATCACAAGACAAAAATAAATGATTAGAATCTTCTCAATGCTGATTAAAAATACGAAATTTAGAGCAAAGCTAGATGAAAAATAGTTGCAAGCAAGCATTAGTGAGAACCCTATTATAGGAAATACGCCAAATAAGAGTGACTCTTGAAGGGTTTATACAGGGCTTATCAAAGAATTTAATCCATTTAAATTCATTTTCAGAGTTATGGAAGGAGTTTTTATAGAAATTTTTAGAATTCAGTAACCAATTGTGAGTAGGTTCCCAAATCAAAAAATCCACGAAGATCAAAAACGGGTAATTATCAATTATTTGAACAACATTAATAGAAAGAGTTTCAATATGTGAAGTAAGAACATTACTGATAGTGTTTTTGATAATAGCAGGAGAACAGTCAGGAGTAATCAAAGATATTAGAGGAGCACCAGTCCATTTGTCCAAATAGAATCTCATAGAGGAGTTTCTAGAAACCATCCATCCTAAATTGTTCATAATGTTTTCATACATGTTTTTGATGGAGGGATAAATGGAAGAGATCAGGAAATTCTTCTTACCGCTTTTCAATCTTTTAAGGAACCTATTTTTGATGAGTGAAATCGAGGGGGAGTCATTGTTAATCAGGTTCCAAGTTAATCTTGCTTGTAGGGCCTCATTAAAAAGCTTTATGTTTTTTATTCCAAGTCCACCCTTGTCTAAAGGTTTGCAACAAGTAGTCCAAGGAATAGTCACAAGTTTCCTATCTAAGGTGCTGCTGGTCCAAAAAAAATTGATGTAAACATTAATTTTTTAATAAGACTAGTCGGTCATTTGCAGACCATCATAGAGTAGACCAACTTGGAGACAATGATAGATTTGACAAGACAAACTCTCTCCACCATGGAAAGATATTTTCCCTTCCAAGTGGATAAATGATTAAGAATTTGATCAACAATGTTAGAGAAGTATCTTGTTTTGGTTCTGCCCCAAAATATGGGAACCCCAAGGTATTTGTAGGGAATATTTCCTTCTTTGATTCCAAGCTCATTGATGATACCATTTTTTCTACAAGAAGGAAAGTTTTTTCCAAAGTAGATAAAGGATTTTTGTCGGCCAATGACATTACCCGAGACCTCCTCATAGTGATCAAGAGTAGTTTTGAGAGTTTTGATGTTCCTTTTATCCCCCTTTAAGAAAATAATGATGTAATCATCATATAATAGGTGAGTGGGAGCATTGAAATTCCTGTAAGCAACAATATGCTTGAGATTGTTTTGGTCAACCAAACAAGTGAGCAGATGACTTAAATTGTCCTCTACAATAGAAAAAAGGATTGCAGAAAGGGGGTCACCTTGTCTGACACCTTTGGAGGAATTAACATAGCATCTAGGATATCCATTGATCAAGATGGAATTATGCATAGAGTTGAAGAGGGTTTTAATTCTAGATATGAAGATATTGTTGAAACCAAAGCTTTGTAAAGCTTTGAAGATGAAATTTCAGTCCATAGTGTCAAAGGCCTTCCTAATATCAAGTTTTATGGAAATGTTACCACCTATATTATTATTGTTCAACATGTTAGTGCATTCAGAGGCCAGATAAATATAGTCCTGGATGGATCTTCCCTTGACAGAACTAAATTGATTCCAGGAGATAATTTTATCTGTGATAGTGTAAAGTCTATTCGCAATCAATTTGGTGATAATTTTGTAAAGAGTATTGATGAGAGAAATGGGTCAAAAGAGATGAATTTCAGAGGTATTGTCAATCTTAGTGATCAAAGGAATTGGGAATTCAACCCATGGGGTAAGATGCCACTATAAAAGAATGTTTTAACAAGTTTTCAAACATCATTTTGGATGATATCCCAATATGTTTTATTGAAACCATTATTAAAACCATCGGGACCCGAGGCACTGTCATGATTTAAGCAGAAGACATTTTCTCTGATTTCATGAAGGGGAACACCAAGGAGGAATGTGTTGTCAACATCAGTGAAATTTTTCGTAATGATCTCATGAATTAGCTCCTTGTTCAAAGTAGGTCAATTGAATAAATATTCAAAGTAGGATACAACATGATTAGCTATTTCCTATTCATTATCCAAGAGTTTGTCTCCATCTTTGAGAGAGGCGAGAGGTTTAAAAGCTTTCTGAACTCTCTATAAAGAATTGTAAAATTTTGTATTTCTATCACCAACCATTAACCATTTGATTTTGAAATTTTTCTTTTGAATTTTTTATTTTAAAGAGAGAAGAAACTTTAGATTCATAGTAATGCAAATTTCTTGATTTCGATCTGAAGCAAAATATGATTATGTGTTATTGTTTTGGATTTGATAAATCTCATTCTCAAGAAGTAAGATGTCATTATCAATTTTTTAGCTTTAATTCCACACCAATTATTAATCATTTTTTTTTGAGATATTTTAATTTAAGGGGACAAGAAAAGGCATCATCTGAGTGAGACATAGAGGTCCAAAAATGTTTAATAACATTATAGCATTCGAGATCCAAGAACCAAGAATTGTTGAATCTAAAGGGCAGAAGAGGTTTTATAGTTTTGAGCGTAATAGTATCCTAGATAGGATGGTGGTAAGATTGAATTTTTGGGAGGCTGGTGCTGGAAATTATGTCTCATTTATCCAAATCAAGATCATTAGTGAAATCCCAATCCAGTTTTCTCACAACCAATCTATTGTGATGATTCCTGTACTAGGTATACTTGGCACCAAGTAAAGAAATTTCGATTAGATTGGCATTATCTATAGAATCCTTAAACTCCATTGAAGATAAATTTGAGTGGAGAGGGCCTATTTTCTCACTTGAATAAATAATTGCATTAAAATATCCAACAACCAACCACAGAAAATGAATATTAGATCTCAAGTAGGGGAGGTCAAGCAAAAGAATCATCTTATCTTGATATTTGTTCTTGGCATAAATAAATGAGAAAAATAGGTGTGTTGTCAATCATAAATTCATAGGTGAAACTTTTCTCCGCAATATAGAAAACATTAACATTCAATAAGGATGAGTGACAAAAAATCCAAAGAGAATCAAGAATGGTGTTATTTTGACATGCACCTATGAAGGTGTATCCGAAACGAAAAAAATGCACTAAATCAGTGGAGAATTTTATTTTGGGTTTAGAAATGGAAAAGAATAAGGGTTTATAAATGTTTACCATTCGTTTTAAGATAATGAAGGCGTCAAGGTTTGCAATACCTTGACAGTTCCAAAATAATAACATCATTTAAACCTACGTTTGGAGTTATAACTCCCTTTTTTATTACTATCCAAGACTTTGTGTCTAACTGATCTTATGAGATTTTTAGACCCCTTCTTACCTTTAGTGGAGACCAAGGGGATGGTATTATCACCCGCAGTCAAAGATTTCATGGCAGCATCTTGTATAGAATTATTTGTAGATGATTTAACAGTTATACTAATGGCCTTATTGTTAACAGCAATGTTATGATTATATGCAAATATACTTTGGGGAAGGGAAGATACCTTAACTGAGAGAGAAAAACCAGAATGATATTACCAGGATTTGAATTACAACTATAGATTGAGAGAATGAAAGTACAGCAGTTTGGGAAATCTGGAGAGTCCTCCTCTAGTTCAGACGCTGCTCCAGGTGGAAAATGAAAGGAGGTCGGCCACTTCCTCCTTCCCTGTTTCTGTTCCAACAGAAAGTAATTTCTCTAACTGCCTTTCCCTCTCTCTTCCAAGCGCACAAATAGCCCAAACGTGGGGAGAGTCCTCACGCGCTGCCAAATGACTAGGGAGATCGTGGGAACAGGCCCACGTTCCTCCTTAACTAACCCCAACCTGTGTTCCAAAATTACCCCTCCTCCTTCTTTGATACGTGTGTAATAGTGGGGGACGTTGACAGGGAGGTGTGTCAAGTGGATCACACCCAGAAACTGGGACCGAACTACTAACAATTCCCCCCTCCGCAAATGGCACCTTGTCCTCAAGGTGAAGATCTGAAAATTGAGACAGAATCTGTTCGGCATCTTCCCAAGTAGACTCCTCCGAAGGATGGCCACCCCACTGAACCAACCAAAGACCCCGCGGATGACCAGGATCAGACTTGGCCGCTAAAATTTTTGTAGGGAAGGAAGTGTCTATTGGGGAGTTGTCCCAATAATCAGGAAGTTCCGACTGAACTGGTGAGTGGCCAATGGCCCGCTTGAGCTGCAAAACATGGAAGACCGGGTGTATTCGCGAAGGAGGCAGATTAAGTCTGTAAGCAGTTTGTCCCAAGCATGATTCGACCGGAAAGGGTCTATAAAAGCGGGCTGCTAGTTTTGGGAATGACTTAGCAACTCTGGCAGTCTGTATAGTAGGGTGGAGTTTGACAAAAACAAGGTCTCCCACTACAAAAGAGACATCCCTGTGGTGCTTATTAGCTGTGTGGGCCATGATTTGTTGGGCACGGGTGAGGTGATGACGGAGTTGATTCAGTATTTGATCACGTTCAGCAAGAAGGGTAGCCACTAAATCTACTGGGGTAGTATCTGTAGTAAAGTGCTGCACAATAGGGGGTTTACGACCATAAACAGCTTCAAAAGGAGTCATCTTTGTGGAGGTGTGGAAGGCTTTATTGGAGCAATATTTGGCCCAAGAAATCCACCGAGACCAAGTAAGGGGCCTTTCCGAAGCAAAGCATCATAAATAGGTACTGAGACATTTGTTGACAATTTCTGTTTGACCATCCGTCTGTGGGTGGTAGGAGGAACTCATCTTGAGGATAGTCCCCTTGAGGTGGGACAGTTCTTTCCAAAAGTTGCTAAAAAAAACGGGATCCCGATCACTGAGGATTGAGCGGGGTATTCCATGCAGGCGGACTATTTCCTTGATGAACAGTTCAACAACTTTCTTGGCTGTATAAGGGTGCCGGAGTAGTAAAAAATGGGTATACTTGGTAAATCGATCGACAACAACCAGGACTACATTATAGCCTTGAGATTTGGGAAGACCGGAAAAGAAATCCATGGAAACATCATCCCATACTCGTGCCGGGATAGGAAGGGGATGAAGTAAGTCGACAGGAGACAAAGCTTGAGTTTTATGTCGTTGACAGGTATCACATTCTTGAACAAACTGCTGGATTCATTTGGTCATACCCTTCCAAAATAGTCCGTCTACAAGGCGTTTATAGGTTTTTAGAATACCCGCATGGCCCCCAATCGGAGAAGTATGGTAATACAGCAAGAACTTTGGGATGAGGCTGGATGTTGAAGATAAAACGAGGTGATTGCGGTAGAAGAGCAAACCTTGGCGGACAGAATAGCAGGGTGGCACGGGAGAACAATTTGATGTTGTAGAGAGAATCTGTTTGATTTCAGGGTCCTGCTGGTATTCTGCCCTGATGACATCCATTTCCAGCCACATGGTTTTTGAGATTGTTGTCCCTAAAGAGAGAAATTCTGCACTGGTATCTAGGACATCGGCGGCTCGGCGAGAGATAGAATCAGCCGCTTGGTTTCGGTGTCCTGGTTTGTAAAGAATTACAAAGTCAAGGCCCAAGAGCTTAGACTGCCAGTCTTGCTGATTAGTTGTATGAAGTCGTTGGCTGAGAATATGTTTGAGGGCCCTATGGTCAGTATAAACAATGAAATGATTTCTGACCAGATATTGTCTCCAATGATTAATAGACAACACAAGAGCCATCATCTCTTTCTCATAGACAGACTTGGAGAGGTTTGAATCAGCCAGCGCTTTGCTGAAGTAGGCAATGGGCCGGCCAGCCTGCATGAGGACAGCTCCAAACCCCTGTTCGAAAGCGTCACAATCAATGATGAAGGGTTGCTGGAAATCGGGTAAACCAAGAAGCGGGGATGACACTAGACAGTTCTTAAGAGTCAGGAAAGACTGTTCAGCAGCCGAAGACCAGTGGAAATTTTTCTTCTTAGTTAATTCGGTAAGCGTCTTGGCAATTTTTCCATAGCCCTCAACAAACTTCCTATAGTACCCGATTAAGCTCAAAAATCCACGAACTCCCTTAACCGTTTGTGGGCGAGGCCAATTGAGGACAAATTCAACCTTTGCCGGATCTACTGATACTCCATTTGATGAGATAATATGACCAAGGTATTTGACGGTAGGTTGAGCAAAGAAACATTTCTTTTGGTTGAGACGGAGCTGATTTTGCTGTAAAATTCGGAAAACTGTATTTAGATGCTGCAGATGTGCTACCAAATCGCTACTATAAATAAGAATGTCGTCGAAAAACACCAAAACAAACCTCCTCAAATACTGTTTAATCTTTTGGTTCATAGTAGATTGAAATGTAGCTGGGGTGTTCATCAACCCGAATGGCATGACAAGAAATTCATAATGTCCTTCGTGGGTGCGGAATGCTGTCTTGTGGACATCCACTCCTCGTACCCAGATCTGATGGAAGTCAGGTTTTAAATCCATCTTGGAGAAAAAAGTTGCTCTATGTAGCTCATCCATAAGTTCCTCAATGATGGGGATGGGAAATATGTGGGGTACGGTAAGCTTATTTAATGCTCGGTAATCAACGCACATTCGCCAGCTATTGTCCTTCTTTTTAATAAGAATAATAGGGCTTGCAAAGGGACTGTTGCTATGTCGGATAACACCCTGGTTCAGCAGTTCGTTCACCTAGTTTTCTACCTCGTCCTTGAGACAATGGGCCAGTTTGTAAGGTCTGATGTTAACCGGTGTCGCTCCAGCCACAAGGGTGATGGTGTGGTCAGTATCTCGTGGTGGGGGAAGGCCCTGCGGTTTCTAGAAAATGAGTCGGAAACCGTTCAGCAGACTGTTCAGCTCCATCAGTTTTGCCTCCCTACTACAGGAGGCACTCTCTGGAAACTGCAATGCGGCCATCCATGCCCAACCATCAAGAAGCGGAATTTTGTCCTGCATGTGGTCCTGTAGCTCCAGAGTAGTCTCTTTGCCGACCAGCCATCCCTGCAGTTTAACTTCCTCTCCCTGCCACATGAATTCCATAGTTTTTTGACTCCAATCAGTTAAAACACTACCCAGACCCCTCAACCACTGCATTCCCAAGATAATATCGGGTCTGCCAGTATCAAAAACAAAGGCATCCACTATAACGACAAAATTTTCCAAACTGATCTGGACTTGTTTGCATATACCCTGCGAGAGAGCACAAGAACCATTTCTAAGAGTAATCCCAAATGGTTTGGTTGGTTTAACTCTCAAACTTGCAAGCTTGGCCATTCGTCTAGAAATGAAGTTATTGCTGGCTCCGCTGTCAACCAGCACTTGTACTGGTACTCCCGACAAGTGTCCAACAAGAATCATCGAGTCTGCCCCAACCCTACTCATACTATGAAACTCAACAGGATCCTTAGGACGTTCAGCGAGTAGTCTATCTCGGCCTTCCTGCCCAGTTTCCACACAATCTACTTCCTCCTTAGCCACCTCTCCCTCCTGTTGTTCCTCTGGTTCTTCATACTCCCATATCAACACACGTAAATTCTTATCGGGGCACTTGTGCATGGGTCCGAAAGGCTGGCCACAACGGAAACAAAGGCCTTTTAATTTTCGGTCCTCCATTTCTTGTCGGCTCAAGGTCCGCACTCCATTCCAGTGGTATTCCCCAACAGCTCTCTTTAAATCTTCATCCCGCCGATTACGCTCCAAGACATAAAGGTTGGCAGGTAAACTTGGTGCTAATACCCCCGTGGAACGGGGAATAGGCTGTGCAACCGGTCGGGAATGGAAGCCTCAAATTACTCCCTCACTAACCAGCTCTCTTTCGACCTTTCTGGCCATAATTATCATGCGGAGTTTATTAGCTGGCTCATGTGTAGAAATTCGATTTTCTAGCTCCGAACACAGTCCTCCCATAAAAAGGCTCATGTACCATGGTTCGGGAAAATCTGGAAGTCTCAGAGCAATTTGTTAAAACTCCTCAATGTACTCATCCACTAAGCCGGTTTGTTTCAGGTTTTTAAGAAATCTCAATGGATCCCCATCAGTATTCTTCCCATATCGGTCCAGAAATGATGGCTTGAAAGCACTCCAGGTTGCTCCTGGAGTGACGCTATGCCAGGACAGGAACCAATATAGCGCAGTACCTTCCATACTAATTTGAGCATAGTGTAGCTTCATATCTTCGGAAGTTCGGTTTATCAAAAAATAAGTGTCCGCCTTATTAATCCATCCCAAGGGGTCATCAGCAGCAAACGTGGGAAGCTCTACTCGCTGCGAGACACACCGCAACTCATCGGCCTGAACATTTTCCTCTACAATCGAAAATTTCTCCAGGCACACCCCACTTTGCTCACTTCCGCCCCCCATGTTAGCAAAGTCCCTCGTAGCCGCTCCATGTTGCTTTTCATTTTCTGAACCATGCTCTAGTTGCGACTCAATTCCCTTCAGTCTTCCCACGGTTTGCTCTTCCAAATCTCGAAAACGAAGTAACAGTCGCTTCTCTATTTGTCGTGCCACGTCGAGAGACACACGTTGACTCTCATTCTGCCCTCGCATCATCTTTTCCAAGTTCTCTTATACTGAGTTCATTGCTGTTTTAATTCCTTCCATGGCCGATTCAATTGAGTCCATGCGGTTTTCCATCCTTGTTTGCATAAAAGAGGTTTTCTATGCTCTTCCAGCAGCAGAATTCCGAACGCCTGGAAGATCACAGCCTCGGGTTCTTTGTTCAGCTCCTGGCGCCGGATGCGTCGCTCTTCCCCAGTGGAGTCACCAATCTGTTATGATTATATGCAAATATACTTTGGGGAAGGGAAGACACCTTAACTGAGAGAGAAAAACCAGAATGATATTACCAGGATTCAAATTACAACTATAGCTTGAGAGAATGAAAGTACAGCAGTTTGGGAAATCTGGAGAGTCCTCCTCTAATTCAGACGCTGCTCCAGGTGGAAAATGAAAGGAGGCCGGCCACTTCCTCCTTCCCCATTTCTGTTCCAACAGAAAGTAATTTCTCTAACTGTCTTTCCCTCTCTCTTCCAGGCACACAAATAGCCCAAATGTGGGGAGAGTCCTCACGCGCTGCCAACTGACCAGGGAGATCGTGGGAACAGGCCCACGTGCCTCCTTAACTAACCCCAACCTGTGTTCCAAAATTACCCCTCCTCTTTCTTTGATACGTGTGTAATAGTGGGGGACGTTGACAGGGAGGTGTGTCAAGTGGATCACACCCAGAAACTGGGACCGAACTACTAACAAGCAACTAAAATATTATTACTAATAATAACATGTTTAACATTAGAGTAGTAGTAATCTAGGAGGGTTCTTGGATCAGGGGTACCTACGTGTTTATCAGTATGAGTAGTTGACTGCATTTCTATAGACAAGCCAAAAGATCTAGTGTGTTCTTACTTCTTTATAGTGCAGGATATATAAGAATCAACCAATGGACTAACCTGAATGTGTTGGCTGCAAACATTGGAGTCAAGTCCTGAATCTCCTACTATCATAACCTGGTCCTTTGTGGCATCCTAGAACTACTGTAGAGAAGTAGCATAATGTGTCTCCTCCCTAACAGTAGTGTCAAAAGAGTCTGAGTCCTGGTACTTCACATCATGGGAGTGTATAATGTTCAAAACTGTGACAACTGGATCACTGTAGCCATGCAAAGTATCCTGCATCAAGACAGAGGCTGCGTCTACAGGAGTAATAGGTTGTATATCATTTATAAAATAATCATCTGTAATAAATATGCAATCAGAATTGGACTATTTTCTCAAATGCACATCAGTTAGGTCCATGGGCAGAGACCCAGTGTTAATTAAGTTACCAGTACCAATTTGGTTTTGAGAATTAGATAGAGGATGACCATTAAGATCTGTACTATTTTTATTTTCATTCTCTAGAGGAGCAAAGGTGTTCAATGAGGATATGTCATGGGTCAATCCAGTGACCAAGTATGTGCAGTTATGGTTCACCACATTCATATTAATTGACCCCTGGAAACATGTTCTATTATTAGGATAAATGAAAGAAATATCATAAATAAAATTCCTTTGAACAGGTGGAGACAATCTATCTCTTCTACCTAGGTTATTGACATCATTAATTATGAGTTTGAATCTTAATGTTTGCTCTAATGAACATGCATCAATATCAACCTTCTTAATTTCTTGGTTGGAGAGTATTATGGTATCAAGAACTAGAGTCTCTATTTCGGCTAGGAGACATTGTTTCTTATTGAAAATATCCTCCCTTTCCGCTTCATCATCCCAAGTGACACTCGAGAAGTCACCTAAGTGTGTCAAGTTGTGATCTTTTATGACCCAAACTTCAATTTTCTTTTTTCTGGTAAATCTATCATGGGGGCTTTATCCTTCTTATTTCTCTTTATTTCTAACCATTCATTTTCTATTTGTGGGTTAACTTGCTTCCAAACCACCCTGCAATTAGAAATGGTATGACCAATAATCTTATAGAGCTCAAAAAAGTGGGGCTTTCTCTCGTATTCAATTCTGATTTCAGTTTTATAATTGTTAGCATTGAAGGTGATAGTGTTAGGCAGCTTTGAATCAAGATTTATTTCAACCATAACCCTTGAAAAAATGCCTAAGTCGGCATTTAAAGTTCTATGGTGTATTTTAAGCTGGGTTCCTATACAGGATACAATTTCATTTAAAATTTTAGAATTCCAAAAAAACAAATTCAGGCCGTGAAGTCTAATCCAAACTTGAGCCATTGCGTTTTTATATTTGTGTGGATTGAAAGAAAATTCCCAATTAGATAATCTGATGAATCATATTCTCAGATTATGATTACCAGTCTTCCACACTTTATCTAGATATTCTTTTGTTCTTAACAAAATTTAGTAGTATCCTTTGCCTATTAGTACCATCTTCCAATTTGAGAAATTCTGACAATGAAAAATACACGCATGTAAATCAGTAAGAGTCCAGGGACGATCACCTTTGAGGTGTGATACAAGGACTATAATAGAATATTGGCACATTTTTGTGTGTTGTAGCAATGCGGTTGGGTCCGCTTCCACCTAGTGTGGTGCCTTTCAGAGCATCTAGAAAGAAAATTCATTGAGATCTTCCCACAGGTGCTTGAATGTGGACCTTCTCATTGGGGATTCTAGCACTTTGATTTTCCGTGACAAGGGAATGTTCGTTGTTGGCTTGATTTGTAAAAATATAGAAGAATCAATGCGATTCAAACCTTCCAGGTGTGAGAAAGGAATCATCTATTAGAAATGAGATCGAGAGAGAGGGAAAAAAACCCTAAGTTCACAAAGATTTTACAGAGAGATGGTCTCTCATCTCTCTAAAAAACTCGTCCTCAAAATCCGGTTGAAAGTAAATTGGATAGGTATTTTATTAATGATTATTCCCATGATTCTTGGGATCCAATGTCACAAACAACCTTATCAACACTTAACTTATATCATTATTCGATTTTGGTCAATCTCGTCGAGATCTCAAGTCACCTTTCCCTTTCAGGTTAAATAACACTTTAGTGCTCCATCCTAAATGTAATAGTTTTTTCCATGAATTTCGGTGCTCAGTTAACTACAAGAATGAGGTCCTTTCCTACATCCTCAATGTTGCATTACTTAAAGGGAAGTTAAAAACATGGTACAAAAATCAAATTAACTCTCTTGATAAAGATATTTACTCTCTTAAGATATCCCTTTATGAAATTCATGAAAATAGTACACATATAGAATTCACTAGTGGAATTGAGATAGAGGATAAGGTTTCCTTCAAACTTAACCAATTATTCAACCTTAAAGAGGTTATTCGATGGTAATATTTCAAATCTAAGTGGCTCAAAGATGGTGATAGGAACTCCATGTTATTTACTTCCCTTCAAATAGCTAGGATTGTCTCCAAACCATTGTCCATGCTTAATGATGGTGACCATAATACGGATAGCCAGTAGGTCCTCTCATATCGTGTGGTTTCTTACTAAAAGAACCTCTTAAATGGATCCCCTACCAACTCTGACTTGATAGATGGAATCATTCCCACTCTTGTTAACCATGAGGAAAACTTCTAGATTACATGAGTTCCCATGGATCTGGATATTAAGGATGTTGTCATTGGTCTTTGTGCTTATGAATGGCTCCCCTGATGGGTATTCTCTAGGTTCAATAGGTTTTAGGAAAGGTGTTCCATTCTCTTCTATTATCCTATATACTATTTAGAAATATCTCAATAACCTTCTTTCAAACATGGTTAATAATGGAAAGATAAAGACCATCAGGGTATCCAGGGTGCTCATAGATCCATCATATCTTATACATGTGGATAATATCATACTATAAATGCAAGGGGATATGAAATACATCAAGGGACTTAAGAAAAACCTCATTAATTATGAAAGGTTTCAGGTCAAGAGAGTAGTTAGAATAAATATTTTATTTTTTTTCAAAATAAAATCCTCAATTACAAAAAAAAATTACACCATCAATGAGATGGGAATTAGAGAATGAATATTTCTTGTTTCCTACATTGTTGTTCCTATGTTTTAGGGGAGATCCAAAGCATCTTAATTCCTAGTAATTCTTAGTCATATTAGAAGAAAACCTACCTCCAGGAAATGAAAATCTTTATCCATAGCTGGTAGAATCTTCTGGGTAAAATCCATCATCATTTCAAAATACTTTTCCTCTTTTATTTTATATACATGGAATACTTCCCTAATAAAGTCTATTAGTTCACCGATCAAATATGTCATCTGTGGTGGTAACATTTTTTGAAAGGAGGATAGATACTATCCTTTGGAATAGATGCTATAAGATCTATGATGTTTGTAGTATTGGAATAAAAAACCTCCCAATTTTTTATCAATATTTTCTATCTCAAAAATTATAAAGGTTCATTAATAAAATTTTGGAGGCCCTCTTATTTCATAAAACCAATGTTTTGAGTAAAATAAAATATAACAACTATAATTATAGGAACTCTTCTATGTGGCCTCCTATCAAGGCCTATTTCTCCAGCATTACTTATCAACCAAGATGGTCGGTTTCCAGATATTCAACCCTAAATTTTTGGTCTTACAACTGGATGTATATGGAACTAATATACATTATTTATAAAAACATACCATACTATGATATGAATCCCTTGATCATAGATCTATTAGAAATACTTGTTGATGAAATTCATGATGTGATCAACTCAAAGGTGAGAAACTACTACTTCATCCCTTGAGATGACCTCAGGGTATGGGAACCTATCATGAATCATATTATTACTTCCAATATATTTTACCATAATACTATAATATAGAATTTATGGGACCTTATCTGGGTCAAAAAGATGAATAAAAAAATGGATCAAGACATCTTGGTTGTAACTTGTTTGGAGGCTGGCATACATAAGGCTTCTAATTGATTCTTATCTCCAAACCTATGGAAGCTCATTATGTTTCATGTGTGTTCTATGTCACCAACATAGAGAATATAATGATATCCTCTTCTTAATCTATTCCACTATATAGGATATGTCGGAAGACCTATTTGACATATTTGAGATCCAGATACCCCAAGATGCTTCTAACTAGGAGCTCCTCAATGGCTACTCAAATATCTCCCCCCCCCCCGTCATCTTATCAATTTATTTCAGGTGGAAGATTAAAAACTAGTAATCGTTATATTACAGTATTAAAATTAATGGATCCATGAATGGGCTTCCTTAGGTCCCCAAGATGCATATGAACAAATGTTGTCTGCTTTCAAAGATTTAATTGCTCTCCAATTGATTCATTACCACAACCTAATCCATTGCATCCCAATTCTCAAAAGGTGTCATCAAGAGAAATTTACCCCTCCCTATGGAACAAATAAAGTATTTATAGAGTCCCCTTCCATAGGATGGATTAAAATCAACATGTATGGTTCATCAAGTATAAATTTAGGGACATTAGGTTATGTATATATCTTCATAGATCATCATTGTGATGTCTCATTATTCCTATATAGACCTTATATAATTGCTTCCACTCTTTAATTTAAGATTCCTATCATTATTAAAATGATTGAAAAATCCAATCACTTAATCTAGAATACTCTTTAGCTAGAATATAAATTGATTACCATCATTCAATCCATTTGGAAGGGATATGTCTACCTATCTTAAAATTTTACTTCTCGTTGGATGATATGATTTCATATACTCTCATCCATTGACATTTTTTTACTCATTCAAATATGGAGGCTAACTTTTGGCAGATGGCCTAGCCAATAAGGGTGCCAACGGTGGTGATCTCATATGGCCTAATGAGATACCAGATGATCTTTATTCTCTATTTTGGAGGGATCATTGCAAAATTCCCTACATTAAAATCATATAACATTTCATTGTTTTTAATAAAATATTATTTTCTTTTTGGGATATATCTCACCTTTCTCTAAAAGATTAAGAACACTTAATGGTCAAAACATTGTTTTTTGACAAATAATATTTTTTATGAATTATATATTTTAATTTAAAAATTAATTTTATAATATTTAGAAAATAAATTATATTAAATAGATATTAAATTTAGGTTCAACAAATTAAAATTTTTCAAGAAGGGTTGTCTAATATTTTTAGTAAAACTTGAATTACTTAGTTAAAAACTAGTTTCTATGGTAAAATCCAAAATGGTAAGGTGTAATAATGTAATGTAAAATTAATCAAACATGTTTAAATCATGTATGTAAATGTATTTTGGTGGACTTATCAACCCAATCCCCGATAAAATCAGTTATTATCCACGTTTGGATCCTTTTACCCTGGAATAATTTCATGAAATCATTGATATATACTGGGTATTTATAAAAATAACATCTTCCTACACTTATAAAAGGGTCATCTCATCACCCCTTTATGACCACTCTATGTTTATATTTAGTGTAAAAATTATTCACAATATTCCTCAAATAGAAATATATTTCATAAATATAAGACCTTAGCATCTAGAATTCATTTCCATTAAGTCTTTCAAGATAATTCTCAAGCTCTCCATATGAGTAATCCTTACACCATGGTGTTTTCCTCTTAATCGTCATCTACACCCTCAAATATTATCTTTACATGAAATTATGATAACATAAGTAATATTAATATTTTTTATGTTATTATAATGAAGTAATATCACTTATTTATGACCCTACAAAATGATTTGAGAGATGAAGATGTCACCAAGCATTGTGTGGACTACCACCTCCATGAACAATTGGTTCTATTTCATTTATAAACTCTTTACATGGATGAATGAAAAGAGTCATTTAATTATAAAATATAATATTTTAAGCATGAAAATGATTATAAAAAATAAATTATTTAATTTTTATATCCACGTCTATTCTGTTGAAAATGAAAGTATCTCTTGTGTACTTGCAAACTACCGCTTCCATGGAATGATGTATTTTATGTTCCCATTACTATATAATATGGATGAATTTAAAAATGTATCTAATGTATAAAAATAGTATCTTTAAAACAATTAATTTTTTATGATATGTTTTGGAAAGTTATATGTGATATTAAAAATAAAATGTTATTTTAAATTTAACCACATTAAATGCAGATCTTATGGAACCTTTCTAGATTGGAGTCCATTTTCAAAACCTATAGAACTGTATATAAATTGTGATAAGTTAATAATAAATGAAATAAAAATATAAAATTATGGATATTATGAATCTATTTTATAACACTTTTTTCCATGGTTAATATACCAAATAAGTATTATAAAAATTGACCGAACCACCTCAAGAAACTAACATGTGAACAAACAGTATAGAAAATTAATAACATATGGTAATATGTAGACTTTAAAATATGAAATACATATGAATAATTATATTCAAAAAGTTATTAACATACTTAATTTTATTATTCAGGATGTTAGGTTCATGTGTAGAATGAATCAATACCTAAGGTCGTGGTTTTTTATCTCAATTTTATTTCATTGAGGTATGATTTTTTTTCACCAACTGTTATAATTTTTTAGGTGTACGTATTTTAAATATATTTTATTTTTTTATAAATTTCATGAAATAAATGGAACTTAAAAATCCATATCATTTTACACCTTTTATTGATTTTCAATATGATTTATTGTGACACTGTAAGGGTTTATGTTAACTTAACCCCCCTTTCTTTGGGAAATATGATCTCATTTGAAACATCTTACATCTATGATTGGTTAATTCCACACGAATATTTTATATTAAACTTTCTATTTCACTCTATTAAAATTCAGAATTTTGATTCAAATATTCTGAGTTGTTAAATTTATTCTAAAATAGCGTATAATGTTGTTAAAAAATAAATCGCATTCTCTTTAGTAAGGATTTTTATACCATATCCATGTGTTACCTTCCTTATAATTTTATTCTATATATTTGTAAACATAATTATGTGTTGTATAATTTTCCTTCATATTTCAATTATTCCACTTTCAAAATAATTTTTTGTTATCCTCTTTTATAATTTTTTCTTTCAACAAATGGCATTTCAAAACATAATAAGGGATTTTACAAACAACCCTTGTTATTTTTGGGTTACATGTTATCTTTTTTTCTCTATTTTTACTATATTGTATTATCA
This sequence comes from Viscum album, assembly GCA_963277665.1. Taxonomy (NCBI): domain Eukaryota; kingdom Viridiplantae; phylum Streptophyta; class Magnoliopsida; order Santalales; family Viscaceae; genus Viscum; species Viscum album. Next base: position 1,814,412,640 of record OY728148.1, read on the forward strand.
TATATTTAATACATTTTTCATATATTTTTTCATATATATATACACAGTTTAGTTTCCCTTCCTTTGTTAGGGATAATACATGTTTTAAGTTCCCTTACCAATTATCTATTTTAAGTAACCCTATTTAAGGGACCTTCCCTATTTATTATTTCATGTATATTACAAAATACTATAAAATGTTAAAACCATAAATTTATTTTTTTTAACGGAAATATTTTATGGAAAATTAGCCAAGATTAATTCTAGTTAAAATGATTATAATAATCACTTTTTTCCTTAAAGGATTATTTACTCATTTCAAAAATCATCATTTATGTAATTAATTTGTTATTCATAATTATCCTTGATCATTATAATAAATGTTTATACATTTTAACTTAATGTTAACAACCTATGATTTTTTATTAAATTATGATCATAAAAAATTATTTAATTCCTTCTTCACTTGGGAATCCGTATGATATAGATTTTCGGTATGCCTTAAGATGAGATTATGAAACTGTTGGTCGAAGTGGATACTCAAGAGGGGGGTGAATTGAGTTCCAATTAAAATTTCTGTTAAAAATAATTTCTATTAAAATCCCCAATTTATAAAACAAGTTAAACTGTAGTGAATTTGTAAAACTGTAAAGGTTCAATTAGATTCTCAAAAGACTGATTAGGTCTCAGTTAATCTAATCAGAAGATTAAATTAGCTTTTGAAAATAACCTACTGATTTACAATAGTTACAAACACTTTCTAGATTAACTATCAAAGTAACTTTAAAATAGTTTTGTATTTAAAAGTAATAGTAGCGGAATATAAATTAGATATTGTATACTTTAAACTTAAACTAAAATGTACAGAATATATAACCAAGAGGTTCAGTCTCTAGCTGAGACTTAGTCCTCTTAAATAATTTATATAAAAGTGATCAACACCCTGGATCAGCGTTAAAAACACTACAAGACTGTCCAGGCCACGTAGGGACCTCTACCACAGTTCTTCATGGGAAACAAAAATAAATACCAGGCCACAAAAGGACCTCTTCCACAGTTTTCGTGGGTAAACAATAGTAAGGAGTTTTGGTGTGAGGGTTGTGATATCCTTCAGTTCAGCGCAGGAGACAATGTGTGTATAAGATATACAGAGTACACACACTGCTCGAAAAAGTAAATAAAGAAATCACTTAGAGAGAGTATATGAAAGTTTAGAAAGCTCTAGTGATTAGTAGTGCAGCTATGGACTCGTTGGATTTAGCAGAAATGCTTCTGAGTCCTTCTCTGGTTTTTCTGTTGAAAAACAGAGTGTCATGGTTCATCTTTTTTTCTTCAGGAGAGAAGATGTTCTCTTGACTTTAGAGTACTTCGTGTGTTCTTTAGTAGTGTCAGATTGTATGTATGAGAGTTCTTTGAGGATCTTGCAATGTGTTCCAATTCTGTTCAGTACAGTGCTTGCATGTATTGTCTTCACGTATTGCTCTTTTTCACTTTTGAGCACTTGGTCACACTCTTGTGTATTATATATTCTACTATAGCTCGATCTTCTTTATATTCCATAATCTCCGGTAGTAGGAATGCTTTCCTTTCCATAGGTACGAGGTACGGTTTCCTGACATGCCAACAACTATCATTAAATAACATTGAATGCATTAAAAACATCAAATATGACCAATAGCTTTATTTAAATAATATTGACAAAAGGTTAAGAAACGGTGTCACAATAGTTATGAAAACGGTGTCTCCTTCATAGTGTATCCTTCACGGTATGACCTTTACGATATGTGGCTCATGGTGTGTCCTTCACGGTGTCTCCATGTCACGGTGTCTGAGTCACGGTGTGTCCTTCACGGTGTCTGGGTCACGGTGTCTGACTTATGGTTTCTGGCTTCTGGTGCCTTGCTTATAGTATTTTGCTTCATGGTGTCAGGATTACTGTCATGGTGTGTTGAGGTCATGGTGTCTCACTGGTCACGGTGTCTGAGACTTAGAATTCATGGTGTCAGGCTTACTGTGTATGTCTTACACTGCACGGTGTCTGTGTCTTGCACACAATCTGTCTTACTGTGTCAAACTTCATGGTGTCTTGATACTTAGACAAATAACTATATTCAAACTTAAACAGTAATATGCATAATATGAATAATGCTTAACCATTATAAGGTAAGATAACTTGAAACATAAATATAGAGGTTTGATAAGATAAGTAAGATTTGTGATCATGCATAAGATTTGTAAATAATAATGAGATTAATTAACAGTAATAATATTTGTGATCATTAAAACATGATTAATACATGAGGAGTCCAACAATCTCCCCCTTTTTGATGATCACAAATCATGTATAGTTAAAGTATAAATGAAATTTAACGTTAGAGAAAATAACATATAGAATAATAACAAATAAAATACTAAGAGATAACTCTTCTCACTTTTTCTCCCCCTTTTGGGATTATAAAAAAGTAGAGAGAATGGAGTGAAACAATGCATTTGTCATTAAAAACGTTCAGAATACATCATACAATAGAAATACAAAAACAAAGACATCCCATCAAAAATTAAGAATCATTGGTTGGCATCACGGATTGGATTTCTCATTGCCTTTATCAGCAGTAGGAGCTAGAGATGATGTAGAAGAAGGCATAGAGGTAGTAGACAAAGAAGGTAAAGGTAGACCTTCAAAAATAAATGGATCCAAAGAAGGAGCAGTATAAGATCTAGTCTGTGGTTGGTCAAGAATGATTGGTCTGATATGAGAAAGGGCTTGGCTGACTGACATATCAGTTGAGGCTAGGGCAGGTAGACCTGGTCGAAGAGGGGCAGTAGCTGGTGGAACTATAGCTGTACTCTGCACATGAAGATACGGATTCAAAAGATTGATGAAATCAGTAATGATTTCTCCACCATATTGCATAGCCTTTTCAAAATTATCCTTATTCTAAATGAATTTTTCCAATAATCTGGTAAACTCTGTAAGCTTCTGAACTTGAGCTTTAAAAGCTTAAGTCACTGGAGGTATTTTCATATTCTCCAAAAGATACTTAAAGTGATTGGTCATGTCACTTTTAGAGAAAATCTGGGTGAGATAAAAGTCTATCTTCTTGGTGATCTCCTATTGAGCATCATTGGAAATCTTAGAATGAATGTGAACCAAGTCAAGTGCTCTATCACTATTCTTCACAACTTCAGATAAAGAAGACAAATCTAAACCACTAAGGGCATTCTGAATTTCTTCTTTGATTATGGATCTCAACAGAGAATCATCCAAAGAAGGAACAAAAGGTTGACCAGATGGAGGAGAATCCTTTATAGCTACAGTTAGAGCTTTGAGCTGTTTTAAAACCTTTTGAAGGCATCCAGTGTACTCATCTGTGAGCTTATTCAGATTTTCTACAATCTCTCTCATGTGTTGTAGTATCTTTGTGTGCCTTTCTCCAATATTCTCATAAAATAACAATAGATAGGGATTCATCTAAGATACAATCTCTATAGAAATGTTGGAAACATTTGGTTCAGGGGAAGTAGAAACAGGTGCAGGAGCAGTAACAACAGGAGCAGGCTCTGATCTTGAAGACAGTTCATTCTGCATGTCTGCTACCATACTTTTCAAATTTGAAACATCATCACTAAGCAACTTACTTTTAACTCTGACTTCTTGAATTTCACGGATCATCCTTGGTTGAATATGAAGAATGATGTTCTCCACAAGCAACGAGGTAGCTTCCTGACTTAGTTGAGTCACAGGATGAGGTTTAGAGGACATAATCTTCTCCACTCTAGCTAAGATAGTCTCTCCAAAGACTTTCAAATCTTCTTTACATACAAAAGATTCATGATCAGGTAAGGATTCAGGTGAAGAAAGTGGTCCATGGGCAGGTTCAGGGTCTTGTTGTGGTTCTGTGTCATTTTTAGTTTCAGATTCTGATTCAGGTTGAGGTTGAGGTTGAGGTTTAGGGTGTGTGACTGACTTCAGTTTAAATAGAGAAGAGCGATCTATACCAGTTGCAGTCACTTTTTGTGATTCACTCACATCATAAAAGCTTGTAAATTCATACCGAGTGTACACAGAAAAAGAGACATTCTGTTGAGAGGCTTCAGTAGATCCAGCTTCATCAATTTCAGCTTCACCAGTCTCAAGTATTTGAGGTTCCTCCCCCTCAAACTGTGCTTCCATTTCAGAAACTATAGGCTCAACAGCATGATCAAGATCCACAGGATCAACTCTATTCTCCTCATCCATTTCTTGCCTTGCCAACTGAAAGGCAATTTCCATCCTCTCTTCATCAGAGGGTATGTACTTAGGAACCGACTTTTCCATAGGTTGTGCTTCCAGACTTGCTTCATTTTCAATAGGGAGTTCTTCTAGACTAGCTTCTAGAATTGCAGGGAGGTTTTCTACACCACCAGACTCTTCCATGGCTTGCTGCTCTAAATCAGGGATAATCAAATCTCTTTCAGCCTCAGGTTGGGTTTCTGGATCAAAACCCTCTCTAAAAGCATGAGCTTCTTCCTCTCCAAGAACAACAGGATATTCTTCATCTCTAAAAACAACAGAAGGTTCTTCTTCTCTAAGAACAATAACAACTTCCTCTCTAAGAGGTATTTCAGCAGGAACATCAGCAGGGACATCAGTCCTTTTCTTTCTCAACAGGAGCTGCTTCCTTTTGAGGTACTTCAGCCTCTTCTATAGGTGGTGCTCTAGCTATCTATTCTTCTTTTTCTTTCTCTTCTGGATACTCATACACTTCATCTGGTTCCAAACCAAGATCAGTAATATTCTTTGGCCTTCTTGGATAATCAACAGGATTATACTTCTTATAAAGTTGATCATTATCCTCAACCCACTGCTTCTTCCAAGGGTTCCAATTAATTTTCAACCTTCTAATGGTAGGATTGGAAAAACAAAAATCAAAATCCATGATTACTTCCTCATTTGGTCCAACCACTCCTTTGGCAACTAGCATAGTTGAGATCATCCTTGAGTAAAACAAGGAGGTGGATTTGGAAGTGACCTTAATCAGTTCACACATGTGGTGAATGATATATTTGAAAAGATTGATCTTATGGCCATTCTTCATCAGATGAATCAGGAACACATCCTGATACTTCAACACAAAAAAGTCTCTTTTCCTCAGAATAATCAAATTCTGAACAAACTTAAATAGGAGCCTTGTCTCCCCATCCAATTCAGCTGCTATGGCCCTTCTCTTGGTGACATTTCCAGTTAAGATTTCCAAGGCATTTTCCAGATCAAAGATATCGGTTGAAGGAGGAGGGTCTCTTTGGTAATCATCACAAATACCTTCATGATGAATCCTCAGGCATGCAACCTATAGTCTCGAAGAGAATGAGCATTTTTTTTCATTGATCCAGTTTTTTACCATAAAAATTTCTCCAGCATTAAAGGAAAACTTTACATACTGGTAAAACTGAGATACCAACCTCGAGTAAATAATTCTATCTCTTCGGGACAACCATTCGATCCATCCTTGTTCTCTTAAGATTTTTAGAACCAAATACTTGCTAGAGAGCAGCAACTCAGGGAAAATATCTTTCTTAGGAACTACAATACGACTTGCTAGGTTAGGATTCAGGGGTCCTTCGGGTGCAAGCTTCGGTGTCCTCTTCTGTTTCTTAGAGCGGCGCTTCTCAGATGAGGGTGAAGATGGATGCTTCATCCTTGGCATTCACTGAAGGTTCAGGCAAGAGAGAAGGAGATAAGGTTTTCAAGGTAAAGAGGGTTCGAGAGAGTGAGCAGGAGAGAGCTCGGGTGAGGAATCGAATGAAAACCCTTTTTTTATCATTTGGGAATGTCAAAAGTCATAAAAACAAAAACGCGGGAAAGTAAATAACGGTGAAATAAAAATTACAACGATACGGATTAAAATAAATGAATAAATAATCTTCATGGTGAGACCGTGAGTAGGCGTTACAGTGCGATGAAAATCAGTCTTCACGGTGAGACAGTTGGTGGTCGTCACAGTGAGACAGTGAATATTCTATACAGTCATGGTGAGACAGTGAGTAAACTGTTCCGTCATGGTGAGACAGTTAAGTGACAGACCATGAACACAAGGTGTTAACTGTGAGACCGTAAGACTGAAACAGTAACTGAGAAATAGTGAGCATGAAACCGTAAAGTAAAATATAGCAAAATATTAAACAGTAAGACCTGTAAGATGTCTATTTATGATTAATCATACCAAGATCATGTATGATGTAGTATAATCTCTCAGAATTTAATGGTTTAGTGAATATATCAGCAAGTTGATATTCAGTACCAATGAATTCTAAAGTGATATCACCCTTTTGATAATGATCCCTCAAAAAGTGACGTCTTACATCAATATGCTTTGTCCAAGAATGTGAAACAGGATTCTTTGAAATGTTAATAGCACTTGTGTTGTCACAATTTATTGGTACATGTCTGAATTGATATCCATAGTCTAGTAAAGTGTGTTTCATCCACAAAATTTTTGCACAACAACTTCCAACAGCTATGTATTCATCTTCTGTAGTAGATAATGCAACAGGATTTTGTTTCTTACTACACCATGATACTAGTGACTTGCCTAAAAGGTTACATGTTCCAGAGGTGCTTTTTCTATCTAACTTACTGCTAGGAAAATTAGTATCAGAATAATTAACTAATTCAAATGATTTTCCTTTAGGGTAGAACAATCCTAAATTGGGTGTATGCTTGAGATATTTGAATTAAATGTGATTATTTAGGATTTTCTTGAAAACGAGCAAACATACACACACTAAACATAATATCAGGACGACTAGTAGTCACGTAGAGTAGACTTCCAATCATTCCTCTATAAGTGGTTTGATCAATAGATTTTCCATCTTTATCAAGATCCAACTTATAGGTGGTACTCATGGGAGTGTCACTACCTTTTGTGCTATCCAATCCAAAATGTTTTAAAATATCTCTAGTATATTTACTTTGAGTTAAAATAATTCCATCATTATTTTAAAATATTTGAAATCCAAGAAAGAATTTAAGTTCACCCATTAAACTCATTTCAAATTCGTTTTTCATCATTTTAGAAAAATCATTACATAATGAAGTTTTTGAAGATCCAAAAATAATATCATCTTCATAAATTTGTACAACTAAAATATCTTTAGAAATTCATTTTATGAAGAGATTAGTATTAGCTATTCCTTTTGTAAAACCTTTGGAAATTAGAAAAGTACTTAATCTATCATACCAAGCTCTTGGAGCTTGATTTAAACCATATAAAGCTTTTGATAATTTGAAAATATGATTTGGAAAATGAGGGTTTGTAAATCCAGGTGGTTGTTCAACAAAAACATCCTCAGCTATATATCCATTTAATAATGCACTCTTGACATCCATTTGATATAGTTTAAAATTCAGATGTGTAGCATAAGCAAGTAGAATTCTAATGGCTTCAAGTCTGGCTACTGGGGAAAAATTCTCCTCATAGTCAATTCCTTCTTCTTGACTATAGCCTTGTGCAACTAACCTAGCCTTGTTTCTAACTATGTTTCCAAATTCATCTACTTTATTTCTAAACACCCATTTAGTGCCTATGGTGAAAGTGTCCTTAGGTATTTCAACAAGTTTCCAAACATTATTTCTTTCAAACTGATTGAGTTCTTCTTGCATAGCAATTACCCAACATTCATCATTAATAGCATCATTAATGTTTTTAGGCTCAAGCTGTGACAAGAAGGCTTGATGTTCAACCTGATTTATGAGAGAAGCTCTAGTCTGTGTTCTTCTATCAAGATTTCCTACAACAACATCTAAAGGATGATTATTTAGAATACTAGTTGATCTAGTAATGGTAGGACTAGAAATTTCAGGTTCTTCTCTAGGTTCAGGTTCATTAGAAGTAGATTCTGAAATATTTCCAGAACTGGTTATCTTTACAGCAGGTTCATTGATTCTATCATTAAGGTTCAGAATAGATAAATCTTCTTCAAGATTTTCAAGAGATGACTTAGGTTCATGTGGACCAGTTTCATCAAATTTGATGTGAACAGATTCTTCCACACACTTGGTTCTCTTATTTAAAATTATCTAGGCTTTTCTAGTTATAGAATATCCTAAAAATATTCCTTCATCACTATTAGAGGCAAACTTGTCTAGATTATCCTTGGTATTTAGAATAAAGACTTTGCAACCGAATACTCTAAAGTAGTTAACTTTAGGTTTCCTATTGTTGCATAGTTCATAAGGGGTCTTTTTGAGAACAGTTCTAACTAAAACTCTATTGATGATATAACAAGCTGTATTTATAGATTCAGCCCAAAAATAAATAGGTATGTCGTACTCATTGAGCATTTTTCTTGCAATTTCTTGCAGGGTTCTATTTCTTCTTTCTACTACACCATTCTGTTGAGGTGTTCTAGGGGCAGAGAAATTGTGATTATAACCATTTTGTGATCAATAAGATTCAAACTCATTATTTTCAAACTCACGGTCATGATCACTTCTTAGGGTCTTAATCTTAAGTCCACTAAGGTTTTCTACAGACTTGGAGTATTTGACAAAAAATGAACAAGCTTCACTTTTGTGAGCTAAGAAATATACCCAAGTATATCTAGAAAATTCATCTACTAGAACATAGACATAGTGCTTCCCATTTATACTAGAAACTCTAGAAGGTCCAAAAAAGTCCATGTGAACCAACTCGATAGGTTGAGAAGTTGAAACTTCTTTCTTTGGTTTGAAAGAGATTTTGTGTTGTTTTCCCTTTTGACAGGGATTACAAAATTTTTCATTTGGAAACTCTAGTTTGGGTAAGTCTCTAACCAAGTTCTTTCTAGTCAGTTTTCTAAGTGAATTTATATTATAGTGTCATAATCTTCTATGCCAAAGCCAAGATTCTTTATGAAAATCATTTAAACAAGTAATGTTTTGTTTAGCTAAAGAATTCAAATCAACTGCATAAACATTTTCATTTCTCAAAGAAGAAAATACTAAAACATTCTTAGAATTAAAAACATTACAAGAATCATTTTAAAACTTAACATTAAAGTCATCATCACATAACTGAGAAATACTTAACAGATTATATTTAAGTCCATCAACAAATAAAACTTTATAAATTAAAACTGAGTTAGTGTTACCAATTTGGCCTAGGACAATGATATTTCATTTAGAATTATCATAAAAGGTGACATGGCTTCCATCAATCTTGATTAGGATCTTGAAACATGAGTAATCCCTAGTCATATCCCTTGAACATCCACTGTCCAAGTACCATATCTTCTTATGGGAACTCTTCAAGTAGGTTTCCTACAAAATAGTTTTAAACAGAGAATGATTTTGGTACCCAGATTCTCTTGGGTCCAGACAGGTTAGCAATCAATGATTTTGGTACCCAAATTTGTCTTATGAGTCTCATATATTTTACAGAATCAAAATATTTTGAAAGATAAACTCTATTTGATCTATAACTATGTGAATAACTAGTTGAAGCATATGAATTTCTAGAACTTGAACTAACAGTATTCTGTCCAAATTTAGGAATAAATCTAGTTTTAGTGAACTGTCTTTTTCCAGGTTGGTAACCTATTCCAGTAGTGTACTTTGGTGCAACTTGTTTACCTAACATTTGAGTTAGAGTGTCTTTTCCATTTGTGAACTTTTCTAAGTCTTTTCTAAGTTGCTCATTAGACATTTTTAGTTCATTATTTTCCTTTAACAGTTGAGCATTCTTTTCTTTTTCTATATCAAGGGAATATTTAACATTTGTAGTGAGAGCATGTTGTTTCTTTAATGACTTATATTTTTCCTTAAGTTCATTGCATGTTTCCTCAAGAATATTTCAGTATTCAAATAATTCCTCACTAGTCATATTTTCATATTCAGAATCAGAATCAGTTCTAGAATAATAATCATTTAGCATAGGGGAAACAAGTACCTCAGAAGTATTGGTCATGAAACACATGTTTGCACGATTATTTTCAGATTCAGAAGCTTCAGACACACTTGTATTGTCTTCTGAAGCACTCTAAGTAGCTTTCATAGCTTTCTTGTACTTACTGTCCTTGTAGTCATGTTTCTTCTGGAACTTTAGTTTCGGATAGTTATATTTTATGTGTCCTTTCCTTTTGCATTCATATCAAACAACCTCATCACTCTTATCAGATTTCTTCCAGTCCTTTTTCCAATGACCTTTATTGTCATACTTTCCTTTGTAGTTTTATTTTCTGAAGAATTTATTCTTCCTATATAATTTCTTAAATCTCCTGGCCATCTGAGCCATTTCTACATCACTGTCAGATTCTGAACTTTTACTTGTTGAGATTTCAGTTTGTATGTAAACTTTTTCTTTGTCCTTGCTCTTTGAAGCAGTAGAATTAAATGCCACTGACTTCCTTTTAGGTTCATCATCTTCCTCCTTATTCACTTTGAGTTCTTCCTCATACATCATAATCTTACCAATCAGTTCTTTGACAGGCAGAGCTCCAATGTCACATGACTCTCTTATAGAAACATATGTGCCTCTCCATCTATCTGGAAAACATCTCAGTATCCTCATAATTTCTTCCTTTGCTGGAACAGCTTTACCAAGTGAACTCATTGTATTGACTATCTCATTGAACCTGAGATACATATCAGAAATAGGTTCATTGGTCTTCATTTTAAAATTTTCATATTTAATAGTATATGTATTTAATCTCATTTCTTTGACATTAGTTGTTCCCTCATGAGAAACACCTAAAGTATCCCATATTTTATAAGCTGTTTTACAGGAAGATATTCTGTTAAATTCCTCATCTCCTAATTCACAATACAGGGCATTCATATCTTTATAGTTATTATTGTAAGCTACTTTAGTAGGTTCATCCCAAGTAGTTCTTTCAGTTTATGGAATTTTATATTGAGATTTTATAGCAGTCCAGATATCAAAACCCATACTTTCTAAATGTATTTTCATTTTCAATTCCCACTGAGCATAGTTGGTACCATTGAAGAAAGGTGGCCAGTTAGTAGCAGAAACTTCTAGTCTATTGTCCATAACTATATTTTAGAAGGTAAATATTTAAAGAGATTAAATTTAGAACTAACAGAAATTTAAGATCTTTAAAGATGAAACTAAAATCACAGTTGAAAAATAGAGTGTTTTGAAATTATTTAACAAAAACAAACCTTTGATACCAAATGTTGGTCGGAGTGAATACTCAAGAGGGGGGTGAATTGAGTTCCAATTAAAATTTCTGTTAAAAATAATTTCTATTAAAATCCCCAATTTATAAAACAAGTTAAACTGTAGTGAATTTGTAAATCTGTAAAGGTTCAATTAGATTCTCAAAAGACTAATTAGGTCTCAATTAATCTAATCAGAAGATTAAATTAGCTTTTGAAACTAACCTACTGATTTACAATAGTTACAAACACTTGTTATATTAACTATCAAAGTAACTTTAAAATAGTTTTGGATTTCAAAGTAATAGCAGTGGAATATAAATGAGATATTGTATACTTTAAACTTAAACTAAAATTCACAACAGATATAACCAAGAGGTTCAGTCTCAAGCCGAGACTTATTCCTCTTAAACAATTTATATAAAAGTGATCCACACCCTGGATCGGGGTTAACAACAGTACAAGACTGTTCAGGCCACGTAGGGACCTCTACCACAGTTCTTTGTGGGAAACAAAAATAAAGACCAGGCCACATCAGCACCTCTTCCATAGTTGTCGTGGGTAAACAAGAGTAATGAGTTTTGGTGTGAGGATTTTCATATCCTCCTATTCAGTACAGGAGACAGTGTGTGTATAATATATACATAGTACACACAATGATCGAAAAAGTAAATAAAGAAATCACTTAGAGAGAGTATATGAAAGTTTAGAAAGCTCTAGTGATTAGCAGTGCAGCTCTGGACTCATTGGATTCAGCAGAAATGCTTCTGATTCCTTGTAACGCCCCGACCCTAGTTACCCAGAGTCGGTGCATTATTACATAACATTGGCATGATCATGAGAAAGATCAAGTCTCGAAAGACCGATTAGTTTAGTAGCCTTGGAATAACTAGATACATCCATAAGTTACATCATAAAAAAAACATCTTGTCTTCATATCCCCTCATACTATCCCTGTAGGTCATTCATAAATTACTTCTTCATAATCCTGAAAAAAAAACATTGAAAGGGGTGAGCTCGGATGCTCAGTAAGGATAACATTATAGCAGAAGCTTTCATAAATAAGCATAAACACTTAAGGCAATTTATAACTAAAACAAAAGCCTTTGAAACTTGAACTTTCAACATGGTATGGCATAAATAAAATGAAATAATGCCATTTACTTACTCACATGGATATTCTACTAGTTGAATGATCACATGCAATATCAATAACCACTTTCATAATGATGGAATGCATAATGACAGACTATCATAACCACATAGCCAAGGCCTCGTGCCAAGACTACAAATAAGATTTTGCCAAGGCCTTGTGCCAAGACACTAGTTTGTCTCATGAGACCTACCGATGCATCGAGGAGCTATAGCAGGCTCCACCCATCACTTATTAAGTCCAATGCATTCCTCATATGAATAGGTTTAAGCATAAAATAAACATTCGTATTAAAACTAGCATACGAAATGTCAATACTTTAACCACAAACCATGAATGGTATAAAAATAGAACATCCACAGTCAAACATAACTCATTTGATACAATATGGAAGATTTTATTGTATCACATTAAACTCAATCATGAATAATGAAGGATGTTGACATATATGAAAATAATCATCAAAACTATTTGAGGGAAATATCCCCCTTTTCTTGAAATCATTTAAAAGTCACACTATTTTTCAAGAAGCCATTTAAAAATAGATTTTTGAATCAAAGTGTCCCATACCACTTTGAAACTTTTAAAAGGAGTTTTAATTTTAAAACTTTAATGTCCATATAAATAAATCCTTAAAACCATTTTTAAAACATGGACATTAATGAGCAGGATATAGAAGAATAAGTCTTTAAAACATTTTAAAATGGTATTTTGGTTAGAGGTTCTAACCAAAAGAGAGACACTTGAATACAAATAATTGAGGTAATAAAAACTTTGTAATATCATGAGAATAAAGGGATTCATGATATACTATGTCAAAGTACATTATATACACCACATAAAAGTGATTTGGTGTATATCAACAAAGAAGTCTCAGTTGAATGTAAATTGAGATGAAATCTCTCATAAAGGCCGTATCCTTAGGTTAAGGATAAATCAACGACATAATTATGTGTGAAAAATATAAATACACTAAATATGATTGAATATTCAGTGTAAAACAATCAAAGGATATTCACACATATTCTTGTAGAAACAACACCAACGAATTGGATATTTAACTCAACAAATGGAGATTGAGTTAAAATTACTCTTATCAAGTTCATACCGATCACTTGAGAATTTATCAATGGAGTGATTATGTGTATCAAAAGTATATCCACAGAAAGGGGAGTGGAAATTAAGACATAATCAAATGAATAGCGATTCCACACATAATCTTGGAGTAATATAATCAATGAAATATGTGTAAAGCCAAATGAGTGGAAATTGAAATCTCAAATTCCCTTATCGATTAGGTAACTTACGAAACATACACCCATGAAAGAAGTATCATACCATGATGATGTAAATACCCATAAATTAAAGTATATTACACAATGAATACAATCATGGTCAGTACACATACACCACATGCAATAATTAAGTGGTGAACAATGGAAATCTCACGGAATTGAAAGTGAGATAAGAAAATCCCTTACCACGTTAATCGACTGAGTCATATGGACAAAAGTTAATAACCACCAAATGATTTACAGAATAACATGAATATAAAGAGAATCATGATAATATATATCAAATGGCCATACACAATACACCACTTTCAATAATTTAGTGGTGAATAATGGAAATCTCACGAAATTGAAAGTGAGATAAGAGAATCCCTTACCACGTTAATCGACTGAGTCGTATGGACAAAAGTTAATAACCACCAAATGATTTACAGAATAACATGAATATAAAGAGAATCATGATAATATATATCAAATGGCCATACACAATACACCACTTTCAATAATTTAGTGGTGAATAATGGAAATCTCACGAAATTGAAAGTGAGATAAGAGAATCCCTTACTTTGTACTTTTTCCTTGGTCGATGGTGGGTTTACCTCCTGTATAATGGTGAAATAATTGTTATTGAATAATAAAAGAATCATTTACTTTAATGTGATATCATATGTGATCTTTTAACATTGATTTGTTAATAATATCTTAGAATTATCGTCATTTCGGGTGTTAACGGGTTCATTTTACTTTATATTCTTTGTTATGTGAGCCATATTAGTTATTAATGGGATGTGTATTATTCAAATACAGAATGGTATCAAGTCCTTAAACATCATTTTTAAATCATCAAATGATAATTATACTTGAATGGATACGATGGATAATGAATCTCATCGCGTTCGTGGAGACGGTAGTCCGTACGTACGCACGAACGCTACTTCCATTTAATTTTTATTTTAAAATAATCAAATCCAAATGATACATAGGTATATTACTATTCCAGTATAATATAATATTTTATATATGTTACATAAGTTCATTAACACCATCCTTTATTCGTTCCATGTGTGGTATGAACGAGTCATATCATTTTAAGGGGGCGGTAGTCCGCACTTCCTCAAATGAAATTATCGTAAGTATATACAACATGAAACGAATAATGGTATGAAATAAAATGGAATTACAGAAGATTATATATAATATATATATCATTAATATCATATTTAATTACAGTTCCATCATAATGGCCACCATGAGAGGTGGTAAGATGTATTTGAACAATCATCGTTTCGTGAGGCGTTAGTTTGCCATCCACAGAAACATTATGTTCATCATCCATTAGATGGAGTTGTGTGTATGTGTAGTTTGAATCCTTCTTATAACAACATCCTAGTATATTTTGGATACTGGTGTTGTTACAAAAGAAAGGAAATAAAAAGAGTTTGGGGGTTGGAGAAGCAAAATAAATGAAAATAATTTAAGAGCAAACGTTACCTTTAATTTAGGTAACTCACTTTGGTTGGAACCAAAGGACTTCTTGAAATGCTTTCTGCCTAAGGGGAAGCTTCAAGGATGATGAGAGGGATGTGGGGAGATTATTTGGGCAGGGTTTGGACGAGCCAAGTGGCTTGAGAGGTGTGAGGAATGAGTAGAAGTGGTCTCCTTTTATAAGGGAGAGGAGGGGCTCTTTAGGAAAGAGTGAAAGTATTACTTTATAATACAATTATATTCGGTTTATAATGGTCCAAAAATCATTGAGGTCGAAGATAAGATGACTAATATTCTAAATAAAATCAACCAATAAGAATTGGACAGGTTTTAGATAATATTTTAATCATTATAATCTTTTTTATTTAAATGATTTATTAATGAGGTAAACATTGAATCATTATTGTGTCATTAATAATTTAAATTATTTGATGTCTAAAAATTATAAATAAAATATCATTATGTAGGAAATCTTTTTATCTTTCTAATGAATATTTATAATCGAAAATCCAACATGTATAACCCTATGTAAAAATTGTTCTTCTAAAAGATGTAAGCTTATGCCATTTTTATTTTTATTTTAACTTTATTAATATAATGTGTCCCTACCACATACAAGTGGCTCCATGGGGTCCCCAAATCGACCCAAGGATGCCCATGGTCGGTTATGTGTCCACCAATAAGGTTAGGACACGTTTTAGGGTAATTTTGTATTATTATAATATTATTTTTTAACCCTTATTTACCGGATTTACCCTTAACCATGGTAAATAAAATATTTACCGCAGTAATTATTCAAAATGTCTAAAAATAAAAGTTACCTATTTACACAATTTGGACATCCTGATTCCAAATATGGAATCCATTTTTCTAAATTCAAAACACAGAAGTGGCAGAAATTAATTTAAAATTAATTCCCGCTATCAAAACAAAAAGCGTGTTTTTAAGAGATAATAACTATCAAAAGATTGACACTTGTTTATGTTCGGTTTAATTGTAAAATTATGTCCAATGACCAAAATTATATTAAGTGGTAAAAATATATTATAAATATACTTTAAAAGCACTCAAATTCACAATTTATCACTATTAATTATTTTGATTAAAAAAGTTGTTTTTAATTAAAATTTAGTGATTTTCACTATTCATCAAAATATAAAAGTTATCCGAAAAGTACCAAAATTTCACCCTAGGATAATTTCGATATTACGAATCCAAAAATGAAGTCCATTTTGAAATATAAAATATATATTATTTCAAAAATTAGGTATTACTATTCACAACGGCTAGTTTAATTAGTTGTGGTGTGTGTTAGAACTCGAGGTTGCGTACAACACACGCTATCGCATTATTCGAAGGGAAACGTACCGTGGAAGATTGGGGTGTTACATTCTCCCCTCCTTCAATAAATTGTGTCCTCGCAATTTTTAAAATTTTTCTTGGGAATACAATGGAAAGTCCCACATCCGAAAAAGAGTCAATAAAACTATCACTTAAAAAGAATGAAAGAGAGGTATAAGGGTCATCCAAGATAACCCATACTAGGATTCCATGTAAGAAAACATGGATATGGATGATAAACTAAGTGTCAAGTTCTGATGGAGAGGGATAGAAATCATGATCAGGAGAAAGTTAACAATGAGAAAACCACAAACTTGTGTTGGGACAAACGACCATTAGTCTCCTAGTAGGAAAGTAAACGGACAACATTTTTTTTTAAGTTACATTACATAAGGAAGAGGAATTCATTTATGATATTGACTAAGAACATTATGAGATACACTTACATTTTAAGTAGATTTTCATTTTTTAATAAATTTCCACCACTAACTCAATTTTTTTTTTAAACAATGAGTATTCAAGAAGACTTGGTCACACTGGAAGAGCTATAATAAACTTCTATAGAATCACATGATCCATGCAGGATAAACTATATATTTACATTGTCTTTGAGTATTAATCAAAACCAAAATGGTTAGTGAATGATCTAATGATCCCCCAAAAGGATATTCATTGAGATAAATATGCACTAATATTAATTTCTAAAATTAAACCAACAATACCCCAAAGTTAAATAGATACCATTCAATAACCAATTGTCCTTAAAATCCTTTAATATAATCCAAACTAATATTGAAACCCAAATCATAGAAGAATTTGATTATGTAGTCTCCCATGTTACATTGTATCTCCAAATGACATCAAATACTCTTAAAGTCACATACTTAAAAGTAATTAACATCATCACATATTCTCTGTTATAGATTAATAATATCTATAAATAACCCAAATCACTATAAATCAACAATAAAAACGTAGATAAAAAAAATCCACCATTACTCTACAAATGAAACCCCATTATATTCTATTTTCCTTGGGCATATAGTGTTTCCAACAAAGCGAACATCTTCCAAAATAACATTTATCACTTAATCACCAAATCATTTTCCTATACCAAGGGTATTCATTTGATAAGACATAAGAACCCAAATCATCTTATTATTGATCAATAAAATCATTTAACAAAAAAAAATAGTCACATTAACCAGGGACTTCACGTAGTCCAGTGGTAGGCGATAAATCCCAATCGCACTTTGGTTGTGGGTTCGATTCCCACAGCTTTGTCCGACGCGACGGGTTGTCACACGGTCTACGTGTTGTCCTTTTTCAAAAACTATATTTTATAATATTACCAAAATGAGATAAATTCCTCAAAATAACATAATTTAATCACAAATGTTATATCATACTTTGCATTTTTATCCCAAATTATAATAACTTATAATTTTCTCAAACCCCAATGATCATATAAAACCAAATGGTTTTTTATACCTATATCCACAAGAGAAGAGACAATTCTTCCTCAAATATCATTCTCACATGGAAAACTGCGGGGTTACAAATACAAGAGAAAATTATTCCAAAGTAAACCCATCAATAAAGATCACTAACACTTTTAAACATTTCACCATCCATTTATTTCCACATAGGTTCTTCATCATATGTTCCTCGGGTTCCCACATTTCCTCTTCCATCTTATGATTTCTCCATAGATCTTTTACCAGACGAGTCATCCGGTTTCTCAACACATGATCTTTGGTATGAAGAATTCTGATAGGCTCTCCACAATAAGATAGATCTGGTTCCAGTTATAATTCTTCATAGGTGAATACATGCGTTGGGTCAGGCATGTATTTTGTCACTAGAGATATGTGGATCACAACATGAACTCTGGAGAGACTAGGCGGATTTTCCTTTCGGTAGAATGCGTTCATGTGTCATAATGGTACCTCAGGAATTTTTCCAAATCATCTACTTCCTTTACCCAAAAACTCCTCATCCATTTTGGATTATATCGATGGAAGCATCGATGCATCATAAAAAAAATAGGTATTTCTTATATATAATTTGGAGACATCGTCTTTAACATGTTTTTTTAGAAAACTTCTCACTGATTCATCTTCAAATATTTCAAAATAAGGTTTTGGTAAATCAGTTTTCGTATATCCCAAAAGATATAAATATATAATTTGATACATATAGGCTGCTCGAAGGTCTCCCTCTTCTGCAGCATCTAGAAAATCATTTAGTGCATCGTAATTTTGAGATAAAGTGAATAATTTGAAAAGACCCTGATGGTACTTCCCACGCTTAGCGTGGTAAGAAAGTTGAGAGCGCAACATTATCCCACAGTCGGTACTTGATCCTTGAAAGAATCGTACAATGCTAGAGGTATTGGATGTCTCATAAAGTTGTTTGCATGTAACTTGGACATTTGAAAAAGTTTCAACATCGTCTGCGCATGACTTCTGGATAATAATTGTAAGTAGTTCTTCAGGAAGAGAGAGAAGAGTTGTTCGTGATCTTGCTCCCTCCATGTTTCAACTAACAAAAGAAAATACAATTAGGGTTTTTGAATACTTATCTAATAAGAATGTAAAAAAAATAGACATAATAGGATAATCTTGTAATTGAACAATATATCCTAACTTGGGGTACCCTATGTTAAAATATAGGTTATCCACTATCTATTTTCCGACATATATTCTTAGGGGAAATTTTTTTGTATTCCCTTAATAATGGTTTATACTAATCTTGTGAATTTACCAAAGCATATCCCCCGGGAGTGTCGTAACCAAGAGTGCAGCAAGGCCCGTTGTCGTGCACCAGTTCCCGTTCGAGTCTAGCTCAAAGCGGTGTTTTCGGGTTTTACCCCTAGGTACATCTGTGCCAGAGCCGCCTCTACCTGCTCGTATCCAGACAGGGATGTATTGCTCGGAAAACTCACAAAATCTCTACAATACCAAAATTCTAGGAAGTTATTCTATACTAATCCTCAAAGTTCATCTTAGGTTTACGTGCTCTAATCAGAGTTTATCTAAATCTAGCTTCCAAGGTTTGTACTAAACTTCTTCTGATACCAACTGTAACGCCCCGACCCTAGTTACCCAGAGTCGGTGCATTATTACATAACATTGGCATGATCATGAGAAAGATCAAGTCTCGAAAGACCGATTAGTTTAGTAGCCTTGGAATAACTAGATACATCCATAAGTTACATCATAAAAAAAAACATCTTGTCTTCATATCCCCTCATACTATCCCTGTAGGTCATTCATAAATTACTTCTTCATAATCTTGAAAAAAAAACATTGAAAGGGGTGAGCTCGGATGCTCAGTAAGGATAACATTATAGCAGAAGCTTTCATAAATAAGCATAAACACTTAAGGCAATTTATAACTAAAACAAAAGCCTTTGAAACTTGAACTTTCAACATGGTATGGCATAAATAAAATGAAATAATGCCATTTACTTACTCACATGGATATTCTACTAGTTGAATGATCACATGCAATATCAATAACCACTTTCATAATGATGGAATGCATAATGCCAGACTATCATAACCACATAGCCAAGGCCTCGTGCCAAGACTACAAATAAGATTTTGCCAAGGCCTTGTGCCAAGACAATAGTTTGTCTCATGAGACCTACCGATGCATCGAGGAGCTATAGAGGGCTCCACCCATCACTTATTAAGTCCAATGCATTCCTCATATGAATAGGTTTGAGCATAAAATAAACATTCGTATTAAAACTAGCATACGAAATGTCAATACTTTAACCACAAACCATGAATGGTATAAAAATAGAACATCCACAGTCAAACATAACTCATTTGATACAATATGGAAGATTTTATTGTATCACATTAAACTCAATCATGAATAATGAAGGATGTTGACATATATGAAAATAATCATCAAAACTATTTGAGGGAAATATCCCCCTTTTCTTGAAATCATTTAAAAGTCACACTATTTTTCAAGAATCCATTTAAAAATAGATTTTTGAATCAAAGTGTCCCATACCACTTTGAAACTTTTAAAAGGAGTTTTAATTTTAAAACTTTAATGTCCATATAAATAAATCCTTAAAACCATTTTTAAAACATGGACATTAATGAGCAGGATATAGAAGAATAAGTCTTTAAAACATTTTAAAATGGTATTTTGGTTAGAGGTTCTAACCAAAAGAGAGACACTTGAATACAAATAATTGAGGTAATAAAAACTTTGTAATATCATGAGAATAAAGGGATTCATGATATACTATGTCAAAGTACATTATATACACCACATAAAAGTGATTTGGTGTATATCAACAAAGAAGTCTCAGTTGAATGTAAATTGAGATGAAATCTCTCATAAAGGCCGTATCCTTAGGTTAAGGATAAATCAACGACATAATTATGTGTGAAAAATATAAATGCACTAAATATGATTGAATATTCAGTGTAAAACAATCAAAGGATATTCACACATATTCTTGTAGAAACAACACCAACGAATTGGATATTTAACTCAACAAATGGAGATTGAGTTAAAATTACTCTTATCAAGTTCATACCGATCACTTGAGAATTTATCAATGGAGTGATTATGTGTATCAAAAGTATATCCACAGAAAGGGGAGTGGAAATTAAGACATAATCAAATGAATAGCGATTCCACACATAATCTTGGAGTAATATAATCAATGAAATATGTGTAAAGCCAAATGAGTGGAAATTGAAATCTCAAATTCCCTTATCGATTAGGTAACTTACGAAACATACACCCATGAAAGAAGTATCATACCATGATGATGTAAATACCCATAAATTAAAGTATATTACACAATGAATACAATCATGGTCAGTACACATACACCACATGCAATAATTAAGTGGTGAACAATGGAAATCTCACGGAATTGAAAGTGAGATAAGAAAATCCCTTACCACGTTAATCGACTGAGTCGTATGGACAAAAGTTAATAACCACCAAATGATTTACAGAATAACATGAATATAAAGATAATCATGATAATATATATCAAATGGCCATACACAATACACCACTTTCAATAATTTAGTGGTGAATAATGGAAATCTCACGAAATTGAGAGTGAGATAAGAGAATCCCTTACCACGTTAATCGACTGAGTCGTATGGACAAAAGTTAATAACCACCAAATGATTTACAGAATAACATTAATATAAAGAGAATCATGATAATATATATCAAATGGCCATACACAATACACCACTTTCAATAATTTAGTGGTGAATAATGGAAATCTCACGAAATTGAAAGTGAGATAAGAGAATCCCTTACTTTGTACTTTTTCCTTGGTCGATGGTAGGTTTACCTCCTGTATAATGGTGAAATAATTGTTATTGAATAATACAAGAATCATTTACTTTAATGTGATATCATATGTGATCTTTTAACATTGATTTGTTAATAATATCTTAGAATTATCGTCATTTCGGGTGTTAACGGGTTCATTTTACTTTATATTCTTTGTTATGTGAGCCATATTCGTTATTAATGGGATGTGTATTATTCAAATACAGAATTGTATCAAGTCCTTAAACATCATTTTTAAATCATCAAATGATAATTATACTTGAATGGATACGATGGATAATGAATCTCATCGCGTTCGTGGAGACGGTAGTCCGTACGTACGCACGAACGCTACTTCCATTTAATTTTTATTTTAAAATAATCAAATCCAAATGATACATAGGTATATTACTATTCCAGTATAATATAATATTTTATATATGTTACATAAGTTCATTAACACCATCCTTTATTCGTTCCATGTGTGGTATGAACGAGTCATATCATTTTAAGGGGGCGGTAGTCCGCACTTCCTCAAATGAAATTATCGTAAGTATATACAACATGAAACGAATAATGGTATGAAATAAAATGGAATTACAGAAGATTATATATAAAATATATATCATTAATATCATATTTAATTACAGTTCCATCATAATGGCCACCATTAGAGGTGGTAAGATGTATTTGAACAATCATCGTTTCGTGAGGCGTTAGTTTGCCATCCACAGAAACATTATGTTCATCATCCATTAGATGGAGTTGTGTGTATGTGTAGTTTGAATCCTTCTTATAACAACATCCTAGTATATTGTGGATACTGGTGTTGTTAAAAAAGAAAGGAAATAAAAAGAGTTTGGGGGTTGGAGAAGCAAAATAAATGAAAATAATTTAAGAGCAAACGTTACCTTTAATTTAGGTAACTCACTTTGGTTGGAACCAAAGGACTTCTTGAAATGCTTTCTGCCTAAGTGGAAGCTTCAAGGATGATGAGAGGGATGTGGGGAGATTATTTGGGTAGGGTTTGGACGAGCCAAGTGGCTTTAGAGGTGTTAGGAATGAGTAGAAGTGGTCTCCTTTTATAAGGGAGAGGAGGGGCTCTTTAGGAAAGAGTGAAAGTATTACTTTATAATACAATTATATTCGGTTTATAATGGTCCAAAAATCATTGAGGTCGAAGATAAGATGACTAATATTCTAAATAAAATCAACCAATAAGAATTGGACAGGTTTTAGATAATATTTTAATCATTATAATCTTTTTTATTTAAATGATTTATTAATGAGGTAAACATTGCATCATTATTGTGTCATTAATAATTTAAATTATTTGATGTCTAAAAATTATAAATAAAATATCATTATGTAGGAAATCTTTTTAGCTTTCTAATGAATATTTATAATCGAAAATCCAACATTTATAACCCTATGTAAAAATTGTTCTTCTAAAAGATGTAAGCTTATGCCATTTTTATTTTTATTTTAACTTTATTAATATAATGTGTCCCTACCACATACAAGTGGCTCCATGGGGTCCCCAAATCGACCCAAGGATGCCCATGGTCGGGTATGTGTCCACCAATAAGGTTAGGACACGTTTTAGGGTAATTTTCTATTATTATAATATTATTTTTTAACCCTTATTTACCGGATTTACCCTTAACCATGGTAAATAAAATATTTACCGCAGTAATTATTCAAAATGTCTAAAAATAAAAGTTACCTATTTACACAATTTGGACATCCTGATTCCAAATATGGAATCCATTTTTCTAAATTCAAAACACATAAGTGGCAGAAATTAATTTAAAATTAATTCCCGCTATCAAAACAAAAAGCGTGTTTTTAAGAGATAATAACTATCAAAAGATTGACACTTGTTTATGTTCGGTTTAATTGTAAAATTATGTCCAATGACCAACATTATATTAAGTGGTAAAAATATATTCTAAATATACTTTAAAAGCACTCAAATTCACAATTTATCACTATTAATTATTTTGATTAAAAATGTTGTTTTTAATTAAAATTTAGTAATTTTCACTATTCATCAAAATATAAAAGTTATCCGAAAAGTACCAAAATTTCACCCTAGGATAATTTCGATATTACGAATCCAAAAATGAAGTCCATTTTGAAATATAAAATATATATTATTTCAAAAATTAGGTATTACTATTCACAACGGCTAGTTTAATTAGTTGTGGTGTGTGTTAGAACTCGAGGTTGCGTACAACACACGCTATCGCATTATTCGAAGGGAAACGTACCGTGGAAGATTGGGGTGTTACATTCTCCCCTCCTTCAATAAATTGCATCCTCGCAATTTTTAAAATTTTTCTTGGGAATACAATGGAAAGTCCCACATCCGAAAAAGAGTCAATAAAACTATCACTTAAAAAGAATGAAAGAGAGGTATAAGGGTCATCCAAGATAACCCATACTAGGATTCCATGTAAGAAAACATGGATATGGATGATAAACTAAGTGTCAAGTTCTGATGGAGAGGGATAGAAATCATGATCAGGAGAAAGTTAACAATGAGAAAACCACAAACTTGTGTTGGGACAAACGACCATTAGTCTTCTAGTAGGAAAGTAAACGGACAACATTTTTTTTAAGTTACATTACATAAGGAAGAGGAATTCATTTATGATATTGACTAAGAACATTATGAGATACACTTACATTTTAAGTAGATTTTCATTTTTTAATAAATTTCCACCACTAACTCAATTTTTTTTTTAAACAATGAGTATTCAAGAAGACTTGGTCACACTGGAAGAGCTATAATAAACTTCTATAGAATCACATGATCCATGCAGGATAAACTATATATTTACATTGTCTTTGAGTATTAATCAAAACCAAAATGGTTAGTGAATGATCTAATGATCCCCCAAAAGGATATTCATTGAGATAAATATGCACTAATATTAATTTCTAAAATTAAACCAACAATACCCCAAAGTTAAATAGATACCATTCAATAACCAATTGTCCTTAAAATCCTTTAATATAATCCAAACTAATATTGAAACCCAAATCATAGAAGAATTTGATTATGTAGTCTCCCATGTTACATTGTATCTCCAAATGACATCAAATACTCTTAAAGTCACATACTTAAAAGTAATTAACATCATCACATATTCTCTGTTATAGATTAATAATATCTATAAATAACCCAAATCACTATAAATCAACAATAAAAACGTAGATAAAAAAAATCCACCATTACTCTACAAATGAAACCCCATTATATTCTATTTTCCTTGGGCATATAGTGTTTCCAACAAAGCGAACATCTTCCAAAATAACATTTATCACTTAATCACCAAATCATTTTCCTATACCAAGGGTATTCATTTGATAAGACATAAGAACCCAAATCATCTTATTATTGATCAATAAAATCATTTAACAAAAAAAATAGTCACATTAACCAGGGACTTCACGTAGTCCAGTGGTAGGCGATAAATCCCAATCGCACTTTGGTTGTGGGTTCGATTCCCACAGCTTTGTCCGACGCGACGGGTTGTCACACGGTCTACGTGTTGTCCTTTTTCAAAAACTATATTTTATAATATTACCAAAATGAGATAAATTCCTCAAAATAACATAATTTAATCACAAATGTTATATCATACTTTGCATTTTTATCCCAAATTATAATAACTTATAATTTTCTCAAACCCCAATGATCATATAAAACCAAATGGTTTTTTATACCTATATCCACAAGAGAAGAGACAATTCTTCCTCAAATATCATTCTCACATGGCAAACTGCGGGGTTACAAATACAAGAGAAAATTATTCCAAAGTAAACCCATCAATAAAGATCACTAACACTTTTAAACATTTCACCATCCATTTATTTCCACATAGGTTCTTCATCATATGTTCCTCGGGTTCCCACATTGCCTCTTCCATCTTATGATTTCTCCATAGATCTTTTACCAGAAGAGTCATCCGGTTTCTCAACACATGATCTTTGGTATGAAGAATTCTGATAGGCTCTCCATAATAAGATAGATCTGGTTCCAGTTATAATTCTTCATAGGTGAATACATGCGTTGGGTCAGGCATGTATTTTGTCACTAGAGATATGTGGATCACAACATGAACTCTGGAGAGACTAGGCGGATTTTCCTTTCGGTAGAATGCGTTCATGTGTCATAATGGTACCTCAGGAATTTTTCCAAATCATCTACTTCCTTTACCCAAAAACTCCTCATCCATTTTGGATTATATCGATGGAAGCATCGATGCATCATAAAAAAATAGGTATTTCTTATATATAATTTGGAGACATCGTCTTTAACATGATTTTTTAGAAAACTTCTCACTGATTCATCTTCAAATATTTCAAAATAAGGTTTTGGTAAATCAGTTTTCGTATATCCCAAAAGATATAAATATATAATTTGATACATATAGGCTGCTCGAAGGTCTCCCTCTTCTGCAGCATCTAGAAAATCATTTAGTGCATCGAAATTTTGAGATAAAGTGAATAATTTGAAAAGACCCTGATGGTACTTCCCACGCTTAGCGTGGTAAGAAAGTTGAGAGCGCAACATTATCCCACAGTCGGTACTTGATCCTTGAAAGAATCGTACAATGCTAGAGGTATTGGATGTCTCATAAAGTTGTTTGCATGTAACTTGGACATTTGAAAAAGTTTCAACATCGTCTGCGCATGACTTCTGGATAATAATTGTAAGTAGTTCTTCAGGAAGAGAGAGAAGAGTTGTTCGTGATCTTGCTCCCTCCATGTTTCAACTAACAAAAGAAAATACAATTAGGGTTTTTGAATACTTATCTAATAAGAATGTAAAAAAATAGACATAATAGGATAATCTTGTAATTGAACAATATATCCTAACTTGGGGTACCCTATGTTAAAATATAGGTTATCCACTATCTATTTGCCGACATATATTCTTAGGGGAAATTTTTTTGTATTCCCTTAATAATGGTTTATACTAATCTTGTGAATTTACCAAAGCATATCCCCCGGGAGTGTCGTAACCAAGAGTGCAGCAAGGCCCGTTGTCGTGCACCAGTTCCCGTTCGAGTCTAGCTCAAAGCGGTGTTTTCGGGTTTTACCCCTAGGTACATCTGTGCCAGAGCCGCCTCTACCTGCTCGTATCCAGACAGGGATGTATTGCTCAGAAAACTCACAAAATCTCTACAATACCAAAATTCTAGGAAGTTATTCTATACTAATCCTCAAAGTTCATCTTAGGTTTACGTGCTCTAATCAGAGTTTATCTAAATCTAGCTTCCAAGGTTTGTACTAAACTTCCTCTGATACCAACTGTAACGCCCCGACCCTAGTTACCCAGAGTCGGTGCATTATTACATAACATTGGCATGATCATGAGAAAGATCAAGTCTCGAAAGACCGATTAGTTTAGTAGCCTTGGAATAACTAGATACATCCATAAGTTACATCATAAAAAAAACATCTTGTCTTCATATCCCCTCATACTATCCCTGTAGGTCATTCATAAATTACTTCTTCATAATCCTGAAAAAAAAACATTGAAAGGGGTGAGCTCGGATGCTCAGTAAGGATAACATTATAGCAGAAGCTTTCATAAATAAGCATAAACACTTAAGGAAATTTATAACTAAAACAAAAGCCTTTGAAACTTGAACTTTCAACATGGTATGGCATAAATAAAATGAAATAATGCCATTTACTTACTCACATGGATATTCTACTAGTTGAATGATCACATGCAATATCAATAACCACTTTCATAATGATGGAATGCATAATGCCAGACTATCATAACCACATAGCCAAGGCCTCGTGCCAAGACTACAAATAAGATTTTGCCAAGGCCTTGTGCCAAGACACTAGTTTGTCTCATGAGACCTACCGATGCATTGAGGAGCTATAGCGGGCTCCACCCATCACTTATTAAGTCCAATGCATTCCTCATATGAATAGGTTTAAGCATAAAATAAACATTCGTATTAAAACTAGCATACGAAATGTCAATACTTTAACTACAAACCATGAATGGTATAAAAATAGAACATCCACAGTCAAACATAACTCATTTGATACAATATGGAAGATTTTATTGTATCACATTAAACTCAATCATGAATAATGAAGGATGTTGACATATATGAAAATAATCATCAAAACTATTTGAGGGAAATATCCCCCTTTTCTTGAAATCATTTAAAAGTCACACTATTTTTCAAGAAGCCATTTAAAAATAGATTTTTGAATCAAAGTGTCCCATACCACTTTGAAACTTTTAAAAGGAGTTTTAATTTTAAAACTTTAATGTCCATATAAATAAATCCTTAAAACCATTTTTAAAACATGGACATTAATGAGCAGGATATAGAAGAATAAGTCTTTAAAACATTTTAAAATGGTATTTTGGTTAGAGGTTCTAACCAAAAGAGAGACACTTGAATACAAATAATTGAGGTAATAAAAACTTTGTAATATCATGAGAATAAAGGGATTCATGATATACTATGTCAAAGTACATTATATACACCACATAAAAGTGATTTGGTGTATATCAACAAAGAAGTCTCAGTTGAATGTAAATTGAGATGAAATCTCTCATAAAGGCCGTATCCTTAGGTTAAGGATAAATCAACGACATAATTATGTGTGAAAAATATAAATGCACTAAATATGATTGAATATTCAGTGTAAAACAATCAAAGGATATTCACACATATTCTTGTAGAAACAACACCAACGAATTGGATATTTAACTCAACAAATGGAGATTGAGTTAAAATTACTCTTATCAAGTTCATACCGATCACTTGAGAATTTATCAATGGAGTGATTATGTGTATCAAAAGTATATCCACAGAAAGGGGAGTGGAAATTAAGACATAATCAAATGAATAGCGATTCCACACATAATCTTGGAGTAATATAATCAATGAAATATGTGTAAAGCCAAATGAGTGGAAATTGAAATCTCCAATTCCCTTATCGATTAGGTAACTTACGAAACATACACCCATGAAAGAAGTATCATACCATGATGATGTAAATACCCATAAATTAAAGTATATTACACAATGAATACAATCATGGTCAGTACACATACACCACATGCAATAATTAAGTGGTGAACAATGGAAATCTCACGGAATTGAAAGTGAGATAAGAAAATCCCTTACCACGTTAATCGACTGAGTCGTATGGACAAAAGTTAATAACCACCAAATGATTTACAGAATAACATGAATATAAAGAGAATCATGATAATATATATCAAATGTCCATACACAATACACCACTTTCAATAATTTAGTGGTGAATAATGGAAATCTCACGAAATTGAAAGTGAGATAAGAGAATCCCTTACCACGTTAATCGACTGAGTCGTATGGACAAAAGTTAATAACCACCAAATTATTTACAGAATAACATGAATATAAAGAGAATCATGATAATATATATCAAATGGACATACACAATACACCACTTTCAATAATTTAGTGGTGAATAATGGAAATCTCACGAAATTGAAAGTGAGATAAGAGAATCCCTTACTTTGTACTTTTTCCTTGGTCGATGGTAGGTTTACCTCCTGTATAATGGTGAAATAATTGTTATTGAATAATACAAGAATCATTTACTTTAATGTGATATCATATGTGATCTTTTAACATTGATTTGTTAATAATATCTTAGAATTATCGTCATTTCGGGTGTTAACGGGTTCATTTTACTTTATATTCTTTGTTATGTGAGCCATATTCGTTATTAATGGGATGTGTATTATTCAAATACAGAATGGTATCAAGTCCTTAAACATCATTTTTAAATCATCAAATGATAATTATACTTGAATGGATACGATGGATAATGAATCTCATCGCGTTCGTGGAGACGGTAGTCCGTACGTACGCACGAACGCTACTTCCATTTAATTTTTATTTTAAAATAATCAAATCCAAATGATACATAGGTATATTACTATTCCAGTATAATATAATATTTTATATATGTTACATAAGTTCATTAACACCATCCTTTATTCGTTCCATGTGTGGTATGAACGAGTCATATCATTTTAAGGGGGCGGTAGTCCGCACTTCCTCAAATGAAATTATCGTAAGTATATACAACATGAAACGAATAATGGTATGAAATAAAATGGAATTACAGAAGATTATATATAATATATATATCATTAATATCATATTTAATTAAAGTTCCATCATAATGGCCACCATGAGAGGTGGTAAGATGTATTTGAACAATCATCGTTTCGTGAGGCGTTAGTTTGCCATCCACAGAAACATTATGTTCATCATCCATTAGATGGAGTTGTGTGTATGTGTAGTTTGAATCCTTCTTATAACAACATCCTAGTATATTTTGGATACTGGTGTTGTTACAAAAGAAAGGAAATAAAAAGAGTTTGGGGGTTGGAGAAGCAAAATAAATGAAAATAATTTAAGAGCAAACGTTACCTTTAATTTAGGTAACTCACTTTGGTTGGAACCAAAGGACTTCTTGAAATGCTTTCTGCCTAAGGGGAAGCTTCAAGGATGATGAGAGGGATGTGGGGAGATTATTTGGGCAGGGTTTGGACGAGCCAAGTGGCTTGAGAGGTGTGAGGAATGAGTAGAAGTGGTCTCCTTTTATAAGGGAGAGGAGGGGCTCTTTAGGAAAGAGTGAAAGTATTACTTTATAATACAATTATATTCGGTTTATAATGGTCCAAAAATCATTGAGGTAGAAGATAAGATGACTAATATTCTAAATAAAATCAACCAATAAGAATTGGACAGGTTTTAGATAATATTTTAATCATTATAATCTTTTTTATTTAAATGATTTATTAATGAGGTAAACATTGCATCATTATTGTGTCATTAATAATTTAAATTATTTGATGTCTAAAAATTATAAATAAAATATCATTATGTAGGAAATCTTTTTAGCTTTCTAATGAATATTTATAATCGAAAATCCAACATGTATAACCCTATGTAAAAATTGTTCTTCTAAAAGATGTAAGCTTATGCCATTTTTATTTTTATTTTAACTTTATTAATATAATGTGTCCCTACCACATACAAGTGGCTCCATGGGGTCCCCAAATCTACCCAAGGATGCCCATGGTCGGGTATGTGTCCACCAATAATGTTAGGACACGTTTTAGGGTAATTTTGTATTATTATAATATTATTTTTTAACCCTTATTTACCGGATTTACCCTTAACCATGGTAAATAAAATATTTACCGCAGTAATTATTCAAAATGTCTAAAAATAAAAGTTACCTATTTACACAATTTGGACATCCTGATTCCAAATATGGAATCCATTTTTCTAAATTCAAAACACAGAAGTGGCAGAAATTAATTTAAAATTAATTCCCGCTATCAAAACAAAAAGCGTGTTTTTAAGAGATAATAACTATCAAAAGATTGACACTTGTTTATGTTCGGTTTAATTGTAAAATTATGTCCAATGACCAACATTATATTAAGTGGTAAAAATATATTCTAAATATACTTTAAAAGCACTCAAATTCACAATTTATCACTATTAATTATTTTGATTAAAAAAGTTCTTTTTAATTAAAATTTAGTAATTTTCACTATTCATCAAAATATAAAAGTTATCCGAAAAGTACCAAAATTTCACCCTAGGATAATTTCGATATTACGAATCCAAAAATGAAGTCCATTTTGAAATATAAAATATATATTATTTCAAAAATTAGGTATTACTATTCACAACGGCTAGTTTAATTAGTTGTGGTGTGTGTTAGAACTCGAGGTTGCGTACAACACACGCTATCGCATTATTCGAAGGGAAACGTACCGTGGAAGATTGGGGTGTTACATTCCTTCTCTGGTTTTTCTGTTGAAAAACAGAGTGTCGTGGTTCAGCTTTTGTTCTTCAGGAGCGAAGATGTTCTATTGACTTTAGATTACTTTGTGTGTTCTTCAGTAGTGTCGGATTGTATGTATGAGAGTTCTTTGAGGATCTTGCAATGTGTTCCACTTCTATTCAGTACAGTGCTTGCATGTATTGTCTTCGTGTATTGCTTATTTTCACTCTTGAGAACTTGGGCACACTCTTGTGTATCTTATATTCTACTACAGCTCAATCTTCTTTATATTCTATAAGCTCTGGCAGTAGGAATAATTTCCTTTCCATAGGTACGAGGTACAGTTTCCTAACATGCCAACAACTGTCATTAAATAACATTAAATGCATTAAAAACATAAAAATATGACTGTTAGCTTTATTTAAATAATATTGAAAAAAGGTTAAGAAATGGTGTCACAGTAGTTATGAAAACAGTGTCTCCTTCACGGTGTGTCCTTCACGGTATGACCTTCACAGTATGTGGCTCATGGTGTGTCCTTCATGATGTCTCCATGTCACGGTGTCTGAGTCACGGTGTGTCCTTCACGGTGTCTGGGTCACGGTGTCTGACTTATGGTTTCGGGTTTCTGGTTCCTTGCTCATAGTATTTTGCTTCACGGTGTCAGGATTACTATCATGGTGTGTTGAGGTCACGGTGTCTCACTGGTCATGGTGTCTGAGACTTATAATTCACGGTGTCAGGCTTACTATGTCTGTCTTACACTGTACGGTGTCTGTTTCTTGTACACAGTCTGTCTTACTGTGTCAAACTTCACGGTGTCTTGATACTTAGACAAATAACTGTATTCAAACTTAAATAGAAATATTCATAATATGAATTAAGCTTAACGATTATAAGGTAAGATAAATTTAAACATAAATACAGAGGTTTGATATGATAAGTAAGATTTGTGATCATGCATAAGATTTGTAAATAATGATGATATTAATTAACAGTAATAAGATTTGTGATCATTAAAACATGATTAATATATCAGGAGTCCAACAGAAACCCATATCATTCTCATAGATTTTATCATGACTATGATTTATGTTTGGTTTATTTTCCTATTTTTAAACTCATATTAATGTACATTTTTTTAATATTAAAGGTGTTACTTGATAGCTCTCCAATGCATTTGGTAATGTTTTTATCTCATGGGATACCATGTATAATGTATGGTCAGTTAACCAATGAAAATCATGTTGTATTGTATTTATGGTGATCCTTGGATTATAGTTATGACATTAAGATTTATATTGTTTCCACATATTTATGATTCCTTTAACATGAGATATCATTTCTTTAATCTATTTTTTCATCATTATATTATAGTGTTATGTCATGATGCATGTTTTTTATTTTGATATTGCATGTCCCTCCTATATGATTTATGGAAAACTCTTAATGTTCCATGTTCTATTTAATAGGAAAACTCTCTATTATTTTGTTTTCTCATATACTTATGATCTAAACCTTGATTAAATATTGTTAATTTTTCTCTTTCAGAGTGTTCGAGATCAACCATTTATGTTTCCCCTTACTAAGGTTATGAAGATAAGTATAACTTATGAGAATTATATAAGGGGATTTATAAGTTTCAAATTATGTAGATATGTTCACAAGTTTTGTATAATAGATTTCCTATGTAACTTTACCTCAAATACACTAATGAAAAAGCTTCATCAAGTTTTGTGAGATTATTGTGATATGAAATGTTTATATTTTTATAGTGATGTAAAATAAAAATATTTTTATATGAGGTTGTTATAATAGAAATTGTTGGATGATATCAAATGATTAAACTACTACGTAATTTACCTTATGGTGTCATGATATATGATATATATTGAAATCATTTCAGCGTGTTATGGTTTGAAAATTTCATTTTTCCTATGTGAACCTGAAGTTGATTAATTTCATGCTCATGAATATTTTAGTGAGACTATCAGATTTTGGTATAGGATAAAAAATCCTTATGAATAATAACCTAATTATGAGGTAGTTTTTCTAGATATTTGAACTCACATTATGTAAAAGGTTAGTTCACATAGGGTTTGAACATTATGGGATTAAACCATAATGATATTTTTATGAGTGATCAACACTACTAAAAATTTATAGCTTATTTCCATTGGTGTATTTAGATAGATATTCCTATTTAGGGAAACCTTTAAGTTCTTTCCATTGTATTGGGAAAACCATGTTGTAAATGTTTTCATTATTTTTTAGGGTAGTTTATTTAGTTAAGTGTTTTACATGGGTCTGATACATAATATTTGAGGTAATTGTGGTATTCATTACCTTGTTCAATTATATTATTATGGTAAGAGTCCTAATCATGCTACATGTTTAATGATATTATAAACTTGTGTACAGTATGATGATCAATATTATCCTTCTTATTTTTTTTGGTTTTCTATACATCTGATTCTATGATAGAAGTAATGATAATTGAACTATATTTCTACGGTGGATTTTGAAACATGAAAAATTGAAGAAGGATGTCAATGAGTTATTATGCATCCTCAAGTCCTAGTTAATAGTGGATTAAGTAATTTGAATTGGTTGTGTCGTCCATATAAAGAATGATTAACATCAATAATTAATGGTTGATTTATGTAGCTCATATAAAAAAACTCAAATAACATTTATTTTAAATGAATTCCTATTTTCATGTATCATATAGGTTAATAATTTAGCTAGAGAAATATTATGAGGAAAACATTAACATGATATTATATGTATTGGTATTATATACAGGGGTTATGAGGTTGTATCATAATATTCGGTGTTGATATTATTGATTAAAAAAATAATAAATGGATTCTTAGTCATATCAATGTATAATATTAAATTACTAGCCCAATGTATAACCTATACAAGAAGTTTCTTGTGAGGATGATTTGAAGTGAAAATTTATGATTATTTTATTAATCCTTTCATAAGTAATGAAAGTATTCTGCAATATTTCCTTACATAAAACATATGTGTGAAAAATCACATTACTTATTTTCCTATCTAGATCCAATCATCGGTTTTTTATCAATTATATTCATTAAATTCCCTAAGGATAAATGAGGGTCTCAATATATTCTTTAAGGGTTAATGAATATGATGTTGTTATACTATTTTAATCTTTTTAAATTAAAATTAGTGCCCAGTTTTCCTAAATAGAAAATGAATTAGTCATGTGTTATTTTGTTATGAATTCTATCTTAGCTTGGATTCTAGTTATAGAGATATTGTGTCTATGTGTAGTTTTATTAATGAAAGATTAATTTATTATTATACATAATGTAATTATTTTATATCTTATGTTGGGTTTGAGTTTAGTGCAATATAATCATATGGGACTATAACCTATAGGTTCTATAAATAAAAAACAATTTCTAGTTTTTAGTAAAATTGATGTATAAAGATATAGTGGTGAAAATATAAGAGAAAAAGATTCCTAATGAGGGAGAATTGTATTAATTTATTTATCATTCCATTCCATATTGATGAAATTAAAATTTAATAAGGTGTTATGAAAAAAATAGTGAATTGAAAAATTATTTATTTTTTTTGTTTTCATTGGCTATTACATTCTTGAATTTTATATTATGCCTTTTAAAGGTGTATATTTTATTGAGGACCATTTTTTCAATTATGGTTTGATCCTTTTGAATGAGTATATTCTTTGTAATATTGTGTGTTTTACATTACGAGATTTAACATACAAAAGTAATTGAGATTTTATGGGTGATATTTTTCCTTTAGATGATTTTTCTTAAATAATCTTCTATTTAAATATTCATGAAATTTTATTTTTTGAGTTTCTTAATTTTAAGGCCATTTTGGTTATTTCATTCTTAAAAGGTAAAATTTTAATTTAACATAATAAATAAAAGTAATTTTTTTTCAAGATTAGGTGTTTAGCTTAGAAATTAATTTTGGCATGAATTGGAAAACTTATGAGCTATGGCTCATTTAATAATTAAAAAAATTAATTTTTAAGAGGTTATGTGTATGTATATTCATATTATTTATAATAATATTTTTATTACCATGTAGTTTTATCCTAGAAATATTTTTTGAGCATACCATGATCATGAGACAAGGTGTTTTACTTAGTGTGAATGTTTGGTGTGATCTTTAGCATATTTAATGTTCATGTGTTTATTTAAATTTCTCCCAAAACATAACTTAGTTTTGAATTCATTCAAAACTTTGGATATTAGATCATATTGTTAATATTTATGGTGATTTATTTTCTTACTCAGATTTAGGCTCAAATTAGGATTTTTTTTATAAATTGATTGTTACACTCATCTGGTTACTCATTCTCACATGAGTTGAGAAGATGTAATACTAAATAATAGAGGAAGGATCTAGCAGTCATCTCTAGGTAGGATCATAGAAACTTGTGAATTTATTTCATCTATTTTTACTTCATTATGATTGAATCATTAATTTAGATAATTATTCTCTTTGAGATAATAATTTAAAAAATATTCATTTAATTATTATTATGTGGAAAATATCATCTTATATATTGGGGGTCCTATAATTGTTTACCCAACTATTAACTATTAATGATCACCCAAGACTCAACCATAGTTTCTTTAAGTCTATGCTAGTTAGTTTTAAAATGTAATAAATGGACAATAATGAAGGAGTTTTTTATGTTTAACCATTTTCGAAGTGTTTTTTAATAGTGGGATGGAAAGGAATAGCCTACCAAACCATCATAAAAACCCATTTTAATAGTCATTTGTAACACCCCCATGTTACTATTATTATTCATTTTATATTATTTTATATTATTTTGGGCCACCTTATGTTTTTTAGAGTTTTGGACTTTGAATTTTAAAATTAGGTAACATTCAAAGTGTCAAATGCTTTTTGAATGATTAAGAGAAACCATATAGTAACCATTAAATGAGTTTTGTAATGGTTTAACATAAATTTTTCATGGTAATAAGGTGGTTTTTAAACCATTCATAAAAATCATGTGGATGTATGATGTTTTCTAGTAAGATCTGCATAGTTGGTGAAAAGTTTACTAAAACATGAATCCAAAACTGTTCAAGTTTCCTAGTTTCTTTAAATGGTGAAAGTACTCATTTCCCCTCTTTGGTTTTTATTCCCATTCTCATCTCCCCTAATCCCATTCATCCATTTAATCCCATGGATCCATATTAAGAGCTCTATATTATCCTCCCTTAAAAATTTTAACCCTTTTATTTGGATTTCAAGTGTTCTTGACCATAATATCTCCTCCTCCTTCAACTTTCTCTTCTTACCCCTTATATTCTCTATTTCACCTAGTTTTATTCTCTTCTTAGGAACCTTAATTAACTATACATGGAAAAATTTTACTTTATTTTTATTTAAACCTTTGGTTTTAATTATTTAGGACTCCTATAGAGTGGTTCCTTGACAATTTTAGTGTTCACCATGGAAGGTGACATTTTTTGACTTGACTCCTTTCCACTTGTGGAAATTGTTTTATTGGCCCCATATTTTTTATTTTTATCAATGCATCAATATTTGAAGTAGTGACGATAAGGTAATTTTTATGAATTCATCTCATGGAATTGGATTTCATGCATCAAAAATTCTACATGTATGTTGTGATGATTGTTAAACAGGTCTTAATGCTAAAGGCATGAGAAAAAAGGATTTAAAGAAGTGAAAAATGTTTACAAAAAATGAATCTATCCTTTTTTGGGTGAAGAATATTTCAATAAGTCCATGAAATATTTATATTCTTTCATGAGTATTTAAATAAGGCTAAGTAAAATATTATCTATTATTAATAATGATTATTTGTAAATAAGGCCATGAATAATGCATGAGGAATTTTTGTGAAGTCCTTGAAAAATATATTTATCCTTTTCATCAATAATTCAGGGAGAAAATATTTTAGAATACAACATTGAATTTTTTGGTGAGTGTAGCATAGAATTTATCATTTGGATAACTCTTTTTATAGGACTTTATTAAAGAAATGGGGACAAAAAACCTAGATATCCAAATGGAACTCACACCCATTACTTATTTGGGCAGAGTTAGTATCTAGCCAGCCAAGGTAGCAGCTAAGTAGAGTGAAGTATAATTTTATGCATGGTGGAATAGTACCCACAGAGAGTTCATAGGTAGAAAAGAGTGTGTACATAGGTGGAATGCAACAGGAAAAGTTGGTGCAGCCCTCCCCATGTGGTGTATAAATGTGTGTTCAGGTTCCAACCATGGTGATGGATTGAATAAAGGAATACATGAAGTGTATTATAAATAAAGGCACAATTGTGAGAAATTATGATCTATTATAAAATTGTAGTAATAAATGTTCATCCACTGAGAAATATGTAAAGAATGAGTATTGTTTGATATGTTTTAAATAGGATGTATGGTCACACAACGATTGTCGTCTTACTTTACTGAAACCCACACCCCCCTTCATTGGTTCAATGCATAGATATTTTACATCCAGTATTCATATTATAAAACTGAATTCATCTTGTACATTAAATAATGCATAGTTATCCTCCTATGATCTAAAAAAGTCTGATGTACATGTCACACATGATATTCATGCATCTTCCATGCATGAATAGAAGAATCATGAGAGGAGATATCTCCAAATGATGATGATTATCCAAAAAAAGAAAACACCTAATAAATGCATGATTATTGTTTCATATAACTATACATGAATGCAGTTAAACTTTTATTCATGAAGATAGAATGGAAAATGGAAGGTAGCACTAAATAATCCATGTACAAGGTGTATCTGAGATATTCATGCACTAGTTGAGCCGCATCTTAAAACCCATTGGATGTGATATTAATGCATGATGATTATTTCAATATTATACTACCGATTGTGATAAATAAGATAATGAGACTTCATAATGATGTGGAAATTTTAATGAAGATCAAAATTAGGTTTCCATAATTCATTTATTGAAAAATAAAGTTTTGCAGATTTTAAAATATCCACATGAATAATGAAGGAAATGTGATTCTCTTGAGTGATTTTATATAAGGTTGTTTGATAAAAATCCATCAGTATTTAAATGGGGACAAAATATAGACCAAATATTTCATTCATTTTAAAAATGAGGTGAATGGAGTTTTTTTATACTTTTTTGAAAAAAATAAAATAATACTATGTTATTAATTTTTTGAAAATAGGTGTAGAAGGGCGGCATCATCGATACCTCCTTTCAGTAATATATATATATATATATATATATATATATATATATATTAAATATACAAGATTTTATATTAAAAAATATATATATTATTTATATTTTGATATATAAAAGATTATTACATTATTTTGTTTAGAATTATATCAATTAATATTTAAGAGTGAAAATTTTATGTTTTTAATCAAAAAAATTTGTGAATTTTAAATTGGATTGTGCTTATTAAGTTTTTCATTTTGTTTATTTTCAATTATGTTTAATATGTTAAGTCACTTTGTTAAATATCCTTTGTAATTTATTCATATAAAATAAATTATATGATTTCAAAGTCACCTACAAGAAATATTATAATGTTTGAAGTTGGTGCCTTTGAAATTCTATAAGTAATACTATGTAAATATAATCTAAATTAAATTTGAAAAAATTACTGAACATATAAAAAATAATTGAAAAAAATAAACATTTCATAGAAAAAAACTAATGAGAAGTAATTTTAGTGGCACAATATATTGTTATATTAAACCATTACAATTGAATATATAATCTTTTTTTACAACACAGAACCAACCAAAATTGATTTTTTATTTGAAGGAGAAGAAAAAAAACAAAAAAAAAACAAGAAGGGAATGAAGTAAAGGGGGCCTATATAAATGAGTACAAAGTGCATCCCCAATCACAAAATCAGTACAACCAGGGGGGGATAGAACTAGTGAAAAATAACTCCAAAAATGGGACACTATAGGGAATATATAGTTGCAAGTAAGTCTTCTACACAATTCCCTTCTCACCATGTGTGATGAATCTTTATACTAGGATAGATAAGGAACTTACATCTACGGATCAAATACACAATCTACCACAGGGTAGAAAGTTGACCATCAAGAGAGTTATAAATGAAATTTAACTCCCTAAATGCATGATCCATCAATATTATGTTTGATCCCCAGGTAAGGGGCTTCTAGAAAACCCAATTCCTTGTAGAAGAGAACCTAGGAACAAGAGTAGAAGAGTTGGCCATGTAGTGCCTAAGGGACAGAGCCTCCTCCCAATCTATAAGAAGATGGGAGAGCTCAGTTGTAACGACCCGATCATTTATGAATAAAATTATCTTTCTTTTAATTTCGTATGGATATAGAAAACATGTACACTATTTTTTATTATTATTGGGTTTAAATTATTGTTATGTATCATTAATGTTGATAATATAGTCCTTGAACAGTGATCACACGACTGATATAAATATAAGGTTTTTGTAAAAAAATCCTTTCGACACAGAAAAAGGAGAGGATGGCCTCATCAAGTAGACTCGGGCCATATGAAGCTCAATTATCAGAGCTCACAAAGGAGGTAGTGGAATTGGTATTAGCTCTTGACCAAGCCCAATCTAAGCTTCAACATGTTAAGATTGAATATAATCGCCTATGGGAGAAGTTTATGTTAATAGAGATTACCACCCAGGCGATGTTATCTGAGCCACCCCAAGAGTCTTTCACCATCACAGACCTTCACCTTAGGTCTTATTAAGGTGTTATAAGGGGTTATGTAACAAGGTATTAGTTACTTATTATGATATCCCTTTCTATAAATAAAATTCTTATTCCATCAATTCCTTTATGAGAATATTCTTTCTATAAAAATGATGAATTTGATAAATTAACTCTTTGAGTAAAAAATGCTACTTTTGAGAAATATATACATTATTATATTAAACAAAGGTTTTTATTAATAATATTATAAAAACAATTCTTAAGAATGTTTATTATATCAGTTCCTTATATGAAAATTATTGGGTAATTAGTTTGATAAGATTTATATTTTTTATACGATAAAACAGAAAGTGTATTTTTAAAGAATTTATTATAATCAATTAATGAATTTTTGAAATAAATAATATTTTAATAAAATATTATTATCAATTAATTTTGTGAATAATAAATTAGTATATAATTTTTATGAATTCAAATGTAATTTTTATTAAGGTTTGAAAACTGTTTTTGTCCAAACCCATGAATTTTCAATAAATGTCTATTTTCATTTTAAAAGTAAAAATTAAAATATTTAGAAAATTATTTAGATAAAATGAATATTATTTTTTGATTTAGTATGTTTAAATTCTCCAAGGGTACATTTTTCATAATTTTCTGAGATAGTCGATTTTTTGGATAAAAATTAAATATCGTATTAATAAAATATGTGTTTTGTGACATTATAATGACCCAAAAATGATGTAATAAATACTATAATGGGTATTCTAGTCCCAATATTTGTTTTAACATTAAAAATAATGTTATTTTAGATTTTGTTTACTTATTTTATAAAGCCTTAGTGGTCCTCCAAAATGTATAATATATTTTATGATTTCAAATTCATTTCTTTAATAATGTGACTCACCTCCACATAAGTAAAGAAAATATTTTAATATGTTCAGACATTGGTCTTATATAATAATTTTTTTACTCCTATTTGGCCAAAAACATGGTAAATAACCATGTAAATCTCTTTGGTTTTGAATATTTAATTATATAGATTCCAAAACCTAAGTTTGTGAAATATTAAAGAATCCCCCTCTCATTTCCTATATAAACCCACCCAAGATCCCACTTATCTTCACTAAAAATACTTGGAGAACATACCTACTCTGTAATACCCTCTCTAGAATCCTCCCAATGTTCCCCAATCTCTGAATAATTCACTCTTCATGCTTTTGAAGTCACACGCTCAAGTAAGGGATCCTCACTTTTGTTCCATTCTCATTTTTATCCAAGTTTACTTATATTGTTACACCCATTTATTTTCAATTAAAAATGATGGGGTGTGTTTTTTCACCACCCCCATACTACCCTTATTATGTTTTTATGATGGTATACCTCTTTATCTCTCATTAATCTCTCCCATTTACACCCATTACCAGGCTGAAATTTCGTAAGAGTTATTCCATTTCTCCTATTTCTTCAAGTTTCTTTATTATGTTACACCATCTATTTCCAAATTAATTGTGTTGTGAAATGTATATATGTTACCCTATTACTATCCTTTTCATGTATATATTATGATATACCCCTTTCTCTCTCATCAGCAATTTTTGTGAATTTTTATGTGACGTAGTTAGGCTGCTGAAATTGCACTGTGATTTTCCATGACAAAATCATTATGTAGTGAATATCATGCCCATTTATCTATCAAGGATATTCACCTTTACACACATATACTTATTGATTATATATTGTCATGTATTTATTCCACATTACTTTATCATGTAATAAATGATGATGTTGAATGAATCCATGTTATATGATCTATGTGGCACACTCAAGAATGAGATTGAAATGATTATGAAGGGTGTGCCCTTATAGCGCTGCAATGAATTGGGTAATTTTTAGTATCATGATACATTATGTTGGGATAGGGGTTTACCTAATTCATTTTAGGACATTTCCCCACCATGTTGGGATAGTTTTTTATCTGATTCCTTCATGTTAATGATGCAATGTTTTAAGTTGTTTCCATATTTCCATGTTATAATTATCATGTTATATCATGCCTTTAGGTTCATGTTTCTCTTATGATCCATTGATATGTATATTTCCTAACATGTATTGTATTATTCATGTTATTCCTTGTTTACTCCCTTAATGGGATTTATAGCTCACCATTTTCTTATGTATGTCCTTAGGTTATCCCATACAATGCTATATATAAAGGAATATTATGGTCATGTAAAAGAAGTTTTCAATAAAGATATTGTATTTTATGTCTTAAGTTCTCATGTAATGTTCCTAATACCCAAAGACACTAGACCTATCAATATTCGAGGTTGTATTAAGTTCAATTTTATGTATTAAAGAATGTTTAAATTTTTAAATAAAGAGTAGGGTTGTTATAGTTGGTATCAAAGGATATGTTTAATTATTTTTGGAATTAGGATTAGAAAACCCTAGTGAAAGACTTAAGGATAATACTAAGTATAAGAAAAATATCCCTAAATTTTGTTGACTATATATTAAGTGTTTTATCATGAAAATACATCCATGATTGGATATGAAAAATTAGAGGTGGCAATGGCATAGATGTATCTAGGGGTAAAACCTGAAAACACCACTTTGAGCTAGACTCGAACAGGAACTAGTGCATGAAAAAAGGCCTTGTTTCACTCTTGGTTCAACACTCTTGGGGGATATTATTCAGTAAATTCATAAGCATCATATGAAACATTATTAATGGAAAAAAATTCCCCTAATAATATATGTTAGGAAGTCGATCATGGATAACTTATATTGAAACATAGAAATTCATAAGTTAAGAAAATAAATTTAATTTATAAGTTATATATATTTTTCATTGGAGTACCCTTTATTTGTTTAATAGTTTAAAATACATACTCCTTATTTTCATTTTATTCTATAAAATGGATGGTAATAAGAGGAATTAGGCTAAAAACTAATGTGAAGATCAATGTGATAACCATTATAATGAGATGCCCAATCCAATGATAGCAGGAATCACTAACTTTTTCATGATACTCTCTTAGTTAACTCAAGTTTTGAATAGAAACATGGGTCAAGAGGAACTTCTAACCTTCTCCAAAGAAAGAAAAAGTCTAAATTGAGAGCTTCATGAGACAAAGGCCTCATACTTTCAATGGACCATCTGATCCCTCAATCGTCTAACAATGGATCAAATCAATTGAGAAGATATTATAAATCCTTCAATGTTCAGAACACAAGAAGGTTTTTCTGGATTCTTATCATATGGAGGGTGAATTTTATCAATGGTGGACATTGATAAAAAATACGAAGCTTGAGGAAGAGATCAAGGCGTTGGAATGAAAGGATTTCCAGAAAAAAAAATTGATAAATATTTTCCTCACACCCTCCAACTTAAGAAGGAAAGGGATTTCCTTTACCTTAAGCAAAAAAATATGATTAATCCATCAGAGCGTATGGGGAAAACTTCACAACTCCTGCACTATATGCCCCCGGCTTTATTGTTACCCAATGAATTCAAGGTTGACCGCTTCTTTGTTGGCATAAAACCTAGCCTACAGAAAGCCCTAATGATACGTGACTTCGATAGCTATGAGTAAATTGTCTCATGTTCCCTCAAAGTCAAAATGGAGATTGGTGAATCTTAGGGGTATCATGGGGATAAGAAGAAAAAATTGTAATTTAATTCTAGAGTTTTGATGGATAAATCCAATGGTTCTAAGAAATTCCATCACCCCACTTGCCAAAGGTGTGGAAATAAGCACCCAAAAAATTTCCAAAAGGGGATGAGGAAATGCTTTAGGTGTGGAAGAGAAGGGAACCTAGACAATGATTCCTGACAAGAAAAAACTTCTACTATGATGAAGGAGAGGAATAATAAATTTGACACTCAATGCATTTTTCATTGCTACAACTACAAAGAACCATGGAAATATGTGAACCAATGGCCTAAGACAAGGGTTTTAGGAGGCAACCAACAACCTCCATGCCAGAAAGGGTGAGATTGTTTTCATCACTGCCAATGAATTGAATCCTGACAACAAAGTGGTGATAGGTATTCTAGTTATTCATTCAAGAATAGTGAACATACTTTTTGATTTTGGTTCTATGCATTCTTTAATATCTTGAAAGATTAGTAGAAAAA
The DNA here is from genome assembly GCA_963277665.1 of Viscum album. NCBI lineage: Eukaryota > Viridiplantae > Streptophyta > Magnoliopsida > Santalales > Viscaceae > Viscum > Viscum album. The sequence continues at coordinate 1,814,457,091 of OY728148.1, forward strand.
TCCAAACACCACAACTAATCATGGATGTAGAGATGTTAGTGAGAACGGTAAATGTGAAATTATTGCATCCCATGAATATAACTCCTCCCTTGTCACAATTTGTAGATTGAACTTCTTGACAAACTCATCATACTCACTCTAGTTTAATTTTATGAAATTATTATCATGGATTGGATTTCCCTATATAGAGCCAACATAAATTGTCAAGATAGGGAAATCACTCTCCATATGGTGAATCAACCCCCGATTCTATACTAGTGCAAGGAAGAAGATTAATATTTTTAGCACCATCATCTCAAGCATTGATATTAATTCCTTATGAGCATACGTATCTTTCTCAGATGATTGATTCTAAAGAAGGAACCATCCTTAAATACATGCCTATTGTGAGGTAATTCGATGATGTATTTCCCAAGGAATTTTCTGGTCTTCCTCCTATAAGAGATGTTGAATTCTCTATTGATCTTGTAACTGGGGAATTTCCAATATCCAAGACTCTATATAAAATGGTTTATTTGGATATTGAAGAGCTAAAGAAATAGCTACAAGAGAATCTGGATAAAAAGTGTATATACATGAGTGCTTCACTGTAGGTTGCACCAGTCCTCTTCATCAAGAAGAAGTATGGGTCATTTCACCTTTACATTTATTATCATGATATAAAAAAGAATCACAATAAAGAATAAGTATCCTTTTCTGCGAATTGATTCCTTGTTCGATCAGCTACATGGAGGAAAATACTTCTCCAACATGGATCTACATTTGGGATATTACCAAGTAAGGGTGAAGAAGGAGGATATCCCCAAGACTACTTTTCGTACAAGGTACGAGCACTTTGAATTCATAGTAATGCCTTTTGGACTCACTAATTCTACAGAAATCATCATGGACTTGATGAATATTGTCTTTAGAGATTAACTAAAAAAATTAGTAGTCTTTATATATGATATTCTAATATACTCTAAAACCAAGGAGGATCATGAAGAGCATCTAATAACTATACTAGAGACCTTGAGAAATGAGAATCTCTATGAAAACTATAGCAAGTGTGAGTTTTGGATGAAGGTGGTCTCATTCTTGGGGAATATCATCACAAGAAATGGGATATCTATGGATCCCTCCAAGACAAATGAAATTGAGGGATGGATGAGGCCAACATATGTGATGGATATACGTAGCTTCGTCAGAATATCAGGATATTATTTACAATTTTTGAGAAATTTATCACGATTGTTAAAACCTCTTACCAAGATAACTCAAAAGGGAGTCAAGTTTTCTTATAATGATTAATGTATAGATTGCTTCAAGGAGTTGAAAATGAGGATTATAATTTTTCCCATGCTCACACTACCCACAAGTGGAGAAATTTTCATGGTATTCATTGATGCTTCAAAGAAGGGAATGGGTTGTGTGTTGTTGCAAAATGACGAAGTCATTTCCTATACTTCAAGTCAATTGAAAGTTTATGAGCAGAACTATCCAACACATGATCTAGAGTTGGATGTAGTGATATTTTCTTTTAAAATCTTTTGACAATTCCTCTTTGGGGAAAAGTGTGAAATATATATGGATCAGAAAAGCCTCAAGTATATATTCACCCAGAAAGAGTTGAATATGTGCCAATGAAGATGGTTAGAGTTGATCAATGACTATGACATCTCAATTCACTACCATATAGGGAAATTGAAAAAAGTGGAAGACACTCTAAGTAGAAAGGATCTAACAACTCTTTTATTGATGAGAATTGAAAAGGGTCCAATCATCTTAGATTTGATAAAGATGGACATGGAAATCATAAATAAGGTAACATCATCAATCCTTTAACAACTTATTACTCAACCATCTCTTTTAGGAAGGTTAAAGGATGCTCAAAAGGATGATGTGGGAATTCAGAAGAAAGTGGAAACTATTAGAAAAAGTAAATACTTGGAGTTCAATGTTAATGAAGAAGGAATTTTGAGATTTGGGTCAAGACTATGTGTTCCATAAAATCCAGAGTTAAATAAATAACTTTTGGAGGATGCCCATCATTCAGATTTCTCTATTAACCTAGAAAACATAATAGTTTATTAAGATCTCTGAGAGAATTATTAGTGGGATAACATGAAGAAGGATAGTTTTTAGTATACATTAAAGTGTGGTATTTTAGTAAGTGAATTCTGAGAGGCATAAGTCTAAGGGGATGATGCAACCATTATTCATACCAACATGGAAATGGGGAAATATAATCATGGACTTTGTCACCAGACTTCTAAAGTATTCCAAATTAAACAATTCTATTTGTGTTGTTGTGGATCATCTTGTAAATATTTCACACTTAATTTCAATTTAGTATGATTTCTCATTGGATCAAATAGCACAAATATACATCAGAGAAGTGGTAGGGTGTCACGGTGTACCACTATCGATTATATATGATTGAGATCCAAGATTCGCCTCTATGTTCTAGAAGATTCTCTAACACGTTCTAAATACTAAATTGAACTTCAGTATGTCTTATCATCTTCAAATTGATGGCCAATATAAGTGCACTATCCAAACACTTGAGTACATATTGAGATCATGATCAATGGACTTCAAAGGAGGATGGGATCAACATCTTCCTCTAGTTGAGTTCTCTTATAATAAAATTTTCCACTCAAGCATCCAAATGTATCCTTATGAATATATTTATGGGAAGTGGTATAGGACACCGTCATGTTGGGATGAAGTTGGTGAGTGAATACTTATAGGTCCATAGATGGTCTAAGAAATGGTGGAGAAGGTTAAGACCATCCAGAAGCACATTAAAGCTACTCAGAGTTGAAAAAAGATATATGTTGAAAATCATCAACAAGACCTAGATTTTGATTTTAGAGACATGTTATTCTTCCACATATCACCCTGTAAGAGAGTTATGGGATTTGGGGAGAAGTTAATGCTTATTCCAAGGTAAATTGGCCCTTTTGAGATCCATGATCACATTAGAGTAGTTGCCTATCAACTAAAACTCCCCCTGAACCTATCTCAAGTACACGATTTATTCTATGTATCACTCTTGAGGAATTAAATACCAGAACCATCATATGTACTCAATCTAGAGGTGGTACCATTGAATAATGACCTCCCCTGTGAAGAGAATCTGGTAAATATCTTAGATCGTAGGGAAAGGGTTCTATAAAATAAGACAATTCCCCTCATTAAATTTTTTTGGAGAAACCACAAGTTTGATGAAGAAACATGGTAAATAGAGGAAGTGATGAGGAAAAGTTACCCTCGTCTATTTTTTTCTGGGAAAATGAAATTTCATGGGTGAAATTTCTCAAGTGGGGAATGTTGTAATGACCCAATCATTTATTAATAAAATTCTTTTTCTTTTAATTTCTTATTGATATAGAAAACACGAGCACTATTTTTTTATTGGGTTTAAATGACCGTTAAGTGTCATTTTCATTGATAATATAGTCATTGAACATTGATCATATAACTGATATAAATATAATGTTTTTAAAAAAATCATTTTGACATAGACAAAGGAGAGGATGGCCTCATCCAGTAGTATCAGGTCATACAAAGCTCATTTGTTGAAGCTCAAAAAGGAGGTAGCATCATTGGGATTATATCTTGACTAAGTCCAAGCTAAGAATCAATACATTAATCTTGAATGGAATCATCTATAGGAAAAGTTCAAGTTAATAGATATTACCACCTAGGAGAAGTTATCTGAGCCTCCCCAAGAGTTTTTCACCATCGCACACCATACCCTTAAGTATTATGAAATTGTTATAAGGGGTTATGTAATAAGGTATTAGTTACTTATTATTTAATCCCATTATATAAATAAAATTCGTATTCCATCAATTCCTTTATGAGAATAGTATTTCTTAAAAAATAATAAATTTAATAAATTGAATCTTCAGGTAAAAATTGTACTTTTGAGAAATATATAAATTATAATATTAAACTAAGGTTTTTATTAATAATATTATAAAAAAAATCTTATAAATAATGATTATATAAGTTCATTATTATTAAATGATTAGGTAATCAGTTTGATAAGATTTATATTTTTATACGATAAAATAGAAAGTGTATTTTTTAAAAAATTATTTTAAGAAATTAATTAATTTTTGAAATAATTATTATTTTAATAAAATATTATTATAAATTAATTTTATTAATAATAAATTATTATATAATTTTTATGAAGTCAAATGTAATTTTTATTAAGGTTTGAAAATTGTTTTTGTCAAAACCCGAGAATTTTTAATAAATGTCGGTTTTCATTTTAAAAGTGAAAATTAACATATTTAGAAAATTATTTAGATAAAATGAATATTATTTTTGTAATTAGGATATAGAAATTATCCAATGGTGAATTTTTCATAATTTTTTGAGGCAGTTGAATTTTTGGGTAAAAATTTAATACCATATAAATAAAATACGTGTTTTATAACAACATAATGACCAAAAAATGATGTAATAAATACTATAATGGGTATTATCGGACCAATATATTTTTTCCAATTAAAATAATTTTATTTTAGATTTTTTTACTTATTTTATAAAGCCATAGTGAATCCTCCAAAATGTATAATATATTTTATGATTTTAAATTCATTTCTTTAATAATGTGACTAACCTCCACATAAGAAAGGATAAAATTTTAATATGTTAGACCATTGGCCTTATAAAATAATATTTTTCACTCATCTTTAGAAAAAAACAAGGGAAAAACCATAGGAAGGTTTGTGGTTTTGAATATTTAATTATATATATTCCAAAACCTAATTTTGTGAAATATTAAAGAATTCCCTCTCATTACCTATATAAACCCACCCAAGATCCCACTTCTCTTCAATTAAATACTTAAAAAACGTCCCTACTCTATCCTCCCCTCTCAATAATTCTCTAAAGGTTCCCCAAGCTCTCAATAATCCCCTCTTCAAGCTTTTTAAGTCACACACTCAAGTAAGGGATCCTCTCTTTCCTTCCTTTCTCATTTTTATCCAAGTTTCCATATACTGTTACACCCTTTTATTTTCAATTAAAAATTATGGGGTATATTTTATCACCTCTCCCATACTAGATTTATTTTTTTATGATGGGATACCTTCTTATATCTCATTAATTCCTCCCATATACACTTGTTACCATGCCAAAATTTCATAAGAGTTATTCCATTTCTCCTCTTTCTTCTAGTTTCTTTATTATGTTACGCCTTTTGTTTCAAAATTCCCTAGGTTGTGACATGTTTTTATATGACCCATTTACTATAAATTTAATTTATATATTATTAGAGACCTATTTCTCTCTCATCAACCATTTTTATGAATTTTTATGTCACATTGTTAGGCTGCCGAAATTGCACCATGATTTTCCATGCTAAAATCATCATGTAGTGAATACCACACCCATTTCTCTATCAAGGGTATTTGCCTTTTTGCACATATAATTATTTATTATATAAATTAATGTATTTATTCCACATTCCTTTATCTTGGAATAAATTATAATTTGGAATAAATCCATGTTATATGATCTATGTGGCACACTTAAGCATGAGATTGAAATGATTATGAAGGGTGTACCCTGGTAGTACTCCAATGCATTGGGTAATGTTTAGTATCATAATAAATCATGTTGGTATAGGGTTTTACCTGAATCATTTTAGGAAATTTTTCCACCATGTTTGGATAGGGTTTTACCTGATTCTTTTTTGTTAATGATGCAATGTTTTAAGTTGTTGTCACATTTCCATGTTATAATGATCATGTTATATCATGTCTTTAAGTTCATGTTTCTCTTATTCTCTATTGATATGTCTATTTCCTAACATGTATTGAATTATTAATTTTATGCCTTATTTACTCCCTTACTGATATTTATAGCTCACCCTTTTCTTATTTATGTCCTCAGGTTATCCCATCCAATTCTAAGTATGAAGGAATGTTGTGGACATGTAAAAGAAGTTTTCAATAAAGATGTTGCATTTTATGTATTAAGTTTAAATGTAATGTTCCTAAGCCTCAAATACACTAGAAATATCGATCTTTTGGGTTGTATTAAGTTTAATTTTATGTAATAAAGCATGTTTAAATTTTGAAATAAAGGGAAATGTTGTTATATCATTAGTAATGAACATGGTCCTCACACTCATGGAAATAGTAGATGTCAGGGGGCCATTATGACTGGAGTTGTTCTGTGATTTCTATATACATCAATAGCTCTCTGATCGTGCTTTCATGACATGTCAAATTTATTATGATTTTAAGGTTTATTTATTGTCTAGGTAAGTCCCTAGGTCATCTCTCAACGAGCGTTGGTGGGTTTAGAGTGTATGTTTTTAATAAAGATTACTAAAAGAGGGGGTGGTTTTAAAAACAATTTTAAAAATAAAATGACTTAATTAAATATTTTAATAGTTGACAAGAAAAGGTGGTGTTTTATAATTATGAGAGAGAAGGGTTTATTGTTAGTTCACTAAACACTTTCAAGTTCATCATTCTTGGAAATTAATTTAGGTTTGGAGTAATTATTTGGTTGAAATTAATTGGAATCCCAATTAATTCCTAAGACTTTATTTCATTGCTTAAAGACCAAACCTTGACATAACAATCATATTTTCAAATTCCAGAACTTATGAATGGAATAATAGATTCCAAATCATATTGAGAAATCAAGAAGTTGGGTATGAAAAGGATTCTTGTGATTTCCAATCACAACAACACAAGTCACACACTCAAAACCTCACACTGATCGGTTATAAATTAAGAGTATCTCAATCACATGCATCAAAATAAGAATTAAAATATGGAATTATATAATATAAATGGAAATAAATGTTTTCACACCCAAATTAATCCAAACCAGTAGCTAAAATAAGAATTTGAACTCCCTTGACATGTGCGTAGCTCCCTCACAACGAATTCCCACTGTTTAGCTCGACATTAGGAGGAGGAGGTAGCTCAGGTGGAACTATTTCTTCATTATTGATCCCCTTATGAGGATAGGGGTCTCCAGAAATTCAAGGATGATGAGGAGACTCCTCTAAGACTTAAAAATGACAGAGCTTCACTTCTTGGCTGAACTGACAAATGAGGTGCCCATGGTTCTTTTTTATAGCCAAAATGGGACATGGTTTTGGGCACCCTGCTTTTGAGATACCAATTGTGTCTCAGTTTTGGAATAGTATAAATCCATATAAAGACTTGACCAAAGGAGTAGAGTTGTTTTCCGGCCTCTTTACTATCTCCATTTCAAATTTGGAATCCATTAGACAACTATATTGGGATATATGGTCAAAAGATAGAAACAAACCTTTGAATTCATGAAGATTCCATCCCCTGGATAGAGTGGTTCGGATGGGCCACCAGATGGACGAATTAGGCTTTTTTTCTTAATAATATTTTTATACCATGATGTTTTGTAGATGTACACAAAGTTTAAGCCCATTTGTATACATGGATGTTTCGTACTGTTCAAAATAGTGGACAGATGTCCATGGGATGCCATGCAGTTTGGCCCTTTGTTTCTTCTGAATGATCTCCGGGCCTCCAAATCACCTCCACCTTCAATGAAAATATTAAAACAAGTATAATTTCCGTTTTTAATAGTTATAAACATTAATTCATTGAATAAAACATAAATTTAACTTTATTATTATATTTTTAATGTTCATTACAAAACTAGTTTAAAACAGCGGTGTAAGGGTGGAATTGAATAGTGAATCGCTATGCGATCACACCCCCACACCTAAACATTTTCACTCCTAGGAAAAGTCACATATCAAAAAAAATTATGTATGTATATATTCCCAACATCATGAATATTTATCATTTGAGTACATTTTAATTCATTAAAGTAATGTGATCAATGCACAAACCACACCAAGGAGTTCTTCCTAATGAAAATGGAAAAGGATGTCTCATAAATCATATCACAATGAAATTAAAAGAGATTCATGAAACCAAATTGAGAAATGAATTCAAAAGTAAACCATTCCACTAACTCTCCATGTGTGTGTGTGAAAACCATTCCATGCTATTATTTTCACTTTCTATCCAATAAATATAGGTTATTTTAACATTATTCAACTTTTAATGATTTTTTTTCACTAAACCTGCCCTACATCCTTTGCAATCATATTTCAAGACCCAATTAATTAAGAATTCCTAGAATTCAAACCATAAAATCACAACCTAGATATCCCCATATGTTTCACATTGCATCACTTCCCTCATTTATTATTTTTGTTTTTTTAGAATTTTCATTTGGAACAAATCTTACACTCATCTCTCAACGTGAAGAAGATATTTATTGTGTCAGAGCGACTGTTGTAGGAGAAACAATCGATTTTCATGCTTAATGAAAGGTATAATTGTTTTCCCGCTATTCATCCTAGGATATCATAAATTATCTAACCATTTTATAAATCCTTGTAAGTTTTAATCCTCACTTTTGGAAGTTTATTCAGTTATAAATATTTAGGGTGATTTAACTCATGTTATATTGATGTTATTGTCGGTGAATCTTTCCATTGAGGTATTCTTCATTTGGTTTATGTGCTACTTGAATTTTTATTAATTCAATTTGAAATTTGGCTATGCATTGATTGGTTTTGTACATAATTTATATATCTGTTTTGTTAACTTTATGATTTTTTAAAATTCATTCACAAATAATTATTCAATCCCTTTTTGTTTGATTAACAACTGTAGAAGTTTGATTTTTTTTTAAACAATCCAATTTATCATTTGGACACTTTGGATAGTCCCCTTACTAATGTTTTCCATGACTGCAGGCATGTCAGGGGAAGAGGCAGAAGATCCACATCATCCATCTGAGGCATCTACGTCTCAGGGTTGAGGTATGTTGGAATTTCATTGTCTATATTTTTTATGTAATTGATAAACACACACACACACACACACATATATATATATATAACATCTGTCAATTTATATATAAAATTGTTTTCAACAGGATCAGACTCGACTGCTTCTTCCTCTCGCAGGAGAGGCCCTGGTCGTGGCATATTATCATGGAATTCCGACATGACTTTTGATGTTTCATTTGATGAGGTATTTCATCCTGTGGGATGGAATGGCCCTATATTTATTCGTTATCTGGGTCATATCATACATGATTCACATCGATTTCCATTGACCACGCGTGACTGGACTTCTATCCCTCAGGACACATTAGATCGTCTTTGGAGGGAGGTTCAGGTAAGAAGACCATTTTACTTTATTCCCTATGTATAAACAATACTAATATATGTGATTTTTTTCTTTAATAAAAAAATTTGAAAGTATGTCCCGATGAGTTTCGGCCAGTGTGTATGAGAAAATGTCGTAAGATGTGGAAAGACTATAAAGGCAAAGTCAAGAGGGACCACTGGGTACCAAATGTGGGTGCCCCAAACATTCTGGAAAAAGTCCCGAGAGGTGTTCTCCCGGCTCAGTGGTGTGATTTAGTTGCATATTGGTCTACTGAGGGTGTTGCAGTTTGTATATTTATTTTGGTATATATATTTTCAAGAATGTATGATTTGTTTGAAATTTGAATGAATTGAATGTAGGAGGTGTCAACACGCCATTCTGAGAATCGAGCGTTGCAGGGACCACCTCACAGGCTCGGGACTCGTCACGTGTCTCAGATCCTACATGAGTTATTTATTATTCATTATTTAATTTTTTAATTAATATGGTTTTGTGTTTATATTCTATTCATATACAGTTGAGGGAGTAAGGTGCACCGACTGATAAAATGTCGGTGTGGATGAGGACTCATGATCACAATGATCCAGAGGCTTCAACATTGATAGTAAGTGCTTGTACTCATTACCAATACTTACATAAAATCTGTATATTAATATATGTATATATATTTAAATATTTCACAGGCTCAATTTGAAGCTGAATTAGAACATCTGCCAGAGGACCAGCGACAGTTTCCCATGCGAAGGGATGAGATCTTTCATCGCATTATTGGTCGGGACGGGCATGGATATAGTTTGACTTATGGAATAGGGATTCCTCATTCTGTAGTGTCACGCATTGCGGTTTTCGGTCCTGTTGTTGCTCAGATGACACAACAGTTGTCATATTTCGTGGCACGGCTGCATGCTTCTGAGGAGGTAAATGCGCAATTGATCGCTGAGGTTAGAGAACTGTGGCAATATGTGCGTCCAGGTGATGGTGCAGGGGATCAGAAGACACAGGTTTATACTGTATTTATTTATTTAATTTATATTATTATTATTATGAAAATATTCATAATGTTTTTTTGTTGTGGGACCCTGACCCACCTGATGGAGGTAGTAGTCATGACCACGCATGACGCATCATATTCACGAGGTGTGTTTCTACTTTTAATGGTGGGGTTGTTATTGATATTTATGTTGGGTTTCTAGTGAGATTTTTTGTGATTTGGGGGTATCATGTGTGTTTTGTCCTGATGATATGTTTGTGTGCACGAATTGAGAATCAACCATGAAACTAATTAATGATTTGGATATTTTTTGTTCATTTAATTCTTCAATGTTTTCAATTGCATGTTCTGTAATATTTTTGAAAAAAACATGTGATTCTGAATATAAACCATCAAACTTGTTTTTTATGAATGAGCTGAGTTCACTATTTTTAGTCCCCGACCCACCCCGGACATCCCTTCCCGCACTCCGGACATCCCTCCTCGCACCCCGAACAGCCCCCCCCCCCACCCCCCCCCCCCCCCCCGCACTCCGGACAACCTTCCCCGCACTCCGGACAGCCCTCCACGCACCCCGGACAGGCCCCACACCCCGGACATCCCCCCGCAACCGGACAGCCCTCCCCGCACCCCGGACAGGCCCCCTGCACCCCGGAAACCCCCCCCCCCTCACCCCAGACAGCCGCACCCCGGACAGCCCTCCCCACACTCCGAAAATCCCTCTCGCACCCCAGACATGCCCCAGCACCCTGGACAGCCCTCCCCGCACCCCAGACAGCCCCCTCGTACCCCGGATAGCCCCCCCCCCCCCCCCCCGCACCCAGGACAGCCCCCCCGCACCCTGGACAGCCACCCCCCCCCCCCCCCCCCCCGCACCCCGGAGAGTCCCTCCCCGCACCCCGTACATCCATCCCTGCACTCCAGACAGCCCTCCCCGTACCCCGGCCAGCCCCCCCCCCCCCCCCCCCGGACATCCCTCCCCACACGCTGGACAGGCCTCCCCTCACCCCAGACAGGCCCCCCGCACTCCGGAGATCCCCCCCGCACCCCGGACAGCCCTCCCCACACCCCGAACAAACCCTCCCCGCACCCCGGACATCCCTCCACACTAAAACATTAGTAATATTATTCGTGACGTGTAGGAGGAGACGGCACGCCCATCAGACGTGCGGTGCGCGCGGTACGACCGATTGTGTCGTTTTCAGCAGCTCAACGCGCGCTAAAATGGCGCGTTGGGGGGTCAAAACCACCTGAACGACCTCATAATTCCATGAAACCTTAAGAAAATATCGATTGTGTGAATTGTGAAATGGTCGGGCAGACATCACGTCAATCGGAGGTGTCATTGAACCGCGGCGACTGGAAACGCGTTTCCGGAGTTATAAAACACCATAAACGGCGTGAGATGGTCGAATTCAGAGGAAACAAGCTCCGAATGACCTGAAACAACACTAAAACATTAGGAATATTATTCGTGACATGTAGGAGGAGACGACACGGCCATCGGACGTGCGGTGCGCACGGTACGACCGATTGTGTCGTTTTCAGCAGCTCGGCGCGCGCTAAAATGGCGCGATGGGGGGTCAAAACCACCCGAAAGACCTTTTAATTCCATGAAACTATATGAAAACAGCCGTTGTGTGAATTCTCAAATGGTAGAGCATACGTAACGTCAATCGGAGGTGTTGTTTGACCGCGGTGACCGGAAACGCGTTTTCGGCGTCACAAAACGCCATAAACGGCATGAGACGGTCAAATTCGGAGCAAACGTGCTCCGAATGGCCTGAAACCACACTAAAACATTGGTAATATTATTTGTGACATGTAGGAGGAGACGGGACGCCTATCGGACGTGCGGTGCGCGCGGTACGACCGATTGTGTCGTTTTCAGCCGCTCGGCGCGCGCTAAAATGGCTCGTTGGGGGGTCAAAACCACCCGAACGACCTCAAAATGCCATTAAACCATATGAAAACAACTGTTGTGTGAATTTTAAGATGGTCGGGCAGACGACACATCAATCGGAGGTGTCGTTTGACCGCAGTGACCAGAAACTCATTTCTGAAGTCATAAAACACCAAAAATGGCGTGAGACGGTCGAATTCGAAGAAAACGTGCTCTGAATTACTTGAAACCACACTAAAACATTAGGAATATTATTCTTGATGGGTAGGAGGAGAAGACATGCCCATCGGACGTGCGGTGCGCGCGGTACGACCGATTGTGTCATTTTCAGCAGTTGGGCGCGCGCTAAAATGGCGCGTTGGGGGGTCAAAACCACCCGAACAACCTCAGAATGCCATGAAACCATACAACAATAGCTGTTGTGTGAATTTTGAAATATTCGGGCATACGTCACGTCAATCGGAGGTGTCATTTGACCGCGGTGACCGGAAACACATTTCTGGAGTCATAAAACACCAGAACGGCGTGAGACGGTCTATTTCGGAGCAAATGTGCTTCGAATGACCTGAAACCACACTAAAACATTAGGAACATTATTAGTGACGTTTAGGAGGGGACGGCACGCCCATCGGACATGCGGTGTGCGCGGTACGACCGATTGTGTCATTTTCAGCAGCTCGACGCACGCTAAAATGGCGCGTTGGGGGGTCAAAACCACCCGAACGACCTCGGTATGCCATGAAACTGTACAAAAACAGCCTCTGTGTGAATTGTGAAATGGTCGAGTAGAAGTCACGTCAATCGGAGGTTTCGTTTGACCGCAGTGACCAGAAACGCGTTTCCGGAGTCATAAAACACCATAAACGGCGTGAGACGGTCGAATTCAGAGAAAACGTGCTCCGAATGACCTGAAACCACACGAAAACATTAGGAATATTATTCGTGATGTGTAGGAGGAGACGACACACCCATCGGACGTGCGGTGCGCGCGGTACAACGGATTGTGTCGTTTTCAGCAGCTCGACGGGTGCTAAAATGACGCGTTGGGGGGTCAAAACCACCCGAATGACCTCGAAATGCCATGAAACCGTATGAAAACAACATTTATGTAAATTTTGAAATGGTTGGGTAGACAACACATCAATCGGAGGTGTCTTTTGACCGCGGTGATCGGAAACGTGTTTTCGGAGTCATAAAACACCAGAACGGCGTGAGACGGTCGAATTCAGAGGAAACGTGCTCCGAATGACCTGAAACCACACTAAAACATTAGGAATATTATTCATGATGTGTAGGAGTAGACGACACGCCCATCGGACATGCGGTGCGTGCAGTACGACCGATTGTGTCGTTTTCAGCAGCTCGGCGCGCACTAAAATGGCACGTTGGGGGGTCAAAACCACCCGAACGACCTTTTAATGCCATGAAACCATTCGACAATAGCCGTTGTGTAAATTGTGAAATGGTCGTGCAGACAGAATGTCAATTGGAGGTGTCGTTTGACCGCGGTGACTGGAAACGCGTTTCTGGTGTCATAAAACACCAGATCGGAGTGAGACGGTCGAATTCGGAGAAAATGTGCTCCGAATGACCTGAAACTACATGAAAAAATTAGTAATATTATTCGTGACGTGTAGGAGGATAGGACATGCCCATCGAACATGCAGTGCGCGCGGTACGACCGATTGTGTCGTTTTCAGCAGCTCGGCGCGCGCTAAAATGACGCATTGGGGGGTCAAAACCACCCGAATGACCTCTGAATTCCATGAAACCATACGACAACATCCATTGTGTGAATTGTGAAATGGTCATGCAGATGTCACGTCAATCGGAGGTGTCGTTTGACCATGGTGACTAGAAACGTGTTTCCGGTGTCATAAAACACCAGAACGGCGTGAGACGGTCGAATTCGGAGAAAACATGCTCCGAATGACCTGAAACCACACGAAAATATTAGGAATATTATTTGTGATGTGTAGGAGGAGACGGAACGCCCATCGGACATGCGGTGCGCGTGGTACGACTGATTGTGTCGTTTTCAGTAGCTCGGTGCGCGCTAAAATGGCGCGTTGGGGGGTCAAAACCACCCGAAAAACCTCGGAATGCCATGAAACCGTACGAAAATATCCGTTGTGTGAATTGTGAAATGGTTGGGCAGACTTCACATCAATCGAAGGTGTCGTTTGAACGCGGTGACCGGAAACGCGTTTCCGGTGTCATAAAACACCAGAACAGCATGAGACGGTCGAATTCAGAGAAAATGTGCTCCGAATGACCTGAAACCACACGAAAACATTAGGAATATTATTCATGACATGTAGGAGGAGACAGAACTCCCATTGGACGTGCGGTGTGCGTGGTACGACCGATTGTGTCGTTTTCAGCAGCTCGACGCGCGCTAAAATGGCGCGTTGGGGGGTCAAAACCACCCGAACGACCTCGAAATGCCATGAAACCGTATGACAACAGCCGTTGTGTGAATTGTGAAATGTTCATGCAAACGGTACATCAATCGGAGGTATTTTTTGACCGCGGTGACCGAAAACGCGTTTTCGGTGTCATAAAACACCAGAACGGTGTGAGACGGTCGAATTCGGAGAAAATGTGCTCCGAATGACTTGAAACCACACGAAAACATTAGGAATATTATTCGTGATGTGTAGGAGGAGACAGCATACCCATCGGACGTGCGGTGCGCGCGGTACGGCCGATTGTGTCATTTTCAGCAGCTCGACGCGAGCTAAAATGGCGCGTTGGGGGGTCAAAACCACCCGAACGACCTCATAATGCCATGAAACCATACAACAATAGCCGTTGTCTAAATTTTGAAATTTTCATGTAGACGGCACGTCAATCAGATGTTTCATTTGACCGCGGTGACCGGAAACGCGTTTCCGGTGTCATAAAACACCAGAACGGCGTGAGACGGTCGAATTCGGAGCAAACGTGCTCCGAATGACCTGAAACCACACAAAAACATTAGTAATATTATTTTTGATGTTTAGGAGGAGACGGCATGCCCATTGTACGTGCGGTGCGCGCGGTACGGCCGATTGTGTCATTTTTAGCAGCTCGGCGCGCACTAAAATGGCGCGTTGGGGGGTCAAAACCACCCGAATGACCTCAGAATGACATGTAACCATACAACAACAGCCGTTGTGTGAATTGTGAAATTTTCGGGCAGACGACACATCAATCGGAGGTGTCATTTGACCGTGGTGATTGGAAACGCGTTTCCGATGTCATAAAACACCAGAACGGCGTGAGACGGTCGAATTTGGAGCAAACGTGCTCCGAATGACCTGAAATGATAGCATTTCTTAAATTGGGGGTTTAAAATTATTATAGAACCATGATTTGATGTTAGATTTAATTTTATTATATGTATATAATAACTTAATAATTATGTCTAATTTACGTTTGTTTTGTTTTGTTGTTTTTTTTTGTCTTATTGTAGGTTTATTGAAGCAGAAGATTGAAATGGATGGACCTGATCGGATCTTTGAAGCACATTTATCATTTATTTTTTATGATGATCTTGATGTTTATGCTGTTTGAAATTGTTTTCCATTTTTTATGATTTTTACCTTGTTTTATCTCTGATTTTGCACCGTGAAGAAAAAAAAACACAATTCATACATTTCATTAAAAAAATGAAAATCCACAAAAAATACCACAAATTAACCCCAACACATTTTTATGTTATGTTTTCCAAAATATAAGTTTATATTGAAATAAAAAATTTATAAATGTGCTAGAATTTATATTTAAAATAGGCTCTCCATTAAGAGGTAGTAAAATTACCTTTTTAGAGAAATACAAATTTTAAGCATAAATTTTGATTTATTATTACCATATGCTTAACAAACCTATTGGATGAATTAGAAAAATATTTTATTTAATATTATATATATATATATATATATTTCTTTAATATATATATATATATTTATTTATTTATTTATTTAATATTATATATATTAAAATATTTAAAACATATTATATATATATATATTTAAAATATTTTATTTAATATTATATATATAAATATTTTCTTTAATATATATATATATATATTTTATTTAATAAATATATATATATATATATATATTTCTTTCACTAGGAATTTTTTTTAAAAAAAATTTCCCAGACTAGCGACCGCCTTTGGCAGTCGCTATAGGCTGCCTGTCGGGTGACATTAGTGACCGCCAAAGGCGGTCACTATAGGTTGGAATTTCGGTCACCTACAGAAACCGCCTTTGGTGGTCGCTAATGGTGACCAGGCAGGCCGCCTTTAGTGACCGCCTTTAGCGACCGCCAAAGGCGGTCGCTATAGGTTGGAATTTTGGTCACCTACAGCAACCGCCTTTGGTGGTCGCTAATGGTGACCAGGCATGCCGCCTTTAGCGACCGTCAGGCTGTCGTTTAAGGCTGGAATTTCGGCCACCTATAGCGACCGCCATTGGCGGTCGCTATTGGCGTACTGTGACGAAGCTAAAGCGATCGCCAATGGCATTTGTTGGGTGGTCTCTAGAGGCCTATAGTGACCTCCAATGGCGGTCGCTATTGCCTTGTTTTTTAGTAGTGCTTGTTGTTCTGTGGATTGATTACTGTTGCATATCATCCTGTTACTGCTTACTGTTTACTGTCTGCTTTTTACTATTACTGTTTACTACTTACTGTACTATTACCTACCATATGCTCACTGACTGTTAGACACAGGTCTTCAGGTGGTTGTCTATTGGGATTTAGTCTCACACCCTGTTTGGGCCATGCTTTTGGGCCCAAGCAGACTATGTTGTTGCAGGTATAGACAAGGGAAAGCACCCTTCGACTTCTGGTACTTGATTTCCTTGGAGAAGGAGAGCATGGGACCGAGCCGAGGCTTGCGATGCTGAGGAGTTACTTTTTTCTTTCTTTTGTACTTGTTTTGGTACTGTTTGTATTTCCAGCATTGTGACCTGTTTGGCTGCTTTCCTAGATATGTATCATGCATCATTTCATATATGCATGTGTGCTCTAGTTGTTTATTGTTTTAGTCTTCCGCTGTTATTGTTGTTGTATATTTACTGCTTTTGTTATTGCATGTTTTATTACTTCTGATGTGTACTCTGCCAATGAGGGCATAGTTTCCCCACTATCACACCCAAGACTCTCACTGCTAGTCGGCAGCCTCTGGCATTTAAGGAAATGCACTTGAGACCATGTGACCAACCGGGTACGGGGCGCCTCTGGGTGGATTCCAAAACTGGGACGTTACAAAGTGGTATCAGAGGAATTCTTTTCTCATGATTTACTGTTTGGAGCCTTTAGCTAGGGATATGACGGATTCGGTACTTGGTAATAAGATATGCCCAGGAGTAGCTAACTCATGTACAGGGAAAATCCAATCTACCTTGTTTATTGTAGTTTTATGGTTTTGAGATTTTATGGTTGATATGATTTCACCTAGAGTTATTCACATGACTTGTGTTGTTATTATTGTTGCTATTGCGGTTCTATTTCTGTCGCAACCCAATGAGATGAGGGTATGTCATCTCATGCATCATATAGGAACTTGTTAGAAATCACATGCCATGCATTCTTTCCATGCTATCTAGGGTGAATTAGCGATTGCATGTTGTTGTGATAGACGTTGTGTAGATTATGCATGCTGTTGTGATAGATGCTTTGATAGAATTCCTACCGTTTGATGGAGAAATTGTTTTTATTGTACCTTGCTTAAATGAACACCAAATTTTGGTTCTTGAGGTGTTATGGGCCCTCATGAATCAGAACTTGGTGGATCATTGACTTGTTACCCTTGTTTTGATATGTAGAAGATGTCAAGCTTTGATTCGCGGGGAGTATGGGCCCTCACGGATCAAAATTTGGCACCTCCATGTTTGGTTTTCAGTGTTTTCTGGGATTTGGTGCAGTTTCTGAGCTACTGCCCGAAAAAACCCAGAATACACGGTGTGTACTTGACTACACGCCGTGTAGTTTTAAACCGTGTCACTGATTGTGTGAGCAGAAACACGGAGTGGTGAAAAAGTTTTTGAAAACATGTCGTGTACTTCAGTTGCACACCGTGTAATAGTGAGTTGTGTACCTGGTCGTGTCACTAACAACACGGTCCGGGGAAGCTCATGTGGTACACGCCATGTTGGGTATGAGCACACCGTGTAGCCTCACTCTAGATACCCGGCCATGTCATGAACAACACAGGACGGTGTTATTATAGCATCTCGTCTCTTTATAACATAACTTTCATTTCATTACACGGAACTGAGGATCGTTAAGGTTTAGTGTCTTGGAAACAAGGAACATAATACATGAAAATAACATAAAACATTCTTCTTAAACACTTGAAGGCTTCTCCTTAAGTTCATCCTAAATTCATTACTGCATCTCATAACCTGGGGACATACATCAAAAGAAAGGGTGAGCAGAAGGCCCAGTAAGGGAAACAAGAGAAACACTTTACATGTGAACTTGAGATACTTCAATAAGGACATGAAAAGAACTTTAAGGCATGAGAAAGAAATCATGAGATACATCGTAATAAAAATAAAATTTTTCATAACTTGAGGATGTGGCTGCAACATTTAATATTGACAATCGTTTCATTTCACCAAGGTCCATCCCCAAGGTGTCGTTAAAAATTACCAAGGTTATTCACCAAGGCGTCGTTAAAATGGTCATCTCTAGAGATTAAGTCTTTACCCAATGCATTGGAGCGCTATCAGGGCGCACCCTTAAATTTGTCTTTATTATCATGTGAGCCACATATATCATCATAAATCATTTAATAAACAACCCATACAGCATAAAAGAAATGGGTTTCATTTCATAATCATAACGTTGTAAAAAAACTGCTTTAATGAGGTGATCTTTATGTCACTTTAAACCCACGGAAAGGGAAAGCGAGTTTCATGTATGTAAATCCCAGAATTTAAAATAGAACCTTTTGATATATATGTGAATACCTCTATAGAAATAAGAGCTTTGATTATACACTTAATAACATAAAATAATTTTTAGAAAAAGAGAGAGGCAGTTTGAGACGAAAATTCTGCAGCATAACGGCTACGTTACAGGGTTTTAGAAAACATTGAAAAGAGAGGGGACATGGGTAACCCACTCAAAAATGATACATAAATAGTAGAGGGACAGAATAATAAGGATATATGAATATGGTAATGAAATTTGAAGGACATACCATTTGAAATGAAAAACATTGAAGGAAGACAAAAATTAGATTTCTCTTATGAAAATTCGGCAGCCTAACAGCGTCACTTAAAATTCAACAAAAATGAATTGAAAAGTTCAAATAGGGTCCCTCATCATATGAACATAAGAGTTCAGTATGATATATATAGATATCATACCCCAACATAATTAAAAAGGAACTTGAAAGACTTGACATGAAAATAGAACTTGAAAAATGAGAAGGGTGAAAGAATCCCTTAAAAATTCGGCAGCCTAACGGCGTCACTTAAACTTTCATAAAACGAAATGATGAGAGTGAGAGGGGATCTCTCATCATATAAAAATGAAAAGGGCAGTAAGAGTAATATGAAAGAACATCCTCTCACATAAGAACATGGAGCATAAAAGGAATGACATAAAAGAGATTACATGAAAAGAAAGAGAGAGGTCGGATCCCTTACCTTAAAACGTGACTCTTGAAACTCAAAGTTTTGGACCTTGAGGGCTTGGGTGAACCTTGGGAGGACTCCTTGGAAAGTAAGGAGACCAGAACTTCGTTGGGGGAGAGTTGGGAGTGAAAACTAAAGGAGTAAAGGGTGGGTATTTATAGGGAAAGTGAGGGGACAATGCATTAATGGCCAAGGGACACCTCATTAGTGGTTTTGGAAAAACCATGGGCTTGCCCATGGTATTTTCCCATGGTATTGGCCACTTGGGACACCTCATACCTTATCTTACTATTCATAAGTCGACCATATTTATTACATACTCAATACATCATTTAATGATGTCATTAAACACCCGTAACTTAAAAACTATACTTTCACTATTCATCGAAAATTCAACTTTCTCAGAATAACCCCAAAATTTCACCTTAACCAAATATCAATGCTTTGATTTCAAAAATGAAATCCATTTTATAAAAATAATTTTCTAAATATTTTTAATTAAATTTTTAATTAAAAACACTATTCACCGAAAATTCATTTTTTTCAGAAAAATCTCCAAAAATTACCTTAACATAATATCGATGCTCTGAGTTCAAAAATAAAGTCCTTTTTATAAAAATAATTTTATAATTATTTTTAATTAAATTTTTAATTAAAAAACACTATTCACCCGAAAAAACTAATACTTGACTAATAATTTATGAAACCGTTATTTACCCATTTTATTGAATCACATTACTTAATCTAGGTGTCTAAATTATATTAAAACTTTCTTTGAGTGAAATTACTAATCCATTTGGTCACATTACTAATCTTAAGCGTAAAATCACTATTCATAATTTACTATTCATCAAAAATTAAGTTGATCTTATTAGACTCCAAATTCCTTACTGAACACTTTTGTAGAAGACCATTTTTTGAAAATCATTACACATCATTAATTATTTAGGGTTTACATAAATGTTTTAAAATATCCCTTTTTCAAAAATTCATCAATAAAATATATCCTAAAATTATCCGGACAAAAGAAATTCCACAAACATCACTAAAGGACGAGATCTCAATTTATTCACCCGAAAGGATTACACAAGGAAGCTAGGGTCTCGTCACATAGCCCCTTATAACACCGGCATAAGACCTAAGTGTAAGGTGTGCTATGGTGAGAGAATCTGAGGGAGGCTCAGATAACATTGCCCTAGTAGTAATCTCTACTAACTTGAACTTCTCCCGTAGGCGTTTCCGTTCAAGCTTGACACGCTGGAGTTCAAAGCGAAGCCCACAGATGCTACCTCCTTCCCAAGCTCTGATAAGTGGGCTTCATAAGGGTCGATTCTACTGGATGAAGCCATCGACTCCTCTTTCTAAATTAACCATTAACATCTTATTAAATCATTAAGAGTAAGTTAATATACTACTCAAAAAGATTGGGTCGTTACAGTTATCTCTCCTATACATGCCGTGTTTGTTCGGAACACGCCGTGTAAGGGTCATCCATGTAGTTGGTCGTGTAACTAACAACAAGGTCGCTGAAACCTCATCTAGTACATGTCGTGACCTTAGGTGAACACGCCGTGTAGTCTAGGGTTAATAGGACCATGTGGGTTAGCCGTGTAAAGAGACTTAGGTAGGGGAATGGAGATCCAGTACACGCTGTGTGTGGGGACAACACGTCGTGTAGTCAGGGGTGTTACACGACCAGAGGTGGCAGAGGTACACTCCCATGTGTCTGGCTTAAGAGGACACATCGTGTAGTTTTTATACACGCCGTGTAGTCGTGTTTTGTAGAACTTGTTTGTTCTTTTCCCATGTTCCTGTTTTGTGCTCTTGTGTTCTCTGTCCTTGATAATCTTGATCTAATGTGTGCTTTTGATCTTTCAAAGCTATGCCTCTAAGACGTCCTCCGGTTGTACATCAGCTTCCAGATGGTGATTAGACACCAGATATGGCCGATCCGGGATCTCCTACAGATCCTCCTGCTGTGCCAACCTTGGAACCAGCAGTTATACCCGTTGCAGGTGCTAATGCGCAGTTCAGGGAGGACTTCCTAAGGATGATGCATACCTTTCAGGGGCGCGGCCTCCTTCTCCATTGATGGCTGAGTTCACGTGGGTTTTCCAACAGCAACATCCTCCTACTTTCTTAGGGGATGGAGGACCCCAGGCTACAGAGTCATGGCTAGAGGCCACACTGATGATCTTCAAGCACCTAGATATACCTCCGGAGAAAAGGGTAAATCTTCCTACTTATATGCTCTGAGACACCACTAAGAGGTGGTGGGAGGTGATGTCGCTCTCAGGGCGCCAGTAGAGTATGACTTGGGATGAGTTTTTGTGCATCTTCTATGATTACTTTTATCCAAAGACCTTGAGGGCCGACCGAGCCCGAGAGTTTATGAGTCTCGAGCAGGGTACTCTTTTTGTTATGGAGTACTCGTCTCGTTTTACCAAGCTGTAGCGCTTCACGCTGATTCCAACAGGTGATGATTTGTTCCTTGTTAGGAAGTTTGAGGATGGTCTCAAGCAGTAGATCTGTTCCTAGGTGAATATCTTTAGGTTGACTTCGATCTCCTCTATCATCAACCAGGCACTGATCACTGAGCGCAATCTGAGAGATTCTAGAGCAGTGAGCCAGGGCGGTTTGACCTCCAGAGTCAGTGCTCCTCCCACTGATAGCAGGAAGTGCCACAGGGAGTCTGCTTGAGGAGAGTAGGGTAGGCGGAATGTATCCTCAGGCATACAGTTTGTATGCTACCAGTGCGGTAGGAGTGGTCATACTAGGCCTCAGTGTCAGAGAGACCCGATGGAGTGCTGATCTTGCGGCAAGATGGTCCACCTTCAGCGTTTTTTTCAGATCTTCTCACCTACAGCTGGTGGTAGGGGTTCTTCTATGACCCCGCGTATAGGAGATGTATCGCCAGTTTCTCACTGGTCTGGGAACTGGAGTTCTTTCGGCCGCTTGGGCCGAGGTGGATGTCGCGGTCGTGGTGGCCAGTCACCAGGATATCAGTGATAGCATGGTGGATCATCTCATAGTGGTCAGTCAGGGGCGCAGGGCCACAGTACAAGCCAAACTTTCGCCGTGGAGCAGAACTATTAGGAGCAGGATCCCGACCCTTCTACAGTTTGAGGTAAGATCTTAGTAGCCTCAGTTTTATCTTCATCCCTTTTCGATACTGGTGCTTTTCATAGTTTTATCTATTTTGCTGTTATGGAGAGCCTTGGGCTCTGTATCTTTTCATATGCCGACTTGTTAACTCTTGATACACCGTTGGGAATGAGGACATCTAGCGTACGTCAGTGTAGAGAGTGCCCTCTTGAGGTTTCAGGGTGTCCCTTCTTATGGGAACTCTATATCCTAGAGATTACAGGCTATGATGTCATTCTAGATATGGACTGGTTAGTTCCCTTCTAGGCATTGGTCGATTACTATCGCCACAGGGTGAGTTTTGTATTACCAGAAGGCAGATATTTTCTTCATAGAGTTGAGTGGGATGTCCAGGTGGGTAGAGTTGGACCAGAGCATTATGGGCTAGGAAGAGTTACCGGCCAGATTGCCTATCTTTATCTAGATGACCTAGGGACTTCACAGTTAGACTTTCCTCCAATGGTGGATTGTTTCAGGGATGTCTTTCCAAAGGACTTTTCGGGTTTTCCTCCAGAGAGTGAGGTAGAATTCTCGATTGAGCTCGTGCCAGGAGCAGCACCAGTGTCCATTCCTCCTTATAGGATGGCTACACCTGAGTTGCAGGAGCTCAAGAAGCAGTTGGAGGAGTTGCAGGCAAAGGGTTTTATCCGACCCAGTACTTCTCCTTAGGGTACACCTGTCCTATTTGCGAAAAAGGAAGACGACACTCTTAGGCTTTTCATGGATTATCGGAAGCTGAAACAGTTGACGGTCAAGAACCGATATCCTTTACCGAGGATCGATGACATTTTTTATCAGCTTCAAGGAGCCTGGGTGTTCTTGAAGATCGATTTGAGGTACAATTATCATCAGTTGCACGTTAGACCATCGGATATACCTCTTACAGCCTTCAGGAGCAGGTATGTTCTATACGAGTATACGGTCATGCCTTTCGATCTCACAAATGTGCCAGCAGTTTTTATGGCACTGATGAACCGAGTGTTCCATCCATACTTGGATTCCTTCATGGTGGTTTTCGTGGATGACATCTTGGTGTACTCTCACACTCGACACGACCATACTACCCATATTGAGATCGTTCTGAGTACACTGAGATATCTTCAGTTATATGCTAAGATCTCTAAATGCAACTTTTGGATGGATCAGATTCACTTATTGGGTCACATTATCTCAGAGATAGGAGTATCAGTAGACCCAGAGAAAGTGAGAGCTGTAGTTTCCTGGGAGCAGCCGAAGAATTTTTTTGAGGTGAGGAGTTTTCTAGGGCTGGTTGGATACTACATGCATTTCATCCAGGACTTTTCACACCTTGCAGCACCGCTGATAGGTCTAACCAAGAAGGGTGTGAAGTTCTTATGGTTATATTCCTGTGAGTCAGCCTTTCAGGAGATGAAAGGGAGGTTGACATCAGCGTCGATACTAGTCTTGAAAGAGCCAGGAAAGAGATATACAGTCTACTGTGATGCTTCAGGTGTCGGATTGGGATTTGTGCTTATACAGGGAGATGGAGTCGTTGCGTACGGGTCTCGGCAGTTGAGGCCACATGAGAGAAACTACCCGACGCATGATCTGGAGTTGGCAGCGGTTGTTCATGCCTTACGTTGTTGGAGACATTACCTTCTGGGGGAGCACTTTGTGGTTTTCACCGAACACAAGAGTCTCAAATACATCTTCACTCAGCGTGATCTGAATCTAAGACAGCATAGGTGGGTCGAGTATTTTCAGTCCTTCAACTTTGAGCTTGCATATACACTGGGAAAGGGAAACGAAGTGGCTGATGCGTTGAGTAGGAGAACTCAGATTCAGGTAGTTCAGGAGGCCAGCAATGAGTGGAATCTTATGGATCTGTTCTCTGATATGCATTTGGAGGTGCACGATAGATAGGGATAGACTTTTCTATCTTATGTAACTGTTATCTCTACCCTTCTTGATCGGGTGCGGATGAGGCATCTATCAGACTCATAAGGCCTAGTCCTGCAGGAGAGTGTGTCAGGAGAGGATCATCTTCCTGGGTGGACAGTGGGCGTGGATGAGATATTGCATTTCTAGGGATGCATATGGGTTCTAGTAGACATACGCGAGGAACTGATGCAGGATTTTCATTCTTCAGTTTGGGCAGTTCATCCTGGCATCACCAAGATGTATTGTGATCTACACCGCCAGTACTGGTGGCCAGGTATGAAGAGAGATATTACTGGGTTCGTCATGAGATGTTCTACTTTTCAGTAGGTGAAAGCAGATTATCAGTGACCAGCAGGGCTTTTACAGCAGTTACCCATTCCTGAGTGGAAGTGGAACGATGTCACAATGGACTTCGTGATCGGGTTACCGAGGTCACCTCGAGGGAGTGATGCTGTTTGGGTTGTCGTCGACTGGCTTACGAAAATTTCTCACTTCTTTCCGATCAAGCAAACATTCAGTGTTGATGATCTAGGACGGTTGTACATCTGAAAGATTATACATATTCATGGAGTTCCACACTCCATTTTTTCAGACAGGGATGCACGTTTTACTTCTCGGTTCTGGCAGGGGCTTCAGAAGGCTTTGGGTACACAGGTACTTTTGAGTACAACATATCATCCCCAGACAGATGGCCAGTCCAATCGTATAATCCAGGTGCTTGAGGATATGCTCCGAGATTGTATTTTAGACTTTAGAGGTTCTTGGGAAAATCATATTCCTCTTGTGGAGTTTGCCTATAACAACAGTTTTCATGGAACTATTCATATGGCACCTTACGAGGCTTTGTACGGTAGGCCATGTCGATCACCTTTGTGTTGGCTAGAGACAGGAGATCCAGCCTTGCTGGGACCTCGTCTTGTTCAGGAGACCTCAGAGCAGATAGAGTTGATTTAGAAGATGATGGCTACAGCACAATCTCTACATAAGTCTTATGATGATCAGTGTAGACGACCTCTGGAGTTCGAGGTCGGGGATCAGGTTTTCCTATGTGTCGCACCGAGGTTGGGACACAAGAGGATTCAGAGACAGGGTAAGGTTTCACCATGGTACATCGGGCTGTTTAAGGTGTTGGAGAGAGTTGGGCCGGTTGCCTATCGGTTGCAGTTACCTCAGAGGTATCGGGCTATGCACGATGTCTTCTACGTCTCTCAGCTCCGACGATACTTTTCAGATCCATCTCATGTCTTTCAACCCGAGGAGGTTGAGCTTGAAGTGGATGCGTCGTTTGAGGATCATCCTATCCAGATTTTCGATCGTAGTACAAAGGTTCTCTGTGGTCGGTTTATTCCTCCGGTATGGGTGCTATGGAAGCATGGGCGAGTACAGGACGAGACCTGGGAGAGGGAGGCCGATATACGATCGTAGTGGCCGGAGCTGTTCGGGGTTTCTTCTTCTATGCCTCACTAGGGAAATTCAGGGATGAATTTATTTAAGGGGGGAAGTTTGTAAGAACCCAGATCTTCATTTCAGGTATGTTTTCCTTTTTTGATCATTTTTGAGAAAAAAAGGAAAATATGGAAATTTTCAAAGTACATGTCGTGTACTTTATGAGTACACACCGTGTACTTTGATGCAACGCCAGGCTGTGTGCTGGCCGTGTCCAGGCCACACACATGGTGTGTAGGGGCGATGTGGAGGCCGCTTAAAGAGTAGTACGAAAATGCCAAGTACACATCGTGTACCCCATAAGTACACATTGTGTAGTTTCTTTTTTTCATTAATTGGACCAGGGTCGCGCTTAATCGACGAAAATGTATTCTTCTCTAGGTTCTTCAACCGAGAGCGACCCGTACGACTGCAAAAATCCTCCGAGCCCCCGAGCCTCTGTCTGTTTTCCGAATCGACCACCATCGATTGCGTTGGAACCACAACGGTGAGGTCTTCCTTCTTCTTGAGTTTCATTACAATATTTTCCCTCTTTCTCAAGTTATCGTGGGTTGAATGTTTTGTGCATTTTCATAGATCTATGACATTCTAAGGAGAATCAAGCATCATGGTTCTAGTATTTTGATATCCTAGCATCAAGGTAGGTGTTTTGTGCCTTACCTTTCGAATTCTTTGAGTTTTATGTGCAAATTCCACCAATACCCATGAACGGGGTATTGCGTGTTTACCTTTTTGACCCTGTTGTTTTCCTGCCTTGCTTGTATTCTTGTGTAGAGGTAATTTGATTATGTTTGTGGATATTTGCTATGATTGGATGTTTTTTCCATGCCTTGTTCTTATTACAAACTTTGGGTCTTGTTAGCCTTTGGCCGCTATACCTATTTTCCATGCCTTGTACCATAGGATGGAATGATATTCTTGACTTGCTTGTTATGTTGTAGACTGGTTAGCCAAGTAGCTCTGTAGGTGTACTTTGGCGTTATAGCATTATTATGTACTGACTGGCACGGGACAGTGAGAACCTGGTGCTATAGACTATAAGGGATAGACCAAGTGAGCTTCCCAGAGAGTCTTGAATATTATAGACCACAGGAGGGTAGACCGAGTGAGCTTCCTTAGAGGGTATTGGACATTGTAGACTACAGGGGATAGACCGAGTGAGCTTCCCATAGAGTCTTGGATATTATAGACTATAGGAGGGTAGACCGAGTGAGCTTCCTTATAGATTCTTTACTTTGTTTGAATTTCTTTAAAACCTTTATAGGCTAGAGAAGGAATTTACGGAGCGAGCTTCCTTAGAGAGTATGTGATAGACCTGAGACTATAGGAGGAATTGACTGAGTGAGCTTCCTCAGAGAGTTTCTGGAACTTAGGGATATAAGAGGGTTAGACCGCGTGATCTTCCTTAGAGAGTCCCTAACTACCCTAGAATATAAGGAGAATTGACCGAGCGAGATTCCCCAGAGAGTCTTGTAATTTCATATGACCAAACCAGAGGGGTTAGGATGAGTGCACTGCCTAGAGGGTTGTTGGTATTTATTGGATAGGACGAGAGGGGTTAGTCATAAGTACTTCCCAGGGGGGTTTCTTTTGTGGTTAGTGGTTGCTTCATTGCTTCTTATTGTTCTGTGGATTGATTACTGTTGCATATCATCCTGTTACTGCTTACTTTTTACTGCCTACTGTTTACTGTTACTATTTACTGCTTACTGTACTATTACCTTCCATATGCTCACTGACTATTAGGAACAGATCTTCAGGTGGTTTCCTATTGGGATTTAGTCTCACACTCTGTTTGGGCCATGCTTTTGGGCCCAAGCATACTATGTTGTTGTAGGTATAGACAAGGGAAATAACCCTTCTACTTCTGGTACTTGATTTCCTTGGAGCAGGAGAGCATGAGACCGAGCCAAGGCTTGCGATGCTGAGGAGTTACTTTTTGACTTTGTTTTGTACTTGTTTTGGTACTGTTTGTATTTCCAGTAGTGTGACCTATTTGGTTGCTTTCCTAGATATGTATCATGCATCATTTCATATATGCATATGTGCTCCAGTTGTTTATTGTTTTAGTCTTCCGTTGTTATTGTTGTTGGATATTTACTGCTTCCGCTATTGCATGTTTTATTACTTCCGTTGTGTACTCTTCCAATGAGGGCATAGTTTCCCTACTATCACACCCAAGTCCCTCACTGCTAGTCGGAAGCCTCTGGAATTTAGGGAAATGCGCTTGAGGCCATGTGACCAACTGGGTACGGGGCGCCTCTGGGTGGATTCTGGAACCGAGACGTTACACCCACAAGCAAGGGTGTGGTATGTCGCACCCCGACAAGGGTGTTTATTTTATTTTATTTTATTATTCGCTTCGCCTTAAATTCTTTTTGGTTCGGTTTGAGTCGTGAACGATTTTGTTCTTCTTTCTGAGCTTAGAATAAAAAGTGCACGTCTTGGGTCCGACGTCGTCGGACGCGCGGGCGAAGCGCGACACCGCGCGGCTTCGCCCATGCAACTGTGTGGCCTTTTCGGCTTAGAGGAATTAATGTAAATTAGAAAATGTCAAATTAGATTGTCTTTTAATATTTTTATGGCTATTATAAATTTTACTATTTTTATCCTAGATGAAAACTAAAGTTGTTGATTTGATAAATAAATGAGTGATTTTATTAGTTTTATTTCTATCATTTTACTTTAGTAGTATTATGTATTATTATTATTATTTAATTCATTTATTATTACTATTTGGTTTTATTTTATATTATTTATTTATTTTTTTTCCCTATTTTATTGCTAACCCTAGCGGCCCCCCCTTTATATATATATATATTTTTTTCTCTCTTCTCCCCGCGGGAACCGCCACCCTCTTCACCGTTTTCCCCTGCTACCCCCCTTCTTTAGAAGCGCCTTCACCCCGCTCGGTCGTCGCTGCACGACCCTCCCGCTTGGCCGCCTCCTTCCCTGCATGCGTTGCACCCTCCAGCTCCCGGCTTCCCCCCAGCGCGCCTCCTCCTTCAACACACTGCCGGCGCGCCCCTCCCTGCTTCATCGCGCATCCTTCCATGGCCCTTCCCTCCCTTACGCAGCAACCCGCATACAGCAGCCCCCCGGCATCCGACTCCTCCCCTGCATCCTACATCCAGCCAATGCCTCCTTTCATCCTCCCTTGCAGCGCATGACCCAGCGCACCACCGCCTTCAACTCTGCCCTCCGCCGCACCAAGCCACCAGCGCCTCGGCTCTCTCCCCTCCTCTCGATCTGCAGCCAACCTTCACCCGCAGCGCAACCCGCCACCCCCACTCGGCCTCCTCTGCTCCCTGTCCCCCACCGCACAACTAGCCCACGGCAGCCGGCTCCCCTGCTCTCTCCTCCTTCTTCTTCTTTTCTTCTTCTTCTTCTTCTTCTCTTCTTCTCCTTTCCTTCTTCTTCTTCTTCTTCTCCTTCCCTTCTTCTTCTTCTCCTCTCCTTCTTCCTCTCCTTCTTTTTCTTCTTTTTCTTTCTCCTTCCTCCTGTCCGCCGCGCGCCTCCCCTCCCGGCCAGGTCTCTTTTTTCCTTTTATTTATTTATTTTGTTTTATATTATTAATATTATGATTATTAATGTTAATATTATTATTATTATAATTATTATTGTTTTTCATACTACTATTATTATTATTATTATTAATAATATTAATATTATCATTATTATTATTTTATTTTTATTATTTTATTATTATTATTATTATTATTATTATTATTATTTTTATTATTATTGTTACTATTATTATTATTATTTTTATTATTATTATTATTATTATCGCTTTGGCCTTTTATTTGTTGGGGGTTATCTTTTTATGTTTATTTTGGTAGGATTATTGTTTGAGGACCCGCGCAGGGCGTTTCCAAGTGTGCGCCACCGCCGCGCCTTGTTTCCGAGGTTCCGTCATTGCCGCGCTTTAGTTTCAAGGTGAGCAACTATTCCCGCCGCTTGGTTTCGAATGCTCTGGTGAGTTTTGGATGTGTCTGAGTCCTTGGTTTTGTTTATGCAGAGTGTCGGACTTTGTCACGTGGTTTCGGACACACGTCGTGTCATCGCGCCTTGCTTCCAAAGTCGTTTTGCCGTCGCGCTTGGTTTTGAGGTAGGTCCCCTTTGCACTACTTTTAAAATTTAAGTTATATTATTTCATGCTGTTTGCGCACCCTAATTGTTCAAAAATCAACATTTTATTAATTGTAATAAATATGAGATAATATTCGATAATTAATTTTTAATATAAGAGGGTTGATTTTTAAATGGTTATTTAATGTCAAAAGGAGCCATTTATTTTATACACGACACATGAAACATCCTTTTGACGGGCGGACACCCAATAATGAAAGAATGCCCGTTTGGCTTTTAAAAATAATTCACGAAATGTAAAACAGAGTTCTGGTTTAATGAGAAATGATTTCTTTTGAAGCATGAACAAATACTTTGGTTCGTTTGAGAAATTGCCCGGTCGGCTCTTAAAGATCATTTGGAAAAAAGAAAATGGTTTGGTTTTGTTTATAAAAATATTTTTAGCCTGTGACGTAGTGTTCTTTAAACGGTTTTAAACTGGGTTTTGTCTCATAAAGAAGTTGTACCTGTCTTTGAGTAGTGTTTGTGAAATGTATTAAATGCCCGTTTGGCACTTTATGGAAAGCGATAAAAATGTTTTGATAAAAACCCTCTTAGGGATACTCTCATGCCTTGGTTGAAATTGATTGTTTGGGAGGCCGCGCTTAGAGGCTCCCGGGTACTTGAGTAGAAAAAGGCATGAGGTTGTTCCACGGAGTGGCTCGGGTGATGCCTGTTGTGCTTTATATATATATATGTATATGATTGGATGCTCGGTTGGCATTAGTTGGCTCACCCTTTTTTTTCAAACACTTGAGACATGGGAATCTGGCATATTGAGAGAATATTCTAAGAACGATTGCTTCACTGGTAGGTTATGGTACTGACCAGTGGCCCATAGTAGGTGGATATATTGGGTTTATTGCTATGGGATTTGCCCTCGACCTGCCCGTGAGTGGATGGTCGAGCGTATTGTGCGTTTTGATTTCATCGTGACATGTCGATAAGGATGATTTCTCAGGTATTGGTGTCTTCTGGTTTATTCTCGATCTCCTAGGTTCACCCATGTCTATTCAGCTTTTGTAGCTTTCAGTAATGATTATGATGCTCACATGTATACCTACATTGCCCTTGCTGTGTGTTTTACTTTTTGCATTCTGGTGTATTGTTTTCTTGGGAAAATGGTAAAATTGCTTTTTATTAGGTTTCTAAAAATTATTTTCAAATAAAAATGTTTAATCCCATTTGTACAAATTTGAAAATTTAAACATCACTTTCCCCCTTTCCTGAAATTTCATTGACACTACTGAAATGAACCCGGATTTTGAAATGGCTAAGGGCAATGGTTCATACTTTGTTTTTAAGTAAAATGCTTAGAAAAACATACTTTTATAAATTGTAGTTCAAACTTGAAATGATGTTTCTTTTATTTTAAAGGTAGTGCATTGGGAATAGATATCGGTCTACCCTACTGAGTTTTAATACTCACGCCTATAGTTGTTTTCTGTTTTTAGTGTTTGTGCAGGCTATAGCTTGAATGCACTCGCCTAGGGCGACGCTTGATCGTTGAGTCGGAGAGCGACCCGCGAGGTCGCACGGAGTTGTTCGGACGTCGTGTTTGGTTAGTTTGTTTCCTGTTTGTCTCTGTTTAGTCACTTTGTTTATTTTACCTTTTCTGCGCTGCTCTGTTTTATCTTTGCATGCTTATTTATTTATATTGGGCGAAATCGTTCCCATAGTCTCTAATGATGCCCCGGCTCTTGTCGCCAGCCCGGGAGGATCGGGAACGCCTCTCGGGCCATGTCGCAGACCGGCTCGGGTGACCGGTTCAGGGTCGACCCAGGTTGGTTCGTGACAGAGTCCTTGGTTTTGATTATGCAGAGTGTCGGACTTTATCACGTGGCTTCGGACACGCGTTGTGTCATCGCGCCTCAGTTCCAAAGTTGTTTTGTCGTCGCGCTTTGATTTTGAGGTAGGTCCCCTTTGCACTACTTTTAAAATTTAAGTTATATTATTTCATGCTGTTTGCGCACCCTAATTGTTCAAAAATCAACATTTTATTAATTGTAATAAATATGAGATAATATTCGATAATTAATTTTTAATATAAGAGGGTTGATTTTTAAATGGTTATTTAATGTCAAAAGGAGCCATTTATTTTATACACGACACATGAAACATCCTTTTGATGGGCGGACACCCAATAATGAAAGAATGCCCGTTTGGCTTTTAAACATAATTCACGAAATGTAAAACAGAGTTCTGGTTTAATGAGAAATGATTTCTTTTGAATCATGAACAAATACTTTGGTTCATTTGAGAAATTGCCCGGCCGGCTCTTAAAGATCATTTGGAAAAAAGAAAATGGTTTTGTTTTGTTTATAAAAATATTGTTAGCCTGTGACGTAGTGTTCTTTAAACGGTTTTAAACTGGGTTTTGTCTCATAAAGAAGTTGTACCTGTCTTTGAGTAGTGTTTGTGAAATGTATTAAATGCCCGTTTGGCACTTTATGGAAAGCGATAAAAATGTTTTGATAAAAACCCTCTTAGGGAGACTCTCATTCCTTGGTTGAAATTGATTGTTTGGGAGGCCGCGCTTAGAGGCTCCCGGGTACTTGAGTAGAAAAAGGCATGAGGTTGTTCCACGGAGTGGCTCGGGTGATGCCTGTTGTGCTTTATATATATATATGTATATGATTGGATGCTCGGTTGGCATTAGTTGGCTCACCCTTTTTTTTCAAACACTTGAGACATGGGAATCTGGCATATTGAGAGAATATTCTAAGAACGATTGCTGCACTGGTAGTTTATGGTACTGACCAGTGGCCCATAGTAGGTGGATATATTGGGTTTATTGCTATGGGATTTGCCCTCGACCTGCCCGTGAGTGGATGGTCGAGCGTATTGTGCGTTTTGATTTCATCGTGACATGTCGATAAGGATGATTTCTCATGTATTGGTGTCTTCTAGTTTATTCTCGATCTCCTAGGTTCACCCATGTCTATTCATCTTTTGTAGCTTGCAGTAATGATTATGATGCTCACATGTATACCTACATTGCCCTTGCTGTGTGTTTTACTTTGTGCATTCTGGTGTATTGTTTTCTTGGGAAAATGGTAAAATTGCTTTTTATTAGGTTTCTAAAAATTATTTTCAAATAAAAGTGTTTAATCCCTTTTGTACAAATTTGAAAATTTAAACATCACTTTCCCCCTTTCCTGAAATTTCATTGACACTAATGAAATGAACCCGGATTTTGAAATGGCTAAGGGCAATGGTTCGTACTTTGTTTTTAAGTAAAATGCTTAGAAAAACATACTTTTATAAATTGTAGTTCAAACTTGAAATGATGTTTCTTTTATTTTAAAGGTAGTGCATTGGGAATAGATATCGGGCTACCCTACTGAGTTTTAATACTCACGCCTATAGTTGTTTTCTGTTTTTAGTGTTTGTGCAGGCTATAGCTTGAATGCGCTCGCCTAGGGCGACGCTTGATCGTTGAGTCGGAGAGCGACCCGCGAGGTCGCACGGAGTTGTTCGGACGTCGTGTTTGGTTAGTTTGTTTCTTGTTTGTCTCTGTTTAGTCACTTTGTTTATTTTACCTTTTCTGCACTGCTCTGTTTTATCTTTGCATGCTTATTTATTTATATTGGGCAAAATCGTTCCCACAGTCTCTAATGATTCCCTGGCGCTTGTCGCCAGCCCGGGAGGATCGGGAACGCCTCTCGGGCCATGTCGCGGACCGGCTCGGGTGACCGGTTCAGGGTCGACCCAGGTTGGTTCGTGACAAAATGGTATCAGAGGAGGTTTGATCTTAGTAGACCTCACTTTTCAGAGCGCCCTTTGTTATTTGGGATGTCAAGGTAGATGGAGTAGGATTTTTGGGACTTGAGGGGTAGGTGCGAGAAGAGCGTCGCGAACTCTTGCCCGTACAGATCCTCAGGATTCCATGGGAAGTCCGGTTTAATTGGTTTGTTTGGGTTTTTATGGAAATGTTTTGCGATTGGGGTACGACAAAGGGAGTTGGGCCATTAGTCCTCCTAACCCGCGCGGCCTGGCAAGCCATGTGGATCTAGGGGCATGGTCCAAGAAGGCTCTCTGTGTCAGTGGCGTGTTTGGCATATGGCCGCCAACCATATGGTCAAGTCACCCACTGACACTAGTCCCCTGTTTGATTTGTTTTGGGTTTCCGTTGATTTCTGAAAGTGGTTTGAATCAGAAAAGTTGGTTTTGAAAAAAAAAAGAAAAAAAAAGTGTTGTTTGAAATGACATGTTTAATTTGTGGATTGTTTTAAAAGAAGTGGTATGAATAAATTGTTTTTGGAAAATGAAGTTGATTTGTTTTGGCCTTGGTGTTCCGATGAGTACTCACATTCATTTTGGTGTGTTGGAAATGTGGATGGATGTCTGGTATGGTGGATGGATGCCCTGGGTGGCACAGATACATGCATGTGAGTGAGACTCTAAGGGATACCAATGGAGAGGGTTTAACTTACCAAGATTGTTTTAAATTAAAGATGTTTTCAAAAGAGAAAATTTTTGACGTTATGATAACTTGTTTTCTCGGATTTTGAGCTTGACACCTATGTAGTGTTTGGTTTTGAGGTTGTTATTCATTCGTTGAGTTGGCCTTGATTGGGGTTTTGACTTTTCCTTGTCCAGCGGTTATCCCTTTGAAGCTTCGATGGGTGATCGTAGTGCGGTTGATCAACCTAAGGATTTTATGCTTGAGTTTCGGAAGCTCGATCCACCTCTCTTTTATGGTCAAGAAGAAACTTCCGTGGTAGAGGAGTGGATGCGGAAGATTGAAATGGACTTTAACCTCATTGAGTTTCCCGAGTCGTTGAAGGTCAAGTTTGCGACCTTCATGCTTGAAGGTTCACCTTGGATGTGGTGGAAGTCAGTGTCTCAGAACAAGCCCCGTCAAGAGATTACTTGGGAGTTTTTCAAGGCCTCGTTCATTCGCCAGTATTTCTCTGAGGAAGAAAGGGTGAGGAAGGGGATGGAAATGTGTTGTCTGCAGCAGGGCGATGGATCCGTGTTAGAATATTTCCATCGCTTTGTGGAGCTAGTACCTTATGATTCAGAGTATGCCACAAATGACCCCGTGAAGGCTCGACGCTTCGAGGCGGGTCTCCGCCCTGACCTACAGTCGAAGGTTTTAGAGTCTAACCTGACTTCTTTTGTTGATGTGGCGAGACGAGCTTTTCGTGTCGAAGCTGTGATGGCAGGAGTGCTCAAAGTAGTCCTCCCTCCTTCGATCCCTAAGATCAGTGGTGAAGATTCTGGAAAGGAGGTGAGTAAGCAAATGGAAATGGGTAGATCAGGTCATGGAATCAAGAGGCCTCGGGATCTTTCATCAACCTCTTCGGAGCGAGAGATTATTGTGTGTTATCAGTGTGGCAAGCGGGGTCACAAGAAGTCATCGTGCCCAAGCGCTCCAAAGCCCTGCCAGGCATGTGGACGCCTGGGTCACTTGCGACGATTTTGTCGGGGCGTTGCAAGAAAGCGTCGCAGAGGGTGTTCTCAGAAGTAATGTGCTATTGGGTCTTTGTTCAGAGTTCTTGGTGTAAGTTTCCTTTCAGTTTAAGGGATCTTTTATCGTTGTAGTTATACTGGTGGTGTTTTGGGTTTGAAATGTATGGGAACTTCATGGGTCTTTTGACGAACCTCGTCTTTCAATGCTGGTATGTTTTAATTTTAAAATCTTGCCCTTCAATATGTCAGATCAAAAGACGTATGTATCTCATTGGGATTATCAGAACCTGACTGTGAGGCAGAAGATGCTTCATCCATCAGAGCTCCAACCAAAAGGTCTCGGAGTGAAGCCATCGCGTAGTCAGGAACCCCCCGGGGAAATTTTAAAGAGTCTGGTGAATGTAGTGCCTCTATCGTCGTGGTGTGATAGTTTTGGTGTTGTTGCTCTGGTTTCTCTGTCGTTGTAGTTTTCCTCTGGTCGCAAAGCGCGCGATGGACTTATCCCTCACGTAGCGTCGGGAATTGTGCCTATTGGATGTAAGTTGCTGATCAGTGACCTTGCGTGGGCCACTGATGTAAATCAGTTGCGGCCCTGGTTTGGGTCCATCCCGAAGTGATGGGTCGTGAGTAGTCGTACGTCGTAGTTTCAGTGATATGATCCTTGGGCCCACCCTCCCCGCCCATGGGGTTAGGGTTTTAGTGCGCAAAGTATCCATTTAAGCTTCGATCCCTTTCGGACGAGAGTAAGCGGTTTAAATGTTTTTGCTGTGCTTTCATAACTTGAGTATGGCCCGGTTCTGGCCTAAGTTGGATTTCTGGTTGGTCGCTAAGAGGTCAGTCCTTTTATGGTGGAGATAACCACCATGAGTCTCTTTGGGTTTTCTCTTAAATCGTTATTGAATTCTAGTTGAGTTCTTATGGTGGGGAGCCCGTTCAGGCCTTCCCTCTGTTGGTGATTTACTTTGGGCAATGAGGTTCAGTCCCGCTGGTAGTCGTTGTGATGTCCTTGAGATAAGAGGTTGGATCGTGTTCTGTGAAATCCTTAGGTGTTGATCGATCGACTGGTTGGTGTTGTGGCTTTCCGGGGGCGGAAAGCGTTATGGTGGGGAGAATTGTCGCACCCCGACAAGGGTGTTTATTTTATTTTATTTTATTATTCGCTTCGCCTTAAATTTTTTTTTTTGGTTCGGTTTGAGTCGTGAACGATTTTTTTCTTTTTTGAGCTTAGAATAACAAGTGCGTGTCTTGGGTTCGACGTCGTCGGACGCGCGGGCGGAGCGCGACACCGCGCGGCTTCGCCCATGCAACTGTGTGGCCTTTTCAGCTTAGAGGAATTAATGTAAATTAGAAAATGTCAAATTAGATTGTCTTTTAATATTTTTATGGCTATTATAAATTTTACTATTTTTATCCTAGATGAAAACTAAAGTTGTTAATTTTATAAATAAATGAGTGATTTTATTAGTTTTATTTCTATCATTTTACTTTAGTAGTATTATGTATTATTATTATTATTTAATTCATTTATTATTATTATTTGGTTTTATTTTATATTATTTATTTATTTTTTTCCCCTATTTTATTGCTAACCCTAGCGGCCCACTTTATATATATATTTTTTTTTCTCTCTTCTCCCCGCGGGAGCCGCCACCCTCTTCACCGTTTTCCCCTGTTACCCCCCTTCTTTAGCAGCGCCTTCACCCCGCTCGGCCGCCGCTGCACGACCCTCCCGCTTGGCCGCCTCCTTCCCTGCATGCGTTGCACCCTCAAGCTCCCGGCTTCCCCCCAGAGCGCCTCCTCCTTCAACACACCGCCGGCGCGCCCCTCCCTTCTTAGCGCTTCACCCAACGTCGGCCGTTTCCCCCCTGTCCGCTGCCGAACACCCCCGCGCGGCCCTCTCCTCTCCTTGCCGAAGCGACGCAGCTTCACTGCGTTTTCCCCCCACTGAGCGCACCAACCAGCGCAGCCCATCTTCTTCCCCATCTTCCCCTTCTTCTCCTTGCTTCGTCGCACGCCGCACCAAGCCACCAACGCCCCTGCTCCCTTCCTGTCGGCGTGCACCCTCCTCTCCTCCTTCAGCACACCACCGCCGCCACCCATGGTTTTTTTTTTCCTTCCCTACGCACTGGCTCCCGCTCCCCCATCCTTCTTCCCCTTCTTCTTCTCTTCTTCTTCTTCTTCTCTTCTTCTTCTCTCCTTCTTCCTCTTCTTCTTCTTCTTTTTCTTTCTCCTTCCTCCGCTGCACCCTCCTCTCCCCTTTTTTGCGCTGCACCCTCCCTTAGCCAGCACCCTCTTCCTCCTCTTCCCCAGTTCATGCGGCGCCCCTTCTCCTCCCTTGCTCCAGTGTACAGCAGCCCCCCCAGCATCCGTCTTCCTCCCTGCCTCCTTCCGCACCAGCAGCAGCAGCGACCGAGCGCCTCCCTGCAGCCGCGTCGGCCTCCCTCCAGCCAGCCCGCACCTCCTCTGTCCGCCGTCGCAACCCGGCGCCCGACCTCCTCCTTCTTCTTCCTCCTCTTCTTCTTCTATTCTTCTCCTTCCCTTATTCTTCTTCTTCTCTCCTTCTTCCTCTTCTTCTTCTTCTTCTTTTTCTTTCTCCTTCCTCCTGTCCGCCGCGCACCTCCCCTCCGGGCCAGGTTTCTTTTTTTTTTTATTTTTATTTTATTTCATTTCATTTGATTTATTTTGTTTTAACTTATCAATATTACTATTAATGTTGTTTTGTTTTTATTATTATTGTTTTTCATATTATTATTACGATTATTATTATTATTATTATTATTATTATTAGTGTTAATAGTATTAACATTATTTCGTAATTATTATTATTATTAATAATAATATTATTATTATTATTAATGTTAATATTATTAATATTATTATAACTATTATTATTGTTATTAATGATGATATTATTAATATGATTATTGTTATTATTATTATTATTATTATTATTATTATTACTACTATTATTATTATTATTATTATGTTTCTAATATTATTATTATTATTACTATTGTTATTATTACTATTTTTATTATTATTATTATTACTAACCTTATTATTACTATTAGTATTATTATTATTATTATTATCTTTCTTTTTATTATTATCATCGTACCCTTTTTGGTTCATGGGTTTTAATTGATGGTGAGTTTTTATTTATTGGTTTAGGATTTTTAGGACCCGCGCAGGGCGTTTCCGAGTGAGCGACATCGCTGCGCTTTGTTTCCAAGGTTCCGTCGTCGCCGCGCTTTGGTTTCACGGTGAGTGCTTATTCCCACCGCTTGGTTTCGAATGCTCTGGTGAGTTTTGGATGTGTCTGAGTCCTTGGTTTTGATTATGAAGAGTGTCGGACTTTATCACGTGGCTTCGGACACGCGTTGTGTCATCGCGCCTCAGTTCCAAAGTTGTTTTGTCGTCGCGCTTTGATTTTGAGGTAGGTCCCCTTTGCACTACTTTTAAAATTTAAGTTATATTATTTCATGCTGTTTGCGCACCCTAATTGTTCAAAAATCAACATTTTATTAATTGTAATAAATATGAGATAATATTCGATAATTAATTTTTAATATAATAGGGTTGATCTTTAAATGGTTATTTAATGTCAAAAGGAGCCATTTATTTTATACACGACACATGAAACATCCTTTTGACGGGCGGACACCCAATAATGAAAGAATGCCCGTTTGGCTTTTAAACATAATTCACGAAATGTAAAACAGAGTTCTGGTTTAATGAGAAATGATTTCTTTTGAAGCATGAACAAATACTTTGGTTCGTTTGAGAAATTGCCCGGTCGGCTCTTAAAGATCATTTGGAAAAAAGAAAATGGTTTGGTTTTGTTTATAAAAATATTGTTAGCCTGTGACGTAGTGTTCTTTAAACGGTTTTAAACTGGGTTTTGTCTCATAAAGAAGTTGTACCTGTCTTTGAGTAGTGTTTGTGAAATGTATTAAATGCCCGTTTGGCACTTTATGGAAAGCGATAAAAATGTTTTTATAAAAACCCTCTTAGGGCGACTCTCATGCCTTGGTTGAAATTGATTGTTTGGGAGGCCGCGCTTAGAGGCTCCCGGGTACTTGAGTAGAAAAAGGCATGAGGTTGTTCCACGGAGTGGCTCGGGTGATGCCTGTTGTGCTTTATATATATATATGTATATGATTGGATGCTCGGTTGGCATTAGTTGGCTCACCCTTTTTTTTCAAACACTTGAGACATGGGAATCTGACATATTGAGAGAATATTCTAAGAACGATTGCTGCACTGGTAGGTTATGGTACTGACCAGTGGCCCATAGTAGGTGGATATATTGGGTTTATTGCTATGGGATTTTCCCTCGACCTGCCCGTGAGTGGATGGTCGAGCGTATTGTGCGTTTTGATTTCATCGTGACATGTCGATAAGGATGATTTCTCATGTATTGGTGTCTTCTGGTTTAATCTCGATCTCCTAGGTTCACCCATGTCTATTCAGCTTTTGTAGCTTGCAGTAATGATTATGATGCTCACATGTATACCTACATTTCCCTTGCTGTGTGTTTTACTTTGTGCATTCTGGTGTATTGTTTTCTTGGGAAAATGGTAAAATTTCTTTTTATTAGGTTTCTAAAAATTATTTTCAAATAAAAGTGTTTAATCCCTTTTGTACAAATTTGAAAATTTAAACATCACTTTCCCCCTTTCCTGAAATTTCATTGACACTAATGAAATGAACCCGGATTTTGAAATGGCTAAGGGCAATGGTTCGTACTTTGTTTTTAAGTAAAATGCTTAGAAAAACATACTTTTATAAATTGTAGTTCAAACTTGAAATGATGTTTCTTTTATTTTAAAGGTAGTGCATTGGGAATAGATATCGGGCTACCCTACTGAGTTTTAATACTCACGCCTATAGTTGTTTTCTGTTTTTAGTGTTTGTGCAGGCTATAGCTTGAATGCGCTCTCCTAGGGCGACGCTTGATCTTTGAGTCGGAGAGCGACCCGCGAGGTCGCACGGAGTTGTTCGGACGTCGTGTTTGGTTAGTTTGTTTCCTGTTTGTCTCTGTTTAGTCACTTTGTTTATTTTACATTTTCTGCGCTGCTCTGTTTTATCTTTGCATGCTTATTTATTTATATTGGGCGAAATCATTCCCACGGTCTCTAATGATGCCCTGGCGCTTGTCGCCAGCCCGGGAGGATCGGGAACGCCTCTCGGGCCATGTCGCGGACCGGCTCGGGTGACCGGTTCAGGGTCGACCCAGGTTGGTTCGTGACAGAGTCCTTGGTTTTGATTATGCAGAGTGTCGGACTTTATCACGTGGCTTCGGACACGCATTGTGTCATCGCGCCTCAGTTCCAAAGTTGTTTTGTCGTCGCGCTTTGATTTTGAGGTAGGTCCCCTTTGCACTACTTTTAAAATTTAAGTTATATTATTTCATGCTGTTTGCGCACCCTAATTGTTCAAAAATCAACATTTTATTAATTGTAATAAATATGAGATAATATTCGATAATTAATTTTTAATATAAGAGGGTTGATTTTTAAATGGTTATTTAATGTCAAAAGGACCCATTTATTTTATACACGACACATGAAACATCCTTTTGACGGGCGGACACCCAATAATGAAAGAATGCCCGTTTGGCTT
This sequence comes from Viscum album, assembly GCA_963277665.1. Taxonomy (NCBI): domain Eukaryota; kingdom Viridiplantae; phylum Streptophyta; class Magnoliopsida; order Santalales; family Viscaceae; genus Viscum; species Viscum album. The sequence continues at coordinate 1,814,498,494 of OY728148.1, forward strand.
TTAAACATAATTCACGAAATGTAAAACAGAGTTCTGGTTTAATGAGAAATGATTTCTTTTGAAGCATGAACAAATACTTTGGTTCGTTTGAGAAATTGCCCGGTCGGCTCTTAAAGATCATTTGTAAAAAAGAAAATGGTTTGGTTTTGTTTATAAAAATATTGTTAGCCTGTGACGTAGTGTTCTTTAAATGGTTTTAAACTAGGTTTTGTCTCATAAAGAAGTTGTACCTGTCTTTGAGTAGTGTTTGTGAAATGTATTAAATGCCCGTTTGGCACTTTATGGAAAGCGATAAAAATGTTTTGATAAAAACCCTCTTAGGGCGACTCTCATGCCTTGGTTGAAATTGATTGTTTGGGAGTCCGCGCTTAGAGGCTCCCGGGTACTTGAGTAGAAAAAGGCATGAGGTTGTTCCACGGAGTGGCTCGGGTGATGCCTGTTGTGCTTTATATATATATATGTATATGATTGGATGCTCGATTGGCATTAGTTGGCTCACCCTTTTTTTTCAAACACTTGAGACATGGGAATCTGGCATATTGAGAGAATATTCTAAGAACGATTGCTGCACTGGTAGGATATGGTACTGACCAGTGGCCCATAGTAGGTGGATATATTGGGTTTATTGCTATGGGATTTGCCCTCGACCTGCCCGTGAGTGGATGGTCGAGCGTATTTTGCGTTTTGATTTCATCGTGACATGTCGATAAGGATGATTTCTCATGTATTGGTGTCTTCTGGTTTATTCTCGATCTCCTAGGTTCACCCATGTCTATTCAGCTTTTGTAGCTTGCAGTAATGATTATGTTGCTCACATGTATACCTACATTGCCCTTGCTGTGTGTTTTACTTTGTGCATTCTGGTGTATTGTTTTCTTGGGAAAATGGTAAAATTGCTTTTTATTAGGTTTCTAAAAATTATTTTCAAATAAAAGTGTTTAATCCCTTTTGTACAAATTTGAAAATTTAAACATCACTTTCCCCCTTTCCTGAAATTTCATTGACACTAATGAAATGAACCCGGATTTTGAAATGGCTAAGGGCAATGGTTCGTACTTTGTTTTTAAGTAAAATGCTTAGAAAAAAATACTTTTATAAATTGTAGTTCAAACTTGAAATGATGTTTCTTTTATTTTAAAGGTAGTGCATTGGGAATAGATATCGGGCTACCCTACTGAGTTTTAATACTCACGCCTATAGTTGTTTTCTGTTTTTAGTGTTTGTGCAGGCTATAGCTTGAATGCGCTCGCCTAGGGCGACGCTTGATCGTTGAGTCGGAGAGCGACCCGCGAGGTCGCACGGAGTTGTTCGGACGTCGTGTTTGGTTAGTTTGTTTCCTGTTTGTCTCTGTTTAGTCACTTTGTTTATTTTACCTTTTCTGCGCTGCTCTATTTTATCTTTGCATGCTTATTTATTTATATTGGGCGAAATCGTTCCCACAGTCTCTAATGATGCCCTGGAGCTTGTCGCCAGCCCGGGAGGATCGGGAACGCCTCTCGGGCCATGTCGCGGACCGGCTCGGGTGACCGGTTCAGGGTCGACCCAGGTTGGTTCGTGACAAAATGGTATCAGAGGAGGTTTTCTCTTAGCAGACCTCACTTTTCAGAGCGCCCTTTGTTATTTGGGATGTCAAGGTAGATGGAGTAGGATTTTCGGGACTTGAGGGGTAGGTGCGAGAAGAGCGTCGCGAACTCTTGCCCGTACAGATCCTCAGGTTTCCATGGGAAGTCCGGTTTAATTGGTTTGTTTGGGTTTTTATGGAAATGTTTTGCGATTGGGGTACGACAAAGGGAGTTGGGCCATTAGTCCTCCTAACCCGCGCGGCCTGGCAAGCCATGTGGATCTAGGGGCATGGTTCAAGAAGGCTCTCTGTGTCAGTGGCGTGTTTGGCATATGGCCGCCAACCATATGGTCAAGTCACCCACTGACACTAGTCCCCTGTTTGATTTGTTTTGGGTTTCCGTTGATTTCTGAAAGTGGTTTGAATCAGAAAAGTTGGTTTTGAAAAAAAAAGAAACAAAAAAGTGTTGTTTGAAATGACATGTTTAATTTGTGGATTGTTTTAAAAGAAGTGGTATGAATAAATTGTTTTTGGAAAATGAAGTTTCTTTGTTTTGGCCTTGGTGTTCCGATGAGTACTCACATGCATTTTGGTGTGTTGGAAATGTGGATGGATGTCTGGTATGGTGGATGGATGCCCTGGGTGGCACAGATACATGCATGTGAGTGAGACTCTAAGGGATACCAATGGCGAGGGTTTAACTTACCAAGATTGTTTTAAATTAAAGATGTTTTCAAAAGAGAAAATTTTTGACGTTATGATAACTTGTTTTCTCGGATTTTGAGCTTGACACCTATGTAGTGTTTGGTTTTGAGGTTGTTATTCATTCGTTGAGTTGGCCTTGATTGGGGTTTTGACTTTTCCTTGTCCAGCGGTTATCCCTTTGAAGCTTCGATGGGTGATCGTAGTGCGGTTGATCAACCTTAGGATTTTATGCTTGAGTTTCGGAAGCTCGATCCACCTCTCTTTTATGGTCAAGAAGAAACTTCCGTGGCAGAGGAGTGGATGCGGAAGATTGAAATGGACTTTAACCTCATTGAGTTTCCCGAGTCGTTGAAGGTCAAGTTTGCGACCTTCATGCTTGAAGGTTCACCTTGGATGTGGTGGAAGTCAGTGTCTCGGAACAAGCCCCGTCAAGAGATTACTTGGGAGTTTTTCAAGGCCTCATTCATTCGCCAGTATTTCTCTGAGGAAGAAAGGGTGAGGAAGGGGATGGAAATGTGTTGTCTGCAGCAGGGCGATGGATCCGTGTTAGAATATTTCCATCGCTTTGTGGAGCTAGTACCTTATGATTCAGAGTATGCCACAAATGACCCCGTGAAGGCTCGACGCTTCGAGGCGGGTCTCCGCCCTGACCTACAGTCGAAGGTTTCAGAGTCTAACCTGACTTCTTTTGTTGATGTGGCGAGACGAGCTTTTCGTGTCGAAGCTGTGATGGCAGGAGTGCTCAAAGTAGTCCTCCCTCCTTCGATCCCTAAGAGCAGTGGTGAAGATTCTGGAAAGGAGGTGAGTAAGCAAATGGAAATGGGTAGATCAGGTCATGGAATCAAGAGGCCTCGGGATCTTTCATCAACCTCTTCGGAGCGAGAGATTATTGTGTGTTATCAGTGTGGAAAGCGGGGTCACAAGAAGTCATCGTGCCCAAGCGCTCTGAAGCCCTGCCAGGCATGTGGACGCCTGGGTCACTTGCGACGATTTTGTCGGGGCGTTGCAAGAAAGCGTCGCAGAGGGTGTTCTCAGAAGTAATGTGCTATTGGGTCTTTGTTCAGAGTTCTTGGTGTAAGTTTCCTTTCAGTTTAAGGGATATTTTATCGTTGTAGTTATACTGGTGGTGTTTTGGGTTTGAAATGTATGGGAACTTCATGGGTCTTTTGACGAACCTCGTCTTTCAATGCTGGTATGTTTTAATTTTAAAATCTTGCCCTTCAATCTGTCAGATCAAAAGACGTATGTATCTCATTGGGATTATCAGAACCTGACTGCGAGGCAGAAGATGCTTCATCCATCAGAGCTCCAACCAAAAGGTCTCGGAGTGAAGCCAGCGCGTAGTCAGGAACCCCCCGGGGAAATTTTAAAGAGTCTGGTGAAAGTAGTGCCTCTATCGTCGTGGTGTGATAGTTTTGGTGTCGTTGCTTTGGTTTCTCTGTCGTTGTAGTTTTCCTCTGGTCGCAAAGCGCGCGATGGACTTATCCCTCACGTAGCGTCGGGAATTGTGCCTATTGGATGTAAGTTGCTGATTAGTGACCTTGCGTGGGCCACTGATGTAAATCAGTTGCGGCCCTGGTTTGGGTCTATCCCGAAGTGATGGGTCGTGAGTAGTCGTACGTCGTAGTTTCAGTGATATGATCCTTGGGCCCACCCTCCCCGCCCATGGGGTTAGGGTTTTAGTGCGCAAAGTATCCATTTAAGCTTTGATCCCTTTCGGACGAGAGTAAGCGGTTTAAATGTTTTTGCTGTGCTTTCATAACTTGAGTAAGGCCCGGTTCTGGCCTAAGTTGGATTTCTGGTTGGTCGCTAAGAGGTCAGTCCTTTTATGGTGGGGAGAACCACCATGAGTCTCTTTGGGTTTTCTCTTAAATCGTTATTGAATTCTAGTTGAGTTCTTATGGTGGGGAGCCCGTTCAGGCCTTCCCTCTGTTGGTGATTTACTTTGGGCAATGAGGTTCAGTCCCGCTGGTAGTCGTTGTGATGTCCTTGAGATAAGAGGTTGGATCGTGTTCTGTGAAATCCTTAGGTGTTGATCGATCGACTGGTTGGTGTTGTGGCTTTCCGGGGGCGGAAAGCGTTATGGTGGGGAGAATTGTCGCACCCCGACAAGGGTGTTTATTTTATTTTATTTTATTATTCGCTTCGCCTTAATTTTTTTTTTTTGGTTCGGTTTGAGTCGTGAACGATTTTGTTCTTTTTTGAGCTTAGAATAACAAGTGCGCGTCTTGGGTTCGACGTCGTCGGACGCGCGGGCGGAGCGCGACACCGCGCGGCTTCGCCCATGCAACTGTGTGGCCTTTTCGGCTTAGAGGAATTAATGTAAATTAGAAAATGTCAAATTAGATTGTCTTTTAATATTTTTATGGCTATTATAAATTTTACTATTTTTATCCTAGATGAAAACTAAAGTTGTTAATTTTATAAATAAATGAGTGATTTTATTAGTTTTATTTCTATCATTTTACTTTAGTAGTATTATGTATTATTATTAATATTTAATTCATTTATTATTATTATTTGGTTTTATTTTATATTATTTATTTATTTATTTTCCCCTATTTTATTGCTAACCCTAGCGGCCCCCTTTATATATATATTTTTTTTTCTCTCTTCTCCCCGCGGGAGCCGCCACCCTCTTCACCGTTTTCCCCTGTTACCCCCCTTCTTTAGTAGCACCTTCACCCCGCTCGGCCGCCGCTGCACGACCCTCCCGCTTGGCCGCCTCCTTCCCTGCATGCGTTGCACCCTCCAGCTCCCGCTCGGTCGCCGCTGCACGACCCTCCCGCTCGGCCGCCGCTGCACGACCCTCCCGCTCGGCCGCCGCTGCACGACCCTCCCGCTTGACCCTTACCTCGGAAGATTGAGGGTGTGCAGTACTCTGATTGGCCAGTTTAACAAAAATTCCAGTGGGCTTTAGTTCACCAACCTGAAATGAAGAGTAAATGGAGTGAGGCATCACATTTATAGAATCACCAAAATCAAGCATAGCATTGGAAAATGAATACTCCCCTATGGTGCATGGAATCGAGAAGGTTCCAAGATCATCGCATTTGGTAGGTAGTGATGGTTCTATCAATGATGAGATATTCATCCCCAAGCTTACCTTCTCATTGCCTCAAATTCTCATTCGGTGTGTAAACATCTCCTTTAGAAACTTGGTGTATCATGGAATTTGCTTCACGACATCAATCAAAGGAATGTTAACAAGCACTTTTTTAAAAGTTTCCAATATTTCCTTATCAAGTTCATTTTTATTTTGTTTTCATGGTTGTGTGTACCTTTTAGAAATGGAAGAGGAATGGTTTGTCTAGGTTACTCATCAAAATACACACTCTTTCCTTTAGAAGGGTTTTTCTAAGGACAAGTATTTTCTTCTCTTGGACCATTTTCAGCAGTTGGGATGGTGGTTTCCTGAGGAGTGGATGAATCTAATGGAGGGTTAATTTGGGTTTTAAGTTGTTTCCCACTCCTACGGGTGATGGCACTAAAATTTACTTTATCCCTGGGGTTAACTACTCGTTGAGATGGTAGTTTACCCGACCCAAGACTTCGAATTTTCCCCACCGAGTTAGCTAGTTGGCCTAATTGGGTTTTGAGGTATTGTATGGATTCCAGGGTGGTTTTTTGGAATTGGAGATTATTGGAAGCCATTTGTTTCATCATATCTTCAAGTCTAGTCTCGATTTTGGAAGGGGTAGTTGGAAAGTCCTTTGGGGTGGTTGAGGATTTCTGAGTGGTGGTGGTGGATGACTACTATGACCTTGTCGGTTCCATGGTTGATGTGGCTGGTTTGAATACCCCCCTTTCTTATAGGCTTGGTTTTCTTTCCACCCAGGGTTGGATGGATAATAAGGTTCTTTCCTAAAGGGTTGGTTATAGGGGAGACCTGGAAAGATTGCCTTGCAACTCTCAGAAGTTTCTCTCAATTGGGGGCATTGGTCGGAGTAGTAGGTGTCAGAAGAACATATACCACAATGGATGGGAGGAGGATATTGGGATTTCCCTTGGTAAAGAGAAATTTGTCGAAGAAGGGTACTTACCTCTTTGAATTTCGTGTCCACCTTCCTCTCGAATTCGGTACTTTTCACCTCATGGACACCTTGAATGGGTACATTGGACCTTGTACCAAATTGTTGAGTGTTCTGTGCCATGTTATAAATCAGGGTTCTTGCAGCAATTGGGGTCTTATCTACCAGTGCAAAAACATCAACCATGTTTCTATCAATAGGAATTAAACCTTTATAAAAATATTTAATTAAAAATTGATCACTTATTTGGTGGTGTGGGAAACTTGAACATAACCTTTTAAAGCGTTCTGAATATTCATGTAATGTTTCCCCTTGTGACTACCTTATGTCACACAATTTATTTCCTTATAGTTTCAGCTCAAGAGGCTGGGAATTATTTTTCAAGAAAAAGGCATTTCATGTCCGCCCGACCTCTAATTAGTGAATTAACATAGTAAAGCCAATATTTGGCAGTGTCTTCTAATGAAAATGGGAATGCTCTGATCTTTACTTTTTATTCATCCACATTTGTAGGTTTTAATGTAGAAAAAATAGTATGAAATTATTTTAAGTGCTTGTGTGGATCCTCTCTAGAAAGTCCATGGAATCTATGAATGAATTAAACCATATTTTAGTTCAAAATTGGGTGCCTTGCCTTGTAATTGAATGTATGTGGGCTGGATATCAACATCAGGTGAGGTTAGTTCATTTAGTGTTATACTATTTTCATCCATGTTATACAAATTTATTTTAGTTTTGATGTCATTTACAGAATAATATGAAGGGTGAAGAAGAGTTTCAATGTGTGGTGTGTCCTCCTTCAAAGTGTTGTATTGTGTGTCTCGGTGTCGTTGACATAGGGTCCTCTCTGATTCAGGTTCGAAAGGTGCTAAATCTCCCGGAGTAGAACACTTCATGAACCAAACCTATACAACAAATAGATCAGAATAGAAAGGGATTGAAATGGTAGATGGGAAAACAAATAAATATTCACAAAATTTACAAAAACCTTATCAAAAACATGCACTAAAAACCAAAGTGCTCCCCGGAAACGGCGCCAAAATTTGACCGTGTTTTCATGACATGTCAAATTGATTATGATTTTATGGTTTATTTATAATCTAGGGGATACCCTAGTCCATCTCTCAAGGAGCATTGGTGGGTTTAGAGTGTGTGTTTTTAATAAAGATTACTAAAATAGGGGGTGGTTTTGAAAACAATTTTAAAAATAAAATGACCAAATTAAAGAGTTTAATAGTTGACAAGGAAAGGTGTTGTTTTATAATTATGAGAGAAAATAGTTCATTGTGAGTTCACTACACACTTTCAAGTACATTATTCTCGGAAACTAATTTAGGTTTGGATTAATTCTTTGGTTGAAATTAATTGGAATCCCGATTAATTCTTAATCCTTTATTTCATTGTTTAAAGAACCAAACCTTGACATAACAATCATATTTTCAAGGTCCAAAACTTATGCATGGAATAAGAGCTTCCAAAGAAGATTGAAATCTCAAGAAGGTGGGTATGAAAAGGATTCTTGTGATGTCCAATCGGAACAACGCAGTTCACACACTCAAAACCTCACACCGATCGGTTAGAAATTAAGAGTATCTCAATCACATGCATCAAAACAACAATTCAAATATATAATTATATATGATAAATGGAAAGAAATGTTTTCACACCCAAATTACTTCAAACCAGTAGCTAAAATAAGAATCGGAACTCCCTTGACATGTGTGTAGCTTCCTCACAACAAACGCCCACTGTTTAGCTCGACATCAGGAGGAGGAGGTAGCTCGGGTGGAACTCCTTCTTCATTCTTGATCCCCCTATGAGGATAGAGGCCTCTAGAACTTCAAGGATGAGGAGAAGACTCCTATAGGACTTCAAAATGGAAGATATTCACTTCTTGGCCAAACTTACAAATGAGGTGCCCATGGTGCCTTTTTATAGCCAAAATGGGACATGGTTTGGGGAACCCTGCTTTTGAGATACCACTTGTGTCTCAGTTTTAGAATAGTATAAAGCCATATCACGACTTAACCAAAACATAAGAGTTGTTTTCTGGCCTCTTGAATGTCTCCTTGTCGAATTTGGTAGCCATTAAACAACTAGATTGGGAGATATGGTCAAAATACCAAAAAAAAACTTTTGAATTTGAGAAGATTCTATCCCCTGGACAAAATGGTTCGGAGGGGCCACCACATGGCCGAATTATATGGAATACTTCCTTTTTATTACATAACTTTTCATTATATTTTACAAAAATAGGATCTTTAAAGTCTAGTGACTTGGAAATCAGGAACAAAAATACATGAAAGCATAAAACATTCTTCTAATCCACTTGTAAGGCTTCATCATAAATTCATCCTAAGTAAAAATTACTACATCTCATAACATGGAGACATACATCAAAGAAAAGGGTGAGCATAAGACTCAGTAAAGAAAACAAGTGCAACAGTTGACATGTGATCTTGAGCAATATTAATAAGAACATGATAAAAATCATAAAGACATGAGCAACGGACGAATAGGAATATCATGATAAAAAACATGAATCATAACTTGAATATGTGGCTAAAACATTTCATTCATGAACATATCACCAAGGTTCATCCCCAAGGTTTCATAAAAATTACCAAGGTTATTCACCAAGGTATCATGAAACTTGTCATCTCTAGAGATTAATTCTTTACCCAATGCATTGGAGCGCTATAAGAGTTCACCCTTAATATGTATTTACTTTCATGTGATACACATAGATAATAATCAAACATTTCATAAATAAACCAAATAGAATCAAAGAAATGGGTTTCATGTCAAAATCGTGACGTTTAAAAGAGCTTAAAAATAAGATCATTATGTCATTTATAACCCATTGAAAGGGAGTGAGGGTTATATGTATGTCAATTAAAAAATAAAATATATCATTTTTTTGTATTTATAAACACCCGTATAAATGAAATAGGTCTAGGTATTCACTAGATAATTTCATGAGAGAAAGGGAGAGGAATTTTGAGATGAAAATTATGCAACATAATGGCTACATAATATCATTTTAGAAAACATTAAAAAGAGAGGAGACAAGGGTCACCCACTAATAAATAACTCATACTATAGTATGGGTACATAATAAAAATAAATAAGATCATGGTACGAATATTTGAAGGAAATACCGTATGAAAATGAAACTCAAAGGAAAAGAGGAGACGTGATTTCTTTTACGAAAATTTGGCAGCCTAACAGCGCCACTTAAAGATTCAGAAAATTATTTGATGAGAACAGAAAGGGTCTATCATCATTTTTACATGAAATTGACATTAGTAAAGATATATAATAACAATACCCCACATAATAAAATGGAACTATAAGACATAACATAAAGGAAGGCATGACTTAAAAGAGGAGGGTGAAAGGATCCCTTACCATGTAGAGTAACTTCGAAAGCTGGAAGGTCGGGACCTTGGGAGGCTTGAGGGAACCTTGGGAGGAATCCTTGGGAGGTAGAAATACCATATATTCATTGAGGAGGATTTTGGAATGAAAAATAATGAAGGAATGGATTGGTATTTATAGGAAAAGTGTGGGAATAAATTATTAATTTCCAAGGGACACCTCATCGGTGGTATTTGAAAAACCATGAGTTTGACCATCATATTTTCCCATGGTATTGGCCACTTGGGACACCACATATCATATATTACTATTCATAAGTCGACCAGATTATTTACATCATGATTACATCATCAATTATGTCATTAAACACCCCAAACTCAAAACTGTATTTTTACTATTCACCAAAAAATCAATTGTTTCAGAAAAATCCCAAAAATTCACTCTAACATAGTATCGATTCTCTGAATTAAAAAATGAACTCAATTTTATGAAAAAAAATTTCTAAATATTTTTAATTTAATTTTTAAATAAAATCATTATTTATTCCAAAAATACAACTTTAAAACTATAACTCATTTTGTAACACCTTAAGAAAGTAATCAAGCCCCATTAAATTATCGTATAACCATAAGAAAATAAAGTAACAATATATGATTAAATTTTATGAAAATAAATTTCCATTTTAAATTATTAAATTAATTATAAGTGTAAATAAAATATTTATGATATACAAAAATACCAAAACTTGTACTATGATCGTTTTTTCACTTTTAAGATGTCTAAAATTATTTATACATTCATGGGTGAAGTTTCTATTTTTTGGCCAATTTACTAATCATTACTATTCATTACTATTCATACGGGTGTGTTACTATTCTTACTTTATTATTCACTAAAAATTAATTTGATCTTATTAGGCTCTAAGTTTTTTATTGAACACAACTGCAGAAGACCATTTTTTGAAAATCAATTCACATTATTAATTATTTAAAGAATACAAAAATATTTTAAAATACCCCATTTTTCCAAAATTCATCAATAATATGAAACTTCTATAAATTCATCCTATATTTCTCCGGACATTTGAAATTCACAAATTTTACCATAATAAGAAGTAAAAAATTTATTTATTCAAAAGGATTACAGAAAGTAAATAAGGCTTTGTTTCATATCCCTTTATAACACCTGCATAGGACCTAAGTGTAAGGTGTGATATGGTGATAGAATTTTGGGGTGGCTCGGACAACATTTCCCGAGTGGTGATTTCTATCAGCTTGAACTTCTCCTTTAGGTGATTTTGTTCAAGCTTCACATGTTGAAGTTTGGATTGGGCTTAGTCCAGAGAAAAGCCTAGTGATACTACCTCCTTACCAAGCTCCGACAGATGGGCTTCATATGCCCTCAGTCTACTGGATGATGTCATCAACTCTTCTTTATGTATTAATTAACCAAGATCATTTGAATTTATAAACAATAATTGTAATGTTAAGAATTTAGTTTCCAACGGTCATATTGACCAATGGCCATATAACAGTCAAAACCCAACATTATCATTTAATTACACTCACTTCATTAATTAAAAGATATAGTTTTGTTGAGTATAAAATAAAATAACACACAAATTTAGGAAATAAATATTATTAAAAAGTTCATGTTGTTACAAATTAGGATTGGGTTTCTTAATAAAAGTTGTAGCGCATGATGTTTTATAGAGGCCCACTAAGTTTCATCCCATTTGGATGTATAGAATTTTCATACTGCTCAAAAAAGTGGACAGATGTCCATGGGATTCCATGCAGTTTGACCCTTTTTCTCTTCTAGATGATCTTCGAGCCTCCAAATCACCTCCACCTTCAATGAAAATATCAAAACAAGTATAATTGCCCTTTTTAACAGTGAAAAACATTAATTCATTGAAATAAACATGAAGTGAAATTTATTATTATATTTTTAATATTCATTACAAAACTAGTTTAAAATAGCGGTGTAAGGGTGGAATTGAATAGTGAATCGCTATATGATCACTCTCCGAAAAGAGGAGATCCTAGACCTTCTTCTCAATCACGTTTTTGAAAACCCCACTAAACTAGTGTTGAAGAAAATCCCATAGGGAGGTCACAAACACAACACAGGACATGGGATCACTGATGGATGTCCAAGTTATTAATGCCCCCTAACTTTATAAAAAAATGCAGAAGGCTTTCCTCCTAATGAACAATGCAGCATGAACACTTGGAGGCGAGTAAACTCCCTTTCCATTCACCACCAGATTCATAGGAATCACTTGGTTACAAAGCCTCCATACTAATAAATTATACTTAGTTGGAATTTCCTTGCACCATAGGAGACTCCCCCCACTAATCTCTTCCTTGGAGTGTATACATCGATTTTATATAGGCCATGGAAGAAAATACTCCAGAAGCATAACCTGTGAAATTACATTTATCTTGGTTGTCTTCCATTCTTATATCATCGCATATGATTTATTGAGCATGGTTCAAGATGTCCTAAATGAATGAGGGATGGATATTGGCTTAGATTAAGGTCATATCTAGCGTGGGATATCCTGGATAACCCAGTACCTATCCCACCTAGTTTCAGTTCCGTAAATTAAATTCCCCAATGCCAAATATCTATTGGGAGTTTTGAATAAGGGTAGGGATGTTCCCATGGATAGTTTTTCACTGAGGGGAGATATGGAAATTGGGTGAATAAAGTTCTTTAGCATATTTTTTAGTGATAAATACTCTCCAAATAGAGCACCCTTCAATAACCTCCCATGCCATTCTCCCCTGAAGAAAATACATCATTTCTGCCATGTTCCTAACATTAATGACTCCATTGTCAACCAGTTTGGATAGCCTTCTCCTCAAAGACCAATGGCATCTATCTTCTCCATGTGAATCCCAGATAAAAGCTGACATATTTTTTTAAATATCTCGAAGAACATATTTAGGCACTTTGAGGACTGAGAGGATGTGCATGGGAATGGATGATAAAACAAAATTGATGTGAGTGATTCTCCTCCAAATGAAGGAAACTGATTTTTCCGGTTTGTAATGTGGTTAGTGATATTGTCAACAACCCCTTCAAAGTGGTGAGTCTAAACTATATTAGGATAAAGGTGTCACCTAGGTAGTCTAAGGGATAATTGTTCTTACAGATGTCCAACATAGATTCAAAACTCTAAATTCTCCTGTTTGGGAATGAGGATGAGAAGAAAACACAACTTTTCTCATGATTTATTACTTTCCTACTCTACCTACATTATTCCTCCATAATGGAATGTAAACCCCTAATGGGATAACTAAAATAAATGATAATGAATACCATTTCATCCACAAAGATAAGGTGTGATACCCCCATTAAAATCGGCCCGACAATGGTAGGGGTGAATGTTCTCAAGTTGCACATGTGAAGTAATTTATCTACTCAAGTTGTCTTGGACAATAATGATAATGTTGGGAGATAGGGGATATCCCTATCAAATACCTAGGATTGGATTCATAAATTCTCATTGTCTTCCCCAGTGATAATTGAGAACTATGGTGAGCTGTGACAACAAAAGAGAAGATCAATAACCTAGTCTGAGAAGCCCATTTTTGTCATCACATGAATGATAATGCTCTATTCGAGCATTTCATATGCTTTGTCTATATCTACTTTAATAACAATATTAGATACAATAACATTCTTATTGACATCTCTGATCATTTCTTGTGTTATACATATGGATCCCTAGATAGACTATCCATTGATAAACCCACATTGTTCGTCAGATACCCAATTGTGAATGTAATGATAGATTCATCTGTGGAGTATGGATTCCAAAACCTTATAAGGTAGATTACACATGATACTGGGCCTGAACTATCTTATGCATGAGGGATATTTAACATTAAGAATAAGAACCATTGTTGTGACGCATGAAACTCAGGGTAGGGGGCCTCCTTTGAAGAAGACTTGGATCGCTTCAATCAGATCAAGCTTGATCATATCCCAACAACGCAGATATAACACTCCCATAAAACCATCTAATCCTGGTTAACTCACCAGGTTGATAGATTTAATATCCCCCCACACTTATTTCTCATCCGGCCTATGTTCAATAAAATTATTGGCATCTAATTAAACTACCAGAGGAATTGTGTTGAAGAGAGTTGTCTGATCACATTGATATCATTCCTACGAGATTGGGTTAGGAGCGAAAATAATGGAATAAAACTAAGAAACCGCCATACTTCCCACCACATCTAGGTCTCAGGTAGAAGAACCATTATTTTTGGTCGGAGTAGTTTACTCAAGAGGGGAGGGGTGAATTGAGTAACTATAAAAATTTCTGTTGAAATAATATTATTTTCAAAAGAAATGGTTTCCCCAAAAATAGATACAGCCCAGTTAATCAAGGTTATACTGTTATAAGAGTTTTACTTTTTAAACAGCTTCTTAGAAGATTGATTAATTCTCAGTAATCTTAATTTGTATTATTAATATTACTTTTGAAGTTATCCTACTAAGACAAACCAGTTATAACTTCTTTCCAAGACTAACTATCAAAGTGAAATTGGTGATTTCTGGATTATGCAATAAAGCAGTAAAACATAGAAGACTAAATTTAAACAGCACAACGGATATGAAACAAGTGGTTCAGTCTCAAACCGAGACCTAATACACTCCACTTGGTGATCACCTGCCACCAAGCAGTTAATATAAATAAACTTTGATCCACACCCTGGATCGGGGTTAACAATAGTACACAGATTATCCAGGTCACACAGGGACCTCTTCCACAGTTTTGTGGGTAAACAAAAAATAATAACCAGGCCACATAGGGACCTCTTCCACAGTTTTCATGGGTAAACAAAAATATAAGGAGTTTGGTGTAAGGATTTCAATATCCTCCAGTTCAGCTCAGGAGTCAGAGTGTGTCAAAACAGACAGGGGCACACACTGCTTATAATGTAAATAAAAAGATGATCGCAGTCGAGCAAGAATATAGAGATGAGGTTACAATGCTCTTGTGTGATGTCAATGTAGCTCTAAACTTATTTGGATTGAAGCAGATGAAGCTTTGAGTCCTTCTTTGGAAGTTGTGTGAAAAACAGAGTGTCGCGATTCAGCTTGTGTTCTTCACGAGTTTTGATAATGCGAAGATGTTCTCTGGATTCCAGTGTACTTCGTATGTTCTTCAGTAGAGTCGGATTGCATGCATGTGACAATGCTTTCTTTTGAAAATCTTGCAATATGTTCTTCGCGGTTGTGCTCACTAGCTTGTTTTTCGTTCAGGATCGCTCTCTATTGTTCTTGGGCACACTTCGCTCTTTATCTTCGAATGCATGAGTTTTAGCCGGCAGGTTCCATGTGTTCTGCACCTCGTACCTCGTGCTATGTCTACAAAGAACCATTAATTATTTCAGTGCATTAAAGGCATCAAATGTGACCGTTTGAAATTAAATTGAAAGATGAAAAAATAGTTTAAGAAACGGTGTCACAGTAAGTTATGAAAACGGTGACTCCTTCACACGGTGTATAGACTGATCACGGCGTTTGAGTGTCACAGTGTCTCATTTACGATGTCTTGTTCACGAAATCTTGTTCACGGTGTCTTGCTTCACGGTGTCTTGGTTACGGAGTCTGGTTTACGGTGTCTGGCTTCACGGTGTCTGGCTTCACGGTGTCTTGTACTTAGGCAAATAACTATATTCAGACTTAAACAGTGATATGCATGAAATGGATTGAGCTTAACCATTATAAATCATGAGAGAACTTGAAACATAAATACACATGATTGGGTATAATTTATAGGAGTTAATTAGATTGAATAAGATTTGTTCTCATTAAAACATGATTAATACATGAGGAGTCCAACAATTATATATCCATATGAAGGTTAGGAGTGACACTATGAAGATTTTCTTTCAAGAACACATGGAAAAACACAGTATTTTAGTCTCCTTCCTTGGGAGAAGTGGCTCAGGACTATTTTCCTCAGGATTCTCTCATGCCCCAGCATGAGCTTGTTGAACTTGTCCTTTTTGTGTGAAAGATAGGAGAATGTGTCATAATCCCATACTTCCTCAAGTCTATCCTCTATCATATCAATCTCTTGCATGATGATATCAAGGTTGAAGGTTGGAGTGGGGATATTGTTGACACAGATAACAATATCCTTTTTAAGACTTCGTAACTTGTTGTGGAATTCGATCCACAAAATTTCCCTACATAGGTTTGTTCTAGGAGTTCTCCACCACCCTATGGTAGTCTAGTTGGGTAGACCAAAGGTCGTAGAAAAATAATCACCCGCCACATTTTTCTCATGGGTTGAGGTCAACTAGGAGTGGAGAATGATCAGAAAGGGTGTGAACCAGATGAGTAATTTTTGCGTTAGGAAATATAGAGATGACATTCATGTTGGAAAGTCAGCGGGTCAGTCTGTTCTAGGTTTTCCATTTCCCCCTCTAATTGTTACACCAGATGAACCTATTACCCATAAATCCTATATCCAAAAGGACCTTCGAGTAGCGAATGAAGATAAATCAGTCTTGTCCCACCTAGGATACACCCCCTACTTTATTCTTTGAGGCGTCCATAATGGTCTTGAAATATCCTCCAACCAACTAGGCCGAGTCCCCCAGATTGAACTATTCAAGAGAGTTCCGTAGGTGTTCTCTTAAGAGAGAATCACATTAAGCATAAATAAACGATAAGAAACAATCCACTTGTTCAAAGAAGACTCTAACCAAAAAATTTTTTATCATAAAACTCCAGCTTCTCCTGTGAAATATTGGGATTCTAGAAAATCTAAATGTGATGATTATCTGGATCCCCGTTCATGACCAATTTCATTCCCATCCTTTCAACAAATACATCAAGCTTCAAGTAGAATTTTTTAGGTACAATAATCACCAGAAGAGAGGACATGGAGTTGGAAACTTCATTAGAAAGGAAGTATGATTTTACTCAGGAACCAATTCCCTCAGCATTCCATATAAAAAATGAGATCATTAAAACAATGAGAACCAGAAACTAGACCCGGGTGCTGAAGGGCTCATAGCATGCGAGACAGAACTAGTGGATTTTTTTTTTAAATGAGGCCTGGTACAAACTCTGCTCGAAGCAGGGATCATGCCGATGGGAGTTTAGGGATTTTCAAACTCTTTGAGGGCTCCCTGATCACCATCAAGATTTGGAGATGAGAGCGACAGATATTCAACTTCATGAAATAAATCACTTTAGCTACTCAACATCACAACCAGGGAGAAGACGGCTAGACTTGAGGGATGAGGAGGAGAGGGACTCAGAGACGAACTTTTACAATCTTCCCTCTTACCCCGGGATCTATCATCTACATGAAGAGAAACTGTGGGCATGGACTATAAAACCCTAGGTTCTGAGGAGCTTGGGGGTGAGCCAGAGTAGGATTTCCTTTTCCCACATGAGAGGAAGCTAGCATGGTGAGAGGGAATATGTGAGATCAAAAAATACAAGGAGGCTGAAAGCTGCTTTGAGAGGAAGGGGACGATGGCCATGCACTATTTGGCAGGGCGGACTTCTGCCCCTTGAAATTTTATCCAGGAGAGAGGCGGCAGATGCATCGGAGGATCCAACGAAATTGAGGCTACCTCTTTGATGATGACGACCTCACTATCTAACATTCAAGATGCAATTAGGATGGGGAGGAGATACTCTATTGACATAAGGATCTTTCTGACAGGATGTTGTAGGAAATGTCCAATTCTTTCTTCACACATAGAGAGAGTATCTATGGATTTTATAGGAGGTTTAGTAGAGCGGAATTGGAGGATAAACCAGGTGTTTCTTCCATTCCTGTGCTCCTTCATCCTAAGGAATTGATCACTATATATGCACCAGAGGTAAGGGTCATCCCAAATGTACCAACGAGACTCATGTTTTAGATGAATATCGTAGTTTTTATTGAAAATAGTAGGAAAGCAAGATGCTACCAAATAATTTACAATTTCAGCATACCAAGGAATAACAACTTGCACTCGGTACAATTGCTTATTGGGAAACATATCATTTATAGGAATACAGGGGGATGGGTCAATGTCTGAGGATTGGATAATCATACTAATATGGTCAACCACCACATTCTCTATTTCTTTTTTATCTCTAATTTCTAAATTGAATTCCTAAAGGAGAATCATATAGCGAATGAGATCTGGTTTGGCTTATGGTTTCTTAAGGAGATACTGGAGGGCTGCACGGTCTGAGAACATAATGACTTTAGACCCCAAAATGTATGAACTGAATTTTTCCAAGGAAAACAGAATGGAAAAGAATTCTTTTTCTGTTGTGGTGTAGTTTTCTTGAGCAGGGTCCAAAGTACATGAGGCATAGGCAATGAAATGTGGAGCTCGATCAACCCTTTGTGATAAAACTTCCCCAACTACATAGTTAGAGGTGTCACACATGAGCTCAAATGGTAAATCCCACTGATGTGGTTGGATTACTGGGGGTGACGTGAGACTCCATTTTAACTTATTAAAATCTTCCTCACATTTTTTATCAAAAACAATTTATTTTTCTTTTTGGATTAACTGGGAGAGTGGGAGTGCGGTTTTACTAAAGTCACGAATGAAACGACGGTAAAATCCAACATGACCTAGGAAATACCGCACATCCCGTACATTTTTGGGGAATGTTAAGGAGGAAATGATATCCACTTTCGATTTATCTACTTGAATACCATCCCCGGAAATGACATGCCCCAAAACTATACCTTGTCGCACCATGAAATGGAATTTCTCATAATTTAATACAAGATTATTTTCAATACAGCGATGTAGGACTAAACCAAGACTACTAAAACATTCATCAAAAGAGGAGCCATAAACAGTGAAATCATCCATGAAAACTTCCATGCAATTCTCCAGGTAATCCGAAAAAATACTAACCATACATCACTAGAAAGTACGTGAAGCATTTCACAAACCAAATGGCATCCTCCTATATGAAAATGTTCCAAAGGGGAAAGTCAAGGTTGTCCTTTACTGATCCTTGGGGGAAATATGGATCTGAAAGTACCCAAAATACCCATCAAGAAAATAGTAATGGGACTTACCTGCTAGCCTCTCTAGCATTTGGTCAATTAATGGAAAAGGGAAATGGTCCTTCCTAGTGTGTTGGTTTAGTCGGCGATAGTCTATGTAGACATGCCAACTATTCTGCACATGAGTTGGAACCAATTCATTGTTTTCATTTTTAATTACTACAAGACCAGTTGTTTTATGAACTACTTGAACGGTACTGACCCATTGGCTTTCATAGATAGGGTAAATGATTCCAGCAGCCAATAATTTGGTTACTTCATTTTTCAAAACTTCTAAGAGGTTTGGGTTCAGTCAACGTTGTGCCTGCCTCACAAGTTTAGCCTCATAATTTAACAAAATATGATGTGTAAAAATTGATGGTATAATACCATGTATGTCAGAAAGTTTCCATCCAAAATATTGTTTATACTCCCTCAAAAGTTCAATTAGTCGCAATTCATGCTCAGGAGGGATTGAACTAGCAATGATGATGAGCAACTTGTTTCCATTCTCAATATATGAATATTTTGAATCTTGAGGCAGTTTCTTTAGTTCCAATTTCAGGTGGATTTTGTATTGATGGAAGTGTGTGTGTAAGTGAGATGTCACTAATCTTATCTAACTACTCAATGGCATCATCCTCAGATGAGGAATGAGCTTTTACAATCTTAGCAGTATCTTTGATGGTTAGTGGATCCTCAGTGTTCAAGAAATTATCAATCAATAAACATGCATGACACTTTTCTAGACCACTAAAACAATCAATGCATGATTCATTACCTATAATTTCAATCAACGAAGAAAACTTATAAAGGGGATCGGGAGAATGAAAAGTTGTTTTTCCAAGGGAAGGGAGTGCATCAATTGAATTAACAGAGAGAGAGGAATGTTCTTATAAGGGGTCCTTCATGGCATCAATGATGTTGAAATAGACTATGTCACTACCAAATTCTATAGATAATGTACCATTATGAACATTAATTATGGATTTGGAAATTTTAAATAAATTTATCCCCAATATAATTGGGGCATGTCCATTCATCCTATCATCTTCCATTTTTAGCACATAAAATCATCTGGAAAAACTAAATTTTGCACCCTCAAAAGAACATTCTCTAACAAACCAGAAGGGTGTGCAGTACTCTGATTGGCCAGTTTAACAAAAATTCCAGTGGGCTTTAGTTCACCAACCTGAAATGAAGAGTAAATGGAGTGAGGCATCACATTTATAGAATCACCAAAATCAAGCATAGCATTGGAAAATGAATACTCCCCTATGGTGCATGGAATCGAGAAGGTTCCAAGATCATCGCATTTGGTAGGTAGTGATGGTTCTATCAATGATGATACATTCATCCCCAAGCTTACCTTCTCATTGCCTCAAATTCTCATTCGGTGTGTAAACATCTCCTTTAGAAACTTGGTGTATCATGGAATTTGCTTCACGACATCAATCAAAGGAATGTTAACAAGAACTTTTTTAAAAGTTTCCAATATTTCCTTATCAAGTTCATTTTTCTTTTGTTTTCATGGTTGTGTGTACCTTTTAGAAATGGAAGAGGAATGGTTTGTCTAGGTTACTCATCAAAACACACACTCTTTCCTTTAGAAGGGTTTTTCTAAGGACAAGTATTTTCTTCTCTTGGACCATTTTCAGCAGTTGGGATGGTGGTTTCCTGAGGAGTGGATGAATCTAATGGAGGGTTAATTTGGGTTTTAAGTTGTTTCCCACTCCTACGGGTGATGGCACTAAAATTTACTTTATCCCTGGGGTTAACTACTCGTTGAGATGGTAGTTTACCCGACCCAAGACTTCGAATTTTCCCCACCGAGTTAGCTAGTTGGCCTAATTGGGTTTTGAGGTATTGTATGGATTCCAGGGTGGTTTTTTGGAATTGGAGATTATTGGAAGCCATTTGTTTCATCATATCTTCAAGTCTAGTCTCGATTTTGGAAGGGGTAGTTGGAAATTCCTTTGGGGTGGTTGAGGATTTCTGAGTGGTGGTGGTGGATGACTACTATGACCTTGTCGGTTCCATGGTTGATGTGGCTAGTTTGAATACCCCCCTTTCTTATAGGCTTGGTTTTCTTTCCACCCAGGGTTGGATGGATAATAAGGTTCTTTCCTAAAGGGTTGGTTATAGGGGAGACCTGGAAAGATTGCCTTGCAACTCTCAGAAGTTTCTCTCAATTGGGGGCATTGGTCGGAGTAGTAGGTGTCAGAAGAACATATACCACAATGGATGGGAGGAGGATATTGGGATTTCCCTTGGTAAAGAGAAATTTGTCGAAGAAGGGTACTTACCTCTTTGAATTTCGTGTCCACCTTCCTCTTGAATTCGGTACTTTTCACCTCATGGACACCTTGAATGGGTACATTGGACCTTGTACCAAATTGTTGAGTGTTCTGTGCCATGTTATCAATCAGGGTTCTTGCAGCAATTGGGGTCTTATCTACCAGTGCAAAAACATCAACCATGTTTCTATCAATAGGAATTAAACCTTTATAAAAATATTGAATTAAAAATTGATCACT
Source organism: Viscum album (assembly GCA_963277665.1). Lineage (NCBI taxonomy): Eukaryota > Viridiplantae > Streptophyta > Magnoliopsida > Santalales > Viscaceae > Viscum > Viscum album. The sequence goes on from OY728148.1 coordinate 1,814,519,761, forward strand.
TATTTGGTGGTGTGGGAAACTTGAACATAACCTTTTAAAGCGTTCTGAATATTCATGTAATGTTTCCCCTTGTGACTACCTTATGTCACACAATTTATTTCCTTATAGTTTCAGCTCAAGAGGCTGGGAATTATTTTTCAAGAAAAAGGCATTTCATGTCCGCCCGACCTCTAATTAGTGAATTAACATAGTAAAGCCAATATTTGGCAGTGTCTTCTAATGAAAATGGGAATGCTCTGAGCTTTACTTTTTATTCATCCACATTTGTAGGTTTTAATGTAGAAAAAATAGTATGAAATTATTTTAAGTGCTTGTGTGGATCCTCTCTAGAAAGTCCATGGAATCTATGAATGAATTAAACCATATTTTAGTTCAAAATTGGGTGCCTTGCCTTGTAATTGAATGTATGTGGGCTGGATATCAACATCAGGTGAGGTTAGTTCATTTAGTTTTATACTATTTTCATCCATGTTATACAAATTTATTTTAGTTTTGATGTCATTTACAGAATAATATGAAGGGTGAAGAAGAGTTTCAATGTGTGGTGTGTCCTCCTTCAAAGTGTTGTATTGTGTGTCTCGGTGTCGTTGACATAGGGTCCTCTCTGATTCAGGTTCGAAAGGTGCTAAATCTCCCGGAGTAGAACACTTCATGAACCAAACCTATACAACAAATAGATCAGAATAGAAAGGGATTGAAATGGTAGATGGGAAAACAAATAAATATTCACAAAATTTACAAAAACCTTATCAAAAACATGCACTAAAAACCAAAGTGCTCCCCGGAAACGGCGCCAAAATTTTACCGTGTTTTCATGACATGTCAAATTGATTATGATTTTATGGTTTATTTATAATCTAGGGGATACCCTAGTCCATCTCTCAAGGAGCATTGGTGGGTTTAGAGTGTGTGTTTTTAATAAAGATTACTAAAAGAGGGGGTGGTTTTGAAAACAATTTTAAAAATAAAATGACCAAATTAAAGAGTTTAATAGTTGACAAGGAAAGGTGTTGTTTTATAATTATGAGAGAAAATAGTTCATTGTGAGTTCACTACACACTTTCAAGTACATTATTCTTGGAAATTAATTTAGGTTTGGATTAATTCTTTGGTTGAAATTAATTGGAATCCCGATTAATTCTTAATCCTTTATTTCATTGTTTAAAGAACCAAACCTTGACATAACAATCATATTTTCAAGGTCCAAAACTTATGCATGGAATAAGAGCTTCCAAAGAAGATTGAAATCTCAAGAAGGTGGGTATGAAAAGGATTCTTGTGATGTCCAATCGGAACAACACAGTTCACACACTCAAAACCTCACACCGATCGGTTAGAAATTAAGAGTATCTCAATCACATGCATCAAAACAACAATTCAAATATAGAATTATATATGACAAATGGAAAGAAATGTTTTCACACCCAAATTACTTCAAACCAGTAGCTAAAATAAGAATCGGAACTCCCTTGACATGTGTGTAGCTTCCTCACAACAAACGCCCACTGTTTAGCTCGACATCAGGAGGAGGAGGTAGCTCGGGTGGAACTCCTTCTTCATTCATGATCCCCCTATGAGGATAGAGGCCTCTAGAACTTCAAGGATGAGGAGAAGACTCCTATAGGACTTCAAAATGGAAGATATTCACTTCTTGGCCAAACATACAAATGAGGTGCCCATGGTGCCTTTTTATAGCCAAAATGGGACATGGTTTGGGGAACCATGCTTTTGAGATACCACTTGTGTCTCAGTTTTAGAATAGTATAAAGCCATATCACGACTTAACCAAAAGATAAGAGTTGTTTTCTGGCCTCTTGAATGTCTCCTTGTCGAATTTGGTAGCCATTAGACAACTAGATTGGGAGATATGGTCAAAATACCAAAAAAAACTTTTGAATTTGAGAAGATTCTATCCCCTGGACAAAATGGTTCGGAGGGGCCACCACATGGCCGAATTATATGGAATACTTCCTTTTTATTACATAACTTTTCATTATATTTTACAAAAATAGTATCTTTAAAGTCTAGTGACTTGGAAATCAGGAACAAAAATACATGAAAGCATAAAACATTCTTCTAATCCACTTGTAAGGCTTCATCATAAATTCATCCTAAGTAAAAATTACTTCATCTCATAACATGGAGACATACATCAAAGAAAAGGGTGAGCATAAGACTCAGTAAAGAAAACAAGTGCAACAGTTGACATGTGATCTTGAGCAATATTAATAAGAACATGATAAAAATCATAAAGACATGAGCAACGGACGAATAGGAATATCATGATAAAAAAACATGAATCATAACTTGAATATGTGGCTAAAACATTTCATTCATGAACATATCACCAAGGTTCATCCCCAAGGTGTCATAAAAATTACCAAGGTTATTCACCAAGGTATCATGAAACTTTTCATCTCTAGAGATTAATTCTTTACCCAATGCATTGGAGCGCTATAAGAGTTCACCCTTAATATGTCTTTACTTTCATGTGATACACATAGATAATAATCAAACATTTCATAAATAACCCAAATAGAATCAAAGAAATGGGTTTCATGTCAAAATCGTGACGTTTAAAAGAGCTTAAAAATAAGATCATTATGTCATTTATAACCCATTGAAAGGGAGTGAGGGTTATATGTATGTCAATTAAAAAATAAAATATATCATTTTTTTGTATTTATAAACACCCGTATAAATGAAATAGGTCTAGGTATTCACTAGATAATTTCATGAGAGAAAGGGAGAGGAATTTTGAGATGAAAATTATGCAACATAATGGCTACATAATATCATTTTAGAAAACATTAAAAAGAGAGGAGACAAGGGTCACCCACTAATAAATAACTCATACTATAGTATGGGTACATAATAAAAATAAATAAGATCATGGTACGAATATTTGAAGGAAATACCATATGAAAATGAAACTCAAAGGAAAAGAGGAGACGTGATTTCTTTTACGAAAATTTGGCAGCCTAACAGCGCCACTTAAAGATTCAGAAAATTATTTGATGAGAACGGAAAGGGTCTATCATCATTTTTACATGAAATTGACATTAGTAAAGATATATAATAACAATACCCCACATAATAAAATGGAACTATAAGACATAACATAAAGGAAGGCATGACTTAAAAGAGGAGGGTGAAAGGATCCCTTACCATGTAGAGTAACTTCGAAAGCTGGAAGGTCGGGACCTTGGGAGGCTTGAGGGAACCTTGGGAGGAATCCTTGGGAGGTATAAATACCATATATTCATTGAGGAGGATTTTGGAATGAAAAATAATGAGGGAATGGATTGGTATTTATAGGAAAAGTGTGGGAATAAATTATTAATTTCCAAGGGACACCTCATCGGTGGTATTTGAAAAACCATGAGTTTGACCATCATATTTTCCCATGGTATTGGCCACTTGGGACACCACATATCATATATTAATATTCATAAGTCGACCAGATTATTTACATCATGATTACATCATCAATTATGTCATTAAACACCCCAAACTCAAAACTGTATTTTTACTATTCACCAAAAAATCAATTGTTTCAGAAAAATCCCAAAAATTCACTCTAACATAGTATCGATTCTCTGAATTAAAAAATGAACTCAATTTTATGAAAACAATTTTCTAAATATTTTTAATTTAATTTTTAAATAAAATCATTATTTATTCCAAAAATACAACTTTAAAACTATAACTCATTTTGTAACACCTTAAGAAAGTAATCAAGCCCCATTAAATTATCGTATAACCATAAGAAAATAAAGTAACAATATATGATTAAATTTTATGAAAATAAATTTCCATTTTAAATTATTAAATTAATTATAAGTGTAAATAAAATATTTATGATATACAAAAATACCAAAACTTGTACTATGATCGTTTTTTCACTTTTAAGATGTCTAAAATTATTTATACATTCATGGGTGAAGTTTCTATTTTTTGGCCAATTTACTAATCATTACTATTCATTACTATTCATACGGGTGTGTTACTATTCTTACTTTATTATTCACTAAAAATTAATTTGATCTTATTAGACTCTAAGTTTTTTATTGAACACAACTGCAGAAGACCATTTTTTGAAAATCAATTCACATTATTAATTATTTAAAGAATACAAAAATATTTTAAAATACCCCATTTTTCCAAAATTCATCAATAATATGAAACTTCTATAAATTCATCCTATATTTCTCCGGACATTTGAAATTCACAAATTTTACCATAATAAGAAGTAAAAAATTTATTTATTCAAAAGGATTACAGAAAGTAAATAAGGCTTTGTTTCATAGCCCTTTATAACACCTGCATAGGACCTAAGTGTAAGGTGTGATATGGTGATAGAATTTTGGGGTGGCTCGGACAACATTTCCCGAGTGGTGATTTCTATCAGCTTGAACTTCTCCTTTAGGCGATTTTGTTCAAGCTTCACATGTTGAAGTTTGGATTGGGCTTAGTCCAGAGAAAAGCCTAGTGATACTACCTCCTTACCAAGCTCCGACAGATGGGCTTCATATGCCCTCAGTCTACTGGATGATGTCATCAACTCTTCTTTATGTATTAATTAACCAAGATCATTTGAATTTATAAACAATAATTGTAATGTTAAGAATTTAGTTTCCAACGGTCATATTGACCAATGGCCATATAACAGTCAAAACCCAACAGTATCATTTAATTACACTCACTTCATTAATTAAAAGATATAGTTTTGTTGAGAATAAAATAAAATAACACACAAATTTAGGAAATAAATATTATTAAAAAGTTCATGTTGTTACAAATTAGGATTGGGTTTCTTAATAAAAGTTGTAGCGCATGATGTTTTATAGAGGCCCACTAAGTTTCAGCCCATTTGGATGTATAGAATTTTCATACTGCTCAAAAAAGTGGACAGATGTCCATGGGATGCCATGCAGTTTGACCCTTTTTCTCTTCTAGATGATCTTCGAGCCTCCAAATCACCTCCACCTTCAATGAAAATATCAAAACAAGTATAATTGCCCTTTTTAACAGTGAAAAACATTAATTCATTGAAATAAACATGAAGTGAAATTTATTATTATATTTTTAATATTCATTACAAAACTAGTTTAAAATAGCGGTGTAAGGGTGGAATTGAATAGTGAATCGCTATATGATCACTCTCCGAAAAGAGGAGATCCTAGACCTTCTTCTCAATCACGTTTTTGAAAACCCCACTAAACTAGTGTTGAAGAAAATCCTATAGGGAGGTCACAAACACAACACAGGACATGGGATCACTGATGGATGTCCAAGTTATTAATGCCCCCTAACTTTATAAAAAAATGCAGAAGGCTTTCCTCCTAATGAACAATGCAGCATGAACACTTGGAGGCGAGTAAACTCCCTTTCCATTCACCACCAGATTCATAAGAATCACTTGGTTACAAAGCCTCCATACTAATAAATTATACTTAGTTGGAATTTCCTTGCACCATAGGAGACTCCCCCCACTAATCTCTTCCTTGGAGTGTATACATCGATTTTATATAGGCCATGGAAGAAAATACTCCAGAAGCATAACCTGTGAAATTACATTTATCTTGGTTGTCTTCCATTCTTATATCATCGCATATGATTTATTGAGCATGGTTCAAGATGTCCTAAATGAAGGAGGGATGGATATTGGCTTAGATTAAGGTCATATCTAGCGTGGGATATCCTGGATAACCCAGTACCTATCCCACCTAGTTTCAGTTCCGTAAATTAAATTCCCCAATGCCAAATATCTATTGGGAGTTTTGAATAAGGGTAGGGATGTTCCCATGGATAGTTTTTCACTGAGGGGAGATATGGAAATTGGGTGAATAAAGTTCTTTAGCATATTTTTTAGTGATAAATACTCTCCAAATAGAGCACCCTTCAATAACCTCCCATGCCATTCTCCCCTGAAGAAAATACATCATTTCTGCCATGTTCCTAACATTAATGACTCCATTGTCAACCAGTTTGGATAGCCTGCTCCTCAAAGACCAATGGCATCTATCTTCTCCATGTGAATCCCAGATAAAAGCTGACATATTTTTTTAAATATCTCGAAGAACATATTTAGGCACTTTGAGGACTGAGATGATGTGTATGGGAATGGATGATAAAACAAAATTGATGTGGGTGATTCTCCTCCAAATGAAGGAAAATGATTTTTCCGGTTTGTAATGTGGTTAGTGATATTGTCAACAATCCCTTCAAAGTGGTGAGTCTAAACTATATTAGGATAAAGGTGTCACCTAGGTAGTCTAAGGGATAATTGTTCTTACAGATGTCCAACATAGATTCAAAACTCTAAATTCTCCTGTTTGGGAATGAGGATGAGAAGAAAACAAAACTTTTCTCATGATTTATTACTTTCCTACTCTACCTACATTATTCCTCCATAATGGAATGTAAACCCCTAATGGGATAACTAAAATCAATGATAATGAATACCATTTCATCCACAAAGATAAGGTGTGATACCCCCATTAAAATCGGCCCGACAATGGTAGGGGTGAATGTTCTCAAGTTGCACATGTGAAGTAATTTATCTACTCAAGTTGTCTTGGACAATAATGATAATGTTGGGAGATAGGGGATATCCCTATCAAATACCTAGGATTGGATTCATAAAGTCTCATTGTCTTCCCCAGTGATAATTGAGAACTATGGTGAGCTGTGACAACAAAAGAGAAGATCAATAACCTAGTCTGAGAAGCCCATTTTTGTCATCACATGAATGATAATGCTCTATTCGAGCATTTCATATGCTTTGTCTATATCTACTTTAATAACAATATTAGATACAATAACCTTCTTATTGACATCTCCGATCATTTCTTGTGTTATACATATGGATCCCTAGATAGACTATCCATTGATAAACCCACGTTGTTCGTCAGATACCCAATTGTGAATGTAATGATAGATTCATCTGTGGAGTATGGATTCCAAAACCTTATAAGGTAGATTACACATGATACTGGGCCTGAACTATCTTATGCATGAGGGATATTTAACATTAAGAATAAGAACCATTGTTGTGACGCATGACACTCAGGGTAGGGGGCCTCCTTTGAAGAAGACTTGGATCGCTTCAATCAGATCAAGCTTGATCATATCCCAACAATGCAGATATAACACTCCCATAAAACCATCTAATCCTGGTTAACTCACCAGGTTGATAGATTTAATATCCCCCCACACTTATTTCTCATCCGGCCTATGTTCAATAAAATTATTGGCATCTAATTAAACTACCAGAGGAATTGTGTTGAAGAGAGTTGTCTGATCACATTGATATCATTCCTACGAGATTGGGTTAGGAGCGAAAATAATGGAATAAAACTAAGAAACCGCCATACTGCCCACCACATCTAGGTCTCAGGTAGAAGAACCATTATTGTTGGTCGGACTAGTTTACTCAAGAGGGGAGGGGTGAATTGAGTAACTATAAAAATTTCTGTTGAAAGAATATTATTTTCAAAAGAAATGGTTTCCCCAAAAATAGATACAGCCCAGTTAATCAAGGTTATACTGTTATAAGAGTTTGACTTTTTAAACAGCTTCTTAGAAGATTGATTAATTCTCAGTAATCTTAATTTGTATTATTAATATTACTTTTGAAGTTATCCTACTAAGACAAACCAGTTATAACTTCTTTCCAAGACTAACTATCAAAGTGAAATTGGTGATTTCTGGATTATGCAATAAAGCAGTAAAACATAGAAGACTAAATTTAAACAGCACAACGGATATGAAACAAGTGGTTCAGTCTCAAACCGAGACCTAATACACTCCACTTGGTGATCACCTGCCACCAAGCAGTTAATATAAATAAACTTTGATCCACACCCTGGATCGGGGTTAACAATAGTACACAGATTATCCAGGTCACACAGGGACCTCTTCCACAGTTTTGTGGGTAAACAAAAAATAATAACCAGGCCACATAGGGACCTCTTCCACAGTTTTCATGGGTAAACAAAAATATAAGGAGTTTGGTGTAAGGATTTCAATATCCTCCAGTTCAGCTCAGAAGTCAGAGTGTGTCAAAACAGACAGGGGCACACACTGCTTATAATGTAAATAAAAAGATGATCGCAGTCGAGCAAGAATATAGAGATGAGGTTACAATGCTCTTGTGTGATGTCAATGCAGCTCTAAACTTCTTTGGATTGAAGCAGATGAAGCTTTGAGTCCTTCTTTGGAAGTTGTGTGAAAAACAGAGTGTCGCAATTCTGCTTGTGTTCTTCACGAGTTTTGATAATGCGAAGATGTTCTCTGGATTCCAGTGTACTTCGTATGTTCTTCAGCAGAGTCGGATTGCATGCATGTGACAATGCTTTCTTTTGAAAATCTTGCAATATGTTCTTCGCGGTTGTGCTCACTAGCTTGTTTTTCGTTCAGGATCGCTCTCTATTGTTCTTGGGCACACTTCGCTCTTTATCTTCGAATGCATGAGTTTTAGCCGGCAGGTTCCATGTGTTCTGCACCTCGTACCTCGTGCTATGTCTACAAAGAACCATTAATTATGTCAGTGCATTAAAGGCATCAAATGTGACCGTTTGAAATTAAATTGAAAGATGACAAAATAGTTTAAGAAACGGTGTCACAGTAAGTTATGAAAACGGTGACTCCTTCACACGGTGTATAGACTGATCACGGCGTTTGAGTGTCACGGTGTCTCATTTACGATGTCTTGTTCACGAAATCTTGTTCACGGTGTCTTGCTTCACGGTGTCTTGGTTACGGAGTCTGGTTTACGGTGTCTGGCTTCACGGTGTCTGGCTTCACGGTGTCTTGTACTTAGGCAAATAACTATATTCAGACTTAAACAGTGATATGCATGAAATGGATTGAGCTTAACCATTATAAAGCATGAGAGAACTTGAAACATAAATACACATGATTGGGTATAATTTATAGGAGTTAATTAGATTGAATAAGATTTGTGCTCATTAAAACATGATTAATACATGAGGAGTCCAACAATTATATATCCATATGAAGGTTAGGAGTGACACTATGAAGATTTTCTTTCAAGCACACATGGAAAAACACAGTATTTTAGTCTCCTTCCTTGGGAGAAGTGGCTCAGGACTATTTTCCTCAGGATTCTCTCATGCCCCAGCATGAGCTTGTTGAACTTGTCCTTTTTGTGTGAAAGATAGGAGAATGTGTCATAATCCCATACTTCCTCAAGTCTATCCTCTATCATATCAATCTCTTGCATGATGATATCAAGGTTGAAGGTTGGAGTGGGGATATTGTTGACACAGATAACAATATCCTTTTTAAGACTTCGTAACTTGTTGTGGAATTCGATCCACAAAATTTCCCTACATAGGTTTGTTCTAGGAGTTCTCCACCACCCTATGGTAGTCTAGTTGGGTAGACCAAAGGCCGTAGAAAAATAATCACCCGCCACATTTTTCTCATGGGTTGAGGTCAACTAGGAGTGAAGAATGATCAGAAAGGGTGTGAACCAGATGAGTAATTGTTGCGTTAGGAAATATAGAGATGACATTCATGTTGGAAAGTCAGCGGGTCAGTCTGTTCTAGGTTTTCCATTTCCCCCTCTAATTGTTCCACCAGATGAACCTATTACCCATAAATCCTATATCCAAAAGGACCTTTCGAGTAGCGAATGAAGATAAATCAGTCTTGTCCCACCTAGGATACACCCCCCTACTTTATTATTTGAGGCATCCATAATGGTCTTGAAATATCCTCCAACCAACTAGGCCGAGTCCCCCAGATTGAACTATTCAAGAGAGTTCCGTAGGTGTTCTCTTAAGAGAGAATCACATTAAGCATAAATAAACGATAAGAAACAATCCACTTGTTCAAAGAAGACTCTAACCAAAATTTTTTGATCATAAACCTCCAGCTTCTCCTGTGAAATATTGGGATTCTAGAAAATCTAAATGTGATGATTATCTGGATCCCCGTTCATGACCAATTTCATTCCCATCCTTTCAACAAAGACATCAAGCTTCAAGTAGAATTTTTTAGGTACAATAATCACCAGAAGAGAGGACATGGAGTTGGAAACTTCATTAGAAAGGAAGTATGATTTTACTCAGGAACCAATTCCCTCAGCATTCCATATATAAAATGAGATCATTAAAACAATGAGAACCGGAAACTAGACCCGGGTGCTGAAGGGCTCATAGCATGCGAGACAAAACTAGTGGATTTTTTTTTAAAATGAGGCCTGGTACAAACTCTGCTCGAAGAAGGGATCATGCCGATGGGAGTTTAGGGATTTTCAAACTCTTTGAGGGCTCCCTGAGCACCATCAAGATTTGGAGATGAGAGCGACAGATATTCAACTTCATGAAATAAATCACTTTTGCTACTCAACATCACAACCAGGGAGAAGACGTCTAGACTTGAGGGATGAGGAGGAGAGGGACTCAGAGACGAACTTTTACAATCTTCCCTCTTACCCCGGGATCTATCATCTACATGGAGAGAAACTGTGGGCATGGACCATAAAACCCTAGGTTCTGAGGAGCTTGGGGGTGAGCCAGAGTAGGATTTCCTTTTCCCACATGAGAGGAAGCTAGCATGGTGAGAGGGAATATGTGAGATCAAAAAATACAAGGAGGCATAAAGCTGCTTTGAGAGGAAGGGGACGATGGCCATGCACTATTTGGCAGGGCGGACTTCTGCCCCTTGAAATTTTATCCAGGAGAGAGGCGGAAGATGCATCGGAGGATCCAACGAAATTGAGGCTACCTCTTTGATGATGACGACCTCACTATCTAACATTCAAGATGCAATTAGGATGGGGAGGAGATACTCTATTGACATAAGGATCTTTCTGACAGGATGTTGTAGGAAATGTCCAATTCTTTCTTCACACATAGAGAGAGTATCTAAGGATTTTATAGGAGGTTTAGTAGAGCGGAATTGGAGGATAAACCAGGTGTTTCTTCCATTCCTGTGTTCCTTCATCCTAGAGCTAGAGCTGCGGAGGGGGAGGGGAGGAAAGTTCCATTGCGATGCAAATACTAGGCATCAACGGGACTTGTAGCTGGAGGGTTTGAGCATCCACACACAAACACTCCCCAAGAGAGCCCCCAATCTCCACTAGGAAAGAAATTTTGTAAAACAGGAGTGGGAGTCTAGGGTGAAGGATCTACATTGTCGATGAAGGAGACACCCAACCTCGATGCACCTCCATAGACCATTGGGAGAGATGAAAATTCCACCATCTTGTAGATATGGGGGAGCGAGATCAGGCCTCGATGAAATCATAACGGGAGGCCATGGCGATGCAAAAGGATCGGTTGCTCAAAACAGAGACATTGGTCGGACCAAATAGATACTAGGAGCGCACAAAACTATGAAAAGGTCTAGAGGATGATTATCTGCTCCAAATCGAGCCACCAGTGTCTACCTAAGGAGAGCCACTACCTCTTCAAAAGTAGAGATTGGAAAGGAAAGTGACAAGGATCCATTCGAAGAACCAGCCTGAGAGGATGCCAGAGGGACCGCCGGGAACTGCGGGTGAGTGGAAATCTAGGCAGTAGGGGGTTTGAGGAGAAAATACTTCATCGACAACCCCAGCAGGGGGATCGACACCGGAAATCATGGATCCACGTTTTGGGAGGAAGAATATGGGGAAACATTCGAGCTAGGATCCCAGGGAGGGGGAGGAGCTGACAGAGACACCGCTGCTGGGGAAAATGGGACGCCACAATGGAATGGGGATGATCGCTAAACACCCATAAACATGGATCCACATATAGGGAAGAAGAAACCACAGAAACACACGAACCAGGAGTCAAGGAACAGGAACGGCCCCAGAAATTGGGTTGCCCAAGACTAACATAAAAAATTTTGCCCTCTGCGAGAGTTACAGTAAAAAGATAAAAATTATGCCCTTATTTTGTATTTTTTTACCTTGATTATGTGTTGCCCTAACCCAAGGGCTTACGGGGCTTGCCCTAGGACCGGCCCTGCCAAGGAATATGGCAGGGCCAACCGTATCGGTACTGAGCGGGAGGATGAGGGTGACACAATGGTTGGCATATTTTGAATTTTTAGAAGTGCGTACAATGCGTTCCAAATAAAAATATCACACATTTACCTATAATATTTTTCTACATTACTTTCATTTTGAATTATTTACTATATTTATGGAATTATTTTTATTTTCGACAATTTTTTAGATGCTTAGGCTATGTTTTAGTTTTATTTACATTGTTTTTATAGATTCTATTTTATAATCTTGTAAAGATACCTAATTGAAATTTAATGGGTTTTCCTATGTTTCAATTAGTCAACATTAAAAGCTTATAAAATATAAACTTTAACTAAAATATAAATAAAAATTAAAATAGTGTCTAAACATGTAAAAATGGTTGATAGTATAGTAGACCTACAATCATATAGAGGATAGAATACATTATTGTTTCACATCATTTAAGTAGCAATACCACAAAAACAGTTTTTCGCAGCGCCCCCATTTATCAGCGCTTGTTTAGTAGCGCTGATAAAGGGTCGACTTCAAAAAAAAAAAATTAAAATATATTAATATATTAATATATAAATATAGTTATATTGTTATATAAATATAATATATAATTTTTAAATATATTTTAGATAAGTATAAATTTACATTTACACTTATTATACTTAATATATAAGATATTTAGTGAAAATGACTTCTTAAAAAATTAAAAAAATATTTTTAATTAATAATTTGATAATCATTATGGAGTAATAGTCATTTAATAACAATTTGAGGACTAAAAAAATTAAAAAAAATTAAAAAAAGATCCAAAATATGTTGAAAACGCAACTCAAACTTCAAACGACCATAACTTTTGATCTGGGTGTCCGTTTGAGCTCTACCATATATCAAATCGAAGCCTGCGACGAGCTCTACGTCGCTGTGACCCGGGAGGACCCCATTCAAGCGTTTTTTGAGGCCAAAAGAGGCCCAGAAGGCCTCTAAAACTGAGTTTTTTGTCGGGGTACCCAGATTTTTTAACATTTTGTGGATTTTCAAACTCGTTTAAGGGGGTATTATTGGCTTTTTTTGGCGGAGACTGAATTTATTCCAAGGTATTACATTCATATTGATATTATGTCTTTGAAATTTCATCCTTTTTTATAATGAACTGCTATTTATAATCAAATATATAACTATATGTACATATTTTTTATATATTCGCACCTAAAAATTAAATTTTTTAAATAAATAATTAAACATATTTACATATAAAATATATTAGCTTTATCTAAATAATAACTAATATCCATTTTATTTAAAATACCAATATATGAATATTTATATACCTATATATTAATCTAACTATATATATATATTAATCTAACTATATATATATTAATCTAACTATATATATATATATTAATCTAATAACTATATATATATATATTAATCTAATAACTATATATATATTAATATAACTACATATATATATATTAGTATTACTATAAATATATATATTAATATAACTATATATATATATTCATATAACTATATATATGTTAATATAACTATATATATATTAATATAAATATATATTACTATACGAATAAATATAACTAAATATATATATATATATAGATATAGATATATATTAATATCACTATATATATATATATATTAATATTACTATATATATATATATTAATATAACTATATATATATATATTATAATATAACTATATATATATATATTATAATATAACTATATATATATATTATAATCTAATAACTATATATATATTAATATAAATATATATTACTATACAAATAAATATAACTATATATATATATAGAGAGAGAGATATCATGAATTGGAAGACAAATCAAAATAGAGTAGTGGTAAAGGCTTAGGCGCGCAGGGGGGAGGTCTCGAGTTCAAATCTTGTGGGAGGCAGGGGCGCGCGCGCATGGGAGAATATAGCAGCAAGCGCTGTTAAAGGGGTGAAGGGGGTGCGTGGGGTGCGTGGGGTGCTGTACAGGGGCAGAAAAACACTGTAAAATAGGGGGCTCAAGTGTTATAAAAGCCCACCCGATTCGCAATATTTTTTAATTTTTTTTAATTTTTTTTAATTTTTTTAACTTTTATCAGCGCTTTTTTAAAAGCGCTGATAAAATGGTCCTTTATCAGCGCTAAAACGAAAGCGCTCATAAAGGGGACCCCCCCTTTATCTACGCTGGCTTTATCAGCGCTTTTCTAGCGCTGATAAAGGCCATTTTTAGCGCTGATAAAGGCCGTGTTTGTAGTAGTGTAGTTAGAAAACATATACATGAATAAGTATATTCACTCTCTATGGTGAGGTCATTTACCGCAATATGGCGTGAGAATAGGATGCCCATATTGAGATTGCTGACCTCTACACTGGGGTGGATTATGATGACCTGGAGAGGGATAATCCTTGGGTGTTGGAACCTACAATGTTTGATTCTCTATATGTCTCTCAATTGGAGGATGTGTCAACTTGATGTCCTCCTATACACCCAATCCTTCCCCCACAATCTGAGTAGAAGGACCTGTCATCTTCACTTGGGTGAACCATACAGCCTATGAAGGCTTGATCACGAAAGGTGGAGGAATGAGAAATGACCCCAAATAGAAGCTAGGATGATTTTTGTCTGCAGAAAACTGTGGATAGCCTGACAACACGAATGGATCAAATGCATTCTAATGCACATCCCCAATCAGTTGAGGATAGAATACTAGAGGGACAACCTATACCGGTGGAACGGGTGAGACCTCAAGTGAAACACAACATGGTCTATGTCGTCATCATCGTGGCTCCATAACATCAATGGCTACTGGAGGAGGTTCCTAAGTAGGAACCTCCACTCCCTAGGCATGAATTTCATCTCCATTGTGTGGATGATCGATGATATTATTGTGAACCGCATGATAAGCTATCATCATCCCCTATGTTGCAGCATAGATCACTATCAAACTAGAAACCTCCTCCTTTACAGGATCATATATATGGATAATACGATTTGTCGAGTATGATGTAAAGAGAATGAAAATGAATTAGAAAAAAATACAATAAAAAACTAATAGAAATTTATTGACTTTCTAGATCTTAAATCCCTATTCCATGTGGAGTAAGATACATAGTACAATTTAGTCTATACCATGGCTCATACTCGACCTGTTCTGATAGATGGAATCACATCATACACATTCCCTTGATATGAAATGATTCTCATATATTAATGAGGTCGAGATACTTAGCATGTCGTCAGCACCAGCCAACATCCTGCCTCCCTATCAGCTTCACAGAATGAAGCACTGGTGTCTATCTCGGTAAAAATGGGATACGTTGATCATAGCCAAATTGGAACAAGACTCTATCAGGATGGTGTCACTCTATAATATGAAATTGAATGAGAGGAACTAAAACCATCACATTCTAAAGTCCAACAATCCATTATGCGGTCAACTAGTCTAATAAAGCACAATATGGAATCCATGTAATCAGAAATGAAATGTGAGATTTGTAATAAAATGTTACTAAAACCCAAAAGGATGTTATTATAAATTTTTTTAGTCAATGAATGATTGTGTATACTTATTTTGATGGGCAGTATATCATTCAACATGAGACGGTACACACCCAAATTGTGTCTCAAAGAACTGATGAAGTGGCGTATTTGACTCCACCTATAATATATAACATTAAAAGTGATAAATAATAAGAAATTAAATTTAATAACTCTTACTAGAAATAGAAACCCATAGAGATGAGTGATCATGCCAGTGTCCACATGGATCATCACACAACAAATCTATATGAAACTCCAGACCATCTATAATAAGTGGGAGGGGAGGTATTTGCTCCCATTCCCACATCTGAAGATAGATGACACATCCCCTGATATCAATGTGATCATAGAGGCATGCTATACATAAGTCTATGTATGTGTATGCCAAGCATGTTGATCACCATCTGTGTCTCCCAACCTGATAGAAATACTCCAGCTGGCCTATATACATCATCTGTACATTCAAACCTGAGTGATTGTTTCTGACACTTTCGTCGAGGCGCGCACATCCATCTGTTTGAGGACGACAAGAACGTGTTGTTTGTTTCCCCACATTTCTGCTTTCCAAAGGTGGGCATAATCCATCTCTTGTTTAGGGACGTCTGCTCCATGATCGAAATGAGATGATGGGATGCCAGTTCCTCCTTCCGTGGATTCCTCCTCAGAACTCATCACCTAGTTCGGGTCTCCCTCATGGATTAAGACGTCGTTCGTGAAAATCTTTCCTGTGCCATGTCTTCATGGATGCCGGTTAATTACACTGCTTCTGTTAGGACATTCCAAGGGATCCGGTTAGGGTAGCAACCTTCGGTTGGGGGAGTAGTCACGTTGGACATCACTGGCGTATCTAGAAGCTGGAACACTGTCGGGTCTGGGTTTCTTCCCCTTATGATAGGGCTTCTTGAGGGTGCGGAAGCCCAAGGCATCCCACATCAAATGAAGGGAATTATATTCCATGGGCATGTCTCAGAGGTTTTCCTCAACTTCCCATGTTTAACATAGGGTATGCCGTGAGTTTAACGTTTAGCGGAGATGGATCAGACTGATCAGAACACTGACTAGAGTGGATCAGATGAGTGAAACCCTTGGAGGGAACACTGATGCTAGGGATAACACATGGTTAGTTACCTGAGTGCTGCTAAGAGTAGTGAAGAGGTGAATTGGCATGATCTAACTGGGATGTGGTGGCCCAGGTAAGAATCAAGATGGATAATGGATGGTTGAGTGAAGTGGATGGAGAATGAGATGGAGTCGACTCAAGGGAAATGGTGATGTTGGGCTTGAGCCTCGAAGAAACCTTCTACGTATCCCTGTGGTAGGGAATCAAAGTCCACGTAGTTCAGGATGGGGTATAGGATCGGGGTGTGTGTAGAGGACAAAGACCTAATTATATACTGGGGTTTACACATGGTTAATAGCCCGAGGCTGGCCTGACGCCATTGGGACAGACCAGAGATATGGGTCTCAACAGAAGGGACAACAACGGCTTACTGCTGGGTTTGGGTTGACAACGACTTACCGCTGAATGGGGATCACAACGACTTACCGCTACGTGAGGTTCAGAATGGCCTACCATTGGGTAGATGATCACAACAGCTTACCACTGGATGGGGTTTACAACAACTTTCTTCTGTATAGGGTTTACAACAACTTACCGCTAGATAGGGGCACAACGACTTATCACTGGATGGGGGCATAACGGCATACCACTGGATGGTGGCACAACGGCTTACCGTTGGATGGGTTTTGTAAAGACCCCCAGTCCCCGGGTGCCTTATGAGATATGATGTACTAAAATTTCACTACAAACATTCACAAATAATACATCATGTCCCCTTTATACAGAGTCTCGTGAAGTTCAGGTTTTTTGAAACCGGCAGCATCTGAAAACATCTTTGAAGGCATGATCTATTCCTGAAAAATTTTATTTAAAACATAGGGTGAGCAAAGTATGCCCAGTAAGGGGTTTTAAAAACAACTTGAAAATAATCTTTCTTTACTGTAAAGAAAAAAAAACAGTATTCTTGAATTTAAACTTAAAACATGGGGACATTAATTTCCTTGAAATAAATAAAACTAATAACATAACATCTAATCATGACTAGAGTACGCAGTTCCAATTAGGGAAAATTAAATGCTTTTATAAAACATGACCATTAACAACTTGCAGGGTAATGAGTACTACTAGCAAGGCAGTTCTGAGTGCACAAGACATAATCAAAAGCTATAATATTGAACATAACTGGTGCACATATCATATTGGCCATATCCATATCTTTTCACATGTAATAACATAAAGCTACTGTTAATTGGATCAAATCCAAAACTTCTGAGACATAACATGTCATTTCATCAATTCATTCTGTTCATACTAAGTCTCTGAACCAGGGATGTCCTACTAGCCGGAACACCCCCATGGTTGGTCAATTACTAAAACATTAAGAGGAGGGTATAATGCCAGACCGTGTCAAGGCCTCATGCCAAGACCTTAATCATCTATGTCCAGGAATTTCACCTGAACCGTAATTGTTGTCAGGCCTTGTGCCATGACTCTGTTTTGTCTCACGAGACACATCGATGCATCGAGGGCTATAACGGGCCCCACCCATCACATATATAGTACAATACAATCCTCTTATGTCTTAGAGGATATGTATCCAATGCGTCCCATACCGCTTTGGATACCCATTTTAAAATGATGTTATTTGGGGTGTCCCATATCACTCCAAATAACGGGTTCTTAGACTCATTAATTACTATTTGGTGATCATCATTTCAAGCATAACACACAAAATATGATATGGAACTACTAAGGAAACACATGTTTGATGACAAGTGATACATTCATAATACAATGTGTTAAATATCAATGACGCACACACAATTAAATCTTAAGGAAAATCATTTTCCTTTTAATATTGCGATTAACTTGTCATCAAACTTGCAAATAAATTAAACTAAAACTTGATAAACTACTAACATTCATCACAACATGTTTATCATAATACAATAAATGCATATAACATGTTCCCATAAACCCCTAACCCACTAATATATCTTAACCAAGCCAAAATACTTCATTTAATTCCTAAAACATGAGTGGAAGAAAATGTAAATTTTTAATTAAACAAGATCCTTAGTGCAACATACATGTTGGCTTGGCAACCACCAAATTATTAAATTTCTGCATGTATTAAAGTATAAACTAAGTCCTGGTAGTTATTATTTGAAATTAGGGTTTTGGAAAATAAATCTATAATATACATTATATATACGCCAAGGGTATATAAGGGTTTGTACATAATTTTAATAATGGTCCATTAAATTTCCTTAATATTAGAATACTCCTGAATAGTAACCATTTATTCGATTAAAACCAAATCATATAGGGTTTATTATCCATGAAATCGAGTTCTCATGACTATATAAGAATGATGGTTTTATACTATAACACGGATTCACTTAGACCCCCAAAACCTAGTTTGTACTTAAATCATTATTTAAAGACGAGTATTCATCATCTAAAAACCATAATTAATTTGACATAAATACATAGAAAGATGAGTATTTAGTGATATATATATATATATGTATATAAAAAGTTTACATAATGGGTCTGTAAACTAGAGTAAATTCAAAATAACCTTCATAGGTACGTAAAACTCAGTATGCAATAATGAAGTAATTGGAAATCTTAGAAGTGGGTTTGAAGATGGGATTATATATAAATATACATAATACTTAACACACGATTACACATGTTATATATACATATACATACACAAAACCGTATATTTAGAATATATTTGTGAACATGGGGTTTCATAAATTATAACTTAAAGAAAAAATAAGCCCTTAAAGATCTTGATAATAACTAAGCAACCTTAACATAGCTGAAAACATCCGTATATGGAATGTATATGTAACTCTAAAACATACTTGAATATATATATATAAATGGGTTTGCATAGGAAGAGGAGGGAAATAAAAGAAAAAACAACCCTCACACAGAAACTAGAACTCCTATAATCTATATTTAGAACATTTAATATCAAACAAAAAGACATATATATATATATATATATAAATTTACAAAACCGTATATACAAAACTATATATTATAGGTTTTGTAAAGCTGAAAGTTTAAATTAAACCCTTACACTACTGATTCGATCCGCCTTGGAGAGGAGAAGAGGGAACGAGTAAAGTCTTCGCGACTGGTCGGAAACTCTGGGGAGCAAAGCACGAAAGAGACGTGCCTTGGTTCGGTGAAAACCAAGGCTTAAAAGGGAAAAGAGTAGTCCAACCTACTTTTGAGGAAGCATCGAAGGGATCCGAGTCTGAGAAGTAAATGAGCGGTGCCAACTCCATGGAAAGAAGGAACGAAAAAAGGGTCCTCTATCGACCTAGGCAAAGAAAAACGGGTGTTAGGCTACTGGTGCGCGACATGTGCGAGGAAGAAGAAGGGAAAACGCGAGGGATGAGATCCAAAAAGAATCGGATGGTCAGGATTAAACTGGGGCTGATCGGACGGTTGAAGGATGATGTAGCATTTTAAAATTTTTGAATGGTCGGGATTAAGAATCGTGTGGATCGAACGGCCCGTAGTAATGCAGTTCTTAAAAAAAACGGGCCTCGTTTTCATCGTTTTTATCTTAATATTTTTATTGTTATTTAATTCTTTATTACACCTATTATAAAAACATTATTATTATTAACATAAAGTTATTATTAATCTATTATTATTATCTTAAGGTAAGTCAAGGGTTATAAATATACATATGCGTTAAACTATTAACCCCTATCTATATCATAAATTATATTATCATTTTTCCTTTATTTATTTAAATAAACCAATTATCTTAATCTTTATTTACATGTAAAGATCTATATACATTAATGTTGTTATTACAAATTGATTATTTAACATAATAACATTACTAATTATTTTCAAATTTCACAATTAATCTACTATCTCTATTGTTTTTCAGGTAATGAGAGTATTTATGTAAACATTAACATTATGAAGCAAAATTTGTACTATATATATAAAACCCATATAACAATTAATTGATCGCATAACTAAAAAAAAGTGTGCTTCTTTAATAATGTTTAATTCCAAGTATTACCAATATATTATAATTTTATATAGTATGTTAACTTCATATAATTAATCTCTAATATGCATATATAAATATATATAAGAAAGTGTAGATGTATATATACATATGTTCTTTCTTAGAACTTAGACCACAAATTAACCAGGTTAATTAATTATTAATAAATCATCTTAATTATTATAAAATTATTCATTTAGAAAAACTCTAAAGGCCAACGGATTTAAATCCCAACGGTCATCTCAAAAGACAACAACGGTAAAGTTTTGCAACGACGATAAAAGTAACGGTCAGCTTGGTGTCCTATAAAACCAAGGCTTGGGGGTGTCTTTAAGCTTAAAGCATTTTAAGGAGAAGAAAGAAGAAGAAGAGGATGGTTCAAGTCATCCCTTTAGCGCTTAGTGCAGCTGCGGTGGATTCGGCCATTCTTATGTTTGTTTTGATGGATGCCAAAGAACCCTATTGTTTACTCGGGATTCTCGTTGTTTTGAGCGGTCTTCCTGTAATCTTAATAGGTTTTTTAATTGGTGTATTTGGTTAGCTAGGTTTCCCATTTGATCATAGTGTATTGTAGTTACTATGGTGTTCCCTATTTGAATAAAGAGCCTTTCGTTCATTTTGTGTGTTTACTCTATTTCATTGTTATTTTTTTTATAAGAATCCAGTTTGTTCGATTAATGGGTGACATAGCAAGATAAAATTTGCCATTACATAAAACACAAAATCTCGGGATGTTACATTATTCCCCCCTTCAAAGAATCGCATCCTCGCAATTATATTCATAAAAAAAACGAAAAACCCCCAGTTGGTCAACATTACCAAAACGGGATGGTTGGCTCATTCAATGGAATTCCCAAGTTGGTACTTAGTTCTTTCGCTTCACTATCCCAGATGCACCTTGAGCGGTATATCTTGAACTCCTGCTCATGTGTTATACACATGGGCTTCCATAGGGAGGCTCGTGCGGTAAAAAGCTCAGAAATGTATGAATGAATAAATTTTCTGATGACCCGCCAGTTTACATCACACTCGAGATATTCGAGGGGAATGATGTGATTTAAAATACTAAGATTTAATATTTGGAACATAAAGGCTGCCCTAAGGTGGCCATATTGGGAAGCTATAAGGAAGCATGCTCTGGCAGAGAAGTTTTGCGCCAGAGTAAAATACTGAAAAAGGCCTTCGTAGTATCTCCCCCTTCGCCTATAGCAGTGGAGTTGGGCAGTGGCAATGATATGGAAAACATGGTCATTATCCTGACATGAACTAAGAATTTCATGGCTATTTGACAAGTCAAGCAGGCGTTGACAAGTTCCTCACATATTGAGGAAATATGGATAGTACACCATGCATGTTCTGATCAAAATATCCTCTACTATCTCATCAGGTAAAGACGAGATGTTTGTTTTCCCAGCCATCTGAAAGATACACTCATGAGAATTCACTCAACAATATAGATAAAGTAGAGACAGGAAAGGAAAACAAGTAATATTTCAATTACACATAAGTTTACATAACAATGCCTGAGTTTCCTTAATGATTTACTAAACGAACACCACAAAGAGAAGAAAAACTCCCTAATTCCTCAAACCAAACACAGGCTGAGAAGATAGGGTTAAACCCATAGAAACACCTGTGACGTCTCCTGAGTTTAGCATGAGGGGTATGAAGTTGGGAAACGTCATTATACATCTGTTGCCTATAAGAAAATCGGGTGGAATCATCTTCTAACGTTCCAAAGTCCATCAACTGGCCCTAGAAGCTGTAGTGCAAAATCTGACAAAGGTAGGCCGCTCGGAGGTCTCCGGCTGCAGCAGCTTCTTGAAAAGGGTTAACGATCATAGTTCCAAATTATTCACCAGTCGTGAATACACGGAAGAGTCCCTCATAGTACCTTCCCCGGCGTGCATATGAGGGGAATTGGGTCATCATCATTAGGAGGTAATCCATTCCCAACCCCCGGTGTAGACTAAGCACCCTAGGTGAGTTTGACACATCATACAGGTGCTTGCATGACATGCAAATATGGGCATAATTAAGAAAGTTCTCTCAGCTAGATAGAGACACAATGGTCTCTAGGGCCTCAGTGGGAAGGAACAGTAGATTGGTAGATACATTTCCATTTGCCATCTGAAAGCTACAACATAATTACTTAGCCAATCATAGTTATATATTCATACTACCAGGTTTTCCAGAGTTGTCTGAACCCATCCTTTGATACCAACTGTAAAGACCCCCGGTCCCTGGGTGCCTTATGAGACATGACGTACTAAAAGTTCACTACAAACATTCACAAATAATACATCATGTCCCCTTTATACAGACACTCACGAGGTTCAGGTTTTGGGAAACTGGCAACATCTGAAAACATCTTTGAAGGCATGATATATTCTTGAAAAATTTTATATAAAACATAGGGTGAACAAAGTATGCCCAGTAAGGGGTTTTAAAAACAACTTGAAAATAATCTTTCTTTACTGTAAATAAAAAAAAACAGTATTCTTGAATTTAAACTTAAAACATGGGGACATTAATTTTCTTGAAATAAAGAAAACTAATAACATAACATCTAATCATGATCAGAGTACGCAGTTCCAATTAGGGAAAATTAAATTCTTGTATAAAACATGACCATTAACAACATGCAGGGTAATGAGTACTACTAGCAAGGCAGTTCTGAGTGCACAAGACATAATCAAAAGCTGTAATATTGAACATAACTGGTATACATATCATATTGGCCATATCCATATCTTTTCACATGTAATAACATAAAGCTACTATTAATTGGATCAAATCCAAAACTTCTGAGACATAACATATCATTTCATCAATTCATTCTGTGCATACTAAGTCTCTGAACCAGGGGTGTACTACTAGCCAGAACACCCCCATGGTTAGTCAATTACTAAAACATTAAGAGGAGGGTATAATGCCAGACTGTGTTAAGGCCTCGTGCCAAGAACTTAATCATCTATGTCCAGGAATTTCACCTGAACCGTCTATGTCCAGGAATTTCACATGAACCGTAACTGTTGTCAGGCCTTGTGCCATGACTCTGTTTTGTCTCATGAGACACATAGATGCATAGAGGGCTATAGCAGGCCCCACCCATCACATATACAGTCCAATACAATCATCTTATGTCTTAGAGGATATGTATCCAATGTGTCCCATACCGCTTTGGATACCCATTTTAAAATGATGTTATTTGGGGTGTCCCATACCACTCCAAATAATAGGTTCATAGACTCATTAATTACTATTTTGTGATCATCATTTCAGGAATAACACACAAAATATGATATGGAACTACTAATTAAAAACATGTTTGATGACAAGTGATACATGCATAATAAAATGTGTTAAATATCAATGACGCACACACAATTAAATATTAAGGAAAAACATTTGCCTTTTAATATTGCGATTAAATTGTCATCGAACTTACAAATAAATTAAACTAAAACTTGATAAACTACTAACATTCACCGCAACATGTTTATCATAATACAATAAATGCATATAACATGTTCCCATAAACCCCTAACCCACTAATATATCTTAACCAAGCCAAAATACTTCATTTAATTCCTAAAAAATGAGTGGAAGACAATATAACTTTTTAATTAAACAAGCTCATTAGTGCAACATACATGTTGGCTTGGAAACCACCAAATTATTAAATTTCTACATGTATTAAAGTATAAACTAAGTCCTGGTAGTTATTATTTGAAATTAGGGTTTTGGAAAATAAATCTATAACATACATTATATATACGCCAAGGGTATATAAGGGTTTGTACATAATTTTAATCATGGTCCATTAAATTTACTTAATATTAGAATACTCCTGACCAGTAACCATTTATTTGATTAAAACCAAATCATATAGGGTTTATTATCCATGAAACCGAGTGCTCATGACTATATAAGAATGATGGTTTTATACTATAACATAAATTCACTTAGACCCCCAAAACCTAGTTTGTACTTAAATCATTATTTAAAGATGAGTATTCATCATCTAAAAACCATAATTAATTTGACATAAATACATAGACAAATGATTATTTTGTAATATATATATATATGTATATAAAAAGTTTACATAACGGGTCTGTAAACTAGAGTAGATTCAAAATAACCTTCATAGGTACGTAAAACTCAGTATGCAATAATGAAGTAATTGGAAATCTTATAAGTGGGTTTAAAGATGGGATTATATATAAATATACATAATAATTAACACCCAATTACACATGTTATATATACATATACATACACAAAACCGTATATTTATAATATATTTGTGAATACGGGGTTTCATAAATTAGAACTTAAAGAAAAACTAAGTCCTTAAAGATATTGATAATAATTAAGCAACCGTAACATAGTTGAAAACATCCGTATATGGAATGTATATGTAACCCTAAAACATACTTGGATATATATATATATATAAATGGGTTTTCATATGAAGAGGAGGGGAATAAAAGGAAAAACAACCCTCACACAGAAACTAGAACTCCTATAATCTATATTTAGAACATTTAATATCAAACGGAAAGGTATATATATATATATATATAAATTTACAAAACCTTATATACAAAACTATATATTATAGGTTTTCTAAAGCCGAAAGTTTAAAGTAAACCCTTACACTACTGATTCGATCCGCCTTGGAGAGGAGAAGAGGGAACGAGTAAAGTCATTGCGACTGGACGAAACCTCTGGGGAGAAAAGCACGAAAGAGCCGTGCCTTGGTTCGGTGCAACCCAAGGCTTAAAAGGGAAAAGAGTCATCCAACCTACTTTTGAGAAAGCATCGAAGGGATCCAAGGCTGAGAAGTAAATGAGCGATGCCAACTCCGAGGAAAGAAGGAATGAAACAAGGGTCCTCTGTCGGCCTAGGCAATGAAAAATGGGTGTTAGGTTACTGGTGCACGACATGCGTGAGGAAGAAGAAGGGAAAATGTGGGGGAGGAGATTTGAAAAGAATTGGACGATCAGGATTAAACCGGGTATGATCGGACAGTTGAAGGCTGACTCTACATTTTAAAATTTTTGAACGGTCGGGATTAAGAATCGTGAGGATCGAACGACCCGTAGTGATGTAGTGCTTTAAAAAAAAACGGGCCTTGTTTTCATCGTTTTTATCTTAATATTTTTATCGTTATTTAATTCTTTATTACACCTACTATAAAAACATTATTATTATTAACATAAAGTTATTATTAATCTATTATTATTATCTTAAGGTAAGTCAAGGGTTATAAATATACATATGCGTTAAACCATTAACCCCTATCTACATCATAAATTATATTATCATATTCAATTTATTTATTTAAATAAACCAATTATCTTAATCTCTATTTACATGTAAAGATCTATATACATTAATGTTGTTATTAAAAATTCATTATTTAACATAATAACATTACTAATTATTTTCAAATTTCACAATTAATCTACTATCTCTATTGTTTTTCAGGTAATGAGAGTATTTATGTAAACATTAACATTATGAAGCAAAATTTGTAATATATATAAAACCCATATAACAATTAATTGACCGCATAACTAAAAAAAGTGTGCTTATTTAATAATCTTTAATGCCAAGTATTACCAATATATTATAATTTTATATAGTATGTTAACTTCATATAATTAATCTCTAATATGCATATATAAATATATATAAGAAAGTTTAGATGCATATATACATATGTTGTTTCTTAGAACATAGACCACAAATTAACCAGGTTCATTAAGTATTAAGAAATCGTATTAATTATTATAAAAGTATTCATTTAGAAAAACTCTAAAGGCCAATGGATTTAAATCCCAACGGTCATGTCAAAAGACAAAAACGGTAAAGTTTTGCAATGGCCATAAAAGTAACGGTCGGCTTGGTGTCCTATAAAACCAAGGCTTGGAGGTGTATTTAAGCTTAAAGCATTTGAAGGAGAATAAAGAAGAAGAAGAAGATGGTTCAAGTCATCCCTTTAGCGCTTAGTTCAGATATGATGACTTCAGTTATTCTTATGTTTGTTTTGATGGATTCCAAAGACCCCTATCGTTTACTCAGGATTCTCATTGTTTTTGAGCGGTCTTCCTATAATATTAATAGGGTTTTTAATTGGTGTCTTTGGTTAGCTAGGTTTCCCGTTTGATCATAGTGTATTGTAGTTACTATGGTGTTCTCTATTTGAATAAAGAGCCTTTCATTCATTTTGTGCATTTAGTCTATTTCATTGTTATTTTTGTATAAGAAGACAATTTGTTCGATTAATGGGTGACATAGCAAGATAAAATTTACCGTTACATAAAACACAGAATCTTGGGATGTTACAGGTTTGAACCTTATAGAGGATTCCTACGCACCCTGTCTAGGAGACAAGGATAAAATCCCACATAGTTCGGGATGGTGTGGTGAGCCGACGTGAAGGGGGTCGGAACCAATGGTTGTTGGGCTTGAACCTCAGGGAGGCTTCCTACGTACCTTTCCTTGGAAAGGATCATAGTACTCATAGTTCGGGACGGTGTTGGGGCTTCACTCTAGGGAGGCCCAGAGAGGATGTCATGGTTGGTGCTTACTCTAAGACCACGTGAGTCATGATCGGTGTGAGAAACAAGAGGCAGCAAAGACCTGGCGATCACATTGCGAAAGGTGCATCCGTGGGAAGTGGAGTGGGGATTACACATGGTTAGTGGCCCAAAAAGTAAACAGGGGATTACATGTGGTTTACAGCCCAAAGAGGAAACAGGGGATTACGCGTGGTTTACAGCCCAGGGAGATGGAGATTGTGACTTACTCCAAAATGGAGGCCTAGTGGTGATAAAGCTCAAAGGGAGAGGGATTTGGCATGAAAGAGAGGAGGGATCTAGTTCCCATCCCCCCTCTCTGGTCTTTGGCCAGGAAGAATATAGGAAGAGCAGGGATGATACCTCATGCAAGAAAGGCTAGGGGCTTACACCAATTTGGTTTCCCTTTCCCCATGGACATACGTCGCTCCAGCAAAGAGGATATCATTATATGTGAGGAAGATATCACTCATGTGGAGACCAGTGGGTGTAAATAATGTACGATATGGGGGACCCTGCATATGATGCACGGGGCAGGGCCACAGTTTAATGTCATGCGCTGAGGATGATGATGCTTGGCAGTTTAACGTCCTTCAGCTTGGATGAGGTGGGTTTAATCTGCACCCTTAGGACTTATATGACTAATAACCACCCGCCCTTGGAGAAGGGAAGGCATCAACAATGCCGTAGTGAGGGGGTTTCGTTGAGTGATCTAATGAGGGGTCCATGTTAGCGTGGCTATGTGAAGAAGAAATAGCCATTAGCATGCCTATGTGAAGAAGCATGAGGTGAAACAACGCAACGGGAAGCACTGCCCAAGGTACATTAAAATCACTTCATGAAAACCTGGAGGGTCTCATGGTAAAAGTAGGTACGAAGAAAAGGGGTTCATAGGTAGAAGCCTCATGAAGCTTTGGTGCTCCATGTAGTGAAGGGGCTTCACGAAGGGGTATGCTTCGCAAAGTGAAGTGGCCTAGCCTAGGCGTAGGGAATAGGTGCATATGGAAGGTGCTTCGCAAAGTGGAAAGACATTTTTGGAGCAGTGCTTCACGAAGCAAGGGTGCCCTATAAAGCATAGCATTGCGAAGCAATGTGCTTTGCGAAGCACAGTGACCCTACTTTAGCATGTGGGTCACATGTGCATTGAGGGTATTTTGCAAAGCATAAGTGCTCCGCGAAGACCCGATTCCCCTTGGGGATCCCCTTCCTTCGTGGAGGCCCGTGGGATCCGAGAAGGACATCCCTCTTTAAAGAGGGGTTGAATTCAAGCAAAGGTAGAGGCACATTGTGATGCTAAAGTACCTTGAAAAGCTCATGGTTTGCAGAGTAGAAATTGCTTAGCGATTTGAGAGCTAAGAAGGAAAAAGGTCGAAGGATCAGTCTATTAGGCTCGAGGGGAGATTGATATTTATAGGCAAGAGGAGCCATGAAGCAGAGATTTTTGGGTGTGAAGACATGTAAATTTTTTTTTAACTGAGAAGCCTCTTGAATCCTTGCTTCGCGGTGGCTTCGCAACCATCCGATTTTTTCACCGAGCCTCCCACCACCTTGCTCCGCGGCGGCTTCACAAACATCAAACTGGTTCGTGGAGCCTCCCGCCTCCTTCCTCCACGGTGTCTTCACAAATGTATAACTAGTTCATGGAGACTCCCATATCCTTTCTCTGTAGAGGCTTCGCAGAGGGGGAGCTTCATGTCGGTCGTGGTGCTGCGGGGATCTGTGGGCAAGCATCGCGAGGCAGCCCCAAGGGCCTTGCGTTTTCTTCTCCTCTTCCCAAATTTTGGCACCAACAAATGACCCCCTCAGACTGGGAGCCGAGTAGAAAGTGAGGGTCAAAGTCTGAGGGTCAATTGCCAAATTCTTTGGTCAATCGTGAAGGTGACTAGAAAAGGAGGCTCACGAAGCAGAGAGGCGACGTGTGGCCTGAGCACGCCACGAAGCTAGCCTTGGTTGGACGCATCATGAAGCTCGTTGCGGTCAGATGCACTACGAATCACAAGGGGTCCTCGCCTATAAATAAGGGAGGTTGACCTCTCTTTTTTCATTTATAACCTCTGTATTTTAGCATTTAGTGCTCTCGATTCATGAAGCTCCGCCTAATCCACAATTTTTCTCCGTGAATTGGGTCTTCTGCTTTGTAGCGCACAATGAGTCTTTGAATTCATGACGGTGCACTTTGTGTCTTGCGTCTGAAGGCCAGGGTAGGGCTCTGTGAATGGTCTTCACGAACGAACTCCACGAACAAGCTCTGTGAATGATCTTCGGGAACCAAAACCAAAAACGTCCAAGCCTCAAAAACTGAATGGATCACCAAGAGGCTGCTGGGGGGGGGGGGGGGGGTCCTTGTGGATGATTCACGAAGGGATGAGATGGTGGATATCTTGGGTATAGGGGAGTTTGTGCAAAGCCATTCTGACCATAACTCACTAGTGGCACTACTGTTGGAAATCTAGAAGAACTATCCACTATGTAGGAGGATGCCTCTATATGGATTTGGCCCTAGGGGTGACTTATTCATCCCTGAAGTGAGCAGGGAAGAACCAGATTACTAGTTCAGAGGCATGCCATGTCAGCACCAGTGGTTCAGGGCGGCTGACGACCATGCGCAGGTGGACTTCACGCCTGTCAATGTTTAATGTATGTACAATCATTTGAACAACATTGATGGGAAGAAACTGTAGCCAGAGACATCTCCCCCACGGTACCATACTATCTTGAAGGAAACCCTAAGGAACTCGGAAAAGGGGTGGTCCGATGAGTGGGATCTATGCCAGGGTGGCAACTTAACAGATGACTGGGCATGGGCCCACTAGGTAGGTGCCTCGTGTGAGGAATTTGGGGTAGAGTTGAGAAGAGTGGTCCTGTATGATGCGGCTTGGGCCTCCCAATTCCATATCTATCAGCCGAAGCAGCTGATGCTGGAGATGCTGAGAAGATGGTCATCGAGGACCAATACCTTCCATTTTCACTATGGAGAGTTCAGCATCAGTTTATGGGACCTGCATCAGATCTCAGGGGTCCCAATACTAGGGGAGATGTATGATGAGTTCCTCCCTGTTATGGGTGCGTGGGAGGATCTAGAACAAATTCCACCACTGGAGATGACATTGATGAACCTAGTGATGGGAGAGGACAAGTAGTCGGTGAGGGATGTCCACTTCAAATGGTGATTTAAGTTGTTCTTGAACTTCCAGAAAAATATGCAGTTCTCTGTGAGGCCTCAGACTTCCCTGAAGGGGGATCAATGAGGTAAGCATCACTCGTACTGGAGGCTCTTGGAGGATAGCCAGTGGAAGATGTGTGGATTCAGTGTTAGTACCAAGCAGCAACTGGTAGTCAAATAGGCTAAATTCATTGCAGCACTCATCTACAGTTGGATCCTGTCGGTGAGAGACGCGAACATGGGCCTGCGACTGAACACGTTTATCATGGCGTCCATGCTAGCGATAGGAGGTCGAGTCAACCTCAGGATCCCGATTCTCTCCAAGATGTACAAGATGTTGTGGCATATCAGTGAGGGGAAGAAGCCACAAAGAATATGCAGTCCATTCCACCTCATGTATGGGTGGATAACGGAACATGTTAGGGGGGTTTATGAATATCTGAACCCCATATCTCCTCTAGGATCGAACTTC
This sequence comes from Viscum album, assembly GCA_963277665.1. Lineage (NCBI taxonomy): Eukaryota > Viridiplantae > Streptophyta > Magnoliopsida > Santalales > Viscaceae > Viscum > Viscum album. The sequence goes on from OY728148.1 coordinate 1,814,550,683, forward strand.
CTCCCATACATTCTGAATGTTGTGGGGAGCTTTCTAGCCAAGCTAACCGTGCAGGCAGTACTGAACCAGGTATAGAAGGTAGGCGAGTTCAATTTCGACCCATTCCCATTTCTAACATGCGTTTTAACTAATGATGGTCGGGGAATGGAGGAGAATCGGTTCTACCACCTGGCCTTTTGGGGTGGAGTCCTAGTGAAGCAGGTGGACCGCAAGTCCCTATGTGATTCGTACACCCCGCACCGATTTTCCAGGCAATTTCGGTTCATGCAGTGACTGACCCCACATGTCTATTTGGGGGTGCTATGCGAGGACCACCCGTGCGTGATGAGGAAGATGTGTCTCATGTTCACACAGGATGATGGGAAGATGCGGAACGAGTTGCCTCCACCCACAGTTGTCTTCGGACTGGTGAAGAAGTACGCCAAAATCTGGGAGGCGGCCTACCCTGGGGAAATGCTGAAGCATCCAACCATTCAGGCTAGTGATGGTGTGCCTCCCCAACCTTGAGGTCGGGGCCAGAAGTTAGCGAGGATATATCTTGGTGGTAGGGATATAGTGGCAATGAGGCCCACACTGATTGAAGGTGAGGTAGTAGCAGATCTAGCGGTGACAGTGGACCCGGTGGTCCCAGAGCATCAGAGTCATCTGGAGGGGAGGAAACCGAGGGGATTCTACAGGATATCCACCCAGGATCTATATAAGCGGCTGTGCCATATAGACATGCTGAAGAATTCCATATTCCCGGAATCTTGGGACATCCAGGATGTCAACTAGAAATTCCTCAACTTGTCTGAGATGTGGCATCACATGAACCATCCTGGGATGGATTTTCTAGGAATCGGCCCTATCAGGGCCGACATTTCAGTATCCCAGGTGGAGGTGAAGCAATACCTGGAAGAGTTGGAGGACTTTGTGCACTCCTGGGGTACTCCGCGTCCAATGATAGATCAGGTAAAGGTGTTTTTGGATCGTATGACCCCTCTGTAGTTGTCGGCTACTGAACTGAGGGAGAACATCCCTTTGATGAAAGAATCAGATGAATCCTCTTGGGGGGAGGAGTCCGGCAGAGGGAGCCCTTTGGAGGAGGGTGAAGTTGGCGATTCAGAACCAGAACTTGAAGAGTTTGCAGAGGCTCTTGAGGTAAAACTCTAAGTCCCTTCATCGGGATCTGCTTCTAGGTTACTTTGTACCCCTCACTAACATTTTAATTGCACAGGAGGGCCTCATATATAGAACCCATTCTCACCCCTTAGTAGATGCAGATACGGTTCCTTCAGGAACTACGCCCGCGGCTATGGCGATTACCGCATCCAACGGGGCCAGGACACCTGAGGTGGTTCCTCCGGAGTTTTCAGAATTCCCAACAATATATAGAGGGCCATGCCTCAGGGTCCCAATTGAAACAACCCATGATAGAGATTGATAATTTGATCTCTATAAGTCCCCTTGAAAAATAATTCATGTATGTCACCCATTGATCAGGTTAACTGACATCCATGAACTTCTTGGTATGCATAGTTCTTCAAATGGTGTGGGATGCCTTGGCAAGGTTGGTTGGTACTCTTGGTAGGGCCTTTCATAGGGGAATGCTGGTGGTCGTGGAAGTAGACACCCAAACTGACCAAGATGCGGCGCTCCGGATCACTAGTGGGACAATTATCAGGGCAGATCCAGAGATTATTGAGGTAGGATCCGACGATGAAGATCAATCGGAAAACACGGGTCCTTCAATACCCAATCAGACACCAGATACAGACCCTACTAATGAATTCTTAGGGGTGTTCCCTACGTATGAGCCTGCCAACCCCGCAGACTGGGACGAGATGGCCTATGATGAAGAGGATAGGAAGATGGTTCGTCACCGGTCATGGAAGTTGATCAAGAGATTTATCAATGAAACCCCTCAAACACAATGAATAGACCATATGGAGAGACTTCATTCGTGACTGCATGAACTGTGCACTGGGGGATTGGATACCTAACGTCCCCACATGCTCATCCGAGATCTCATGGCAGAGAAGATCTGGGAATATGATCACGACCTTGGTGTGGGTTGGCAGCGGAGAAAAATGGTGAACATCAAGAGGCTCCAGGAGGCTGAAAATGAGATTCAACGGCTACACATCAGGTAAGATGAGCATTATTATTTCCTCAATGAGAAATCAGAGATTATATTGCGGCTGAAGGCCCAGTCGGCAGAGGCCGAAGAGCACATGAGGCAAGCCTCCAAAGAGATGACTATTATCTGAACCAACGAGGAGCGGGCCCGGATAGCGGTTGATAAAATGCACCCCATCACTACTGAGGAGGAGTGGGAAATGAACAAGAAACATTGAACCCTAGATGCCACAAGCTAGAGGGTGGTGGAGCTTCAATGCTCTTTTGATGGGGTCAACCCATCCATGGGAGGGGTCGATCCTTTGGTACTGTGATGCATGTAACTTTTGAATGCGCTTTCATGCTTTGAACATTTATACTAGATGTATGCATGAGTTATGTTATTTGTTTTTGGTCCATTGAATTTATGTTACATTCATGGAACGTCGAGCGATCAGTCCCTAAGATCACGTGAGTCGGGCCCGATTCGAGAAACAAGGGATGACCACCTTTTCATTCCATCCGAATATAAGAGTGAAAACCAAGATTTGGGCATCCGAGGTTTGAACAAAAAATCCGGATTTATGGGAAGAAAGGGAGAGGCCTGAATAGAGAACGAATATCTCAGAATAATCAATGTGTTGTCTTTCTAATGTGATCTAGTGCATGAGAGGGGTAATGCCAGGGGCATTTGGAAGTAATCCAAACATAAGGGAGTGGAAAGTGTGAATCACGATACCCTAGATTCGGAACACTATGGGGGTGGTGTGAAAATGAAGGATAACTGTTGACCACGTTCGAAACAAAATATCTTTATTGTGTTATCCTGAAATAGAGATAACAAAAGAGGGCCGACCATTGACCATGTTCGAAACACAGGGCCTGACTCAAAATGATACCCATTAGTCTTCCAGAACGTTGGCCCATGATAGTAGGAAAGCCATAGGCTGAGCATCCATACTATTATGGGTTTCTTTTAGATGTGAAAGAGGACGAGGGTCTGAATAAAGGGTATGCAAATCGTGGAGTGTGGAGTGATGGGTTGTTCAAATGGATTCCAACACTCTTGAAATCATGCCACCATGGTGGAAACACATTAGGTGGGCATATCTGTCTGATCAGGGATCAAACATACTTCCAAGCAGAACCTCTTTGGCAAGGACATGTAATGCTCTTTAGTTTTACGTCATACCAATAAGGATGATAGATGCGTATTTTAAATGTCATACGGTGAGGACGATGCATATAATTTAAAGGTCATACTTCCTGGACCAGGATCAGGCCTGAGGGGCCAGAAGGGTCAATGACCCTAGGGATGGGCCCAAGACAAAATTATTAGGCATTTCTACATATACCGTAAGTATGAGAATAAAGATAAATGTAGTTCTTAAGCACGACGTGGCCAGAGTCCAAATCTGATAAGGGGAATCCTCTCTAGTGAAGATCTAGTGCATCCCATGATTAACATGGGGCATCATGAACTTGTTCAAGGTAGAACCACAGTTTAGTGTCATGTGTCAAGTACATGTGGTCTCATACAGTTTAACGTCATATGATAGGACGAGGAGTGAAAGGGAAGATCCCAGAAAGGTAGCATGTGATGCGGTAGCCATAAAACCGATTTGAATGAGGACATTAGGAGTCCACAATACACCACGTATCCCTAGAGAAAGTTTTTTTTTCAGGTTAAGGGAACAAAAGTGAAAGTTATGATGGTCCCAAGGCAAGGTGCCTAGATGTTCCTACATACACCATTAGGATGGGAATCAAGATGCACGTAGTTATGAGAGAGTAGTTTAATGTCATGCGGGATGATTAAAGGCATGTGTGGAATGACTGCGCCAGTACATGTCCTACCAAAACTACTAATCCCACGCGAGTCCTGCTCGATGTGGGAAACAATAATGAGTGATGGTACTTTCCTAGTGTAGGAAGGAACATGTTAGGGGCGATGAGACTCTAGGTGAATGGCATCCCAATAATGCTGACCCACCTACTTAATGCACCTATAAGTGCGAAGGGGTAAATCCGAGTATGTTAGAATTCCACTTAAACATAAGGAAGTGAAAAAATGTGAATCATGATGCTTGAGTTCTGGCCCAAAAGTATGGTGGCATGAAGATAAGGGATAAATGTTGACCATGTTCAAAACATATTATCCATATCATGTTAGCCTGGAATGGGGACAAACAAATGAGGGTCGACCACTGACCATGTTCGAGACATGGGACCTGTCACAAATGTCGTCTGAGGTCCTCAGAGACGTTGGACCAAGATGGTAGGTAATCCAATGTGTCATGAGATCAGGCCACAAAGGGGGCCCCCTTTAGACTTGGAAGATGGTGAGGATCCAAATAACGGGCTCACGAAGCTTGGACATGAAACTAGGGGAATGTACCCGTGAAAATTTCACACTTCAGGCTCTTTGTCACAACACATTTGAGTATGACAATAAGACGTATCAGATAGGGGGAGTCGAGTCTCCATCCAAGGAAAAGGGTCCTGAGGTTGCATGCTTCCAATTTAATGGTCGTAGAATGGTCCATTAAGGGGGGGGGGTTGATTTAATGGACTGTGCGCAGGGTGGTGAAGTATCCAAATGTGACATACATTTCCCATAAGGAGATCTTAGTTTAGGGTCATAGAACACAGACCAGGTTGGAAAAAGACATGGGAGGCACATGGTGCGGCCATTGAAAAACCTGACGTGAATAAGAACCCAATAGGTGCTCTCCACACCACATGCTCTCAAAAGAGTTCAGGCCAAGGGACTAAAATGAAGGGGGCATGATTTTGGATTCCTGGGGCTGGACCTAGATACAAGATGCCTGGTTTTTCCTATGTATCCCATGAGGATGAGAATCAAGCCTTAAGTAGTTCTGGAATATGTCATGCAGTTTAATGTTTTGTGGTAAGGATGTGGAGTGGTCTTAGTTTATGGTCATAGAGCTCGGACCATAGATGGAACTAGAGGAGGGAGACATGTGGTGAATTAATTACTAAAACCCAATGTGAATGAGGATAGTAGGAGTCCATATCACCATAATGTACTCCATGGGAAACTTCTAGGTGAGGGGGACAAAATAGAAAGCTAGGCTGGGCCCAAGGGAAAGTGATTGGGTGTTCCTACGTACCCCATGAGGATGGGAATCAAGCTATACATAGTTCTATAGGTGGCATGGTAAGATAACAGTGCCATAGATAATAAGGTCATGCGGGTCTGGCCCTCACCCCAAAAGAAGTGACATTTGATAAATCTTGTTTTCCCTTTAGGATGAATGTGTTTTTTTGTGAAGCGATGGACCTAGGATAGAAAGTCCAGGCATCACAACAAGAATCAATCCGTACGAAGGTGTTCACAAATGGTATGGTGTGTGCCTAATACAAAACATGATGTTCTCTCTAATGATAACACCATGATGCAGTTCCGTTTTTTCGTCATGCGGCTAGGATGATAAGGACATTGTTTAGGTTCATGTGATGGGATCAACCATGCATTTAAACGTCATGTGATATACACAACCGTTTAATGTCATGTGGGACTAGGCCACATAGTTTAAAGTCATATGGCTTAGACATATACAAGAGATATGAGGTTCAAGAGGGGATGTTCATGGCGTGATAAAGCATACCCGATGTGAATGAGGACGAGTTCTACATCACACCGTGTGTGATTCCAAGAAAGAAACCTCAGGCTGAGGGGCCAATAAATGTTAGAGAATATGGGGCAGGAGAGACTACCTATCAGAAGGGAAGTACGCGGTGTAGCTCTTTCAAACCGTACATGAATGAAGACATATGTCCACACACTCCACACCATATAATCCTATATGGGTCAGGGCCTAAAAGGATTAACATAAGTGATAATTAGTGAAATTTGAGCTGGACCCAAAAACAAGATGTCTGGGCATTCTTACATATCCCATAAGCATGGGAATCAAGCTAGATGTAGTTATAGAAGATGACGTATAAAGAGATATTAGTTTAATGTCTTAGATCTTGGACCATGAAGAAGCGGAACTCTTCCAAGTGAGTGAAGACCTCGATCCGATACTTAAACCCACGCGAGTCAAACTTGGTGTGGGAAATAAGGGCGGAAGAGTTCTTTGAAACACATGGAATACAGATAAAGGGGAAGTCGGTGAGGAGCCCCAAATGATGCCTTACTGCGGATTTTCTCTCCTAACGTGCATATGCGCACTGAGGGATAGCACCAAGGGTGTCAAAATTCCACTTGGACATGATGGGGAAGAAAATGATGTGAATCATGTAACTAAAATTTAAGACTTTATGGGGTTGGTGTGATGATGGAGGATAACTGTTGACCATGTTCAAAACATAGCATTCATATCATGTGACCTGAAATGGGAACAAAAAATGAGTTTCAACCATTGACCATATTCGTAATGTGTGACTTGTATCAATTTGTTGTTGGAAAACCTCGAGGACGTTGGCCCATAATGGTAGGAGAGCCCTTGGGCTGAGCATCCATTCCACTTGGGGGTCCCTTCGAATGTGAAATATAATGAAATCCCAAATGAAGGGGGACACGAAGCCTAAAAAATGGGTGAAATCATGTCCTGGTAGAATCTGACACTCTAGGTTTTGAACTAGAGTACTCCAAGGCACATTGGAAAATCACCGAAGAAGGTCGAGGGTCCCACATTAAGAGAAGATGACTTGAAAATATGAGTGTAGGTAAAGGGAGAAAAGGGCGCTCAGGAGAGAGAGATACATGGCGTGGTTGTTACAATCCCGACGTGAATGGGGACACAAGTCCATACCACACTTTGTACCCCTCCCTTGGAAGAACTCATGCCAAGAGGCTAGAATGATAAGGAGGTTTCTAAGAAATGGGTATGGACCCAAAGACTAGATGTTCGGGTGGTCCTACGTATCCCATAAGGATGAGAATCAAGCCACATGTAGTTATTAGGAAAAGGATACTGTGTAGTTTATCATCATGCAACAAGGACGCAAATAGGGGCAAGATACCCCAACGAGGGATGTGTATGGTGTGAAGAGTAGCCTAAGGTGAATGAGAGAATTAGCTCATAACACATCATAAAAACCCAAATTAACACTCAGGCCAAGGGGCCGAAAAGGTTGAGGGGGATAAGGTTGGGCGTCCCAGCCAACTGTAGCCATATGACCTCTCATGCAGGCATTGCCTTATCATAGCTCCTAAGACCACGTGAGAAATTCTTGGTGTGGGAAACAAGGAGTAAAACTAGGATCTATCCATCATATAAGGGTCCAACAACTGGAATCACACTTCTGCTTGAGGAAGACTGAATCTTGAAGAGACAATGGGGCAGAAGGAGCCACTACACTCAATGTTTGGGACAGATGGGGGTGGTGACAATGACAAAGGATAGCTGTTGACCATATTCGAAACACAAAATCCATGTCGTGTGACCTAAAATGGGAACAAAAAATGTGTGTCAACCACTGACCATATTTTCAACACGGGAATTATATCAACTTGTTGTACGAAACCCTTAAGGATGTTGGCCCATAATGGTAAGAGAGCCCTTAGGCCGAGTATCCATGCCATTCGGGGGTCCCTTCGGATGTGAAAGATAATGGAGTCCCAAGTACAGGGAGTGCATGAAGAATAAATGTGCCCATGCAATTTAAAGTCAATCTGGATAGTAGAATAGGTGGAGATCTTTAGGGGGAGGGATACATGGTACAATCATGATGAACTTGACGTGAATGAGGGTAAAATCCTTCACCACACCATGTGTTTCGACCCAATGGGAGGTTCCAAAGTTTGGGGATGGGCCTACGGACGAAATGTCTGGGCGTTCTTATGCATCCCATAAGGATGGGAATCAAGCCATACATAGTTCTGAAGGCCATTCAGTTTAGCGTTGTACGGTGAGGACGTGGGAGGAGATAAGAATGAGGGAGGGAACATGGTGCAATAATCGTAATCCTGACATGAGTGGGGCCAAAGATGACTACACGACACCATGTGGGATCCTCCTAGAGAACTATACCCAGGGGTGATAGTCAAAGAGGAAACTTGGAGCTTTACTCAAGATGAAGTGTCTGATCATTCCTACATATCCCATAAGGACGAGAATCAATCCATATGTAGTTCTTGTGGTTTAACATATTGCAGGATGAAACATAGTTTAACGTCTTACTGGATGACATATAGTTTAACTTCATGTGGGATGACATACAGTTTAACATCTTGCAGGATGACATACAATTTAACGTTATGTGGGACGATATACAGTTTAATGTCATGCGGGATGACATATAGTTTAATGTCATGCAGGACATTTCATAGTTTAAGGTCAAGTCAAACCAGACATTTTAAGGTCATGAAGGACCAGACAGTTTAAGGTCACGTAAGACCGAATAGTTTAAGGTCATGTAGGACCATCTTGTTCAGGAAAATTATTTCTTGAGGAACTTGGCATTGGTGGGAGGAGTTATACGCTCACCATCCATGGTAACCAGGGAGTATGCGCCATCGGAGTAAACCTTGTGAATGATGTAAGGCCCTTACCATTTTTGATCCAACTTGGGTGCTTTCCTACCAGGTATCATTGGTGTATTTAGGGCCAATACCAAGTCTCCTTGCAAGGAGTAGAGGAAAAATTTCTTATTGAAAGCTCTATCTATCTTTTTCTGATGCCTTTTCAGACTGTGCAGGGCACGAAGCCTGTTCTTGTTGAGCGCTTCCAACTCATCCAGATGGATTTATGCTACTTTATCTGGTACTTACTAATCATAGAAATTTGTGAGAAATGAGGGTAATTGAATCTCGATGGGAAGGATGACCTCCATTCTGTACACCAAGGAATATGGGGTCACCTGGGTGGAATTACGAGTTATCTTCCGATATGCCCAGACGACATTGGGGAGCTTGTTTGGCCAACTCTTATTGTTCTGACCAACCTTTTTCAGTAGAATATTAGAGATGGTTTTGTTGAATGCCTTGATCTGTCCATTTTCTTGTGCATGATAACGCGAGGTATGGTTAGAACAGATTTTGTACTTAGCATACAGTTTCTTTAACTCAGCTGCTCGGAAGATCGTGTCGTTATCGGTGAGGACGGCGTGAGGGACTCCAAATCGGTAGATGATGTTGGATCTCACAAAGTTAAAGATGGAACGGTCCTTGACCTCCTTGAGTGGAATTGCCTCTACCTACTTGGAGAAGAAATCTGTAGTGGTTAGGATGAACCGACACTGGCAAGTCGTCGTCGGTGGATATAGTCTCATGACATCGAGTCCCCATACAACAAATGATCAAGAGTACTTGGTAGTGTGGAGAGGCTCTAGCGGCTGATGCATAAAGTCGACACGAATTTGGCACACATGACACCTTTTGGTGAACTCGATGCAGTCATGGATCATGGAGGGCCAAAAATACCCCAATCTTCGAATCTGGTGAGATAGTTTTGGCCCGGTCTGTTGAGCACCGAAAGAACCAGCATGAACCACCTGCATGACTTGGTAAATCTCAACTCCTTGAATACAACAGAGGAAAACCCCATCAAACCCATGCTTGTAGAGGGTATGCTCATGACCAGGACCATCCTGGTGGGTAAACTGTAATGTGTGGCATCATATTCGCTCGTGTTCAGCCCGATCCGCTGGGAGATTACTGTTTTGGAGATACTCGACAAAGGAGGTTCTCTAATTAGAAGTCACTTCAATCATTGCATCCAGGGGACCAAGGGGTCCTGATGTGGAGGTGCCAGTGGTAAGTTTGTTAACCTATGGGCTTTCCTCGTCATCTAAAGTGATGGGAGCAATGGATCTCTGGTGTTCCATATGGATTATCAGGTCATCCTGTTCGAGCTCTACAAGTGATGCAGCTAGGCTGGCCAGAGTGTTAGCTAGACCTTTATGATATTGAGGGACATGAGTAACTTCTGGATGATATAGGAACTAGACCATTAGCTGGAGAGGGTGTTCCAAAAATGGTACGGGCTCTGGATTTTTGAAGACATAGTTACTGTTGATCTTCTTGATGACTAGTTTGGATTCCCCTTTCACATGAAAATGGGGAACGTCAATCTCGAGGGCCATCTCGATGCTAGTAATGAGAGCCTGATACTCTGCCCCATTTTTGGTGCAGCCTTCTGAAAACAAGAATTAATAAAATAGAATGGATGGTGCTGGGGTAATGAAGAAAATACCCAAGCCTACTCTGTTGAGCCTAGGGTCATTGATCCTTCTACCGGTGGGGTTTTGGGAAGCACCATCAAAGTGCATTTTTCAGCATGACATGGCTTGGTCTACCGAGAGAGTTGCATCATCTGGGAAATTGAGATCTAGGGATTGGTTCACAGGGGTTGGATAGGAAGCAAGGAAGTTTTCCAATGCTTTCCCCTTAATATCCTTCTGAGGGACAAACCTGATGTCAAAATTCTAAAGGATTACCGCCCACTGAGCTAGATATCCTGTCAACATGGGGCGATTCAGGATGTACTTGAGAGGATCTACCCAGGACACCAACTATACCTCATGATTCTAGAGGTAATGCCACAATTTATGTACTGTGAATACCAGCATAAGGTAACTATTCTTGATAGAAGAGTATCTGGTGTCTGTATTGAGGAGCATGCAGATGAGATAGTAGAGACTGTTCTCTATCCCCTCATTCTTCTTCTAGGTGAGAAGGGCGCTGAGAGACTATTCCAGGGAGGTCATGTAAAGGACCAGCTACTTTCTAGAGATGGGTGGCATTAATACCAGAGGCTAGAGTAGATACTTCTTGATTTCCTCAAAAGAAGTCTGGAATTCTGCATCCTACTCGCAAACAGTGCCTTTATTCATGATCTGAGAAAAGGGCTTACACTTTTTGGCCATATTCACGATAAATCGGTATATATAGGCCAAGTATCCTTGGAAACCTCAATGATCCTGGATATTTCTCGAGGGAGACATATGGATGATGGAATTTATCTTCTCTAGTTCGATCTTGATGCCCCTGTATCTGAAAATGAAGCTGGGAAACTTTCTAGAGGTGACCCTAAAGGCGCACTTCAATGGATTCATCTTCAGGTGGTGGGAATGGAGGAAGCCAAACAATTATCAAGGTATTTGAGATGGTCCTGAAACTGTCAATATTTGACCACTAGACCATCCATGTAACATTCCACCAACATTCTAAGGATCGTCTTAAATATTCAATGCCTAGCCCGCTGATAGGTGGCACATGCATTTTTTAAACTGAATGGCATGACTTGGTAATAAAAAGTACCTTGTGGTGCATTGAAGGCTGTAGACTCATCATCCTTGGGGGACATTCAGATCTGGTTATACCCAGAGTACCCATCCATAAAGGAGAGGGTTTGGAACCCAGTTGTAGCATTGATCAACAATTCCATCACAGGAAGGGGAAAATCATCCTTCAGACACTGATGGTTGAGATCCCGAAAGTCAACGTAGACTCTAATCTGCCCATTCTTCTTCCTGAATGGCACAATGTTTTCTAGAAATTTGGGGTACTATACCTTTTTAAAGAAATTGTCTCTGATGATCTTATCAACTTATGCCTCAACCATGGCACCGTGAGAAGGGTGCATCTTTTTGGGAGGCTTCTTGAACCCGCGATGATTTGTTGGGAGACCGAGGTAGTGGACGAATACCTGAGGATATAGTCCTGGTATCTCATCATAACTCTAGGTGAATACAACATGATATTTTTTAAGGAATTATATATACTTCTGTTTCTCTTCGAGGGTCATGGCGGCACCAATCAATGTGGGTTTTGGGTCCACCTCGCTACCGAGGTTCACCTGCACCAATTCGTCGACCGTGGTAGATATAACCTCTTCAAAGGTGTGTGTGTGTGTGGGGGGGGGGATCATCCTCTAAATCATATTATTCACTTATGGAGTAGGGATCCTCAATGGGAGAAGTTTACTCTGAGTCAACAGATCCCGATGGGAGGCTGGTACCAGCCTGAGTGGTAGTAGACACTGTATCAGGGAACTCCTGTGCTGCAAAAACCATAGCGATGAAGGCTGTTGATCCGATCCCATCTGGTCTTTGGCCCAAGGGGCCACACTTAATGATATAGAAGCAATAGTGGCATGCCATCTTGAGATGTTTAATTCCATCCTGGAGAAATAAGCAATTATGGCATATTGTCGTTGCCATGGGGCGGGCATCTCGATAACTTATGGGAGTAGGAGGCTCCGGGATCACCTGAGCCTGATTTTTGTAGGAGTATGATGTGATATTCCAGCATCACTTAGACTTGGGAATGTGTTCCCCCTCATTCCAGAAACAACAAAGCATTTTCCCATGTTTGGGGTTGTATCCTCCAATCGGTGGATTGGAAATATGTAGGCATAATCTAGATCTATCCACGGGTCGGTCGGAGCCACGGCATGCTCAACCTCATTAGCCTAAATCTGCTTGCCTTTTCTCTTATAATAGTCGACATCCAGATAGTGGGATTTACAAGAGGTAATGTGAGACACATCACCTTGAAGCACGCCCAATCGACCATTAAGTGATTACTTGAGGCACTGGTGATACAATGAAGGAACTGCCACATGCAGGTAGAGCCATGGTCTTCCCATCAACGCATTGTAGGTGGTGTCCTCAGAGACAACCATAAACTCGGGGCTGGCAACTAGGCCATCGAACTGGGTCTTGAAGCAAATCCTTCTGACTGGTGTCTATTACATCCTGTCATAACCTTGGATTCTTAGGTCAAAGGGACTCAGATCATCCTCGGACAACCCCAGTTTTCACAGTGTCCGAGTCAGGATTAGGTTGATCTTGGATTCTGTGTCAACAAGACAGCGGCGAACCTCTATTCCATTAAACTGGTCGGTGATGTATAGTGGGCGAATGTTCCCTTGTATGGGATATCCTTAAACATCTACAGAGAATGAGATGATGGATTGACATTTAGCATGCTCGATCACCTCAGCATGGAAGGATTCTGCGACTGCTACCTCCATCTCAAACTAGAGAGTGATTTTTAAAGCCTCAGCGAGGGACTCACGCATATCCGATGACAGGAGAAGGGCCTCAAGGATAGAGATCTTTGCAATAATTCTAGAAATATTCCCGAGGAAATCATACTTCCGTTCCAGACGTGAACTTATGCTTACAAGAGTTTGCTCTATGACAGGAGGTATGGTGGGACCTGCAGACTGGATCGGCGGCAGATTAGTGCTAGGAATATACCACTACTCACTAGTTGAAGCCTATGGAGTGACTACCAGATGAGGGATCGATGACTAAGACCGGTCTGTAGCAAAGCATGGATGATCACGATGTGGTCGAGGTGGCTCTTCCTGATCCAACAACACGAATGATGACAAAGGTGGACCTGATGACACCAGATGAGAAGACTGTGCATGCTGAGCTCTATGTTGGGCCTACTGCCTAGTTTTGGTAGCATGCATAGCCTATCTGTAAATACTGACCGAGGCACTCCAACAACCCATTTTGTCACGGATTCATCGACGCTGACGACGATTGGGGACATTGGAAGAATCCTCATGGCTCTCCTCATTGTCAGGAATTATGTAGGGGTTCACCAGCTCTAAGGTATTAACCAATTCATACCCTTGACTATCACTCAAAGGGTTATCCACTACTGGATGGTTTTTGGGAGGAATCACCATCTCCGGGTGCATGAAATCGATGAGATTATGGGATGACGATGACATTGGTGGGGGAATTTTTCCCCCTATGCCGCCAGTGTTTTCTCTTTTGAGAAGGGGATGAATGAGACGACAATACAGAAATAGTAGCTATGACTTCTGAAGGCTCTGTTCGATTTAGGAGTGCATGGATAACACCATGAGAATGGGCGATTGTTTTACAACCCATCCAGCCGTCATACATCTGGGACCCGTGGTTATAAACCTGATGTCACTCGCCTTTATTATCATTGCTGCTATCTGCCCCCATGAAGACACATGCCACCTGTGCTGGAGGTGGTCCTAACCGGACTATGTTGTTATCCACCTGGTCTTAAAGCTAGTATTTAAACACATAACACTATTTGAGGGTGTTCCCTAGGATCTGGTTATAGGGGCAGTAATTAGGGCGATCAGTGAGGCTTGCCTCTTCTGGCCTCCTGAATTCAAGAAAACGTATAGTCCCCTACTCCAAGGCACTATAGAAGTAACTAGGGACCTAATCATCATTGAAATATTAGGTCTGGTTCCTCCTTTTTGGGAAGGGGGTCCTGGGAGCCTGACCCTGGCAAGGGGTTGGAGGAGCCTGTTGAGGAGGTGGAGCCTAGTTATCTCGCCTAGGTGGTGGTGGCGCATTGTGCGGGGGACCTTCTGATTCTGAGGTGGGTGCTACTAGGTAGGAGGCTGCGTCTGAGGTGGAGGGCCTCTATGATTCTCTGAAGGTGGCTCCACTGGTAACAAATCTAGTTTCCTAGGGGCCTCTATTTAATCCATAATGGTAGGCTCAGCCCTGATGACCTTTCTCACGGGGACTGCAGGAGGCAATGGACGTGCCTGGATGGCCTGTAGCAAGGCTTCTTCTAGGAATTGAGCCTTATTACGGAAGTCTCAGAATCCCCTGGGGTAGTTCTATGTGATCAAATATGGGACTAGTTCTCTCTTGACATTCCCTATGCACATTGTCAGCAGTTTCTCCTGAGTCAGTGGCTTGTTAAGGGAGTATGTGAGCCCTTTCCACTGAGTGAAAAAGTATGCAATGCACTCATCAAGCCTCTGATTTCACTTTAAAGAGGTCTGAAATACTTGTCTTCCAAGTGGTGGAACTGAAAAGATAGATAAATTGCATATGGAGGTCTCCCCAGCTAGCTACTGATCAGATGGGGAGCTGGTTGTACCAGACAAACGTCGGACCCTCCAATGTCTATATGAAGCATTGGAGTTTGCTGGCCTCCTTCTGTACTGGAGTTCCCAACATGGGCCCACACATTGATATAAAGTGGTCCAGGTGCCGTGGTGGGTCCCCTATCCCATTTAAGGGATAAAAGGTGAGATTTCCGAAACCCGGGGGTACTGGCATATCATCCACCCATGTCGGATAAGGCTTTCCATCAGGAAGGATTTCCACATGTCACGTCTCCAATGCCTTGAGATGGGAAATGAGTGCCTCCATTAGATCATTCGGGTGGGGGTTCCTGTCTTAATAGGGATCCCTGACCACCAGTGCATTGGAAGTTTCTTCAACACGATAATAAGGCCTAGCGACTCGGGGAGCGGCTGGTGAAATGACTTGCGGAGCAACCAGGGGAACCTGAGATGGGTCCCAGAGATTGTCTTGATGCTCAGGTGGATTTGGAGACTCATACCACGCCCTCTTTCCATAAGTTCCAGCCTCAACCCTATCTGTGTGGGCAAGATGGTCAAGGTCACCTGGAGGAAATTCGCTGAGGGGATGTTGTGCCTTACCCTGCTACCCCGGCCGAGGATCTCCATAGTCTGGTCGTCTCTCCGCAGCTGGTTCAGCAAGGAAGTCATCAACCATCTTCTTGTGTTCCTCGATTTTATAACACAATGCAGATTTTTTGGGATCGTCTTCCTCCTTTGGCATTGATCCAGATATGTCGGAGGGTTTGATAGTTCTAAGTTGTTCCTTACCCTTATTGGGATTTCGGATGAGGAACAACACCTTTATGGGCACGATAAGACCCAGTAGATTCCTCTGTTGATGAGTAATCCTTCCCAACAGATCCAAGATGTGTGAAACTCCCTCAGGGGGTAGGTCTTATCTAAGAAGATCTATCTAGTTCTCACCCCCTGGTAGGTCGGCCATGTTAACCGCGACCCCTCATAGAGGCATATCATCTATATCGCTTGGAAAATTGGACTGACATCAGATAGAATTGAAATGGAGGGCCGCGTACTACCCCCAACCACGAATTTTCACATGGGGAGAAGCCTCCTTGATTATCCTATAGAGCACTTTAAATCTCTAGACGCATCGTTGTTGGAGGGTTCTATGGAGACCCAGTGACTCAGGGCACTGGGCCATGGGGAGTGTGACCAAATCAACCAAACGTCATTGTCGGCCAATTTCTTCAAAATGAACATGGATTTTGGGGTAAGCCACTCATTGATAATGAAGTTGAAAGTGTGTTTCCAAAAGGGTTTGGCAGAAACACTCAACCACTTCTTGGGTGAGCGATTCCAGCACTAATATTCAGTGATGCAACTGGACAAAACAACTTAGGGAAATGGTCCACTGCAAGAATGGTCTACAAGATCCTTGGCTTAGACTCAGGGTCTGGCCCCTGGTTTCCCCACTTGTCAAGTAGGGGTGGCTAAGGAACCAATAGTGGTACTAAGGCAGACTACTAGAATAGTGGACTGGCTAGTGGAGAATACGATGAGTGAGCTGAAAAACCACCACATCTTGGGATATCCTTTGAATAGTGTAGTGAATTAGCCACTACATCACGGTAAGATGGGCTGTCGACCGTAGTTTCTGGTGCAGGGGTTGCAGCTTCTGGCGGTGGACCACACTACTTATCATCCGCCATTGGTCCCCAGAATAGATCTCTGTGATCTTTGGTTGAGGTAGAGAGTTCTTTTGGTGATGATGGTAGCTATTTCATGGCCAGACCTTAGGGAAACACCAGATTTTCATCCTCCAGGATATACATGCAGAGGGAGGTAGGAATCTGATGGACCTCACATTCTGGAATTATGAGGCTGATGCACCTTGTTCCTACCCCGGACCTTGACACAGAGGATCTAGGTGACAGTTCCATCGCTGAGTCATATTTTACCTCAGAATATAAGAAGAAGACTGTTTTAATCTCAGTCTGAATCTTCTCGATATTATTTTTATGGCAGCAACGACCCACCCTCCTTCCCCAGGATGGTTCTTTGGGACAGAGCAGATTTTTGACACGAGGAGGACCTTCATCCGTACTAGTTCTGGGGTGGGGAGGATTTCTTCCTGAGTTAGCAGGGGTGCGAGGAGCACCTGGATAGATATCAAAGGGAACACAGGGAGGACCTCTGTGTCCACTTACTAATGTGTGGAGGGAATCTCCGTGGGAAGTTCTGGAGTGGGTAGGACCTCCTCTAGAGCTGATAGGAGCATGGGTAAGACCTCTATGATTGTTTCTCCTAACAGTGTTAGTGCAAGGAGGGTCCTCGTACTGGTCAAGCCAAACAAGTGTAGGACCTCCATGTTGGGTGATAGTGAAGAGAAGATGACCTTCACTCCTCTGATTGCTAAGGCAAGGAGGACCTTATCTAGATTCTGTAAGGACATGGAGAGGGACCCCACACGGAATATTGACTGGATGTGTAACATCACCACACCGGCGACCTAGGGCAGGAGGAGCAACTTCATACCTGATGTAATGAGAACGAGATAGGCTTCTGTATTGAGTGTTGCTTCCATGGGGAGGAACCTTATTCAGATTGAAGGTGGAATAAGGCAGACCTCCATGTTGACCTTGGAAGCGGGAAGGACCTGCATTCTCAATGGTGACAGTATGGGGAGGACCTCCGTACTTGGTGCCGTTGCTGCGGGTCAGTCCACGACAACCACTACCTGCGCTGACGACCAAGAGAGTCAACCCAGCTTGCCTGTGGGGTGGTTACAACCTCGATCCGGGTTGGGTATATAAGTTCCCCTGCTCAGTATACACAGGGGGATGATGATATACGTCGAAAATGGCATGAGCTATATTAGTTGTTGACATTGATGCCCCTTGGAGGGATTCCTCCTCGGCCTATGCCCGATGCTAGCATTGGGTCAGCCAGACTGGGGCTGACGGTGCAGGCGCATAGCTTACCTGCTCCTCGACCGGCGGGTCCAGGTGGAGGTGCTGGCACAACATGGTGGGGGCCCTCCTTGAGAACCCCTGAAATGGGATCCTGGCCGAGCCAGCCTGGATATCCCGAACCTCATTGGCGTATGGGAGGGAGTAATCAAAACGTTCTGGGGAGAGGCTCCCAAAATAGTTGTACGTCAGAGTGGGGAGCAGTGGATCCCTGCGCGACCCTTGGGATAGGCGGTGGTGATGAGGCGTATATGACTCTAAATCTTGATGGCCCATATCCCGATTTGGGATAATACCGTCCTCCTCATATTGGAGGACAAGGTCATTTATCACCCTTCGTTGAATGAATTTAGAAGGGGAGATGGGGTATGGGTGCCCAACATCTGTGGGTGTGGAATCTATTACAGAAGCGGTGGAGCCATGGGGGATTTCTGCATTGGCGCTGCCCCTACCCCTACGTAGGTGGAAGGGCGGTGATTGGTTTCCTGTTGTAGTAGCTTGGGTCCTGTAAGGTAGGAAGATTAAATCATTAGTGATGCAAAAAGTAAATAGATGTTTATTTCCCCATAATCATTCCATCTTCCATGGATGGTAAGAAGTATTCATGCTGACAAAGCCACAGATTGAGATTTCCAATGTTTAAACTTCTCTAACTTCGAGTGAGTTTCATGCCAGGCCCACTATTTTCTTTGAGGGACCCAACACTGGATAACTGGATCTGGTGACACGCTAATACAATGATGTCTCGAATGCTACTAATCTCCACATTGAGGAGAATAAATTCACATTGGGTTCACTATTTCTGTTTCCGATGCTTTCGATAAGGCGTGCACATCCATCTGTTTGAGGATAATGAGGACATGTTATTTATTTCCCCACATTCCTGCTTTCCAAAGGCAAGTGACATCCATCTCTTATTTAGGAACATTTTCTTCTTGATCGAAACAGGATGATGGGATGTCAGTTCCTCCTTCCATGGATTCCTCCTCGGAACTCGTCACCTAGTCCGTGTCTCCCTCAAAGATTAAGATGTTTTTTGTGAAACTCTTCCTGGTGCCATGTCTTCATAGACACTGGTTAGTTACACTGCTTCTGTCAGGACATTCCAAGGGGTCCGGTCAGGGAATCAACCTTCAGCCGGGGGAGTAGTCATGTTGGATATCACTAGCGTGTCTAGATGCTAGAACACTAGCGTGTCTGGGTTCTTCCCCTTATGATAGGGCTTCTCTAGGGCGTGAAAGTATAAGGAATCCCACGTCGAATGCGGGGAATTATATTCCATGGGCATGTATCTAAGGTTTTCCTCAGCTTCCCATGTTTAACACATGGTATGCCACAAGTTTAACGTCTAGTGGAGACAGATCAGAATGATCAGAACACTGACTGGAGTGGATCAGATGGATGAAACCCCTAGAGGGAACACTGATGCTAGGGATAACATGTGGTTAGTTACCCAAGTGTTGCTAAGAGCAGTGAATAGGTGAATTGGAATGATCTCACCGGGATGTGGTGGCCAAGGTAAGAATCAAGATGGATAATGGATGGTTAAGTGAAGTGGATGAAGAATGATATGGAGTCGACTTGAGGGTGACCGTGATGTTGGGATTGAGCCTCTAAGAGACCTCCTAATTATCCCCGTGGTAGGGAATAAAAGTCCACATAGTTTATGATGGGGTATAGGACCAGGGTGTGAGTAGAGGATAGTGACCCGATGATATACTGGTGATTACACATGGTTAGATGCCCGAGGTTGGCCTGACACAACTGGTACGGACCAGAGATATGGGTCCCAACATAAGGGACAACAATGGATTACCGCTGGGTTTGGGTTGACAACGACTTACATATGAATGAGGATCACAATGTATTACTACTGCGTGAGGTTCACAATGGCTTACCATTGGGTAGGGAATCACAAAAGCTTACTGTTGGATGTGGTTTACAACAGATTACCACTAGATAGGGTTTAAAATGGCTTACAACGGGATGGGGGCACAACATCTTACCGTTGGATGGGGGAACTGTTTCCGACGCTTTCGCCAGGGCGCGTGCATCCGTCTGTCCGCGGAGGAGGATGCGCTGCGCTTGTTGCCCCTCATTCCCTCTTTCCAAAGGCGGGCAGCATTTGCTCCTTATTCAGGGACGTCTGCTCCTTGATCGAAATGGGATGATGGGATGTCGGTTCTTCCTTCTGTGGATTCCTCCTCAGAACTCATCACCTAGTCCGGGTCTCCCTCATAGATTTAATATGTTGTTCGGGAAACTCTTCCCAGTGCCATGTTTCCATGGACACCGGTTAATTACACTACTTCTGTCGGGACATTCCAAAGGGTCCGGTCAGGGCAGCAACCTTCAGTCAAGGGAGTAGTCACGTTGAGGCATCAGTAGCATGTCTGGATGCTGGGGAACCTGGCATGTCTGTCTATTATCCCTGGTCACAGGGCTTCTCAAGGGCATGGAAGCCCGAGGCATCCCACATCGAGCGCGGGGAATTATATGCCATAAACACATATCTGAGGTTTTCCTCAACTTCCCGTGTTTAACACAGGGTAAGCCGTGAGTTTAACGTCCAGAGGAGATGGATCAGCCCGATCAGAGCATTAGATAGAATGGATCGGATTGAGGGATTCCCCTTGAGGGGGTGCTGATACTGGGACCAGCCCATGGGCGGCTGTGAAGAAGAACGTGCCGACATGGTCTCACCGGGATATGACGGTCTGGGCGAGAATCAGGGTGGATGATGGATAGATGAATGAAGTGGAGGGGGGAATGAAATGGGACCATCGCAGGGGGGAGACAGTGAAGTTGGACTTGATCCTTGAAGAGGCTTCCAACGTATCCCCGTGGTAGGGAATCAAATTCCGCGTAGTTCGGGATGGTGCCAGTGAACCGGCATGAGGGTGGACCTTGGTCCGATGGGCATCATCAGCGAACTGACGTGAAAGTGGAGCTTGGTCTGATGGATGTCGTCAGCGAACCAACGTAAAGGCGGACCTTGGTCCCATGCGTCAGCGAACCGACATGAAGGTGGACCTTGGTCTGATGAGGGATGGGCTTGAACCTCAGGGAGGATTCCTACATACCATGCCTTGACATGGATGAAAGACCTAGTAGTTCAAATGATTTCATCGGTGAACCGACATGAAAGTAGACCCGTGGGTCCACTAGTGGTGGGCTTGAACCTTGAGAAGGTTTCCTACGTACCATGCCTTGACATGGATCAAAGTCCTTGTAGTTCAAAGGATTTCATCGGTGAACCGACGTGAAATTAGACCCGTGGGTCCACTAGTGGTGGGCTTGAACCTTGGGAAGGTTTCCTACGTACCATGCCTTGACATGGATCAAAGTCCTCGTAGTTCAAAGGATTTCATCAGTGAACCGACGTGAAAGTAGACCCGTGGGTCCACTAGTGGTGGGCTTGAACCTTGGGAAGGTTTCCTACGTACCATGCCTTGACATGGATCAAATTCCTCGTAGTTCAAAGGATTTCATCGGTGAACCGACGTGAAAGTAGACCCGTGGGTCCACTAGTGGTGGGCTTGAACCTTGGGATGGTTTCCTACGTACCATGCCTTGACATGGATCAAAGTCCTCGTAGTTCAAAGGATTGATGGAATACAGTTTAACGTTATGAGGGATGGTAGTGAGCCCTGACGTGAATGAACTATGGGCGGTGGGTGTCAGAGAACCAACGTAAATGACGGACCTTGTTCTGATGAGAGATGGGTTTGAACCTCATTGAGACTTCCTACGTACCATGCCTTGGCATGGATCAAAGTCCTCGTAGTTCGGGTGAAAATGGGGGGGGGGGGCTTGGCACACCGACAAGGAGATGGTCTGGGCCAATGATCGTCGGGCTTGAACCTCGGGGAGGCTTCCTACGTACCATGCCTTGACACGGATCAAAGTCCTCGTAGTTCGGGTTGGTCACAACGGCTTGCCGTCGGAATGGAATACAGTTTAATGTCATGTCGGACGAGGGCAGAACATGACGTGAATTGGATGATGGGTGGGTTTGAACCTCATGGAGGCTTCCTACGTACCATGCCTTGACACGGATCAAAGACCTCATAGTTCAAATGGGTGTCCAGTTTAATGTCATGCGGGACAAGGGGCATATAGTTTAACATCATGCTGGACAAGGGTATGCAGTTTAACGTCATGTTGGATGAAGGCATGCATTTTAACGTCATGCTGGGCGAAGGAAAAACTCGACGTGAATGAACGACCGAGTAATGTGTCTTGAACATCATGGAGGCTTCCTACGTACCATGCCTTGACATGGATCAAAGTCCTCGTAGTTCGCTAAGGGTGGGGGTCAGGGTCGGTGCTCACTCTAAGCCCACGTGAGTCATGCTCGATGTGAGAAACAAGAGGTTTCAAGGACCTGACGATCATGTCGCGGATGATGCGTCCGTGAGAAGCGAAGAGGGGCTTACACATTAGGCGGCCCATGGTGCTGGGACTTACTCCAGGAAGGAGGCCCGGAGTGCGACAAAGTGCAACGAAAGAGGGATTCGGGACCAATGATGGGAGGTGCCTCGTTCCCTATCACGCCCTCCACTGACCTTGGTAGTGGGGAAGTACGGAGATGCAGGGGTGCAACCATCTGTTGGGGAACTAGGGTCGCCCTTCTCCTGAGAACATACGTCACTCCATTAAGGAGGATATCATCCCTTGTGGATGGGTGATTCCACTCCTGTGGAGACGAATGGTGTAAAAAATGCTCGAGCTGGGGGGACCCTACGTGCGAAGCACGAGGTCGGGTCACAGTTTAACGTCATGTATTAAGGACGTGGTGCTTGGCAGTTTAACGTCCTGCAGCTCGGACGAGGTGGGTTCACTCCGCACCCCTAGGACTTACATAACCGGTACCCTTTGGTCCTTGGGGAAGGGAAGGCACTGGCAAGGCCATGGTCAAGGGGGGTTATGGACCGAACCATTGAGGGGTCCACGTTAGCATGGCTATGCGAAGAAGAAACAGCCATTAGCGTGCCTATGCGAAGAAGCATTAGGCGAAGCAATGCTACGAGTGGTATTGTCCGTGGGACTTTGAAATCACATCGTGAAAACCTGGAGGGTCGCACGGGAAGAGGAATTGCCAAGCAAAGGAGTGTGCTTCGCGAAGTGGAGTGCCTTGGCCTTAGCATGGGGCATAAGTGTGAGTGGAGGGTGCTTCGCGAAGTGAAAAAATATTCACGGAGCACTGCCTCACAAAGAAGGGGTGCCTCACGAAGCAGGGTGCTGCGAAGAAGTGTGCTTCGCGATGTGTAGCGATCCTGCCTTAGCATAAGGATCACTAGTACAACTTGGGTGTTTTGCGAAGCATAAACGCTCCACAGCTACCCGGGTTCCCTTGGGAATCCCCTTCCTTCGCGAATGCCCTTGAGCTTCGCGAAGGGCATCCCTCTCGGAAGAGGGGCTCAAAACGAGACAAAGCAAAGGCGTCACGTGAAGTAGAAGTACCTCGCGGAGCTCATGATTCCCGGGGAAAAGAGTGCTTCACGATTCGGGAGAGGAGAAGCCGAAAGGTCAGATTTTCCATCCTTGGGACTCAGGGGGAGTCCAGTATTTATAGGGAAGGGGCACTGTGAAGCAGAACTTGCGCACTGCCTCAGGTGCTTCGCGGCGCGCTCGCGAACGTCAACGTCGTCCGTGAAGAGTTACCTCCTCTGGAGCTTCGCGGAGGGCTCGCGAACGTCAAATGTGTTTGTGGAGAGTTACCGCCTCTGGAGCTTCGTAGCGGGCTCACGAATGTCAAATGCGTTCGTGGAGAGTTACCGCCTCTGGAGCTTCGCGAGACCGCGATGCTCGGGTTGCTTCGCGTCGGTGCTTCGCGTCGGTGCTTCGCGTCGGTGCTTCGTGAGGTAGCGTTCCAGCCTTATTTTTCTTGCAATATTTTGGTGCCAATAGGAACAATGGATTACCATTGGATGGGGGCACAACGGCTTATCTCTGGATGGGGTTAACCTCATGGAGGCTTCTTACGTACCCAATCTAGGAGATAGGGATCAAAGCCCACGTAGTTCGAGATGGTGTGGTGAGCCAATGTGAAGGGGGTCGGAACCAATGGTTGTTGGTATTGAACCTCAAGGATATGATTTATACATACATTGCCTTGTCCAGGATCAAAGTCCACATAGTTCAGGACAATGTTGGGGTTTAAACTCTAGGGCGGACTAGAGAGGATGTCTTGGTCGGTGCTTTCTCTCAGCCCACATGAGTCATTCTCGATGTGAAAAACAAGAGGAAGCAAAGAAATGACGATCACGTTGAGAAAGGTGTGTTTGTGGGAAGTGGAGTGGGGCTTACACGTGGTTAGAAACGGAAAAAGGAAATAGGGGATTATGCGTGGTTCGTAGTCCAAAGAGGAAATAGGGTCTTACGTGTGGTTCGAAGCCCAGTGAGATAGAGATTGGGACTTACTCTAGGATGGAGGTCTGATGGAAAAAAATCCCAAAGGAACAGGGATTTGGCATGGAAGGGAGGAGGGATCCGGTGTCCACCCCCCCTCTCTGGTCTTTGTCCAGGAATAAGATAGGAGGAGCAGGGATGCTGCCTTCTGAAGGAAAGGCTAGGGGCTTACACCAAGATGGTTTCCCTTTCCCCACGGATATATTCCGCTCCAACAAAGAGGATATCAATCCATGTGAGGAAGATCTCACTCCCATGTAGACCAGTGGGCATAGATAATGTTCGATATTGGGGACCCCATGTATGAGGCACGAGGTGGGGTCACAGTTTAACGTCATGTGCTGAGGACGATTATGCTTGGAAGTTTAACGTCCTGCAGCTTGGACGAGGTGGGTTTACTCTGCACCCCTAGGACTTACATGAATGATACCCACCCGCCCTTGGGAAAGGGAAGGCATTATCAATTCCGTAGTGAGGGGGTGTCATGGAGTGATCCAATGAGGAGTCCACGTTAGCGTGGCTATGCGAAGAAGCAATAGCCGTTAGCGTGCCTATGCGAAGAAGCATGAGGTGACGTAACACAATAGGAAGCACCACCCAAGGGACTTTGAAATCACTTTATGAAAACCTAGAGGGTCGTATAAGAAAAGGAGTTGCGAAGAAAATGGGATCATAGGTAGAACCCTCGTAAAGCTCTGGTGCTCCATGTAGTGGAGGGCTTCGCGAAGGGGTATGCTTCATGAAGTGAAGTGGCCTAGCCTAGGCGTAGGGAATATGTGCATATAGAAGGTGATTCACGAAATGGAAAGGCATTCACAAAGTTGTGATTCATGAAGCATAGTGACCCTACCTTAGCATGTGGGTCACATGTGCATGGAGGGTATTTTGCGAAGCATAAGTGCTCCGTGAAGACCCGAGTCCCCTTGGGGATCCCATTCCCTCATGAAGGCCTATGGGATTCATGAAGGGAACCTCTTTTAAATAGGGGTTGAATTCAAGAAAAGGGAGAGGCACTTCACGATGCTAAAGTACCTTGAAAAGCTCATGGTTTTCAGAGAATAAATTTCTTCATGATTTGAGAGCTAAGAAGAAGAAAGGTCATAGGATCAATCCTTTGGTCTCGAGGGGATCCCAATATTTATAGGCAAGAGGCACCATGAATTAGAGATTTCTGGGCATGAAGACATGTGGAATTTTGTCATAACCTCGAAGCCTCCCGCCTCTTGCTCCGCAATGGCTTCAAAAACGTTAAAATGGTTCTCGGAGCCTCTCGCCTCCTTGTTCCGTAGTGGCTTCACAAATGTCAAACTGGTTCATGGAGCCTCCCGCCTCCTTTATCCATGGAGGCTTCACAAATGTTAAACTATTTTGTGGAGCCTCCCACCACCTTGCTCCGCAGAGGCTTCGTAGAGGGGGAGCTTCGCATCAGTCACGGTGTTGTGGGTCTCCATGGGAAAGCTTCACAAGGCATCCCCAAGGGCCTCACATTTTCCTCTCCTCTTCCCAAATTTTGGCTCCAACAATGTTCTATTAATAATTTCACTTCAATGATCTATAAGATATATGCATGGGAATGATGCATGGAAGTATTCTCATCAGCATAATTGGGTAACTGTGTAAAGTAAATCTGATGCCACCTTAGATATATTGACCCTCCTTCAGTAGGAGAATCATCAGCCAAAATTTTGACACCTCGAAATCTCTATAAAATATCAGCACACTCTCTAAATTTGGTTCCTATAACTACATCCCCTATATAGAAAGAATGAGAAGGACTGCCACTTCCTCATGGATGATAGTTATCTCTCCCTCAGGTAAGTGGAATGTGTGTGTCTCTGGAATCCATCTCTTGGTGAGGGAAGAAAGTAGGTGATCATCAATGAATGTAAAATATGATATCATATTGCAATAAAATTAAGCATGGACTAGGTATGGTATAATGGAAGATAGAGGTGGAAGATGATGATAATAGTATGCTCGACACACCCTGATTCGTCAAACCTCACAACCCTTTATCATTTCGTATGAAACATACCTATACTTCTAAATGAGTAGCATAGTATCTTTCATCTGTATGTAAAATAAAGTCTTAGGTGTAAAATTTAAATATAACATTATCGTCAGAATAGTGTTATGACTATTAGAATGTAATAAATGGCATGTCTATTTCCATTTTTTATGAAGTATTTCTTACTAAAAGAAAAGATCATGTCTTTTGGTTTCTCAAATCATATTTCTAAATTGGGTTTATATATTTTTTCACCAAGTAAAGGGTACTTTATAAGATAAAGTTTTATATATTTATATATATAAACATTTTCTATTCATTATCTAAAATATTATTATAAAATAAGTCACAAAATATTTTCAGGATTGAGGTAAAAATAAGATAAAACAAAAAATAAATTTATTTATCCATGAAAAAATGATAATTATGATCATATAAAGTGAAATTAAAAAGAAAGAACCTATTAAAAAACACATGAATTCTTTACAAAAAAAAAATACCTTGAATTTTTTTAACAGAACAGAGTGTAGATTATATGATCCTATCTTCAAAAGTGATGTAAAATTCTGCTTATTTGAAAGTGGTAGATTAATAACATCTTCCAAAGGGATGTAATTAACTATTTAATTTTCAATAGATTTTGGCCTTATAATGAAATCATCACTGTATGGAGAGTCTTATCATTAAAAGGTAGAAAGCTTTTGAAATTTCAAAAGTTAAGTACATACCTTTTGAGGATGTTATTATGAAACCACTTGAATGTAAGCTAGATTTTTCCCCACATATGAAGTCGGTCTTATCTCATCCAAACACTATTCTGTTGAAAATTTCATGTTATTTTATGTATATTGTAAATCATTAATGTGTTTTTAATGGGGTTTTTATTATCTATTTAACTTTATATGAGCATAATTTTCATTTTAACATGGAAAAATAAATTGATTTGATATTTTATCTTATTTTTACCTCACATGTACTTCTCTTATTCTTTGTAATGTGAGTATTAAAGGATTATTGTTATATAACTATTAAAGTATTCATAAATTTCATAAAATTATATAAAATAAAGGATTTTATATTAAAACCATGTGATTAATAATATGAAAAGGTGATATTGGAGGCAACACGTCATTGTGGCAGAGAGTGTGAACTCAATCCAGTAATGTTAGGGAATCATTTCATGTTGTGACCTTCATGATGACATATGATTCATCTCGAACATTTCCCTTATTCTTGAGGCCATTCCATCTAATTCTTAATCCTTATGGACTTTTGTCTCCCTTGTTGATGAAAACTATTGCTATCAAAAATAAATATCAGTTGGTCTTTAGGCATTGATAAATATCAAAACTCACAAATAGGCATACATGGTGAAATATAACAATTATAAATGGTTTCTAGCTGGTACACTAGATCAACATATGCTTACAATGATATGTTCAAATAGGAACATGCTACTATGGAATGTACACATTGAAACCGTAATGCCTGCAATTTTCCACATTGACATTTCCTCACTTATAGTAGTACCATTATTTTTTGACCACTGATATTTGCATTAGTTTCCAGACACTCTTAAACTTAAAAAGGAGAGACTTCTTGAAAGAAATGGCACACTCAATGACCAAAAGCTTCTTTAATGTTCTTTTCAATCCCTCATTAAATGTGCCTTCCATACCATATCCCATACTGAATCACATCCGAGGCCAGTTTTTTTCTATCAATGAAGTACTCCACACAGTGATAAAATTTATTTTGAACTAGTTTAGTTATGGGTGATTTGAGAATCCCTTTTAAGACACCATTGATGCACTCCACAATGTTTTTGGACATTTTTCTATACCTATTCCCCTCATCATATTCCAATGTCTATTTTTCTTTTGGAATCTCCATCATATAATCATACACTTCTTGATTATCATTCTAGATCTGTTCAAAATTATGTTCAAACCATCATTGATATAGCTCCTATTCCACACAAAAGAGATCATAATTTACCAAAATAAATTTTATCTTTATGTTTAAATAGAAAAAACCAATAAATACATTGTATATCAAGCCTATTGATTATCTTCTTTATAGGTTAGTTACGGAATATTTTTCACACATTGAAAGAAATTTGTCTGATGCAGTACCAATGATACGAATTTGGGGGTCTCCATGTATTAGGAGCTAAATTGATTACCTCATTGATTTCTTGATGCTGATCAGATAATAAATAGATACCACAAATGTGAGGGAAATGGTTGTTGATACATTACAAAATCAACCCCTTGATTCATATTTTTCCTTCTCTATAATAGATAATGCAAGTGGAATAGGTGAAAAATCTCCATCTTGGGTTTTCGCAATCAAAAATAAGACCTTGTATTTACCATATATAAACATTCCATATATCTATATGAACTATTTTTTTGTAATTAAATGTGGAAATACAAGATAGGAACACCCTTAACAACTAATAAAATCGAACATGAGATCGATCAAGTCTGTTATCTTGAGACACATGTTTATTCGAATGAAGATAGAGAAAAAATTGGTTATTGTGGCTTAGTATGGATAAAAATTATGGAAACACCTGATAAGAGTCATACTAATCACCATATACCTTCACAATTGCCTTATGTTTTTCCATTCATTCCTTATTATAGGAAATATTATAACCAAAATTATGTTATATCCCCTCTTTTAAAATGAATATAGGAACATCTTGGCAGGTCCTAATCATCTTTATGATAATAGATAACATAGATTCATCATCCAATGATGTGTGAGATTGTTTAATGTTTGGATGAATGTAAGTACAGACTAACATAATCTTCAAAATTCTGAAACCTCCAAATTAAATGTCTACAATCACTCTCAAGAGGAATCTACAATCATCCCCATATTTATCACATCCTATGATGTATTATGTGTGGCTAGATTTCTGAACTAAATATCTACAATTCCTCTTGATATGAAATCATTTTAGTATTTTTTTTCACTTCATTTTTACTTGGAAAAACCCATCCAAGACACATTTTTTAATCTCACTAAATATGTCAACTAAAACTCTAGGAAACACAGTTGTAGGTGTGAGAAAATTATAGTCGTGTTCAGGAAAATGTGATATTTCTTGTTACCAAAATCTAAATAATGGTGGATGATTTATTTTGGGTCAAGGCTACTATAAAACTACTACATTTCTAGAAACACACTTCCCAACTTCTGATTCTCCCTCATCATAAGCACTATTGTCTCCTTCAATACCATCATTAGAAAATTCCTCAACAGAATTCAGATTGAAATGTATATCCAAGAGATTAGCTAGCACTTCCTCTTCCACATCATAGGTAGTAGCTTCAATCTCTTGGGATGGAACTTCTTCTACCACTCATGTAAGTCTATGTCTTTGTATAATTGGACGTTGTGGTTGTATAGTAGTTACCTCAACATATAACTCCATCATGGAACCATTTGATCGCTAGGAAAATAAATTTATTGCTTGGACCCAGTGCTCATCAACAACCAATGGATAAGATAGAAGACATAACACAACCATGAATTGAAAATTTCTATAGCTAATAGAATTTATCTCTTGATTTGGTCCCATATTTAAGTAACCAAGAATTATATCTTGAATTTTAATTAGGGTTACACAATTAGTTTTCCTAACCATTTTTGTTGGTTGTGTACGATAAGAATATCCTTTATCAATTTGAATAACTTATCCATAATAGTATACATAAGAAAATAGTATTCTCTATATGAAAAATGTTTTTCAATAAACATTTTAATATTGTAAATATTATTTATTGTGAAAGTTGACCATAAAACCTTTATTATACTAAAATTTTAGAATGACTTTTTATATCCTAAAAGATGACACCAATTTTTTGTAATAAAA
Organism: Viscum album; assembly: GCA_963277665.1. Taxonomy (NCBI): domain Eukaryota; kingdom Viridiplantae; phylum Streptophyta; class Magnoliopsida; order Santalales; family Viscaceae; genus Viscum; species Viscum album. The sequence goes on from OY728148.1 coordinate 1,814,580,827, forward strand.
TTTTCAATAATTATAAAGGTATATTCAGTATTTTATAAATAAAGTATGAATCATATAAATAATATCCACCAGGAGTATCAAACCAGCTGGTAGTAAGGCTCATTGTAGTGAACCAGTACCTGACCGAGTCTAGCTCAATTTCGTGTTCTATGGTTTTACCCCTTGGTATATCCGTTCCTGAGCCACATCCACTTGTATTATCTATAAATTTATTTGATTTTTTAGATAACCATATAATCTTTATGATACCAAAATTTTATATCATTGTATTATTTTCTAAAATATGACACAAATGTTTTTAGTACAATTGTTAACTTTCCTAAAGGTATGATCAGTGGTTTATAAGGAGAATATGATTCATCTAGAATATATACATCAAGAGTAATAGACTAGACATGAAGTAAGTTATGAATCATCTATATCACATGAGTAACAAATCATGTGTTCTGTTAAGCCTCTTTATCATCCAGTCATGTCAGTTTTCAATATCTTTTTATTCTATGTTAATATAAAGTTATTAAATAGATAATCATTAATAAATCATTACTTAATCACTATTTAATCATTATTTATTCATTAGTTAATAATTATTTAATCATTATTTAATCAGTATTTATGGATTAGATAATCATTAGTTATTCATTAGTTAATAAATATTTAATCATTAGTTAATCATTCATTAATCATTAATTAATCATTATTTACTCGTAAATTAATCATTATATAATCATTAGTTAATGTGTATTTAATCTATACTTAATCCTTATTTAATCATTAGTTAATCATTAGGTAGTAATTATTTAATCATTTATTAATAATTATTTAATCATTACTTAATAATTATTTAATCATTACTTAACAATTATTTGATCATGACTTAATCATTAGTTAATACTTACTTAATCATTCTCTAATCATTTGTTAATCATTCTTTAATCATTATTTAATCATTAGTTAATCATTAGTTAATAATTATTTAATCATTAGTCAATAATTAGTTAATCATTAGTTAAGAAGTCTTTATTCATTAACTAATCATTCTTTAATCATTATTTAATCATTATTTATTCATTAGTTAATCCTTACTTAATAAAAAGTTATCCATTCTTTAATAATTAGTTAATCATTCATTAGTCATTATTTAAGCATTCATTAATCATTACATAATAATAATTTAATCATTAGTTAATCATTATTTAACCATTTTTTATTTATAAGATAATTATTAGTTAAAATTACACAATCCTTAATTAACAATTCATTTATCATTAGATAATAATTATTTAATCTTTCTTTAATCATTATTAAATAATTACTTAATCATTAGTTAATAATTAATTAATAATAAGTTAATCATTAGTTAAACATTCATTAATTAATACTAAATCATTACATAATAATTTTTTAATCACTAGTTAATTGTTAGTTAATCATTAGTAAATCATTATTTAATCAATCGTTAATCATTATTTATTCATTAGTTAATAATTATATAATCATTTTTTAATCATTAGTTAATCATTAGTTAATCCTCAGTTCATCATTAGTTAATCATTAGTTATTCATTAGTTAATCATTAGTTATTCATTAGTTAATCATTAGTTAATAATTATTTAATCATTAGTTAAGTATTATTTAATCATTAGTTTATCATTATTTAATCATTAGTCAATAATTAGTTAATTAATTATTCAATAATTAGTTAATCAGTAGTAAATCATTATTTATACATTATTTAATCATTAGTTAACCATTCTTTAACCATTAATTAATAATTATTTAACAATTATTTAATAATTATTTAATCATTAGTTAATAATTACTTACTCATTATTTAATAATTATTTAGCCATTCATTAACTATTATTTAATCATTACTTAATCATTAGTTAATCATTCTTTAACCATTAGTTAATCATTCTTAAATCATTAGTTAATCATTCTTTAATCATTACTTAATAATTCATTAATCATTAGTTAATCATTCTTTATTGATAAGATAAAAATTAATTAAGCATTACTTAATCCTAAATTAATTATGCCTTAATCATTAATTATTTATATTTTATTCATTAGTTAATTAGTATTAGCTAATCATTATGTAATAATTCTTTAATCCAATGTAATTAATTATTTGATATATACATAATCATTACTAATAATAACTATGTTTCTAAACTTTATCTAAATAACTAAACTACTAAATAAATAACATATTTTGAACTATCTAAAAAATCAAATAAATAAATAAATAATTTTAAATTAAGTAATAAAAAATACCTCTAAATGATGTTTCGTAAAAATTGGAACTCCTTTTGGGCCACTGAAATGACCACGTACAAAGGAATAATCGCTGAGAATGTTATAGAGAGAGTGTGTTTTTAATATATATAGAGGAATGTATTTTAGAGTAAGGATGGGTGGGTTCCCTTTTATAGGCACTTTGGGGAAAAAATGAAACCCCCATTCCACCTTTTTCCAATATTTATGCGAAAGGAATTTTATGGGAAGCTGTATTTTTCTTTAGTTTAGGTGAAAGGTGATAGAGGGAATATCTCCTTTATTATGTGATCAATCCGCATTGATTATAGGAAAAGGTGACAGACGCCCTCCCGCATTTTTATTTATTTCAAAGGAAGAAGGCCCTATGGGGCCTTTTAGTATTGATTTCTTTTTAAAAAAATATAACCAACACTTATTTAAAAAAAATCAGAAAACTTATAAAAAAAACTCAAGTCACATGCTATTGATTCATAGATATTGTAACCTTGTCAATAATAAGAGAAGTTAAATCCCTCAGTTATTTCAAATGAGATTCAAGTCACATTATGTATAAAGAAAATACCCATATAATAATCGGGTATTTATATAAGAAAATATAATACCTAAGGGTTTGTAGGTATTTTACATTTGAATGAGTAAAAATAATATTTTATTTATAAAGACATTTAATTAATGTAACCATTTAGATCAAAAACAGAATATTATTTTTGTTCATAAACATAACACCACAAAAAATTATAATATTATGCACGGTAGCTTGCTTAACACATAACATCAAGCTTTAAGCGAACCATGATATAATATTAACATATTATTATGTAATTAAACAGCTATTTCATATCCATTGGATTGTTAGGTATGAATAGGGTTAACCAAATTATGAAAAATATGTATAAAGGTTTTATATAATGTATTGATTAATAATTAATAAGTACATATTTTTTCAAAAATTCATTTTCCTCAAAATTGATTTTTATTCACTTTGATATGTGGAAATTGTATTTAATTTATTCAAATCATTAAATTTGTATTTTATAAAATTAAAATTATTTTTTAAATAATCATATCAAAATTAACTTTGTGTAAAATTTTGGTATTTTTCTGAAATGATTTATTTTTCAGTAAATATTGAAAAATATTGATGTTTCAAATACTCTCATTTATTTTCATTAAATAAAGTAATATAAAATTCACATTACATTTTGTATTTAATGTTAAAGTTTAATATTATCCATTTTAATTTTATAAATCTAATTAATTATATTTTAATAATCAGTACTCATGATTTTCATATAAGTTACTTTTTTTTTCTTATAACACATTTTTCTTAAATAGTTTTCCATTGTGTTTTAATCTTATATTAAAATTTATTTCTTTCACTTATATAAATTAAATAATTAAATATTTATCCCATATTTTGAAATATGTTGTTTAAATTTTCTAAATTGGTCCCCTTTTTTAGACATTATGAATAGTAAATGTGGAAATATTTTTCACCTCATTAAAAGGTAAATATGGTAATTAACATTAAAAATAATGTGGTAGGAATTATAAATATATCTAAAACTTTATTTTATTTCATTTTATGAGTTTATTTTATCCTTAATCATCTGAATATTAAAATATGACCTTTTTGGCATTTAACTTTTATTTTGACCATTTAAATATTTAAGTAATAGATAAAGTAAATAAATGCCATTCTCCTCATTTTAACATATTTATATATAATATTTTTTGATGGAGATACAAATACATTATATTAAGTTAAAAATATTCATTTTAAATATTAATTAATTTTTTTTATCGTGGTGTTTTTTATTCTTTTTTATTAATGAAATAATTACCCTAAATGCTTATGTAATGCCGACATAGTATTTATTCAATTAATAGAAAAATAAAATAAAGGATTTTAAAAAATATTAAATGTAACATATTTTGATGGAGTTATATTATACCAATAATTTTATAGATAACTATTGAATGTTATTTATGTGTTAAAGGTTTATGTTGGAATTCCTTTTTTTCATGTTATTTTTAAAGTCAAATTAATTGAATAGTTCAAAAAACAAGCTTAATGATATTTTATAATAAATAATATTTATTAAATGATTTAAAATTAATAAAAATTCCGTCTTCATCCAAGTGAGTGATATATAATTGTAAAAAAAACATGGTCTATTTATGGGTCATTTTTTCTTTTATGGTAACATATTTTACTCTTAAAGGGTATAAATACTTAATATTATTATAATTGTCAAAAGGGTTAATGGGGGTTAAAAATAAAAATAAGGGTGAAAATATAACCAAAAAAGTTTCGAATATTATTGGATGAGTGGTTTTATAATGATAATAATATTATATTCTAATTATATCAATTTGGATCCATTTTTACATAAAAATTAATTTATACTAATTTAGTAATTTAAGAAAATATAATAAATCTACTCCCATCACTTATAAAAGGACAATCATTCTCTCTTTTGTTTACACAAAATTGAGAAATCCAGCTCGACCAGATCCTAAAAATTTATCTTCTAAAAATATCTATACAATTTATATAGTTTATTTTCATCCCAAAATACCTAATATATGTCCCTTAATAAGATTTATAAAGGAATTCTATGGAAGAAGAGGTAATCGTCTTTACAGACACAAATTTATTTCTTCTTATACTTTCACTAAATATATTGTACCCAATCTAAAGTAATAATTCTATTTTCATCCATACAATTATATTTTATTATTATTATTATGGAACAACCACTTTCAATATCTTTTGCAACCCATGAAAATCGATAACATCGCAAATGTGTACGTATGACTTACCATCTCCACATAACGGTGTAATTTGCGTTTCATCACCATCATACATGGATGGTTATAAAGATGGAACTAACATATATATATTTTATATTTATTACAAAATAATTTTTTGTCAAATTATAATATCATATCTACCTTCATACCTTCAAATCCCCTGGAAAACAATGACGTCGATCATGCGTACGTGTGGACTATCACCTCCATGAAGATATGTGACTTTTTTGTTTCCATTTACATGGATGGTAATAATAAAAGATTTAATTAATATATAAGATATAAATTTTGGTCTAATTTTTTTTTATTATTTTCCTTTCATTTTTTCCATCCATCGAAAAGTGAAAATCGCATTCATACATATGTACGACCTACCATCTCCATGAAATGTGTAAATCATTTTTCTATATATACCTTTCATGGATGACTAAAATTATCTATATATTTAATAAATATGATATTTTTTCACATAAGAAAATTTTAATATGATTTAATGATTATAAATAAATAAGTTCTAAAACAACTGAATGAAAACATATACAAATTTTATTTTGTTAACACCCAAAATAATGATAACAATAAAAGTTTTTTAATAAATAGGAGATAAAGTATTATAAATTGATCATATATGATATTATATATAGGTATATGGTTCTGGTATTTAATTATAATAAATATAAATTTATAATAACTTACAAGGAAAGTCAAACTTGATGTAAGGGATTTCTTAACTCAATTTTATTTAATAAGGTTACATAAATTCTGCATTGATTCTATTATGTCAAGATTATGAGTGAAATGGAATTTTATTGATTTATGTTTTATTTAAAATTATATTATTTTTATTTATATTTTTTAGATATACTCTTCTCATTTATTAATTAAAAATTCAATAGTTTGATCTTTTTAAGTGATTTCATCAAAATTTCCACTCCATTGATACATATTTGGTATTATGCACCTATTTAATTTTATGTGGAACATAAACTTACCTTATAAGGTATTTTAAATTAATATATATTTATTCATGATGATTAATTAGTAAAGTTATTTTATTCTTTCAATAATAATGTTTAAAATAAATCTCGGTCTTATTTCCCTTTTTGATCAGGTATATTTTTCCTCCATGTCCAAATTTTTCAAAATTATTTTACAAATGTCCTTTTATTTATAAAATCATTTATTGAGGTTATTTTAAGTTATCCATGACTTTTAAAAAAATTTAAAATAATATTTCTATTTTTTTACAAAATAATCATTTTTAACATTATTTATGAAAATTCAAAAGGAATGTTTTCTTTTTAATGTATATGGAATTAACGAACTTTACCTCCACCATAACTATTTTATGCTCTTTAGATTATTCTATCTGATTTTAGTGATTTTGAAAATAAAACTATTTATAAAAATTTATTTTAAATATTTCAATTATATTATATTTTATTATCTAAAACACTACATTTTACTATAAAATATAGTTCTCTAATGGCCATCTCTCATCTCTTCATTAATTTTGTGGTCAATATCTTTAACCTGGAAAAATCAATTTAATATGACCATTAGACATTAAATTTATCTTAAATGTCCATATTAAATGGATCATGGATATTATTATTTTCTAATCTATATACCATTCCTATATCTGTTTTTTTACTATGAATTTTAATTAATTGACTGGTGAATATTGATATTCTTTATTATTTACATAATATATTTATTTTTTGATATGAAATATTGTTCATGAATTAAATTTATCATTCAATATATGAGGAATTAATTGGATATATGGTAATTATTATGGCCTAAAATTACATATCCCTTTGATGCATTAATAGTTATCATGTTACAGACCAGTTGGATGTCCTTATTAAATGGTTTTTTATGTATGCCAACCCATAGTTTATATTTTCTTGGTACAAGGCCTTGGTGGTAAAGAAATAATAATTTATGAGATCATGATGACCAAAATTATGTATTTCCATAATTGATAATTCATTTATTATTATCCATGATGTTATTTCATTTTATATTATACATGGATTCACTTTATGTTCAAGTCATTTATTAAGTGGAAATTATTTTTAGTTTTCTATCATATCATATTGATTATGCCTTATTTATTGATAATAGATTCTAACATACATGAAAATATATAAGGATTTGATCTTGCCCTTAGTTTGTTTCCTTCCCCAGAAAATGAATAATACATATTTTAATGAGTTACAATGATTTTGGCCATTTCCTTTTTTATATTTTATTTCTAATGTAAAATTTGAATCATATATGTGTCTAGTTATTAAACACTATTAAAATAGTTGGTACTTTAGGATGAGATCTCATTTATCGTATTTCAATGTAATAAAGTAGACCCCAGCTCTGGTTTTCTAGAATTTGTATTATTATAATAATTGTGTGAATTCATTTGATGAAGCTTTGGTAGGGATAATATTGAGAGAGACCATGTATCTATTATGCAATAAGTAGTACGAGAAGCTTGATAGATCCATTTATCAAAGAGAGAAGGTGAGTTTTGAGATTAGAGGTTCTAATCCTTATTGGTGGATACTAATGATCTTGAAGAAGTATATAAGTAATGGGTAATCTATCATTTTTATGGAGGAAGACCGATGATCTTTCTATATTTGGATTAGCATTCAAGAAGAATCTTGTTTCCATGGTGTTTAACCAACTAATAGAGGATTTTAATTAGGGTTTCTTACCAATTAGAGAAAATAAGTGGTTGGGGTGTATAACAAATTGCTGAGATATTTTTACTAGGGCATCTAACAAGATATATTCACTTGGTTATATAGTGAAGAGTCCATGTTGGTGTGTCTAGACAACATTGGAAGGAGTAAGCCTTTATGTCGAACATTGTAAATATTTTATGATGATCTCTATTATTTATTTCTACATATAAAGGTGATTCTATGAGAAATATTTTATTTGAATGATAAATTTAACCAATTAATTTTGTTCAATTTAAAGGGATTAAAATTCTTCAAATAATGGTACCATTGATTCACCCCTATAATTTCCACCAAATTGGCACTTATATTCTACATGTTTTTATAAAATTTTGTTATTATGTAATATAAATAATTAATGAGTGTTAAATTTTTTTCTAAATTAATTTATAGCTATATATTATTCTCTAAATGAAAATTCAAATGGTTAATATGGAAATTGAGGCTTGGTATGAAAGGTTTTCATATAGATTTCATTTATATTTTTTTGTATTAAAATTTTCATGTTCCAGATGTCTTTGAAAATGTGCGTGGGTTACAATAAATGGTATTAAAAGAAAAACATAGGGCTCTGTAACTATTTTGGACTTCTAAATAAAATTTTCATGTTTCCAAAGAACGAATTTATATTTTCACGAGAGTTTAGTATTTTATTATTTTCAAAATGGTTTAAAATGAATGGATTTTAAATAAAAGTGAAGGACTCTGTTTATCGAGCTAGTTTTTATGTCAAGGGTCATTTTTCACATCCAAAGATAAACTCTTTCATGCTTATGTGACCCTCGTTGATTCCCCTTGTTTTTGTTTACCCATTGAAGGGTTGTGATTGTTGATATGATCTTGTATGATGTTGAAAGGGGAGGTATATGCGTGGGTGATAATGGTTATAGAGAGTTATTTATTATGACTTGTTTATTGATCTTAGTTTGAATTTTTTTTAACTCTATGTTAGATTGGTTATGGGAACCCAAGAATATAGGTGGGAGGTCTTGATTCATGCTGCCTTAGTTGGTATATACCCTGATAGGGACCCTAGTTTTTATTAGGCTAAATCTAGTTTGGGAGTTTTATTTTAATGAAGCTGGTGCTGACTAGTTAGATGGTTTGTGTATGGTTGGACACAACATACACAAAATATTAGTCTATGTTAATATAACACTATTAGGAACATCTCACTTTAGGACCTATTTAGTTTCCTCTAACACCTATTAATTGGTTACTGGTTCAGGTAGGATATTTTCCTCCCTTGATATGCATCCTTTTATGATTTTTTACATTATGAACCATTTGTTTTTATTTGATTATATTCTCTTGATATATTCATGTATACTACTAATGTGCATAATATCTATATGATTGTGTTAATTTCTTAAGTAATTTTTAAAATTTATTTGAGAAAAGTGTTTTAAAATATATAAGAAATGTGTTTTTTGTGAATAAGATTTAATTAATGGTTTTAAAATGAGGAAAATGAGGTTTTAGTTGGTTTTCACATTTTTAAATGTTTCCACTTCAAAATATATAAAAGTGTTTTGATTTATAAAACAGTTATTTCAATTGGTTTATGACCATTCTTTCATGACATGTAAAATTTATTATGATTTTAAGATTGATTTATAGTCTAGTGAAGACCCTAGGTCGTCTCTCAAGGAGCGTTGATAGGTTTTGAGTATGTATTTTTAATAAGAATTTATAAAAGAGTGAAGTGTTTTTGAAAACAGACTTAAGTAAACTACTTAATTAAATATTTTAATAGTTGATAAATAAAAGTGATGTTTTAGATTTATGAGGTAAAGAGATCATTTCAAGTTCAGTACACATCTTGGTGAGTTCATCATTTTGAAAAATACACATGGTTTAATGGAATCCTTTGGTTAAGGGATGTCAAGATCTCAACTTCCCTCTTTCCTCTTAAACGATGATCAAAGAACCACCCTTTGACACAAAAATTGTGTTGTAAAGGTTTGGGTATCAAGAAGAGAGAATAAAGTATACCAAATAATACTGAAATCTTATGTATGTGTGAGATAAATAGGACTCTTGTCTTGTCCAATCAGAACAACCCAAGATTCCCACTTGAAATCTCAACCCAATCGGTGTTGAAATAAAAAGTGATTCACTCGATTTCAACAATAGAAATGCAATCAGAGAAGAATAATGTCAAGATAAGAAATAAGTGAAATATTAAACACACAAATTATACAAAACCAGAAGAATAACATGTGCTGGAACTCCCTCCCAAGTTTGTGTAGCTCCCTCGAAATGATCGTCCACCGTTTAGCTCGCCATCGAGAGGAGGAGAAGGCTCGGGTGGAACTCCCTCTTCATCCTTGATTCCCTTATGAATATAGGGGCCTCCAAAACTCCTTGGATGATGAGAGGAATTATTTGGGTCTCCAAAATACTAGATCTTTGCCTCCTGTCTGAACATGCAAATGAGCAGAATTATTAAAACCACTTTTCATAGGTGTATAGACCTTCATACAACCTTATATAGATTTGGATAAAATAACAAAGTTGTATCCCCACCTCTTGGATGTATCCACTGAAAGTTTGGCATAATTTGTACACTTATAGCACGAGATATGGACAGATCACAACACACCACTTTTGACTTCATTCATATTTGGTGTGTTGGAAAGATCAGGTCCGTTGGGCCATCATATGACATATTGAGTCTTGGGTTCCTTCATAATAAATGTATCCCAATAAATTTGGGACCGTCCCAAAAAATTTCATCCCAATTGGATGCACGGTCTATTAACAGTGTGGGGTTTAATCCACTGGTGTGCTTGGATCCTACACAGTTTGGACCATTTTTCTTGGACATCATCATGGGCCCTCCAAATCACCTCCTCCTGCAATGGAATCATCAAAACAAGTAAAATTAACCTTTTTAACAGTGATAAGCACAAAATAAATGATTAAAACATGGAATGAAACTTGTCATTATTTTTATAATTTTCAATATAAAACAAGTTTAGCATAGTGGTGTAAAGGTGAAAATTACACAGTGAATCGTGGTACGATCACACCCCTACACATAAACATTTGCACTCCTGGGAAAATTCACATATCCAAATAAAATTATGCATATATATATTCCCAACATCATGAAGATTTAAAATTTTAGGAAATTTTAATTCACTAAAGCAATGTGATCAATGCACGAACCACACAAAGGCGTTCTTCCTGGTGAAAATGGAAAAAAATGTCTCATAAATCATATCACAATGAAATTCAAAGAGATTTATGACACTAATATGATACAGGAATTCAAAAGTCAAACATTCCAATAACTCTCCAGGTGTGTGTGTGAAAACCATTCCATGCTATTCTTTCCACTTTCAATCTAATAAATATAGGTTATTTTAAAATTATTCAGCTTTAAATGAATTTTCACCGAACCTACCCTACATCCTTTGCAATAATATTTCAGGACCCACTCACTTAATCATTCTCAGAAGTCAAACCATAATCTCCCGACCAAGATATCCTCATATTTTTTACATTTTATCACTCCCCTCATTTATTATTTTTTTTTAGAAGTTTCATTTGGAATAAATATCACACTCATCTATCAACCCTTGTTTGGTCTCCTCACGAAACTAATTAAAATAGTTATAATAAGATCAAAGGTTGAGGAGGAGTGGTTTTTGACCCACCAAAGACACAAATTTTTTTGAGGGCGTACAACCATCGGACATTAGGTACACACTCATAGGTCAATCTGGTACATTAATGAAACATATCGGATATGGAAAGAATGTATGAAAATATCATTTAAAGATGAAAATTATTAACCTAACATATATTTACCTTATATTAAGTAAGAAATATTCACACTTCTTAGTTTGGTGAAAAAATGTACGGAGATATTAGTGACACTGTTTTCCCAAAAACTACTCACATAAGGGGCATCAATCATCTCAAATGTTTCATAGTGATACAACCATTTATATCATTGACAGAAAACCAATTCACTAAAAATCACTCTCTGATGTTAACTTCATACAAATATTCTTTTTCACCATTTTGTATGGTATTTTTACTTACCCCTCTTTATGGTCACCGAATCATGGAACTTTGAAATTTTTGATGGGGGAAAAATGAAAATACCATAAAGAAGGAAAAAAAGAGAAGAAAGAAGAAAGAAAATGGAAAGCCTAATGAACTCAAAATGACGGGGAAAAGTGAAAATACCATAAAGAAAGTGAAAAAGATAATAAATAAAGAAAAAAATGATGAAAATTCCTATCTAAACCATGAATGTACCCATCCCCCTACACATAGAATGTGCAGTGTCCTCACTATAATAATTGAGAAGGTGAGAAGGAAGGATAAAACCTGGTGTATTTCACTGGTATATTGATTCTTGAACATAGAGTTCCTCCATCGGGAACTCTGAAAGGGCTTTGTGGAAGTGATTCAACCGCTACCCATTGACAGTGAAAATTTGCTTGGATTATTCATTTTGAACCTGAACAACACCAAATAGAGATACATTAATAATAGTGTATGGGCCAAACTAGCGGGAGCGAAGCTTACCTGGATGAAACTTAATCCTTTCATTATAAAGAAGGACCTTTTGACCAATGTGGAACTGAGGATGAAGGATAATAAGGTCGTGGGAAGCCTTGGTTCACTCCTTATAAATCCTAGAGTTTTCATATACATCTCTTCTCATTTACTCTAACTCTTGAATCTGCAGCTTCCTTTGGGTACCCGCACCAGAAAGATTATAATTTCATTATTTGATGTCCCAGTAGGCTCAATACTCAATCTCAATAGTTAGGTGACAACTATTTCCAAAAACAAGATGATAGGGTGACATTCTAATGGGATTTTTGAAAGCAGTATGGTAGGCCCATAATGAATCATCAAGTTGAAGACTCCAATATTTTCTATTGGTTTGAACTGTTTTTTCAAGAATCTGTTTTAACTCTCTATTTGACACCTCGACTTGACCATTGGTCTGTGGGTGATATGCAGTAGACACTCTATGACCAACCCCATAGCGATGCAAAAGTGATTTTATTGTTTGGTTGTAGAAATGATAACCATGGTCACTGATGATGAACCTAGGTAAGCCAAACCTAAAGAAGATTTGGGTTCTCAAAAATTATACAACTCTCTTAGAATCATCAATCCTTGTAGCTCATTCCTCTACCCATTTTGACACGTAATCAATTTCCATAAGAATGTACAAGTTGCTAAAGGAATTGAGAAATGGACCCATAAAGTCAATTCCCCAAACATAAAAAATGTCATGAAAGAGCAATGGTTGTTGTGGAATTTTATTTCTTTTAGATACATTCCCCATTCTTTGACAATGAAGACATGATTTGAAAAAAATCATGGGCATCCCAAAAAAGTTTTGGCCAAAAAAGGCCAGAATCAAGGACCTTGCGAGCAGTCCTTTGGGGACAAAAGTAGCCTCCACAAAAAAGAGTGTAACATAATCTAAGTAAATACTAAAAATCACTATCGAGAACACAATGCCTAAGGACTTGATCACTACAGGTGCGCCAAAGGTAGGGGTCATCCCAAATGTACCAATGAGACTCATGTTTTAGACGACTGGCTTGGTTTTTGTTGAAATCATTTGTAATGCACGATGCTACCAAATAATTTACAATTTTGGCATACCAAAAAATAACATCTTGCACTCGGTACAATTGCTCATCAGGAAACATGTCATTAATGGGAATATAGGGGGATGCGTCAATTTTTGAGGATGGGAGGATCCTACTGATATGTTTAGCCGCCACATTATCTGCTCCTTTTTTATCTCTAATTTCCATATTGAATTCTTGAAGGAGGAGCATCCAATGAATGAGACGTGTCTTGGCTTCTGGTTTCTTAAGGAGATACCGAAGGGCTGTATGGTCTGAGAACACAATGACTTTGGACCCCAAAAGGTATGATCTAAATTTGTCCAAGGAAAACACAATGGAAATGAATTCTTTTTCAGTTGTCTTGTAGTTTTCTTGGGTAGGGTCTAAAGTACATGAGGAATAGACAATGACATGTAGAGCTCGAACGACCCTTTGTAACAAGACTTCTCCAACTGCATAGTTAGAGGCATCACACATGAGATCAAACGGTAAATCTCACCGAGGTGGTTGGTTTACTGGGGGTGACGTGAGACTCCATTTTAACTTATTAAAATATTCCTCACATTATTTATCAAAAACAAATTCTTTTTCTTTTTGGAGTAATCCAGAGAGGGGGAGTGCAATTTTACTAAAGTCACGAATGAAACGATGGTAAAATCCAGCATGACCTAGGAAATAACACACATCCCATACATTTTTGGGGAATGGTAAGGAAGAAATGACATCTAATTTTGATTTATCTACTTTTATTCCATCCCTAGAAATGACATGCCCTAAAACTATACCTTGTTGAACCATGAAATGGAATTTCTCATTATTTAATACAAGATTATTTTCAATATAGCGACGTAGGACTGAACCAAGACTACTCAAACATTCATCAAAAGAAGATCCATAAACAGTGAAATCATCCATGAATACTTCCATGAAATTCTCCAGGTAATCAGAAAAAATACTAACCATGCATCGTTGGAAAGTACTCGGAGCATTGCATAGACCAAATGGAATCCTTCTATAGGAAAATGTACCAAAGGGGAAAGTGAAGGTTTCCTTTTACTGATCCTCAGGGGAAATATGGATCTAAAATTATCTAGAATACCCATCAAGGAAACATTAGTGGGACTTACTCGCTAGCCTCTCTAGAATTTGTTCAATGAATGGCAAAGGGAAATGGTCATTTCTAGTGTGTTGGTTTAGTCGGTGATAGTATATGCTGGCACACTAACTATTCTGCACACGAGTTGAAAACAATTCATTGTTTTCATTTTTGATTACTGTAAGGATGGTCATTTTAGGAACTACTTGAACAGGACTGACTCATTGGCTGTTAGATATAGGGTAAATGATTCCAGCAGCCAATAATTTTGTTAACCCATTTTTCACAACTACAGGAGGTTTGGGTTCAGTAGACGTTGTCGATGCCTCACTGGTTTAGCCTCACCATTTAACAAAATATGATGTGTAAAAATTGATGGGATAATACCAGGAATGTCATCAAGTGTCCATCCCAAATCTTGTTTATACTCCCTCAAAAGTTCAAGCAGTTTCCATTCATGCTCAGGAGGGAGTAAACTAGTAATGATGATGAGCAAATTGTTTCCATTCTCAAGATATGAAGACAATTGTTTTAGTTCCAATTCAGGTAGATTTTGGATTTATGGGAGTTTGTGTGAAAGTGAGAGGTCACTGATCTCATCTAACTACTCAATAGTATCATCCTCAATAGAGTAATGGGATTTTACAAGCTTAGTAGTATCATAGATGGTCAGTGGATCCTTAGTGTTAAAGAAATAATCAATTAATAAACATGTATGACATTTTTCTAATCCACTAAAACAATAAATGCATGAATAATTACCTAGAATTTCATTCAAAGAAGAAAAATCAGAAAGGGGATCAGGGGAATAATGAGAAGTGTTTTCATGGGAATGGAGTACATCAATTGAAGTTACTATGAGAGAGGAATGTTCTTATGTGGGGTGATTCATGAATTAAGGGTGTTGAAATAAACTATGTCACCACCAGATTCCATAGATAACATACCATTATGAACATTAATTATGGTTTTGGTGCTTTTCAGGAAAGGTATCCCCAATATAATAGGGGCATGTCCATTCATCTTATCATCTTCCATTTTAAGAACATAAAAGTCAACAGGAAAAATTAAATTTTGAACCCTCACAAGAACATCCTCTAACACACCAGAGGGGTGTGCGGTACTCTGGTTAGCCAGTTGAACAATAATTCCAATGGGATTCAGTTCCACGACCTACAATGTAGAGTAAATAGAGTGAGGCATCACATTTATAGAAGCACCTAAATCAAGCATAGCATTAAAAAAATAATACTCCCCTACGGTGCATGGAATTGAAAATGTTCTAGATCATTAAACTTGGTGGGAAATGATGGATCTATCAATGCTGAAACATTCCTCCCCAAGATCACTTTCTCATCACCTCAAAGTCACCTTCAGTGTGTACACATCTCTTTTAGAAACTTCACATACTGTGGAATTTGCTTCACATCATCAATCAATGGGATGTTAACCTGAACTTCATTGAAAATTTCCAATATTTCCTTATCAAGTTCAATTTCATTTTGTTTTCTTAGTTGGGTTTCCCTTTGAGTAAATGGAAGAGGAATGGTTGGGCTAGGTGACTCATCAATATACACACTCTTTCCTTTGGAAGGGATTCTCTCAGGACATGGTTCTTCAACATTTGGAACATTATTAATGGTTGGGACGGAGGTTTCCTTGGGAGGGGATGACTCTAATAAAGGATTCATTTTACTTCTAGTTGTTTTCTACTACTAAGGGTGATGGAACTAACATTTCCTTTATCCCTAGGGTTAACTACTAGTTGAGAGGGAAGTTTACCTGATCCATGACTTTGAATTTCACCCACTGAGTTATCTAGTTGGCCTAATTGGGTTTTGAGGTCTTGTATAGCTGCCTGAGTGGTTTGTTGGAATTGAATATTGTTGGCATCCATTTGTTTCATCATATCTTCTAGGCTAGGTTCAGGTTTTGGAGGGGTTTTTTGGAAAGGACTTTAGGGTGGTTGAGGATTTATGGGTGGTGGTGGTGGATGACTACCCTAACCTTGTTGGTTTCATGGTTGATGAGGCTAGTTTGAATACCCCCTTTTCTATAATCTTGGTTTTATTTCCACCCATAGTTGGATGGATAGTATGGTTCTTTCCTAAAGGGTTGGTTATAGGGGTGTCCTAGGAAGATTTCCTCAAAACTATCAGAATTTTCTCTCAATTGGGGGAATTGGTCAGAATAATGGGTGTCAGAAGAGCAGATTCCACAATGGATGGGAGGAGGAGATTGAGATTTCCCTTGTGAGAGAGAAAGTTGTTGTATAAGGGTACTTACCTCCTCAAACATCATGTCCACCTTCTTCTCAAATTCAGTACTTTTCACCTCATGGACACCTCGAATGGGTATGCTAGACCTTTTACCGAATTGTTGAGTGTTTTGTGCCATGTTCTCAATTAAGGTCCTTAAAGTAATTGGGGTATTATCTACAAGCACACCACTTACAGCAGCATCAATCATATTTCTATCAATAGGGATTAAACCTTCATAAAAAATATTGTATTAAAAGTTGGTCACTTATTTAGTGGTGTGGAAAACTTGAACATAATATTTTAAATCATTCCCAATATTCATGAAGTGTTTCCCCTTGACATTGTCTTATACCACATATTTCCTTCCTTATTGCTGCAGTTTGAGAGGTAGGAAAATATTTTTCAAGAAAAAGGCATTTCATGTCTGCCCAACCTCATATTGGAGAATTAATATAGTACAACCAATCTTTCGCAGTGTCTTCTAAAGAAAATGGGAATGATCTAAGCTTTACTTATTCCTCATCCACATTATCAGGTTTTAATGTTGAACAAGAAACATGAAATTATTTTAAGTTCTTGTGCGGATCTTCTCCAGGAAGTCCATGGAATCTTGGTAATAGATGAATTAAACCAGATTTTAGTTCAAAATTGGGTGCCTCGCCTTGTATTTGAATGTATGTGGGATGAATATCAACATCTGGTGAGGTTAGTTATTTTAGTGTTCTAATATTTTCAGCCATGTTATACATGTTTATTTCAGTTTTGATGTCAGTTCTAGAAGAAGATGAAGGGTGAGGAAGAGTTTCAATGTGCAACGTGTCCTCCTTCAAAGTGTTGTCTTTTGTGTCTTGGTGTCGTTGACGTAGGGTCCTCTCCAGTTCGGGTTCAAAAGGTGCTAAATCTCCTGAAGTAGAATGCATCATGCACCAAAAATACACAAAAAAAAGATCATAACAAAAAGGTATTGAAAATGTATAAGTGAAAACAAATAAATATTCACAAAAATTACAAAAACCTTATAAAAACACGCACTAAAAACCAAAGCGCTCCCCGACAATGGTGACAAAATTTGACCACACTGTCATGACAAATCAAATTTATTATGATTTAATATTGATTTATAGTCTAGGGAAGACCCTAGGTCATCTATTAAATAGATTTTATAGGTTTTGAGTTTTTATTTTTTAATAAGAATTTCTAAAAGAGGGGAGTGTTTTTGAAAACAGACTTAAGTAAACTACTTAATTAAAGAGTTTAATAGTTGATAAATAAAAGTGGTATTTTAGATTTATGAGATAAGGAGATCATTTAAAGTTAACTACAAATCTTGGTGAGTTCATCATTCTGAAAAATACACATGGTTTAATGGAATCCTTTGGTTGAGGGATGTCAAGATCTCAACTTCCCTATTGCCTCTTAAACGATGCTCAAATAACCACCCCTTGACACAAAAATCATGTTGTCAAGTTTTGGGTATCAAGCATAGAGAATAAAGGCTACCAAAGCATACTTAAATCTTATGTATGTGTGAGATAAATAGGACTCTTGTCTTGTCCAATTGGAAAAACCCAAGATTCCCACTTGAAATCTCAACCCAATCGGTGTTGAAATAAAAAGTGATTCACTTGATTTCAACAATAGAAATGAAATCAGAGAAGAATCATGTCAATATAATAAATAAGTGAAATATTAAAAACAAAAATTATACAAAACCAGTAGAATAACATGTTCTGTAACTCCCTCCCATGTTTGTGTAGCTCCCTCTAAATGATCGTCCACCATTTAGCTCGCCATCGAGAGGAGGAGAAGGCTCGGATGGAACTCCCTCTTCACCCTTGATTCCCCTATGAGGATAGGGGCCTCCATAACTCCTTGGACGATGATAAAACATTTTTGAGTCTCCAAAATACTAGATATTTTCCTCCTAGACGAACTTGAAAATGAGGAGCCCAAGTTGCCATTTTATAGGAAAATGAGAAGGTGGTTTTGAGCACACATAATTATTAAAACCACTTGTCATAGGTTTTTCGACCTCCAGACAGCATTATCTCAATTTGGAGAAAATAAAAAAGTTGTATATCCACCTCTTGAATGTCTCCAAATAATTTTTGGAATAATTTGGACACCTATATCATGAGATATGGACAGATCACAACACACCACTTTTGACTTTGTTCAGATTTGATGTGCTGCACAGATCATGTAAGTTGACCTACCATATAGCCAAATTAATCTTGATTTTGTTCATAAGAAATGTATCCATATATATTCTGTACCTTACAAAAAAATTTCAGCCCAATTGGATGCACGGTCTAGTAGAAGTATCCGTATTAATCTACTAGTGTGCTTGGATCCTGCGCAGTTTGGCCCATTTTTCTTGGACATCATCATGGACCCTCTAAATCACCTCCTCCTGCAATGGAATCATCAAAACAAGTAAAATTTCCCTTTTTAATAGTGATAAACAAAAAATAAATGATTCAAACATGTAATGAAACTTGTCATTATTTTTATAATTTTCAATATAAAACAAGTTTAGCGCAGTGGTGTAAAGGTGAAAATTACATAGTGAATCGTGGTACGATCAGTTTATAAAAAGAATCTTATATTTTTTATTCTTCTAAATTTATGAAATAAAAATTCCTTTTTTGATCATATTTTAAATTATAATTCATTATATATTTATTAAATGGAACTTTATCTACTCCATTCTGATAAGATATAGGTACTATTAGCTCACACCTTGCATAAAAAATATTATGTGTGTGTATCCCTTATGTTTTATATAGGCTTCTGTTACACTTCAGATTATTTACCATTCTCTAGGTCCAAAAGTTATGAGTTGGAATATGTGGTGGGAACCATATATTTCATGGAAGTATCCTAAAATATTTTTTCAACTCACATTTAGTTTTGAGTTTTTTTATTTATGTATCAACCAAGAAAAACAATATATTTTTTTTCTTGGTTTAATATTTCTTAGAAATTTTTTACATTAGATGATAGATCATGTTGGTAAAAATGAGTTGGATAATTTTTATTGATTATTTATTTTTTGGTTTATTTACTTTTATAGTTTTATTTATTTGATTTTATTTAAAATTCCAATATATCAAAGACCCTTGAAAGAAAACACGTAAATGATCCTCTATGTGTGATATCTCTCATTGTAGAGTGAAATCATTCCCAAGAGTGATTCCCTTCATTCAGAGGAACTTGTTGTAATCCTATGGGTATCATGATCTCTATTAAGTCCCAGTGACAAGATAAATTGGGTGACATGTTAGGCCAGTCGAGGTTTTTTTATTTCAAACGGTATCAAAGCCTAGGTTTTATGAAATCCTAGGTTCTTAGAATTTATCATCTTGTAATTTAGGGAAGTATCTTGGTCATATAAAGATAAGGGCATCAGGGATCAAGTGGAGTGTATGGGAGACTACCTCACCATATCATCCTTATGATGAGTCCAGAGCTACCATGGGTTATTGGTGATGATTCCTCCCTTTTGATTTTTTATTAACTAATTTTTGGATATTTTAGTGTGGGGATATGATATTTGATTCTCCTATGCATCATGAAAGTGATTTAGAGGGTTCTATTTATGTTTGGGGTGAATATATAATGAGAATTGGGGTTACATTGTCAGACTTCAATGTCTTCTAAAATATGTTGAGCTTGTAAAGTGGTTTTGTGAGATTTATAGAGCCTATCACATGGTTAGTGTAAGAATTGAGAAAACATAGGCCAAATTGTGTGATGTTATGTATCCCTCCTGCTGTTTTAGACCACTCTTGATCCCAAATTTCTTCTAAAGTGATTTACACAATCTATAGATTAATTAAAGAGTTTTTTATAATATTTTAAGGTGTTTATAATGAATTTAATTTGATTTTTGGTATTATTACGTGTTTATGATTTATGTTTCAAAGGTATGTTTTATAAGTAAAAGGTATATTTTATAAATATTTTCTATTACAAATAGTGACCCCCTAATAGGGGGATGATGAATTAGGGTGTATTCCAGTTTATACCTTTCTTTTTTCTATATCTATATATTTTATGATTTTTCTCCCAAATTGGTAGAAACTTTGTTCAATGTGTTTCATGATTACTCTATTCCCCATAACTCATGGAGTAGTAAAAAAATATGAATAAAAGTAAATAATATATGAGAAACATGTGTTTTTACATGGTTCCCCACCAAATTATAGTCCAAGGAGAATATAATGATGTTATGTCGATCATGCTAGAATACGCTGAGAATCACTAGTTTTGTGGATTATAAATGTTTCAAATATGGTTAGTCCATGCCAGGATCAATTAATTTATACGATTTAGGGTTGAATCACTCATCACCAAGTCTCACTACCTCTTCTCTACCTCTATTCACTATGTTGATGAAGGAATAATTATTTTATATAGATGAAGGTATCCTAAAAAGATTAGGAAAATAAAGATTTATCCCTGATTAATATGAGACTCTTCTTATGTTTAGTCATGGTTTTATTATCCTTTTAATATATTTTTTACTTAAAATGGATGTTCAACATATTATTTATCATAAAATCAACTTTTATAAAAATCTTACATTCTTGAAACATCATCTTTTTCAAGAAAATTATTTCATATAAGAAAAACATCCATACTAATAAATGGTTCATGAAAATAGTATGTTCATGAAAATTAGTGATTTGTTGAATTTTTTTCCTAAAATTTAGTAGTTTACATAACCTTATACATTGAAGAATTCAATTAATTTTTCTCTCAATAGGATCCCTCAACCAAGTCTCCCACTCTCCTCCCCAACAATTCTTTCCATCGAGGATCTGAAATGAATAGGTAAGTACTATCCTTAATTTAAATTTTAAATTTTCATTCATAAAAATTAATCACTTCAAAACTCTCACTAGAATTTTTGGTTCAATGAACTATTATTTACAAAAAATTCATTCCAAATAAGCACATCACCACCCCTTATGAATTTTTTGTGAATATCCAAAATCATTATGTGTTCATGAAAATCTAACTATATGACACTTGTAGAACACCCACATTCATGATTTGTTTATATTATTTCATGAAACCCCACATTTGTGAAAAACCATTTCATTGTATCTAAGAAAATTTATTTTGTTAAACTTTTTCTTTTTCATAGAAACATTTCATCATCTCTAAGAACATGCATTTCAAGAAATTTGTCTATTTTCTCTATAAAATTGGTGCAATATTTCCCATCATCTTCAACTCTATTTATAATAGATATTATAGAATGAAAATTTAAAAAACACTTGATAACTGTGCCAATATTAACACTAAATCACCTTACATAGATTTTCTCAGTTACATAAATTTTGGAATCATCCTTCATTATTAACTATCTTTTAATCTATATATCGGATTTTGAAATGAAAATTTTCCTACAATAATAAATATCTTCCATCCATAATCCCCATTAATCAATGAAACCAAATTTAAAGAAATTATATTGACCCATATTTCAAACAAACAAAAAATCAATCATTTGATAGTGATATTTCTTAATGATGAGGATAATGGCACATTGGAATCTTACTTTCACATTCATCTTTAATAAATAGATATATAAATCTTACCAACCTCTTATAATTCCTTAATAACCAGATTATTTGTTTCATTTTCAATAAAAAATATCAGTCATCAAAACTCTAAACTTTATATATGAAGAAACTCCACACATCAAAAATTGAGTCATTGATATAAAGAAATAAAAAGTAGTCTCTTTGAATTTAACATGATCGATACTACTTGATACAATGAATAATTACAAATCCAAAACTAAATAAGTATTTGGTTCTAATATTTTGAGTTTAAAATCAGTTTTGGGTGTGTTTTCATGGAAATTATTACACTAGTATCTATAGGGAATTTTTTAAAGTAGACAATTTTATTTTAATTTTTTGAAAAAAAATTGAAATGGAAATTGGTTTTTTATAAGTTATTTTATAAAAATTCCATTAATTTATCTATGTATTCAAATTGAAACGAGTGTTGAAATGAATTTATTGGTTTTAAAATGGAGGTGGTGTGTTTTACCAAGTTTTGGTTATTATATAATGAGGTGATTTTTTTTTAAAATATAGCCCTTGGTAAAGTAGGTTTATGTTATTAATTTAGTGATAGTAATTCTAAAGTAAGTATGTTTTTAAAATGTGTGAATGATGTGCTTATTTTTTATTGGGGTGAGGGTTTTAAATTTTTTCCTTTATTTGTAAGGGGCCTATGTGGATTGGTTTGTTAGGCATAAATTGATTTAGTTCATGGTTTATATTATTTATAAAATTTCTCCTAAAAGGATAAATAAAGGAAGTATAAGATCTATCTTTGAAGAATATTTTCTTATTGAATAATCCCATTTCATGTAAGTGGTACCTCTAGTTATGTGATTTACCCAAAATCATAATAAGATGGTGGACTCATAACCTTATATATATATATATACCATATCTAGAACATTAGGAATTAGTATCCTCCTCTATTTTGTAGTGATTAAGGATCATCTGAAGTATTGGAGTGTATATAAATGATTGATGTAATCCTCAATTCCATAAAGATACCCAAATCTTCAAGGGTGATATATAATTTAATTATTATTTTTTTACCAGAAGTTTTTGGGGGTTGATGGTTTATCCTCAATTATGATAAGAAATGTTTATAGAGATCTTCAAGATTATGTACATCCAGTGAATCTATCCTAAGAACATAAATTTAGAGAAATTTCCTAAGTTCATAAGCCATTAATGGGGTCAGTGGATAGTGATATGGTATGTTGATCATTTTTTGATGTTTTTTTCTTCTTTGATAAGATGGTCGACAATGACTTAGAAAAATATCATTAGTTTAATATAGTTCTTAAACCATATATCAGATCAACTATGTTCAAAAATATTATGAAATAATTTAGAAGTTGGTTAAGATGTATATACTAGTGGAAGTAAATTAGATAAGCAAAACCATTATTGGTGGAATATTTAGTACACCTACTATGATGGAAGGTAACCCATCATGTGTGGAGATGAAGCCATGTGAGATAAAATTGAAAGTTCATGTTTTCAGGGTCAGTATTCTGAGAAATTTAGAGTTCTAATATGAATAAAATAACACCCATATGCTTTAAATTCAGGGATTCGAGGCACTCTATACCCTGTAGTTTGAAAGCTCCCAGGTCATATCTACATTTTGTTTATTTGTATCACCTTTAGTGGTTTGGTATGTTAGGTTTTTTTGAAGAAGTCTCATTTGTTTTTTATATTGGTAATTTTTTTAGTGTCTATATATTTTCTAGTTTTCCCATGTTGATTTAATATTGATTAAATATTTTGGTTTAATTTTGGTGATGGTTCTTTTTGGAAGCTTCCTTTGGGTATACTTTAATCGTTTCCTATGTGATGTTGTCCATTTATGGTTATTATTTTTCTTGGTTTATGGATCTATTTTTATAAATTTTGGAGTGTGTTTTGGTTTTGTGGTGATGTTTTATTATGGTTAGGTGGTCATAGGGAGGACCTTGGATATATATTGTGGTGTCAAGAACATATAACTCACTTGTTTAGATTATGCACCAGTGGGTATTCATTCATGATCTTATCGGGTTTTCTCTGAGTAGTTGCCTTAGTTGAGAGGTCATAGGTTACCCATATCTCATATATTTTGACCCAAGGTTGGAACCATTTTATTCTAGGTGGCTATGGTTATGGATGTTTTTTATTGAAATCTATTTTCTGGATTCTTTGATGGTTTTGAAGGGATTTTTATAAATATATATATTTTTTATTTAAAGATGGTATATCTTTAGGTGATTATTAATTATTTGTGATTAGTAAATGTTTCTCTATATTATATGTTTTATTCATTATTGGAGTTATATTTAGGGGTGAGTTTATTTTATAGTCTTTACTCTTCATTTAACTATTTTAAAATATTTCACAATGGTGGCGAGACCTGTGATAGGACTCTATTTTCTTTGGACTTTCGATTTGTTATTTATAGATGGTGTGTTCTTAAAGATATGATAAATTTTTTGAGGAATTGTATTTCATGGTATTAATGACTTCAACATGTTAGTATTTATTATAGATTATGTTGAGTGGTTTCCTTTTGGTTGGAACCCCTCTAGTTTTCCCTAACCATCCCAACTCATGTTTTGATGTGTGGTGGTTCTTATTTCTATTACCTTTTATATTGACCAAGGGATTTTTGGGTGCAGGTAGTTTCAAGGTGGGGAGAATCATGAAAACCACATGTTATTTTTATCTTATATTTTAGATTAATTTATATTATTTTAGGATACTTTGAGTTTATTTGAGTTTTGGTAATTGAATTTGAAAATTTATGAAGTTTTAGTGTGTCACATGGTTTTCACATGGTCAAGAGAAAACATGTGGTGACCATACAATGGGTTGTACAATGGTTACAAAGGAATTTTTCATGGCTGGAACATAGTTTATAAACTGTTTAGGTTTTTAATATTATCGAGTATAATCTACATGATTTTCCCATTGTTTAACAAACCACGCATCCAAACCATGCGAGAAGACAAATTTCTTAAAATGGTTAAATAACCATTTTACCTATATATTTTTATTCCCTTTCTCATCTCCCCTCCAATTAATTTTTTCAATCAATAATATCCCTAAGGATATCCCTATACACTTCTACCATCGATTATGGTCCCATTTCCCTATTATTTTTATTCCTCTCAAGCATAACATACATAAATATTATATCATTTTACATGACTATTAAATACATATCATAAAACTAAAATTCCAATAACCATAAATGTTTAGTGTATTTAGAGACAATATATATAATCATATTATCTCATGAAATATATTTAACATCTCCCACAAATTTATTCTCACAATGTAAATTTTTAGACATACCCTACTTAAACAATTACTTCACAACCTGGGAAAATGGAAATATAAGAATGGGTGAGCTAAAATGTTAGTAAGGGTAAATATAAGAGATATAAATCAATGATAATAAGTTCATATAAGATAAGCATAAGGATATGATAAAATGATCATAACTTATGAAATCCATACCTAATCACTTAGATATCTTTAATCATGAGTCATGATGTAAGGCTTTATCACAAAAAAATTACAAAAGTCATAAGAGTGTGTAATAACTAATAATCAATAATAATCCATGTGAAAAAAATCATAATCATAAGACATAGGATTTTGGAATACTGATAAACATATAAAATCATTTCCTTATTCAAGGATCACTACCAACACTATCATATAGGATTAGGTTCACTCCCCCATTCTATCATTTCATAAGTTAAGGTTTAATTAGAATTATATCATAGTGGACAAATTACCTTAATTAACTGGGGTCACTAACCACTCTAATCTGTATTATATGATGATATATCATTAATTTCCCAATGGATTGGAGTTTTATATAATTCTAGGTTCACCCAAAACATAATTAAAACCATAAATATGTGTTCCAGATGATCCAAAAACATTCATAAATTCTTCATATCATAACCTATGGAAAAGAAAAATGTTTTATAAACACTATAATTTTATCATAGAATATCCCACATAAAAGAAAGAAGTCTCATAAATATTTCATCTTTACTTAATTAATCAATGGAAAACAAACAGGGTTCATAGAATCATCCTTAAATTATCATAATCATAATACATCTAGAAACTAAGTCAGTTGGTATTATAAAATATTATACCTAATGAACCATAAATATCCTTCTAGGATGTTGATTCAAATAAAAATTAACCATAGAAGAGAATTTAAAAATTTCTTTGAAAACATGGAAAATTCCCTTTTCTTTCGATATCATTAAAAACTAAAAAATAATGAAATATTTATAAAATTACGTACTTTAAAAATAACCATTAAATAATATGAAGGAAACTTAAAATAAAAAAATATTTATTATGGTGAGGATATTAATTCATTTGGTAAACTTAAAACAACGATTCATTTAACACTTTTTCTAAAAATTCAAAAGTACCTTGTTCCGAAAGTGAAGAGGATATTATTTTAAAAAAATTATAAGAAATTAAAATATGGTTAAAAATTATATTAAATAGACATTTTATCCAAGAAAATATCATTCTTTAAAACATTTTAAATAACATGTACATGGATAAACATTTTCATTAACCAAAGAGGAAATAATATCTATTTTTCTTAAAAAAATATTAATAAATTTAAGTACCAAAGAGAGAAAAATTAAACTAAAACTTGAAACTTACAAGAATAATTATAGGAGTATAAAATATATTGGGTTTAAATTATAATGATAATATAAATTTCACTCAATTAAAATTTCATATAGACAATCCCAAAAATAAATGTGATTATAACATAAAGCCTTACCTCAAGTCTTGTCCACCTACATACGGGTTCAAACCTCCTGTATATTAAATATAAATTTATTATTAATTATAGGATTATATTGATATAAATATTAGTATGAATCATTATATTATAATTTTTATGGTCTTTTTATTAATAATTTTGAATTAAAATCATTATTCAGGTGAAAACAAATTCATTTTACATGAATGTTTTGATTCAAAGGTTCTAACCCTTGAACCTTGGTCATGGTTTCATCATCTCCAAAATATTAATGATTTAATAATTATATTATTCATTCATTATATACACTTTTATATCCATTAATATTATGTGATGATGGAAAATGGATTATATAACTTTGTAAAGATGGTAATTCATATGTACGAACAACCGATGCTTTTACTTTTAATTGGATGTGATATAATTATGGTAAATAATAATTCACCATTAAAAAATCATAATTATATCATAATATATATATATATATATATATTAAATATTCCCTTATTACTATACATGTAAAGAGGAAATGGAAATCAAATCACATCACTTCATGGAGGAGGCACTCCACTTTTATGCATAAGCAAAGTTATCATTTTCCAATGGATGAGAATAAGATAGAATATTTATATACCATTAACAAAAAAACATATTTTTATACTGAAGATAATTACTCCATCATGTTAATATTGTTATATAACATTTTTATTAGGTTTAATAATAAAGAAACATGAAAAATATCTGTATGAACATATATGACTTCTTCAGGGATCCTCCTTTGAAAAGCACCTTAATGCTTGTTGGATGTGTTTTTTAGGAATACCATCACCTCTAGGTCATGGATATGAACTTGAGAGTGCTTTTATTGATCTTGGTGAACATAATACTAAAACTTGGTGTGAAGAATAGATGATAGGAGGTTCCCTTTTATAATTAATACTAGTGGAAAACTTGTAAATAAATGAAATATTATTATATAATATATATCTTACCCAAGTCAAGTGACACAAAAAATGAAAAAGATTAAAATATAAAAATTATAAGGTCAAAATACTATAAAAATTAAATTTAATAATATTTTTTGTGATATTTTAAACCATACCTTTTAGAATAACCCCTCTTTTAAACCTTTTAACCTTTACCATAGTAATAAGATTATTACCATGGTAACTATTCATTAATGAAACAATTAAGTTTAACTTAATACATAATATTAAATATTTTTATTCATAAAATTTAATCCATTTTACTGGATTCTATTTCCATTCTTGGTAGAAATTCATTTTAATATAAGTATGTAAGATGCAATGAAATCTATTTTTAGAAAAAAATCATTTAAAAGTATAAAATTGAATTTATTATTATTACTTTCATAGTAAAAATTACTTGTTGATTAATAAAATATTTGATTTAATATATTATATACAAATTTAAGTAAAATTATTCATCAATAAAGATTAATTTAATTTATTAAGATAAAAACAAATCACTCACATAAAAATGGGTTTTCATAAAAAAATATCATTTTTAACTTTAAATGGTTTTATTTTCCTTTATATCCAATTTATAGACAATGAATTAATTTTATCCATGTGAAAACAAAACTTTTTCATAATTAAATTAGTATTATTGAAACCCTCAAACCCAAGAGCTAGACTATAATAGTCACATTTAATAATAATATTTCAATCGAATATCACTGTTCATTTAAACTCGATGTATTTTGTAAAGAAATATATAAAAGAAATAAAAATAATTAAAATATAAATATATCATTAAATATTGGGGCATTGAAAATGTCATTTTTTCTTCAAGTTAATATATTCCTCTTCTTATTATTTATGTTCTCCCTTATCCCCTTATCTATTTCCACTAGGTTTATCCTCTTTCTGATAACCTTAATTCATTGTGCATGAGGATTTAGGGACTCAAGTTGATTCTATCATAAGGATTTGATTTTTTTAGGAAACATAAGGAGTAGTTACTTTATGGTTTTGATATTCTCAATGTAATATGACACTTTGTGACTTGATTTACATTTGATTTAGGTAGCTATTTCTATGAGCATCCTTTATTATGAAATTCATGGACTGATTGAGTGTTAAAAATTCATTTTAAATTAATTTTTATCTATATATGATGTTTTGAGTAAAATATTCAATTCTTACTGTGGATGTCATTGATTGTCATAAATGGTTTTTCCTATAGATTTCATCTATCATTTTTGGATTAAATATTTTTTTGTGTTAAGAATCATTGAAAATGTGTGTGGGTTCCTTTGAATGGTTTTGAAGGTAAAACATGGTCCTTATTTTGTATTTTTCAAGAAGGTATTGCTATTTAAAAAATAATTCCATTGTATTTTTAAGAGGTGTGTGTGTATTTTAGTGTTTTCAAAAGATTTTGAAAGGGTGATATTTTTTTTAAAAAAAGTAAATGAATTATCATATCATGTCAGTTTTTGTGTCAAGGATTTTTTTCACTTTCAAAGATAAATTATTTTATTTTTATGGGACCCTAATTTATTCCCCTTGTTTTTTTTACTTTTTAAGGGATTTTTCTAGATGATATGATTCTCTTATGAAGTGAAAAGGGGTTGTTCTATGGGACAGTGATGGAGGTGAGGGGTAGTTATTTTTTATGCCATGTTTGTTGATATTGGATTGATTCTTTAGTCATATTCATAGTAGACTGGTAGTGATAACTTTGGTATTTGGATGAGGGATATTGATTCATGATACCCTAGATATTATGCATGCTGTTAGGCTCTCCTTAGTTATTATTAAGCCAGGTTTAAATGGAAAGTGTTTTTTCGATGAGTTTGGTGTGGGTTAGTTAGATGGATTGTGTATGGTTGGATAAAATTTACATTGACTATCAGTTTGTGTTGTATATAGTTATTATGAACATCTAAAATTAAGAAAAAGTGAGTTTTTTATGAAACTTATTCATTGATTGGTTGTTTATATAGGGGATTTCACTTCTATTATATGTATCCCCTTCTATATGTTTTCTTATGGAACCTTTTGTTTATATTTGATTTTATTCTCTTGATATGGTCATGCATAATACTAATGTTCCTTATTTTTATATACATGGGTTTATTTCATAAATGGTTTTTGAAAAATTATTCTAGAAAATTGTTTTCAAATGAAATATAAATATTGTTTTTTGTGAATGAAATCTCATTAATATTTTTAAAATGCAGAGAAAGTGGTTTTAGTTGGTTTTCATATTTTCAAATCTTCTATCTTCTAAAGTAATTAGTGTATTTATTTATGAAAAATATATTTCACATGGTTTATAAAAATATGGATTCATTTTAGTTTTCCAAAATAAATTTGAAATATAAAACCTTGTTTTATATTGTATTTCAAACTAGAATTCATGATCTATTTATTTAAATTCATGGAATCCTTGGTAAGATCTTACTAGAATTCTGAACTCACACCCCACATACACACACACAATCATCTCTCTGTGTGTGTGTGTATCTACATATTTTATATTATATACAAGTTACACTTCCCCTTCATATAGGTTATTATTCTCTAGGACCAATGGTGGTGGCATGTGATATTGAAAGAAACCATAGGTTACGTGGAGTTGTCATTTGATATGGTTCAACACAGGTTTTATTTTTTTAATTTTATTATTAAAGTATAGTCCAAGATCAACCATATTTTAGTTTTTTATTCATTTATTTCCCATTATCACTTATTTTTTTACTTTATATTATTCATTAAGGTCAGTACAAATGAGTTGGATCTATTTTATTGATTATGACCCATTTAGTTTTTTTATTTATTCTTGTTTAACTTATTGATCTTGAATGGACATCCAATATATGGATGATCCATGTCGGTTCATTATTGAAATATCCTTCCATATTAACTATAATTTGATGGTTAAATAATTCCAAATAGTTTTATCATTGGTACCCAAAAACTTGTTTACATTTCATGGGGCATTGAATGAACTTTGGGTCTAGTGATGAGTCAGATCAGGTGATGTGTTATGTTATCATGGGCCGGTTCATTTCACCTATTAAATTAGTGGGGGTAATTGATGGAATAAATAATAAAATAGTTTATTTTTTAAAATTATATATAAAAAAATTAGGAAAAATAAAATTGGTAAAAATAACGATGGTGGGTTTAAAATTATTTCATACAAAATAAATTTAGTTATATTTTTTGTAAATAATAATATGGAAAACCCATTTAATTTCATGGTAAAACTCCCAAAAAATGATACGCTCAAACATAAATGTATGGGTTTTTCCACCAATAATAGAGATGGTGGGTGGAGTTGTATTGATCTAAGAGTGATATTGGGATGGTAAATGAAGTATATAGAATGTGAGCAGATGGATAGTAAGGGATAAATAGGGAATACATATCTAATATAACTTAGGTAGTCATGATGAAGTATTATAATAATATGTCTCATTTTTTTGGTTTCATGGGACTAGTTAGATTAACACCAACGTTGAGTAGATAAATCTCTATTTTGGTGGTGATTATGTTAGGAAAATCTTGGAAAATAGCGTCATCATTGACCATTTAAAGAGAAGATATTGTGGTGGTATTCTCAATGGGAGGTAGTTAGTCCCAGGCATAGATCACAATCAATACTATAATATAGGGGTGAAGTTCACATATAACTCAGTCAACTAACTGATTTATTTGCAAGTAAACTACTATAACAAAGGCCTTTAATAACTACTTAAAGAAGTCACCAAATCCTATAGTGACCACCATTTGGTGGCTCCCATAAGCATGATTTAAAAACTTAAGTCCAAGAACTCCTGGGTTCCTGTATATTGGTTAGTAGTGGTTGAAGGTTTCATAACCTTGAAACCACTAATCATGGTGGATACACGATGTCTGTCAGGCACTAAGGGAATTAGGTAGCGAAGGTGTCAAGTTTTTTAGGTGTTTTGGATGGGAAATCAAGGGTGTTGTGAGGCATCTAAGGGTATCAATGGTCACTGGGGGTGGAGGGTTGAGGGTATAGGGGTAGTAAAATGTTGAGTCATTGAGTTGTATAGAAATCTAGAAGAAGTGTGAAATCAGGGGCTTATTTCGTAGATAAGTGAGTAGTCAAGTTGGCCACAAGACCTCAAGTGAACCTCCCTATACGCTAGAGAATTTAGACTAGTTTTAAGGTTATAAAGTGGTTCAATGAGAGAGATTATACCCTCTATATTAAATTGTATCAGATAGATAAATAAAATAGCTAAAATAGTAAGGTTGTAGAAATATATCATCTAGATGATAATAGAATAAATAATAAATAAACAATATCCTAAATATATGATGTCATGAGTTTATAAAATATGAAGTAGGAAGATATGGTAGTGAATATGAAATTACAACATCACGTAAAAAAGAAAAAAAATACCAAAAAAACCATCTCAATGAGAATCTCAGGAATTGGATCAATCACCTTCTCTATAAATCCCATCCAAAAATGAAATCAAGTATCCATATTTGGGATCTTCCCTTTGTACTTACCTACATCCATGAAAACTCCCCAGCTACCAAAAAAAATCCTAGATAGGGTGTGAGAACAACTTAGTAGGCCCCCACCAATAGTTTCTAATAAAAATTTAGTATGTGAATATAATATGTAACAATGTGTAGGTATAATAAATTAAAGAAAAATAATAAATAGAAACCATGCCATCTCAGGTTCTTCATGGGATACCTAGCTGACCCTACCTACTCTAGCCTAAGCTAGATGTGTCTATCTTATGAAATGTTATTAGTACCAATACATGAGGAAAAAATCTATGGAATCCAAGTATAATAACTACAAGGGATATATAGAAAACCCATGGAATACATGACCTTAAGAAGTCGATCCCACTCATAATGATCAACTGAGATGTTAGGAAATTTGGTTTGAGTATAATCAAAGGGGTGAACACTTGGCATTCCACCCAAATAGTTTCTAACTTATCCTAATGAGAAAGTGAAATTAAATCTCTAGATATAATTTATTAAAATCCAAGGTGATAATCTAAGGCATTCCATTTCTAAGGACCTCAAGATTAATCCTAGAATCTCATCCCATGAATTATAATTTTCATTGAGTTTGTAGGTGAATCATCTATATCAGTCTAAGGAATTCCAAAATATAATACATTAAACAACTCCAAGTTGAGAGTAAAACATATAATTCACATCAATGAATTGGGTGGCATCCTATGAGTTTGTGAAATTCATTCCCAAATGAATCCAGGATTCTCTCAACATAGGCCATGCCTATAGCTATGTAATCAAGGTCCAAAAAAATATTTAATAAAATATTTAATAATTAATCAAAGTCTGAATTGATTCATCTATATCTATTTACAATTTAAATAATTCCAAGTTTTAATTATACTTATAGGTGAAAATACAAACATACCCAAGGGGTGTTTGGGTAAATAGTATGGACATTTTTCAATAAAATTTAAATAAACCACCATATGGGTTTGTTCACGTTGAGGTAACTAACAAATAATAATGTAAAAGGGGATTATGGAAAATTTAGGTCTTGTTCTTGGTGATGAATTAAATGATATATATATATTTTAGGGGAAATCTATGGAAAGTGTTGAGTGTGGATTAATGAAACAAGTTATAAACATATATACTTTTAGGGAAATAAAATAGGATAATTACCTATGCCTTGTTGAATAATTTTCATCAAGTATCAACCTCAAATTTCTTCTAGAACAATAGAGATTGATAAACTATAAAAAAGAACTAAAAATATGTTATATTAGATCATATATATATAACACCAAATACATGAAGAGAAAACATGACAGTGAGAAATGAATTTGATGGGGTGTTATCATTACCAAGGGTGTTTCAACATTACTAATGGTGACAGAAATAGAGTCCAAATGAAGGAGATCCACAAAATCTTATAGAAGGGGATAATATATAGCTTATATGATGGTTTTTGTGAAAAATGAAGGAGGATGGAGTAATTGTATTTTAAGGTAAAAATAAAAAATGTAATTTTACACTCTTTTAATTGAGACTATGGTTTGACCAAATTGTTGTCCAAACTATGTGATAGTTGTACTCACCTCTACATATTAAATCCTACACCTTTCATGGTTGGGTTTTATGGTTATTTTTTTTTGTGAAACCCATGTGTAGCTATTTTATAGGAGCACTATAACTCGCATGATTTAGGTGCATGGTTAATCAAGCCATGAATTATGAATTGCAATAAATTGCAGAGGATGAACAGTTTCCTAGATCCATTTTCACGGTATGACAAACCCTACTCATCCAAATTGATGGATCATGGTTGAGGTGTATGGTTAGACAAACCATACACTAATTGTTCACCTCATACTATTTATTTTTAAACCTTATCTTCATGCCTAGAACCTTCCATAAATCACCCAAAACACCCTTAAAATCTTTGAGATTCTCTATTTGGATAAAAAGTGGCTTTGATAGAAAATAAAATGGTCCCTACTTCAAATAAAATTCATGATCTTGCAACCTCCACTCCCAGGGACAACTTATCATTGAGTTTCACTTTTGAAGGTGTTTGATCTACATCCAAGAACTGAGCAGATACATCAGACTCTCTCTCCCATGTTTCCTCATATACATGGTTTTTGTAACAAAGAACTGAAACCATAGGACCCATCTTTCCTTAGAGTTTACTCATGATGTGATTGACAATATGAGTTGGATACTCTTAAAAAAAATAATCAACTCCCAACTCAATTTTCTATGGGTCCAGGAAATGTGATGGGTCAGAGTTGTAATGATTGTGATTAGAAACATAGAGAAAATCATGCATTTCCAATTACCAATGAGCATTATATATTTGGTATTATATCAGCCTGAACCACTCTAAGATCTTGAATGGCCTGAAAAATCTAGGTGATATCTTACCTTACCTCAGAATCCGTCGATGACCCAATCTAGGTGAGACTCACAAGAATACCTGATCTCCCACATTGAACTCTAGATGTTGGTTATAATGATCAATATAGGAATTTTTCCTAAACTGATCCATATCCATACATTTTATAATCAGT
Source organism: Viscum album (assembly GCA_963277665.1). NCBI lineage: Eukaryota > Viridiplantae > Streptophyta > Magnoliopsida > Santalales > Viscaceae > Viscum > Viscum album. The sequence goes on from OY728148.1 coordinate 1,814,616,094, forward strand.
TTTACCTATTTCTATGTCTCCTAAATGAGATGTGGTCCTAGTAACAGTGGCTCCCCCACCTCTAACCAGCACATATGTTAATGTTATATCCAACTATAGAGTTCTTCATAATGTTTTATTTCGAAAGTTTATGAAAACTATTATTATATTTAAACAAAAATAATGGCATGTGACTTTCCTAAGAACCACTAAAATAAAGAATACACACAAGTATCATGCCATATATCGCATGTATAGTGTGCTCATACTGACCATAAGTCTGAAGGTGGAAGGTTCTACTCAAAAGTTAATATGAACTAATATCCATCTATAACCCCTTAAAGAACTAATAAGTGAGTTTATTTTCCATATCTTATGGTAATTTTAATCCTATGTAGTTATATGATCTCTTAGATATAAATATACCCATGATTTTCTACTAATAAGGTCTCCAGAATAGGAAAGATGTGGGAGAACTTCATCAAACTATTGATGATCACCCAAGCATCATCACTAACTCATGGTGTCTTCAGAAACACTATTATGATGTTGTATCATTTAATATTAGGGATAAGTAGTAGTTTAAAATACCAGTAGGCAGATGGTGTTCTGATTTCACTAACTGATTGGTGGAACACTGAGTAACAAAGGCTTTGATCTCCTTTTTCCCAGGTCACCAATACTGGAGGTGTACTTCATGATACATATTTGTGATTCTAGGATGTACATCCCATTTATAGGAATTATATTCTCACATCAACCCCTCTAAGATGTATTTGGGTATCTATACATGCCCCTAGATATATAGGATCTCATTCACATTGAAAACCCAACTAGGTGGTGGGTTATCATGAGAAACACTTTCCCCCAGGACTAAGCCTTCGAGTTCTGAAATATTCCTCCACTTCATTGAATCCAAAAGTGATTAATTAATAGATAAATCCATAATAAATGGATTCCATGACACTCCAAAACTTCTACATTCATTTTAGAAAGAAGACCCATCAACTTCCATTCACTACTAGCTTCCTGAACCATTTAATTTTGAGTCTTTCATCTCAGAGCATCAACAACAATATTTCTTTAACCTAGGGGTAGGAAAGATCAATGTTAAAATAAAAAAGATATTCAACCCATGTATTCTGCAATATTTTCATTTCCCACATATAAAATAATAATTTTAGGATCTTATGATCTATGTATAAAATTAATGATTCCCCTATTAGGTAAGTTCTCAAGGAAAACAAAGCATGAACAAAAACTACAAACTTTAGTTCTTATTTTGTATAGTTACAATCTTCACACCTCAACTAACGAGACCCATACACCAAATATCATTCCACAAGAATCAAAATAGCTCCAAGACTAATACTTGATGGGTCACAATACATTATGCGACCATTTTTAGGTTTAGAAAATAATAATATCAATATTTAGGTTAACCTTTCTTTAACCTTTTGAAAGGAATTCTCATAATATTAAGACCATGTGAACTTTACACCCTTCTTATTCAAGATAATAACTGGTTCTGTAAGCCATGAAAAGTTCTTGATAATGTATAAATATTAAGTGGTTTTTCCCATGAAGATTTTTATATCAAAAAACATTATTAGGATACTCATAATAAACAATAGCTCTCACATTATCTGAATCCATAGACACCCCTATTTATGATATAATGTTACCCAGGAAGTGGAATTTTTTTATCCAAAATTGGACCTTAGTGAGATTATAATATTTCTAGTTCTTTCTTAATGTACTCAGTTATATTTCATGGAGTTTGTAATGAATGTGTCTAGTATGATAGTAAAATAAGATACCATACACAAGGACGATCACAAAGGCATCCAAGTTTAGGTGGAAACCTAAACCATCATGGCCATGAAAATATTTCATGTGTTAATTAGACCAAATAACATTACTAGATATTCATAATGGTTGTACCTTCTTCAAAAACTTTTTATGTGGTATGTATGATGGCCAAAATCTCACCAGATGGTAGCTCGATCTCAAATAATCCTTAGAGAATACCCTGGATCCTCAAAGATGGATACATATATAATATATATGTAAAATTGGGAAAAATTTCTTGATAGTAAGATAATGTAACTACCAATAATATACACATAGCCTTAGAGACCCATACTCCTTATAATAAAGCACCAATAAAGCCCAAGGAGAAGTATTGGTTCATATAAACACTTTGTTTTACATTCCCCCCAACTACATATTGTTTTCCTAATGTGTATGACCTTACAACATACTAGATGAAAGGTTTATTCTACATACAAAAATCAAGGGATCAATTCATAATTGATATGAATTTGGATACAAATTTTTAGGGTGGTGATTTCTCTACACTTTTCAGATATTTTTTGGTTCATTTCATTGTATTCATTGGGTTATTATGTTGGATTAGAGACAACTAATGATGATGGGTCCGAAAACATATGACTATAGCTGGAAAACATCATGATGGTGTTTTTGGTAGTCAACTATGTGGGGGTAATTGGTTTGGTGATGGTGGTTATATTTTTTTGACGAGATGATGATGCTAATACAGGACAGATTTTGGTGTAATATCGAGACATAGTCGACACTGGAATGGGTGTAGGTAGTTAGTTCATGGGATAGATGGATCATGCTGGATAAAAACAATGGGTGATGAAATGAATTCATGTGAATTCTATAGGCTTCATGGTTTTTGGGACATTGGGCCATGTTCATTAAGACTTTATGTACTTGGGTCACTGGTCATGCAATTGGTCTCCCCTATACCCAAAAAGAAAGAGGGGTTTACATTTCTTAGTAAAAAAGGTCTTGCCCTGGCCTATTTAAAAAATATTCTCTTATTGAAGCTTAGTAGGAGCCATCCTGTTTGGATAAAAATATACAGGTTTAGCTCTTAGAAAAAAATGATGGTAAACTCTACCCCTCTCTCTAGAGGTAACCTATAAAATTATTCTGGTGAAACATCTCTAAATCATTCCACCACTAGAGGAAATATTTTCCTAATTCTTTTTATAATCATAAAAAAGACTTTATATTTAGACTATCACTCTACCCATCCCATGATGATCAAGTTCATCTCAAGTTTCTTGGACATCCCATTCTCCATTGTGGACTTCCTCATCCCCCTAAGGTGATGATAAATACACCCTCCATAAATAACACTCAATATGGTCTTGATAAGGTACCAACCAGTCCATTTCGAGTGTTATGTCAAATATTTACATCTCACGGATGAATAGGTTACATAATAAAGGGTATCTTCTAAACTCAGGATGACACTCCATGTATTGGTGAACACTCTCTGACTATATTCCCAAAGAAGTTCTAAGAGATATAACACCATAAAATTATTCAATATCAAGACCAATACTTCCAATTAAAGTTTCAAATATAAATGCGTGAAAGGTACCTATATTAGAAAAATAATATACTAAATACAATTCCAAAAATATCATAACTCATACAATATATTGAATGAAACAATGATCCAAAATTTTATTCTAAACAATATATAACTATCTAGATCCATGACCCGAGATACAACCTAACCTCTCTGAGAAGGACAACACATTTGTCACTGCCTAAACTACTTATATCTTTCTTGACCTCAACCACCTCCTTGGCCTAAATAACCCATATTATTATAGATTCTTTCCTAGTATGGATCCACTTATCCCACTCTATAAGTTGAAACTGGTGAAGATAATCACTCACTGGGAAGCAGTGTAAAGGTACTGTAAAATCGGTAGAGATTAAACATTTTTCTATGGGTCCGACACTCTACTGTGTCTCTGATACACTAGGGATACATATGACCATTCCATCCACACCGATGGAATACCACATAACCACCAGTGTGTGGAATATGTCTTCCAATACTCCCATCATAAACCTCAAAGTGAAAATTCTTACCACTGAACGAGCCACTTCCCCACCTAGGTGTTGACCTTTCATTCCATGTTCCTCTATCTTCCAAAAGGTTATGCTCAGAGATAGTGGATTGTATAAACATATTATAAATCATAGTCAGTGAGAAGAAATTTACCTGGGATTGGATGACATACTTGATACCATCATCAAAATGTATCACCCTAAACAACACATCACCAACAAGAGTATGTGAAAAGCATCAGAACTTCATGAAACCAGCTGATTAATCCATGATGGACATGGTACTATATTCTAAATGCACGAAATCATTATCTTGGTCATCTTTCATCATATTTTGGAAGAATTATCCCTACAATGTATTTTTTAAGTGCCTTCAAACCATTACTTGGTGAAAATATACCTAGTTAAGGATGTCCCAATGTCACTTGGTAGTCCCAAGAATCATATATGTGGTGAGCTTTACCATTATCTCATGAGGTGTCTCTAGAGGATCAAAGATGAAAAGTTTCACCTATAACCAATATTTTGTAGCCTGGGGGCCACCTTCCCCTGAAAACATAGGTGGGTGATACTACTGGAATCCCCTAGTCAAATCTACCATGGTAGGTGAAACCTATGGGTCTCCATACATAGACTACAATATATATAAGAAACCCTCTCAAAGATCAATGTCAATGCCTAGTCTAAGAACAATAGTTGGTACTATGGGAGGTGACGTAGGTGGAAATACTGGTAGTAAAACAGGTGGTTCAGATCCCACCTCCTAAGGAATATGGTTATCACCACCTTTCTGGTGCTCAAACTAAATCTATTGTGGGTCAATATATCTATAATTATAAACACACACATCATAACATATAAAAAGGAATAAGGTATTAAAGGTTTAAAAACAAGGATATGATCATGGCCTCAGTTCACAGGATACAATAACCAAATTAATTATTTTATGGTCAGGTCATAAGGTAAGATTCAAATATTACTCAAAATGATTCAGTTATATGGGGTTTGAATTCCAATTTATATAGTAAAAAACTCTTTCAGTTTCAATTGGAATTCCCATTAGATGGAAACCAATTTTTTTAAATTTTAGGATTTTGTAAAATAACATATAAGGGTTCAATTATACGGGTTTCCATTCTATAGTTATCCATAAATAAACATTATAAGTTTCAATTGAAACTATATTTAACCGAAACCATATTCTTAATATTAGATATTATAATGTAATAGGTGTATATTTTATGGTTCAGTTATACCGATTTTTATTCCCAATTTTATATAGATATAACAATATAAATTGCAATTTGGAAATCCAATTAACTAAAACCTCCTAAAATTTTCATCTAATGTAACCAAGTTTCCATGGATTAATTGTATAAATTTTTTTAGTTAAGGTTATATCATTAGGATGTGTTGTAAAACACTATTTTGGTTGATGTAGACACATTATGTAACCAAATTTTTTCACTTTTCCAATAAGAATGGTTATAAATGATTTGTATAACTCCGAATGTAATCACAATGAAAATAAGAAAATCAAGTTATGATATATGTATGTCATGGAACATGAATGACATATAAATTCATATGTACCTATTATGATGCATAAGATAATGTTTCTTTATGGTACTGGCCCAATGGTAGGAATCTACAATCATAACATAACATCATAAATTATGTGTAACACCTTGAGTTTTTGTGAACCATTTTTTGAATAAATTAATTCTCTTTGATTTATGGAATTTCACACTACAATAAGTCAAAAATTCATTATATTCTAAAACAACATAAGCTTTCACTACATGCAACACTGACTTGGGTTGCATTACACATAACACTGAGTTTCTACAAAATATCTTTTTATTATTATAATTATGTAAATGAGATAGTTATAACCTATCCATTAAATATAGTAATATGAATAGGACTAACTAATTTTTAAATATTATTTATAATGGTTTTATATAAATAAAAAAAATTAATTATAAAACATTTAATATTGTTAGTCTTTATATGATCTAAAATAGCCATTTACCAAATGAATTTCTTTTTATGTCCTTCTGTGAACAATAATAAAATTAATTTAGACACTCTTAGAAATTGAATTTTATAAAATAAGCATAATTTTAAATTCATAATTTCCAAATTATCTTATGGTTATTTTTTGGTATTTTTCTCAAAAAATTCATTTTTGTGTGAATAGTAAAAAATGATAAATTTTAAATCAAAACCTCTTTTTAGTCTAATTTATTTATATAGTTAAATTATATTTTAAGTTGGTTTTAAATTTAAAATAAATCAATTATACATATATTAATCCAACTTATTATATTTTGATAATTTTTATATTATATTTATATATTAAAAGATTAATGAACATTTTAACATTCTCACTTTAGAAACCCGCTTTATAGCCACAACTACGGGATTAGAATTAAAATTAATTTTTATGCTTCTACAATTTGAAATTATAAAAATGGATATTAGTGGTTGTAATATGTATAATATTTATAGACTAATAATATCAACCTAATTGTTTACCCAAAATATTTTTGAAAATGATTAAAATTAATTATAGTGATTAAGGTAATATTAAGCCTAAAAAGGACTAAACCTTAAACATAAGAGAAAAAATGACATAGAAACTTGTTCAACATCAGTTATATTAAGAAAAATAGGAAATAAACCTTCCATTATTGTGTTTTTTCTTGTTTTTAGGACTTTTTTGGTAAAACCATGGGTACACCTAACTTGTTTTCAAAAATTCCAAGTGTGTCCCCTCCCTCCCTTATAAAAGGATACCACCTTTCCCCCTTCCTCACACCTCTAAAAATACTTAATTTTAGAAAATATCTTCCAAATTCCCTTCCAAACATCACTCCCTTCCTCCTTGATTCCTCCCTTTTGGTATAAAACCAACCAAGGAATCCCTTTGGTGCAAACTAAAAGGATTTACCCAAAGAATAGGTGGCATCCTTCCTCAAGATCCTCTACATAATTTTATTTCTCCACCACCTGAATTATTCTTATTCCATTCTCATATAACAAAACTAGTATCCTTAATATACTGATATATTATTATTCTAAGGTTTATACCTTCACTTACACACAATTCCATCCAATGGGTAGCTAACTTACCATTATTGTATACGGTGAACTACCACATCACAAAACGATATTGTTTGTTATACCTTTACCACCTCTAATGGTTTGGAATTTTGATGTAAACTCTATTATATATGGTATATATGATATTTATGATCTATTTATACTTATATAGTTATTATATAAACTCTATATTAATTTTAATGGTTTGGACCTCCGTGGTCTATTAATTTGTCAAAATATAGTGTTTGGGGTGTTCTGAGAGGAAATGGTAGCTTATTTCAAGATTTACCCAAATTTATAGTTTTTTCTTTGGCGACTTAGGGCATCAGTTTCGGTGACTTAGGGTGTCGGTGTCGGTGACTCAGGGAGTCAGTGTCAGTGAGTCATGGAGTTAGTGAGTTAGGGTGTTAGTGAATATGGGATTTGGTGAGTCAGGGCGTTGGTGAGTCAGGGCATCAGTGAGTCAGGGTGTTAGTGAGTCAGGGCATCGGTGAGTCAGTGCTTCTGTGAGTTAGGGAATCAGTGAGTCAGGGCATTGGTGATTCAGGGTGTCGGTGAGTCAGGAGTTGGTAGGTCACGTTGGTGGCTCAACATCGATGACTTAGCATCAATGAATCAATGTCAGTGGCTTGATATCTATGACTCAAACATCGGTGAATTTCTATTAGTGGATTACTGTTGGTGACTCACCCATCGATGAATTATTTCCAGTTCACCCCATTACATTTTATTTGATTTATATCAAGTCTAAATCCTTTTTTGGGAATTTATAAAGGCATTTAGAAGGATATTAATTATATATCTAATATCCTAATGTTTTAGGGGACATTGATATAGTCAAAACATATGATCTTAGCCATGATCTGACTTTAAGAGCCTTGAAACCATTTCCTTCCATTGATATAGGATCTGAATTTTCTAAAGATGAGGTCCTATCTTCTCTTTTATCTTGGTGAGTGGATAACTTTTCTTCCCCAGATGAGTCATGTGCCTATATTTTAGCCCCCCAACTTTGATTTTCTTAGGAATATCCCACTCACATGACCCATCTGTTTTGGGTCTAGGATGAGTTTTGATCACCTGTTATTCTAGTTAGGAATTATAATGTCTTTCTTTAATTGTGTATCATGTGGGTGGGCACAGTAAGGTTCTTTTGTGAAAAACTGAAGAATCCAACCTTTAACAAAGATAAATATAATGATGAAATTTGGACTTTATAATGGGATGAGAGTGGATTGATGTTTATCAATTTTTTCATTTGTTATCCTTTTTCATGATGTGATCTGTTGTGGCTGTGTGGCCTCTAAAAATCATGGTCATTGGTGGTTTATTCCTATGCGTGGGTGATGATTTATCACTATTTTTGTTTCCTTGTGAATAATTTCTATAAATATCAACCTAATTAATCATGTACACATGGTTAAATAAATGGATGCCCTAAGATGGAAACCCTTATGTGATCACCCCTACTATTAAAGTTTAATTTAATGAATAGTGTTGGCCAAATCTGAGTACACCCTATTGATAGGTGTGGTTTTGTGTTGTGTTCTATTAGGTTTTTTCCATGTGTGGTTTTTTTGTGTTAGTATTTGTGTGATTGTGTGTATGGGGTGGTATGGGTGGTGTGATGGTATCTAATGTCTAGATATTGATTGATTATTGAATGGATGGAGTTGTTATGTAGTGGGACTACATCTGGGTAGTGGTTGGTTAGTGGGGTTATATGACTAGGTTGTATCATGATTTCAAGTTTATTGGTGTGCTGGGTGTGGTGTTGTTGTGCTGTGAGGCTACCAGGTTTGGGTGTGAGGGGATGAATTGGGTGGCATAACTTTGAAGAATTTTGTGGGCAGTTTCTACCTTTGTTTGACATGACAGTGGTTGGTATGTTTGCTTCCACTTTTAAAGTTTGTAGTGTTTAGTAGTTTCCCATGTAGTTTTGGAAATAAATAAGAGAACTTATTAATAAAAAATGATAAGTGGTTAATAAAAAGGGTGGGTTGATGTCTTGGTTGTAGATATTGTGTGTTTGTTTAAGTAGGGGTAGAAGCAAGGATAGTCTCACATAGGCTAGTTGTTTTTTTGGAATCTTATATGATGGGGTGAGTGTTTGTTACCTATATATATAAAATTTTAGTTCCTTATGTTTTCTATATGAACCCAACTATGTTGAGAACTATGTTCCAAACACCCCCATTATTATGGGGGAGGGTGTCTTTCCCAACATCCCAAAGGGAGGATGGATGATTGGTTACTGACTTTACCTTTCTCCCTCTTCTAGGAATTGATCACACAAGATTATTTTGGTAGACTATAATGTATTGATAATTAATACCAGAATTATAGTATTGGTTGTGTGAGAGGTGGTTTGTTTCCCAGGTGTCTTTGGGATGAGGTACACATGTTTTTAGGTGAGACATGTGATGGTTGTGGCCCAGGTGTTTATGGGTAGGATTTGGACTTGTTTTTGGCGCAGGTGTATGTGTAAAGGTTGTGAAAATGGGGATTCTGGAAGAGCGTGGAAGCGTCAGGATGTTTTCTATTATGGATGAGAAATTAACTAGTGGTAAGTGGTGTGGGGTAACCAAATATCTATGTGATTATTATTTTACATTACTTGACTTGTGTTCTTTGGTGAGTGTGCCTTGGTGAGGCTAGGGTGTTCAGTATCCCTTGGTAGGTGTTGTTGGTTTCTATTGTTTTCTCGTAGGGTATTTAGTATGAACTTCCCACTTGTACATGGGTGACTTTGGTTTTTTCCCTAATGAGTATACTTGTATTCTCACCCTATGTATATAAAATTGTTTTCAAGCTTCCATGGATATTATGTGGACCATGTCGGACCTTACTAGCTTAGACATTGGGGTGGTTTTTTCATCATTTCTTAGTTTTATTTTGATACTTACTTTGGAGTTTTCTTTTTATTTCTATAATTTTTACTTAAACATGCATGTGGGATGGATTTTTGTTTATTTATATATATATATCTATCTTGGAGTTGTTTGTGGTTGATACATCTTATCTCTGATATTGGTCACTATAAAAAGGCTAATTCCTCTCACTTTTATGATATTTCTATACCCTTGGTGTTGGTCGCCACCTCGAGGCCTAATGTAGGTAGGAATTATGGGTTATTATCTCTGCTTCTTCTTGAGAAAGTAAGGTATCACCATCTTGTTATAACTTCCCTCATCTTAAAGAAGGAGGGTCATGATAGAATGGGATTATAGGTGATGGTAGAGAGATAGGATGGAGTTAGGAGTTAGGCACAGTGAGAATTGCATGGGTTGGTATGGAAACAGTGTTTTGCGATCTTGGTGCATGATATAGGCTAGGGAAGACATGCTAGGACATGGAATTTTAGGGCCCCTTAGGATCTGATACAAGGACTCTAAGCTTACTAAATGACCAAGTGAGGCTATACTGATTGTGGGGTAGGGACCCTAGGAAAGTTATGCATCATGATGACTTGTATTATTTTTAATTTTTGGTGTTTTTAGAAAAATTAATCTAAAAAATGAGTTAAAATGAATCCTAAAAAAATTCCATACTACCTGGGCTTAGGAGTTCCTTGTTTTTTTAAGCTATGTCCCACGGACATTTCCCATGTGTGGTATGATCAGTGGAGGGTCAGCAGGCTGACCTAGTTGACTAGCGGAGGGTCAATCCTGCATAGGACAATCAGTGGTATAAGACACTTTGTGCTTTCCAATGATAGACACTGGGAAGGTACGAGAACAGTGTCTTGGACATGGAGATATAGAGTTTCCCCGAGAAGCTGGTGATCAATTTCAATTTGATCTAGGCTCTGATAGAGTAATGGGTTCCCTTGGAAGTGATCCATATGAGGGGAGCAGCACGTCAGGGGTGGACTCTTTACCTCGAGGAGAGTAAGGATACCTATGTTCTGTGGGTCGACTTTGAGAAGGAGTTATGGGAATAATTCCTTTATTCTATAATGAATACTAAGAAGAGGTAAGAGCTAATATCCCTCTAGCTAAGAGTATGTCAACGGAGGAATTGGTTATCAAGTTCAATGATATCCAAAGTTTTTCTCCAGATCTCTTTTTGTATGAGGATTCTTGGGCGAGGTGCTTAGAGGAGGAACTCTATCTTTCTCTTCAGTATGTGGTTACTTGCTTCACTCTACCAACTTACATAGAAGTTCAGAATAAGGATGAATTGGTAGAAAGGATGAACTTGCGGGGAGTTATTCTATATTAGGTAAGTCTGTTGAGTTATTCAAAGGGTAAGGTCGTCAGCAGAAAGTTTCCAGTTTCAGGGCCTTCTAGGTTTTATCCAGCGAGGATCCGACCTCAGCAGTTTCAGTTTCGGCACTCTCATCCTTTCCCTTTTCCCACGGGCCTGGGTCCGAGGTGTTTTTATTGCATAACCCATGGAAACCTTTAGGTATAGTTCCCGAAAAGATCTCAGAATGGTGGAGGTGGGTAGTTTCAACACCCACCTGAGCAGTAGTTGTCAGCCAGACCTTTCGAGTAATAGGGACAACAGGCCTAGATCCCCCAAGGGAGAATGGTGTAGGAGGAGGCAGACCTCAGGGGGATCCTCAGGGACCTCGACTAGGGTGTAGTCGGTGAGGCGGCTAATAGCTGAGGGGAAGATGAGTTTGGTGTGGGTAGTTTCAAGAAATAGATGTAGTTGTTCCAGTAGGGTCAGAGATCATTTTAGGTACGATCTATTTGTTTAGTATGCTTTCTTGTGACTTGTTTGATTTAGAATATTCACACTCATTTGTTTCATCTGGTCTAGAACATGCTCTAGTATTGGACATATAGAGACTTTTTGTGCCCCTGGTGTTGAGTACAATAGTCGGAGGTCAAATCAGCTTGTTTGATGTTTTCTGGGGATGTATGCTAATGTTAGGGCCACATCCGTCCAGTGGGGATATCTTTCTTATACAGATGCAGTAATACAATTTATTCCTTGGAATCGATAGGTTGTACACCATGCATGATGTTATCGACTACTTACAGAGAAGATTCATTTTTAAATATGAGAAAGGCCGGTGTGTAGCCTTCATTGGAGAGCGGAGCTAGTAGATGGGAAACCATCGCATGGAGCATATTTTTTCCTTATTAGACAAGCTATCAGTGGGATCAATGGATACTGAGATGGTTTAGGTTCTAGGACTTTTCGGAGAGTTTATGGATATTTTCCCTGGGAAGGTTTTGACTCTACCCCCTCAATGCGACGTTGAGTTTGGGATAGACTTATGGCCTGATGCACATCCAATATCGATGGATACTTATTGGATGGTGATGTATGAGTTACAAGAGTTGAGGATTCAGAATGATGATTTGATGAAGAAGGGTTTCATCTGACCCATTTTGTTTTCATGGGGTACTCTGGTCTTGTTTGGGAATAAGGAAGACGGCGGTATGGGGTTGTGTATAGACTACCGAAGACCGAATCAGGTAATTGTTAAGCTCTGTTACCCTCTCCCAAGGATAGATGATATTTTTGATCAACTGAGGGTAAAGATTTGGTTTCCCAAGATCAATCTATGGTATGGATATCACCAGTTGAGGGTGAAGGAGGATGATATCCTAAAGATTTCTTTTAGGTGCATTTATGGGCACTTCGAGTTCGTAGTTATGTCGTTCGGTGTTACAAACGCACCAATTGTGTTCATGGGGCTTATGAACTTTGTATTTTGTGAGTTCTTATACTGGTTCATCATTGTATTCATAAAGAAATATTGATCTACTCAAAGTTATAGTAGGAGCATACTGATCATCTGAGGACTATACTAGAGGTCCTTCACCACCACCAGCTCTTCAGAAAGCTGTCCAAATGCAATTTTTGGACACATGAGGTCCACTTCCTTGGGCATGTGGTGTCTCAGTAGAGATTATCAATGGAACCATCATAGTTTTAGGTAGTTGTTTCTTTGGAAGCACCCAATAATGTGGCATAGATTCATATTTTCCTTGGTCTAGCAGGCTACTACTAGAGATTCGTACCATATTTCTACCGAGTAACAGAATTGTTGATGGATCTAACTAGAAAAGGACAAGATTTTGTGTGGAGAGAGATATTCTAGGTAGTTTTCAGTTATCAGAAGTTGAATTTGGTCAGTGCTCCAGTTCTCAAGCTACCAAAGGAAAGGATTATCTTCAAAGTGTTTTGTGACACTTCCCATCTAGGATTGGGGTGTGTGCTGATGCAGTAATGGGGAGTGATCTCTTATGGGTCTATACAGTTACGTCCCCATGAAGATAACTATGCCACCCATGATCTAAAACTAGTAGCAGTCATGTTCTCACTAAATATGTGGATAAATTACCTCCTTAGGGAGCGCTTTGTGGTTTTCACGGATCACAAGATCTAGAGGTACATCTTTTACCAAAGAGATCCAAAATTTTGGCAGTAAAGGTGGATGGAGTTTCTCTAGTATTATAATTTTGAGATCACTTACACCTCAGGGAAGGGAAATTTTATTGATGATTCTTTGAGAAATAAGTCATATAAGGAAGTGGTTTGGGAATCTGCAGACGCTTGGAGGAAGATAGAGGATTTGGATGCCTTTCACTTAGAGGAAGAAGTAGATTATGGCAGATGCTATCTATTTTAAATGACAGTGTAGTCATCTATGAAGAAGAAGGTGGGGGAATCTCAGTAGAGATACTCATAGGTGAAGGTGATGTGTGATCTCTTTGACAAGGGTGATGCTTTGGGGGGATGTTCATAGGATGGTCAGAATCAGATGTCATTACATGGGAAGTTATTTTTTCCAGTGGAAATTCATGATGATGTTCTCTTTGAGTATCATATATCAACCCTAATTGTACAATAGAGAGTTTACAATATGTACCATGGATTGATGGAATAGTTATGGTGTACTGGGATGAAGTAGGAAGTGGAAGATCTTGTGGAAAAGTGCATGGTATTCCAGCAAGTGAAGGATGAGCACAGTGTTACTGGTCTTTTATTACATCCATTAGATGTCTCTGAGTGGAAGTGGGATGAAATATCAATGGAATTCATCAAACGATTACCTAGGGTTTATGGAGGACATGATGTTATCTGGTTAGTATTGGATTAGTTTATGAAATCGGATCACTTCTTAGCGATCAATGAGTCAAGCATAGTGGATGCATTTGTACGGAGGTATGTGGATGAGGTGGTGTGGCTGCATGGAGTTCCAAGATCCATTGTCTTGGATCTAGATACATGTTTTACATCGCGAGTCTTTTGGGGATTTCAGCATGGCTTTGAAACTCAGTTACACCTCAGCAATGCTTTCCACCCTCAGACGGATGGACAAACAGATAGGACTATTTATATGTTGGAGGACATATTATGGGCATGTGTTCTTAACTTTATTAGGTATTGGGTGTGACATTTTCCCTTGGTATAGTTTTCTTACAATAATAGATATCACTCCTCCATTGTAATGGATCCATTCAAGGCTGTGTAAGAAAGACCATTTCATTCACCCTTGTACTAGACAAAAGTTGGGGAGGTATCCGTTCTTAGTCCAAACATGATGCAAAGTACAATAGAGAAGGTGTAGCTTGTCTGTGAGAGGATGAAGGTATCACATTACTGGAATAGGTCGTATACCGATCATAGGATAAGGCCTTTGGAGTTCGAGGTTGAGGACCAAGTATTCTTGAAGGTTTCCCCTCAACATGGACATCAGAGGATCAGAAGAGGAAGTATTTTTTATCCCAAGTTCATCAAACCTTTTGAGGTGTTGGGAAGAGTTGGAAAGGTGGCATATTAGCTAGTGTTTCCACCACATTTTGGGAGGGTCCACGAAATCTTTCATGTTTCCCAACATCTTTGGTATCTTCATGATGAATCCCATGTCATTGATTGGGGAGATTTGGATATTGAGGATGACACAACACTCGTGGAGTGACTAGTGGAGATCCAGGATCATTGGAAAAAGTTTATGTGTGGACGAACCATTCCATTGGTTTGAATATTGCAGAGGCATAGTGGCATCGATGAGAGTACTTGGGAGTGAGAGACGCATATGAGTTCCCAGTACCTTGAGTTATTTTGAGTTTTGATCATGTGTTTTTCTTTCTGATGTAATGGTTGAACCTTATTTTATATGATATGGATTGTTTCCTTGTTATTTAATGTGTAATAAAGTCCTAACCATGAGGAGAGGAGGACCTGATCCCTAATCAAGATGCATTAATGTGAGTGTGATTAAACCTGTGAAGGCAAGTCTGTGCTGGCCAAAGCGGATAATATCTTGAAATGGAGGAAGGAATTCCCTAATTCATGTGTCCAGATAGTTGGTGCTTGTGTGGGGTATCCTGTGAATTTTTGGGTTAGCAGATGTGGGAATAGGTGTTTTTGGATGTTTATGTTTCACTCCATCTTTCAAATAACACAGTTTGTTTTATCCTTGATATGTATCTTATGGGTGGTTGTTTGGATCCCCCCTATTTTGGGGTTTGGTTTTGAATTATTGAGGGAGATAATAGTTTGAGAGGTATCTGATGTAATGGTTGAGACATCTGTGGTACATTACTTTGACAAAATCCAGTGTTTGGGGTGTTCTGGGAGGCAATAGTGGCTCATTTCAAGAGTTTTCCAAATTTCAAATTTTTTCATCAGTGACTCCGGGCGTCGGTGTTGGTGAATCAGGGTGTCAGTGTCAGTGACTTAGGGCATTAGTTCCAGTGAGTCTGGGTGTTGGTGAGTCATGGAATCAGTGATTCAAGGCGTCGGTGAGTCAGTGCGTCAGTGAGTCAAGGCCTTGGTGAGTTAGGGCTTCAGTGAGTCAGGGTGTCGGTGAGTTAGGGAGTCAGTGAGTCAAGGCATCAGTGAGTTGGGGAATTGGTGAGTTAGGGCTTCTGTGAGTCAGGGTGTTGGTGATTTAGGGAATCATTGAGTTAGGGTATTAGTGAGTCATGTAATCGGTGAGTTGGGGCATCAGTGATTCAGGGCATCGGTGGGTTAGTGTGTCGGTGAGTAAAGTCATTAGTGAGTCGGGGCGTTAGTGAGTCAGGGAATTAGTGAGTCAGGCATGTGTAGGTTACGTCGATGGGTTAGTGACAGTGACTCACTGTCAGTGGTTTTCATTCACTGAATCCCCCATCAGTGACTCACTATCGGTGGCTTGCTGTCGATGACTCACCCATTAGTGAATCATTTTTGTTTTTTCAGTTTTGACCCTCTTATGTTTTATTTTATGTGAATAAAGTTTAAATACTTATTTGGATATTTCAAAAGTCATTTCAAAGGATATTAATTATATCTTTAATATCTAAATGCTTGGGGGGACTTTGATATATTCAAACCGCATGATTTGGCCACGATATGACTTTAATGGCCTTAGAACCGTTTCCTTATATAGATATAGGATCTAGATTTTCTAAATTTGAGGTCCTAAATTCTCTTTTCTCTTCGTGTATGGAGACCTTTTCTTCCCCAGATGAGTCGTTCACCTATTTTTTAGCCCCCCCTTCAATTTACCTTAGAATATCCTACTCCCATGACCCATCTATTTTTTCACAAGGAGAAGATTTGGTTGCCTTTTATTCTAAGTAGGGATTATACTGTCTCTCTTTAATTGTGTATTATGTGTTGTAGTCATAGTAAGGTTACATCATGAAAAACTACCAAATACAACCTTTAAAAAATATAAATTCTAATGATGAAATACAAACTAGATAATGAGTTGGGAGTGGATTGACATTGATCGCTTGTTTCATTTGTTATCGATATTCATGATGTGTTCTATCATGGTCATGTGGCCTCTGAAAATCATGGTCATTGGTGGTATTTTTCTACATATGGGTGATTCTTTATAACTATTGTTGCTTATATGTGAATAATTGATGTAAATATAAACCTGATTAATCATGTACAATTGTTTAATTAAATGGATGCCCCAGGAAGAAAACCCTTGTGTGATCACCCCTGATATCAAAGTGGAATTTAAAGAAAAATTCTATCCAAATATGAATACACCATGTTGTTAGGTGTGTTTGTGTGTTGTATTCTATTAGATGTTTCACCTTGTGTGGGTTTTGGTGGTGGTGGTTCTGTGATTGTGTGTATGGGGTAGTATGGGTGGTGTGATGGTATCTTAGGTTGATAGATTGGTTGATTGTGGAATAGATGGACTTGTTATGTAGTGGGACTGCATCTAGGTAGTGGTTGGACAGAGGGCCTGTAGGATTGGGTTGTGTAATTATTTCATGTTTATGGGTGTGTTGGGTGTGGTGATGTTGTGCATTGGGGCTGCTGGATTTGGTTGTGAGATGATGAATTGGGCGGGATAACTTGGAAGAATGTTGTGGGAAATTTATATCTTTTTTTCTGACTTGGTAGTGGTTGGTGTGTTTACTTCTCATTATAAAGTTTGTAGTATTCGGTAATTGCCCAGGGAGTGTTGGAATGAAATAAGTTAACTTCTTAATAAAAAAAATTATAAGTGGTTAATAAAAGGGGTGGTTTGATGTCTTGGTTGTGGATGTTGTGTGTATATGCTTGTAGGGGTAGCAACAAGGATAGTTTCGTGTAGGATGGTAGTTTGTTTGGAATACCATTGGATGGGTTGAGTGTTTGTTACCTATATATATATATAAAATTTTATTTCCTTATTTTTTCTATATGCACCCCACCCGTGTTATTTTCCGAACACCCCCATTATTATGGGGGAGGTTTTCTCTCCCAACATCATAATGGGAGGATGTATGGATGGTTACTGACTTTACCCTGCTCCCTCTTCTAGTCATTGATCACATAAGATTCTTCAGGTAGGATATAATGGCCTGAGGTTTAATACCAAACTTATGGTATTGGTTGTGTGAGAGGTGGTTTGTTTCCTAGGTGTCTTCAGGATGTGTTCGAGGTGTTTTCAAGTGAGACGTGTCGTGGTTGTGGCCCAAGTGTCTATGGAAACAATTTAGTGTGGTGTGCGGCTCAAGTGTATGTGGGCAGGTTGTGACAGTGGGGCTTGTGGAAGAGTGTGGTAGTGTTAGAACGTTCTCCATTAAGGATGAGCATTTAACAAGTGGGAAGTGGTACGTGGTAACCAAATTTCAATGTGCTTATTATATTACTTTACATGACTTTAATTGTTTGGTGAGTGTGCCTTGGTGAGGCTGGGGTGGTTAGTAACCCTTGGTAGTTGCCGTTGGTTTATACTATTTTCTCACAGGGGCTTTAGTATGATCTTCCCACTTGTGCATGGGTGACATTGGTTTTTTACCTACTAAATATACTTTTATGATCACCCTACGTATATAAAACTGTTTTCAGGTTTCCAGGGATATTACACGGACCGTTCTGGCCCTTACTGGCTCAGACGTTGGGGATGGTTGTTGTGTCACTGGTTATTCTTATTTTCATACTTACTTTGGATTTTTTTTATTTCTAGTAGTTTTACTTAAACAATAATGTTGGATAGATTTTGGTTTCTTTATATATATCTATATTTTATTTTTTTGAGGTTGATACAACTTCTCTCTGATATTGGTTACTATAAAAAGGGTAATGCCTCCTAGTTTTGTGATATTTCTATACCCTTGGTGCTTATAAACACCCCAGGGCCTATTGGAGGTGGGACTCAGGGGTAATTATCTATCCTTCATCTTGAGGAAAAAGTCTCAAAATCTTTTTGTCCCTTCCATAATCTTGAATAAAGAATTTTGTGACATTCATGCTTTCTATTTTGTGTAAATATGATAACTTCATTTGTGGAAGTGTGGACTTCCGCCTCCTCAAAGCGATGTGATTTGTTCACACGTTACATGGAATGTATTAAAGATAGGTTAGTAAACATATATAATATATATTAAATAATAAAAATACCATAATTATGTTATATATTTATATACATATATGTCATTCACTTTAATTCTTTCATTATGATAAAAAATTGATGCAACGTGCATGCGTACATATGGCCTACCATCTTTGTGAATGGTGTATTTCGTTTAATATTTCTGTATTATATATATATATTGAATATAAATGATATATAAATCATTTATTTATTATTTAAATAATGAATCATGATCTATGTAAATGGATCAAGAATAGCAAGTCAAAAAACGTACCATAAACAAAACATATATTACCCGATGCAAAACCTTAACTTGGAATTGTTAATAAGCAATAAATATAAAATCATAATAAAACTATATATAGTATTATATCTAATAATATGTTTATTTAAAATATTTAAAATTAACTTATATTTATTATAGAGAATTTTTGTATGATTACTAAGAGATTTATGACATAAGGTAAGGGAATTTCACCTCACTTTTTTTCCTTGAGATACTTGTCTTATTCACAATTCATTTATTTTTTGTGGTGTGTATAATTCCTATGGATTTATTCTATGATTATTATAATTAATGTCTATTTATATATAAATTTTATTATTTTTCTTTCATAAGGGTTATGTTTCAAAATTTACCAAATATGAATAGTAATTTTGTCTCAATTTTCCTTCTGTGAGACGCATTCCATGTTATGCACCTATTTTTTTCCTATGAGGTGTGTATAATGAAATTTGAGATGTTATATAATGAATATAATTATTTTCATGATATTTTAATATTCCTTCAATGTTATTATTTCCATTTTATTATGATTTAATGTCACCAAAGTGGTAAAGGTTTATAGCTTCAATCTCATCATTTATCGAGTTTGTTTATGATGATGATTCCATTGATAAAATATTTTAATCCATATATCAATATCTCCCATGAATTTTCTTACCATATAGATATGTATTTCATATCCAAGAAATGGTTACATTTTTTGGGTCTTTGGTACATAATATAATTAAAAAAAATTATAAAAATCCAACTTTATTTCTCTTTTCGGTCGGAAATCTATATTCTTTCAAAGCCGTGTTTTCAAAAAATGTTTTCAAAAAAGTTTTTTTATTATACTAATATATTTAAAGGAAAATTTTACCTATGTATTAACTTTTAAAAATGGTTTTAAAAGTAATATTCTTTTCCTTTACTGATCAAGGAGCTTTTCTAAACTTTTAATGTGAAAAAGGAATGTTTGGAATGTACGGACTTACCCACCATCATGAAAATCATTTCCTTGATGCTTAATTTATAAGTTTATAAGGTTATTTTTTTAAAAATATTTTTTTACCTAAAATTATAGAATTTTTTTTATTTTAAAATGATTTTCAAAGAAAAATGTTTTTCAAAAATTGCATTACGTTTAAAAAATGTTTTAACTCATTTTCAAATATTCCTTTATCTGTTTCAAGAAGTTTTTTTAAGAAAACGATTTCAATGATCTCAAAGATTATTTTATATGGGTCCAAAGTATTTTCAAGGTATTTGTTTTCAAAAATTCTTCTATCTTCTTTTATAATTTTTCAAGTATATTAGTTTTCAAACAAAATTCAAGTTTCTTTAATAAGTTTTCAAGGAAAACAGTTTTAAAAATGTTTTCAAGATTATTTTATAATTTTTTAAAGGAAAAGGTTTTAAAAATAATTTCAAGAAATATTTAAAACTTTTCGATGAATTATCAAATTAATGGGTTTCTAAAGGTTTTATGTTTTAAAAATCAATTCTCAAAGAAGAAAGGATATTTTCCTTAGGAAATGTTTTTAAAATATATTTCAAAATTATTTTCCATCTAAAATGACATACATTTATGTCACTCATTACCTTATGGGAAATGATAAAAAGATTTCATTAATATTATTTCTTGAATGGTTTGTGTTTTATGTAATCATTTACATGACACCCATTTCCCTTCCATTGGTTATATGCTTTTGAAACACGCTTCTTTTCATAGGTTATGCATTGATTAAATTATTATAAGACCTATCTATTTTATATATGTAATGATTTGATGATATTTTTATTATAAATATTCAATTTCATGGGTTGTGATATGTTTATTGATTATAATCTAATGTCACATGTGTTATCTATTGGGTGAGACCGATATATCCCTTAAATGTATTGGGTAACGATGGATGAATCATGAGTATAAATTGTATTCATCAACCAGATTACAAGTTCACAATGTTATGAGTGAACATTATTTTGTGTTAATAATGTTATGTGTGAACTAATTAAATGTTCACAATGTTATAATGGACCTAATTTCTTATTCATAATGTTTTGTGTGAACATGATTACATGTTCACAATGTTATGCATGACCCAAATAGGATGTTTGAAACATTATGTGTGGATCTAGTTGCATGTCCATAAATCTATGTGAGGGATTGATTTCATGTCCTTAGCTTAATGAGTGAACATATTTCTACTTATAAATGTTCACTATGATATACATTGATGTATATTCCACAATTCTTTATTTTATTCATATATTATGATTTCATGGAATATTTCCCCAATTATATTATGATTCATGCCTTATGAACTACTAATATTTATGCCATGATTTATCATTAAGATATTTGATATGCAAGGTATGATCTTATAATGATATCCAATTATTCTCGTACCCTCATTTTCATGTTATTCTTATGTATTTCCTTTATTTACCCTAAATGAGCATTTTAGCTCACCCCTTTCTTATGTTTCCTTTCCCCAGATTATAAAGAAAGGATTTTAATTATAATTACTAAGGGGGTATATTCATGGGAAACATTGAAGATACTTCCCTGATTTGGAATGTTTTTGTACCAAGTTTCCAAATGCACTAAACTAATTTGGACTTTGTGTGCCTGTTTGTTTAATGTTATTATTAATTTGAATAAATGATGTAATGTATACATACATTATTCTTGGGTTATTATAGTTGGTATCTGAGAGAATGTTTAGTTAACATTTTGAAACTAGTATGAGACATTTTTTGTGAGATCCCTAGGGATATTTCAAAGGATATTTCTAGGGATGTCTCTAAGGATAAGTCTAAGGAAGATTTAAATTATAGGAAAATGTATTGTAATTTTGGTAAAGAAAAGAGTTAGTGGTTTCCTAGAAATATATACTTGTATGGATACTACAAGTGGATTTGGTTCTAGAACAGATGTACCTACGATTAAAAACTCTAACAAGGTGTGTCATTCTTGAATCGAGTGTAACCTAGTGCACAATAATAGTCCTTATTATGCACCTTGTTTGACACTCCCAGGAGATATGCTTTAAGAATTCAAAAACAATTTTCAAACCATCATAAAGGAATTAATTATAAGATTATTTTGAATGACCTAGGATAAAAATAAGGTTTCATAGATTTAAAAAAGTAGGATCCATGATTCATAAATCTTATAAGTTATTTTTTTAATGATTATGTGCTTTTCTAATTAGATAAATGTTTCTGACACTATGCTTTCTTGTATTAGTCTACGGCAGAAACTTGAAGGAATTCTGTTAACATTGAATGTTTTAGATAGGGAAAGTATGTGAATTATACAAATCAATTACCTAAGATTCCATGAATATAATCATCAAGGTGGTATAAGTATTGGTTATACTTTTTAAGATAAAGAGACAAAAAATGACATGTAAAAGCTATGGTTTGTTCTAACATTATTGATTACAAAAATTTAAGAAGAAAGATTATATTAAGGTTGATTAACCTTAGCACATGACTAATATTTCATATTCAAGGACAAAGGGATACTAAGGAATAAGATAATGTATATTTATTAAAGTTTTAAGAATAAAGTTGGTTGATTGAAGTGTATATGTTTTGGAATTAAAAGATCGTGTTATATGAATCATGAGATATATAAGTATTTTAAATATAGGTTTTTCATTAAGGATTGAAAAGGATATTTTGAATGGTGATTAATAATTAGAAAATTGATTTAATGGAAAGGTGATATGTTTAAATAAGGTAAGGTAACCCATAATACATTCAATATGTTGAGATAATTATTTTTGGATCATATAAATAAATGACTGATTTGGATAAAGTAGATTGGATAGTATTTATGTCCTCAGAACTGATAAAGCATTTGTTTAAAAAGTGGTCCATGTCATCATGGATGAAGTTTACAACTTCTTGGATTTAAGGACTATATCCCTTAATCTTAAAAATAAGGAATAATTCATATTTTCCCAAATGATTTATAGTAATTCAGGTTATAACCATGTTTCAAGAGAATATATGATGATGGTATTCACATGTTTGTAATGTGATAATGAAAAGCTACTTTGTGATATGAGGGATACATTTTAAGTTTTTTTCATGACATTATTTCTAAATTTTTGGATGTTTATCTTTCATAAGGGTTATGAGGTTAACAATTTATGGAAATTTTAAGTTAAAATTTGGCTGAATTTTGTGATATTAAAGTATTATCTCACCACATGAGGATTTATAAATATTGGATAACATGTTCTATCAACATTGTGTTAGTGATAAAAAATGATAGACACTATGGATCATCATGGATCTCATGATATATTAGTGATTTATAAATGAAAAAATACAACTTCATTTTTGGAGAAATATGTGAAGTAAAAATTGATCAAGGAACAACAAGGTGTGAGGTTGTCCTAAAATTATGCAAGTATATCCTTTCATGAATTTTTTTTAACATAACTAAAATGATCTAGAAATAATTTTTTTTCCTAATACCTCTGTTTTAAACTGATTTCCTTTTAAATAATCACATATTTATGGAATTTAGGCCCTTAACTTTCCATTTATCATTCACTCGTTTTTGAGTGATGACCTCAATCATACCCTATAAATATTTACACATTTCCTCTAAGTCCATATTTTTACTAACCCCCATTGTTCTCCCTCATGGAAACATTGTTATGAGTTACTTTGAGTAACCATCATGTATCCAACATTCCATTTTTGAAGGATTTTTTAGTATTTATTTTTATGAAGTGGGTTTCTATGAAAGTAACTTTCAATTATTAAACATTTAGTAACCCAGATGCATTTTGAGGGAGAAATTCATTTTAAGGGGGTATAATGTAAAAATCTGAGTTTTTATGAACCATTTTTTTCAAATAAATTAATTCTATTTGAGTTTTGTAATTTCATGATACACTAAATCAAACATTAATTATACACTACACCAAGATAATCTTGCACTACACACAACACATACAAGGCTTGTGTTACACGTAATACTGAGATTCTACACAACAACATTTTATTATTATAATTATTTTAATGAGAATGTTATAACATAGCTGTTAAACATTGTAATATTAATAGTACTACCTAATTTTTAAACATTATTTAAAATGGTTTTATATAAATAAAACATATTGGTAATAAAACATATAATATAGGTAAAGTCTTTATATGTTTGAAAAATACTATTTTATTAAATGAACTGTTTTTTATGTCCTTCTGTGAACAATAATAAAATTTATTTTAGACCCTATTATAAATTTAATTTCATCAAATAAAATTAATTTTTAAATTCATAATTTCCAAATTATCTTAGGGAGAATTTTTGGGATTTTTTTGAGAAACTTTATTTTTCGGTGAATAGTATAAAATACTGAATTTAAATTCAAAATTTATTTTTCGTATAATTTATTTATATAGTTAAATTATATTTTAAGTTGTTTTTAAATTCAAAATAAATCAATTATACACCTATTAATCAAATTTAGTTCATTTTAATTATTTTTATATTTAATGTACATATAAATGTTAATTAACATTTTAAAATTCTCACTTTAAAAACCCTCGTTATCGCCATGTCTGCGGGATTAGAAATAAACATAATTTTTCCTCTTTTATGATTTTAATTTTAAAAAAAAATATACACAATTTTAATTAGTATAATATTTAAAATCTAATAGGAATAAATTTTTGTTTACCAAAAATATTAATGAAAGTGATTAAAATTAATTACAGCGATTAATGTAAAATAAAGCTCAACAATGGACTAACCCTTAAAATTAAGAGCCAAAATGACCTATCAACTAGTAAAAAATTAATTTTATGGAAATATTTCTGCCATAAACCTTTTATTATAGTTTTTTTTGTGTTTTTATAAATTTATTAGGTAATAACGTGGGTACACCTAACTTGTTTTCAAAAATGCAAAGTGTGTCCTCCCCCTCCCTTATAAAAGGATACCACCTCTCCACCTTATTCACACATCACAAAACACTTAATTTCAGAAAATATATTCATAATTATATTCCCATCATACCTCCCTTCCTACTTGAATCCTCTCTTTTTGAATAAATCTTACCAAGGAATACCTTTGGTTCAAACCAACATGAATTCACCCAAAGAAGAGGTAACATACTTCCTCAAGATCCTTTCCTTCATTTTCTTTCTCCACCACCTTAATTATTCTTATTTCATGATAATATAATTACACTGGTATCCTCATTATACTTCATTTTTTATTCTATGTGTTGTACCTAAACTTATACATGCTTCCATATAATGCGTAATGAACTTACCATTCTTGTGTACGGTAAACTACTGCCTCACAACATGATATTGTTCATTTTAACTTTATAACCTCTCATGGTTGGGAATTCTGATGGATGATATATTTTCATATGATATATATTTTATATTTATCATATATTTATACTTCTTTAGTTATTTTATAAATCCTACCTTCATGTTTTTCATTTTTTGTAAATATGATAACTTCGTTTGTGGAAGTGTGGACTACCACCTTCTCAAAGCGATTAGATTCATTCACAATTTACATGGAATTTATTGAGGATGAGTTTAGTAAAATAATATGATATATATGAAATATTAATTCTACTATAATGATATTATATATTTATATATATATATATATTTCATTTACTTTCTTTCTTTCACTACGAAAATAAAATGGAAGCATCATTCATGCGTAGGTAAGACCTACCGTCTCCATGAATGTTGTATTTTGTTTAATATTTATATAATTTATAGATTAAAATAAATATTTATATAATGAATATGTATTATATATACATCATGTTTAACATATTTTAAATAATTAAATCATGATCTTTTTAATATATCATGAATAACAAGTCAAAACACATACTATAAACAAAGCAAAAATTACCTAAAGTGAAACCTTAACTTGGAATTATTAATAAGCATGTAATATAAAATCATAAAAAAATAATATATCATATTAGATATAATAATATTTTTCTATAAAATATTTATAATAAACTTATATTTATTATGTATGTGGTTTTTATTACTATGAAGATATTCAAGACATAAGGTAAGGGAATTTCATCTCAATTTTTAGTTCTAGGAGATACATGTATTATTCACCACTCATTTATTTTGTGTGCTTTGTATAATTCCCATGGATTTATCCTATGATTATTATACTTAAATTTATGGTTATTTACATATCTATTTTATCATTTTTCATTCATGGGGGTTATGTTTCAAAAGTTAGCAAATTGGTAATGTAATTTTGTCTCAATTTTACTTCTTTGAGACACATGACATGTCATAGACCTATATTTTACAATAAGGAGTATATAATGCCTTTCCAAATGTTATATCATGAATATCATAATTTTAATGATAATTTAAGCTTCATGTAATTTTATTCTTTCCATTTATTATGATTTAAAGTTACCAAAGTGGTAAAGGTTTATAGCTTCAGTCTCAACATTTATCGAGATTGTTTATGATTATGCTTCTATTGATGAAATATTATGATCCATATATAAATATATCTCATGATTTTTATTACCCTATATATATTAATTTCATATCAAATTAATGGTACTATTTTTTCACTTTTTGGTACTAAAGATAATTATGAAAATATTTTTTATGAAAATCCAACTTTATTTCTCATTTTGGTCTGAAATCTACATTATTTCAATATTTTGTTTTCTAAAAAAAATCAAAAATGTTTTACTATTATCCTATTTTCTTTAAAGAAAAGTCTTACTCATGTATATATTTTTTTGAAAATGGATTTAAAACGAATATTCTTATTATTTTTTGATCAAGGAACTTTTCTAAACTTTTAAGGTGAACAAGGAATGTTCTAAATGTATGGACTTACCCGCTGCCATGACTTCCATTTACTTTATTCTTCCTTAATAAATTTATAATGTTATTTTTTTTAAAATAAAAATTTCTCATAATATTCCGAAATTTTTTTTATTTTAATTTTTTTTTCAATTAAAATGTGTGTTCAAAAAATAATGTTAAAAAAATGTTTTAAATGATTTTCAAAGCTTCCTTTCTATGTTTTCAAAAAGTTGTCTTCAAAGAAAATGATTTCAATAATCTAAAAAATTATTTTACATGTTTTAAAATTATTTTCGAGGAAAAAAATTTTAAAAAATATTTCAATCTTATTTTTTATTTTTTCAATGACAACGGTTTTCAATTTTTTTTCGGGTTTATTTTATATGTTTTCAAGGACAAAATTTTTCAAAATGTTTTCAGGATTATTTTATAAATTTTCAAGGGAAAAGGTTTTAGAAATGATTTTAATCCTTCTTTCTATGTTTTTAATTCATTAACAAAAAAATGTTTTTCTAAATGTTTTATATTTTAAAAATTACATTTCAAAGAAAAAAAATGATATTTTCCTCATGATTTTTTTTTAAAATATATTTAAAATATATTTTCTATATAAGATTACATATATTGATGCCACTCATTCCCTTATGGTAAATTATCCAATGGTTCCATTAATATTCTTTCTTGAATGGTTTATGATTTTATGGAATGATGATTATGAATTCCATGTATCTTCCACGAGTTATATGCTTTTGAAACACACTTCTTTTCATGAGTTATTATTTGATGAAATGATTATGAGACCTATCTATTTTTCATAGGTAATTATATGAATAAATGTTTATGTTTCCCATTTCATTTCTTGGGTTATGATATTATGAATTTTTATAATATTGTGGTACTTGTATTATGTGGCGGTTGGGACCTATATCCCCCTCCAATGCATGGGGTGACTATGGATGACTCATAAGTAAAACTTTTATGCATGAACGTGATTACATGTTCATAATGTTATGCATTGATCTAGTTTCTTATCCATAAGTTTATGCATAAACTTAATTAAATGTTCAAAATGTTATGATTGAACCTTATTATGTGTTTATAATGTTATGTGTGAACCATATTACTTGTTCACAATGTTATTCATGGACTTGGTTGTAAGTCCATAAGTTTCTACATCAACCTAATTAAATGTTCACAATGTTATGAATGGACCTAATTTGATGTTCAAAACATTATGTGTGGATCATGTTTCATGTTCACAAGTCTATTTGAGGTCCTTATTTCATGTCCTCAACTTAATGAGTGAACATGTTTCTACTTATAATTGTTCATGATGATAATAATTGATGTGTATTCTATAATTATTCGTGTTGTTCATATATTACAATTTCATGGATTATTTTCCCAATTATATTATGATTCATATCTTATGAACTAATAATGTTTATTTCATGATTCATGTTTATGATCTTTGATATATAGGATATAATATTCTAATTATACTATCTTGTTCTCATACCCTTATACTCAAGTTATTATTACATATTTCCTTTATTTACACTTACTAAGGATTAACGCTCACCCCTTTATTATTTTTCCTATCTCTGGGTTATAAAGAAAGGTTTTTTATTAGAATTAATAAGTAGGGTATATATTTTTGGGAAAAATTGATGATATTTCTCTAAGTTAGAGTATTTTTATTCCTTGATTACAAAGGACCTAAACTAATATTGTCTTTGGTAGTCTGTCTATTTAATTTTATAAGTGTTATTAAAATATGATGTAATGTATATGTATATTAAAATTGGGTTTTTTATATAATGTGAATCACCAAATGATGAAAATATTATAACTATAACATATGAAATTTAGAAAAACAATTCCCTTCCCTGGAAACTTGTTTTCCCCCCACATGTTGGTTAGCTACTCCCAAGCACATGATTATTACCGAATTATAACACATCCTAGTCTTCTTTATAACAAAAATAAATGGAAATAAAAAGTAAAATAAACCTCTGATGAAACTTTGTGATGTTTCGGTCCTACTTTATATATAATTGACTAGTCTGGTTAGCCACAAGGTGTCATCCATGCCTCCAAATATACTAGAGGTAGTTGACTAGTAGTTAGGGTGAATAGTGCTATGGGGGGATACTATATCCTCTTTATTATATTGGAGAAGAGTGGTGAATAAAACATAAAAATTAGTAAGCTAACATAAATAGAACATCCATATGATTACAACATACATAAGTATTTAACAGTATCCAATATAGATGGTGTCATGAGTATGAAAAATATGAAGCATAAACATATGGAAGTGGGCATAAAACACTACTAGCATGTTAAAAAGAACAAAAATGAAAAAAATATATCTCTATTGGAATCCTGATCACTGGTTTAGTCATCATCTCCCTAGATCCCATCCAAAAAAGTAAATCAAGCATCCATAGTTATTCCCTTCCCTTTGTCCTTAATTTCATCCATGAGATCTACCTAGGTACAAAACGGTGACCCAAACGGAAAATTATTACAACTTAGTAGGCCACCACCAATGGTTTATAATTAAAATCTAGTTAGTTAATATTATATATAATAATGTTTTGGTATAATAAATAAAATCGATAAAAAAACATGTCGTCTTGGGTTCTCCCTAGGATACCCAGACAACCATAACCGATTATTCCTAAGTTGTATATCTCTAATAATATAACCTATTATAAGGTCCAAGAAATTATTCCCACAACCGATGTATCAAATTATAATAACCACAATGGGTCCATGGAAAACACATTGAATCCACGACTTAAAGAAGTCGATCCCATTCGTAGTGATCAACCAAGATGTAAGGCCATTTGGTTTGAGGATAATCCAAGGGGTGGAACCTTAGTATCATAATCCTAAGGTTTTATAACTAGTAATGAGGAGAAATTATAAGGTAATACTATGGTATAATTGATTTTAATACATGGAGATAATCCAAGGGAGTCCTTGTTGGAAGAAATCAACCCGAATCTGGGGAGATCATCCCAAGAATTCTAATTTTTTCATAGTTTTTAGGTGAATCATTGATATAATACTATGATATTAAGGAATATAATACATTGACTGAATCAAATTTTGTTATACTATATGGAGATCACATCAATGAATCATGTGGTATATTATGAGTTCACTCAATTCATTCCCAAAGGACTCAATGAATTTCTCAAGGTTGGACCACCTATAATAGTGTGATCAAGGTCCATAAAAATATCTAATAGTATATTTAATGATTAATCAAATAAAAAATATAAGTATTCATATTTTTTCTTTAAAATTTAACTAATTCAACTCATGCATTTCATTTATAGGAGAAAATAAAAACACACTTGAGGAGTATTTTGGTTAATAAAAGGGATAGTTGTCTAGAACATTTAAACAAACACACTCTAAGAGGTATTTCATATTGATTTCAATAACCTAAAATGATGTCAAAGGGTTTGATGAAACATTTAGGTCAAAGTCTAGGTGACCATTTAAAATAGTTACAAATTTTAGGGGAAATGTACAGAAAGTATGACATGCTTCATAATGTAACAAGTTATAAACATCAATACATTTATGGAAAATTAATTAATTGTATATCTAAGACCTATTGAATAATCCTAATCTAGTATCAGTCATATATTTGGGATAGAATTAGAGAAATAAGTAAACTATAAAAAATCCCTAAAAATTAATTATATTTCTCTCAAATATATAACATCAATGATGAGAAGATAAGGTGATAAAGAAAGATTATGGAGTGTTAGCATTGTCAAGGGTTTTCCAACATGACCAACATTTTTGGGAATGGAGGTTGGATAAAGGAGATCCACCAAATTCTAGAGGAGATGAGAATGGAGATATCCTAGAGTGGCCACTGTGAAAAATGAAGGAGGAATGAGGAATTATATTTTAAGGGAAAAAATAACAAAAATAGAGAATTTTTTCCTATATTAATAGGGTGTATAGTTTGGCCACAAGGTTGGATAAACGGTGTGCTAACTGTGCGCACTTATCTGTCTAAAAGACCATAGCTAACACGATTGGGGTGTGGAGTTAAACAAACAATGCTCAACCCATGTGTAGCTATTATCTAGGAGCACTACACCTCACATGGTATAGGTTCATTATTTTGTAAAATGTGTAAAAATAATGTAGTATTATCAATAATAAATTTCATAGGTTTCATTTTTTCCTATTCCCATCAACACAGTTTGACAAACTATGCTCCGCTCACTTTTTACTACATGGTTGAGGTGCATGGTTTTCCAAACTATGTGTGTAACGCCCTGACCCCAGAAGTTTAGGACAGTGAATTATTTTATTACATTGGCATGATTTCAAGGAATAAAATCTGGAAGGAATTTTTAGTTTAGTAGTCTTAGAAATCCATATTACATACATAATACCCATAATACAATTGTGAATGAAAATAATATATTTTACATAATAAACTGAAATAAATGGATCCTTGAAAGCATAATCAAAGTTGTCTTCTCTATGACATGGGGAAGGAAACATATTAATGTTGATCTTAAATTATTAGTAAGGATATGAAAAGTGGAAGTAATAAAGAATCAATGAGAATAAATTAACATGATAAGGTAAATAACTGATAAAACATGCCATTCTAATAAATAGATAAGGTAATATCAATATGGAAAGGTAAGAAACTGAAACACATTCCATTAAACAATCAACTAAAAATTAAATGCATGTATAGATTTATCGATGATAAAACTCATGGATTATAACAATTTAATTCTCAATAATGTAAATTCTTATTTGTTGGACACTATGTCCCTTAGGTACATGGAACCATTGCTGTCAAAACATTTCACAAGATTGATTAAAACATGCTGGTTACAAACTAATTTGGTTTTTCCAACCATAAATATACTATCAAAACCTTTAAAAATAAAATTTATATCATACTGGTTAAAACATGATGGGTTTTCTAACAAAAAATTTCCTCATGAGACTACTGATGCATCGAGGGGCTTTTATTAACAGGTCCTCAACCTGTAGGGATTACCATAAGTAGTCCCCAACCCATGTCTTACCTATCCAAATCATTACTTGAATTGAATAATAAATTTAATTAATAATTTTTTTCCTTATCATATGTCCATATTGAATAAATAATATGAATTTATCAATAATACCTCATATGAAGATAATTAACAATAAGGGTTGTTGACATTAAAATATTCTTAAGGAAAAATAATCTTTAAACATTCAAAAGTGTCCCATACCACATTGAAACATTTAAAAAATAATTCTCCATGAATTAAATGAAACTTATAATATCATTAAAATAATGGTATTCATGATACAACATGTAAATGGGCAGTACATATAGCATATAAAAGTTAATTGGTACATAATAGAAATAAGTTTCAATGGAATGTAAATTGAGACGAAATTCCTTACCATAACCTTAATTTTGTTTTATGGTAATTATCTTCCTTTATAATGGTTTATAATATGTTAATAACTTATAATAGAACCATAATCAAGTTTATAATATCATATATTAACTTATTACAATATTTTATTACCTGTTTTTTAACACACTTTCATTAGTCTCGCTATTTCGGGTGTTAATTGACCAGTTTTCTCAAGTAAGTTTTTACTTGTTTCTTGTTTTTATTATTAATTTTATCATGGATTAATCATCCACAGAATGTAACACATGACTTATTTATCATATATATATTCATTATATGTTTATTTTTAATAATCTATAATGTTTTTATATAAGAAATTAAAGATACCGTTCATAGAGATGGTAGGTCGTATATATGCATAAATGCTAATTTCATTCCTTTATTGTATTAAAAGAATGAAAAGTTAATGATAAATATTTAAATTATAATTATAGTATCATATCTATGTTATATATTTTACATTTTTTTATTAATCCATATATTATATATTCAATGTATGGCATGAACAAGTCACATCGCTTTGAGGGGGGCGGTCGTCCACACTTCCTCAAATGAAATTTTCGTATTTACACAAGATGGAAATCATAAAGGTATGTTATAAATAAAAATAACTGAATCATAAAGAAATTATAAATATCATATATTTCATATATAAATATATTTTTCATTATAATGGCCATAATTATAGGTGGTAAGGGAAAAATGAACAATCATCGTTTCGTGAGGTAGCAGTTCGTTGTACATAGAAACAGTTTGTTCATTACCCATTAGACGGAGGTGTGTGTAATTTTAGATCAAAACATTAACATAAAAACATAATAGTATATTTATGATACTGGTTTTGTTATATAAACTTATAATAATGAGATTTTTTTGTGGTGTATAATGGAAATAAAACTAGAGATCTTGAGAGATGATGTTACCACTTAATCGAGTAACTCCTTTTGGTTTATGCCAAGAGGCTTACATGAATTGTTTCCTACCCAATGTAAGGAAAATAGGTTAAGGGTATATATGTTTGGATTCTACTGTTTCAGAGTTTTTCTTATTAAAAGTGTCTTGAAATGTG
Source organism: Viscum album (assembly GCA_963277665.1). Lineage (NCBI taxonomy): Eukaryota > Viridiplantae > Streptophyta > Magnoliopsida > Santalales > Viscaceae > Viscum > Viscum album. The sequence goes on from OY728148.1 coordinate 1,814,649,543, forward strand.
TGATGAAGGGGTAGAGTTCTTGCCTTTTTATAGTGGATGGGGGGTGGCACTCTTGTAAATACCAAAATGTATTCATTAATGTGCGGACTGACTTACCTAAACTACCTCAAAAATGGAAAAATAATGGATTAAATATGAATAATGGTCTATTAAAACCTACAACACACAAAAATATGTGCATTTTAATAATTTGGTTCCTTAACATTGAAGATTCCCCAATTTTATCATTCTGGTTTTTATTAAAGCATCTATTTTTATAATCTAATTAATTTTACCACTAAAACTAAAATAAATTGAGATTTATTAGAAAATATAGATCCCATGAATTATTAATAAAATTTATAATTTTTAAAATAAAAATACCATGTGTTTTTAAATTAATTTTAAAATAAGCGCATGTGACGTGTTAAAACACTGATTAAACTCAAACCGTGTTCACAACATTTTTAAAATATATGGGTCAATATGTTAATTATAAAATATCAAAATTTATATTAATTGAAAATATTTAATATTTATTAACAATTAAAAATAAATTTTAATAATATAGTATTTTTATTGATTTTAAACCATATAATAAAACTTCATTTATTATAAAATAACTATAATGTCAATTTTTACATTATTTATTTAATTATAATTTTAAAATATAAAAAAAATATTTGGATTCAAATATTTTAATTTTAAAGCTTTATAATATGATATATTCATTTAAAAAAAATAATTGATTAAAATAATTCAATCAATATACCACAATTTTAATATTTATTGTATTATTTAATTTAGTTAATTATCAACTAAATAATCACTACATTTGAATTTCCTAAGCATTTTAAGTAACTAAATCATATCTTAGAATTATTGATAAATTATTATGATAAAAATATCCCATTTATTTTTCAAAAAGATTTGTATAACTGAAAATATGATGTTTTTTTATATCTCAATGTTTTATAAATGTTAAAGGTAAAGAAAGTTCCCTTTTTGTCTTTTCCCTCATTTAACCTTTTACACAGGGAAATTCTATTTAATAATATCCCATTAACACATAAAATTTGAACCAATATGGGTTATGGTCGAATTATTGGCACACAATGAATTTTTTACAAGTTTCTAAGTCATTTTGGTCCTCAAGATTAAGGTTTAGTTCCTTATTAAGATTAATTTTACCTTAATCACCATAGTTAATTTTAATCACATTTACTAATATTTTTGGTAAAAAAATCAAATAGATCTTATTATACCAAAATTATTATACGGATTACAAATTTGTATATTAGATTTTCAAAATTCAATTCACTGAAGATGCTAAATTATGATTAATGTTAATCTCACAGATGAGACGAAATAACAGGTTTTTAAAGTTGGAACATGTGTAAAAATTTGTTAACTTCTTATATTCAATTTCAAAGTGAAATTGATTCTAATGAACTAAATTTTATTAATATATTTATAATTGATATAATATGGCCTTATAACAAATTTAATATATAATTTAACAACATTCATTATTTAAATGAAATGGCTATTTTTAATTAAATTGCAATAATTTATACTATTCATAAAAAAATAAAGTTTCTCAAAAAATTTCCCAAAAATTCACCTTATTCTAATTTCAAAATTGTTAATTCAAAAATTATGTTTATTTTTTAAAAAAATCATAAAAGTTTCAAAATTTAGTTTTAAAATAGGTTCTCCATTAAACGATGATAAAACTCGGACTTGCATCTAACACAAGCTAATTCAGTGTTTTGTGTAGAATATACTTAACTTTGTGTATAAATAATGCCAACAAAAAGTTATATTTATTCTAAAAGGAAAATATTGTCATGTATTGGGGTGTTACATTATCCCCACCTTAATTAAATTGCATCATTGCAATTTAAATGTGATCTTAGTAATCAAGGGATTTAAAATAAACTATTTTTGAAAGACCCACATCGTAAAAGGGTTAATATCACATATTATTAATAAAATATGAAGGAAAGTACAATTATTATGTAACTAAGTTCTATTGTAGGAGAACAAGGGTGGAAAATTGAAACATGGATACAAAGGAAAAATTTAACAATTAAGTTGTGATGGGGATTGATAGATAACATGGTTATGAAAAAGTTAACAATCACATGGCTATAAATCTATGATTATTTAAGGGTCCATTTGATTTATTTGAAACAAAGGTACTATGATTTTTTTTCCAAACACCATTTTTATAGTGAAGTAATTCCTTCACTCTATATGAATATAAGTAAATATACTTTTCTATAAACATAATATTTTCCTTTGATTACACCTTGAACTATTTCTACTTCATCTCTTAGCACTTGATGCATCATATAGTGAAGTAATAAATTACCCTCTAAAAGCTCATCAAATTATCAACCATTTCATAAATGGTTAACTTTTCCAAAATATTATGATCTGACACATTGGAAGGAAGATCATTGAATTTCCAATATAGAATTATAATTATCCTCTAATTAACATGGAGCAGCTCCAGATTTTCATAGTTAAAACATGTGAATAACTTTATCATGTATCCTCTTGAAATATGGTAATAACTCGTGTCACCATAAAAAACTTATTGTAAACCTGAATTCTCCCTTATTCCTTATGTAAGACACGTGTTATTTTATATATTACTTAAATCAAAAATTGTTGTAAAATCCATCCATAATAGCATAGAATACTTTTCAACAAGTCATTAATCAGTTCCAAGGTAGTTAACACATATCCAAATCAATCATTTCTTCTTCATTATGTCAGCATCCGAAATATATTAAGGGTTTCATTTCCCTTAATCAAGTGTTTTTTGAAATGTTTAACTTTCTAATGAATAACTTTTCTTGGTACCATTTTTCATATGATCTCAAGTCCTTAATGAAAAATTAATGTAGTACAATACTTACAAATTTCATATTCTTATAACTAGTACATAATTTATAAAATACTTTTACAACATTACTAAAATATCCAAATACATAGGCATGACCTTGATCCATTGGTGTCTTTTGAGGTATTTTCCATTGAAGTTTGAGATATTCATTTTCATTACATCTAATATCCTTATAGTGGAAGCATTGTACATTGGAATTTTCTTTCTTTCCCTTACAATCATGAACTTGGTGGCCTTTTTCTCTACACTTATAACAAACTCCCATTCCCTTAAATCATGTTCCAGAGTGTTTCATTCCACAATTTTCACATGAACCCCCCCCCCCTCATTTTCATCTTTACCTTATTATTTTTTTGATCCATCATCCCCTTATTCTCGAGATTCCCTTAAAATCAATAGTACTTAGAGATTTATTTCTCTATCTTGATAGAACATAAAACTATTTCATTATATGAAGAAATGGTTTGAGAATCAAGTTCCATTCGAATATTTGGCTTAAGACCTTAAATAAAGTGATTGATATTGAACTCTGTGTTGTGTATATAATATATAGCATACCAAGATAACCTTGTAAATGCAGCCTCATAATTTGCAACACTTTTTTCCTCCTTTTATTTTAAGCTAAAGGAGTTCCTATTCATCTCAGTTTTTTGATCGCGGGGGTAATATGTATCAAATAATGTCTCCTTAAAATTCCTTCAATAAATGAGTTCAATTTATTATTACTCCCTAATATTTTGGAATAATGACAAACATTTATTGGCATCATATTTGATAAAATACACTACAAGTGTAACCTTTTCCTTTTCACCACATCCCAAAGACATAAATATATTTTCTAAAAACTTAATCCATTCCTCAGGTACAATTGGATTAGTAGTCCCACTAAATGACGGGGGATTGTGTCACACAATGTGGTCTAGAATAGGATATTATCATTAAGGAATAAGTTTCTCTATTTGCGTGAGTCTATTCATCATAACCTGATTATTTTTTCCTAGTATTTCCATAATATTTTCAGTTCCAATACCAGCCATATTGGTCTTCTCAAGAGGGAAATATCTGTATATTCCACAGGTATTGATACTATTTTTCCTTCTAGGTTTCATTTCTAAATAATGGAATACACTAGATTTTATCATAATAAATAATTATAAATATTGTATAGTCTATAACATAAATGTATGCATCATAAACCTCATAATCATAAACTTCAGTTACTTCAATGAAAAACTTTACTTTTAAGTCCTTCATAATGGTAGTTAAAGAAAATGTGAACTATCCTAATCATATCCACCAGGTGTGTCAAACCAAGTGCATAGTAAGGTACATTTTAATGTACTAGGTTACCCAAAGTTAGGCCCAAAACACCATGTCAGAGTTATTACTCTTAGGTACTTATGTGCCAGAACCACATCCACTTGTAGTATCCACACATGGATGTGGTTCTAGGAATACCCACATAATATCTACTTCACCAAGATTCTATGATGTTATTCTATACTCATTATCAAAGTATATCTTAGGGTTGTGTTCTCTAATATATTTTTTCTAAATCTTTTTTCTAAGTTTATTTATACACTTATTTTGATACCAACTATAATGTCCCAACCCCAGAAGCTCGGAGCCGATGCATTATTTTATTACATTGTCATGATTGCAAGGGATCAAATCCGGAAGGACCATTAAGTTTAACTATCTTGGAAATAAATATTATATACATAATGCCTATTATATAATTTGGAATGAAAATAATACATGTTACAGAATAAACTGAAATAAATTGCATCCTTGAAAGCATAATCAAAGTTCTCTTCTTCATGACTTGAGAAAAGAAACATAAAAAAGGTGAGCTAAAATGATTATTAAGGGTAAAAAAATTAGAATAAATAATGAATCAATGAGAATAACTTAGAATGTAAGGGTAAATAACTGATAACACATGCCATTTAAATAAATAGACAAGGCAATACCAATATGGAAATTTAAGAAACTGAAAAAAATTCCATTAATCAATGAACTAAAAATTAAATTAATACATAGATATTTCGATGGAAAATATCTTGTATGATAATAACTGAATTCTCAATAATTGAAATTATTAATTATTGGATTCCATGTTTCCTAGGTACATGGAACTATTACCATTAATACATTTCTCAAGACAATTTAAAACATAATTGTTACAAACCAATTTTGTTTTTCTAACCATGATTCTATAGTCAAGACCTTTCAAAAGATTGTTTATATCATATTGGTAACAAAAAAACTAGTTTTACAACCTAATTTCATCCCATGAGACTACCGATGCATCGAAGGGCTTTTATTAACATGTCCCAAACACGTAGGGCTTACCTTAAACAGACCCCAACCCATGTCATACCTATCCAAATAATTCCTCGAATCGAATAATCGATTTAATTAATAATAAAATTAACTTATAATATATCAATATTGACTAAATAATATGGATTTATCAATAATACCTTGGAGGATAATAATTAAATACAAGGGTTGTTGACATTTAAATATTCTTGAGGAAAATTAATCTCTAAACATTCCAAAGGGTCTCATACCACTTTGACAAAATTCAATAATAATTACAAATGAATTAAATGAAAAATATAATATCATAAAAATAATTTTATTCATGATAAAACTTGTGAAATGGTAGTACATAGATCATATAAATGTTAATTTGTGCATAACGGAAAAAAGTCTCAATGGGTTGTAAATTGAGATGAAATATCTTACCTTAACATTCCTATTGTTGTGTTGTATTTTTCCTCATTTATAGTGGTTTAAAATATGTTAATAACTTATACCAAAACCTCACTCATGTTTATAATATCATTTATTAACTTATTACAATATTTTATTACTCGTTTGTTAACACTCTTTCATTAGTCTCGCTATTTTGGGTGTTAATTGCCCAGTTTTCCCAGGTATGTTTTAACTTGTTACATTTTGTTACTATTAATTATATCATCGATTAATCATATAAATAATGTAAAAAATTAATTATGTCACGAACCTTCCTCAGGGCCCGTGCCGTGACTACCCCAAGCCCGCCTTCCACAGGCCATGGGCTGGACACTAACACCAAAGGCGTAATTCCCAATAAAAAGGGAAGGCACTGGCTTTAGTGAGTAAAAAAAAACAACAGAGTACGCAACTGGAAGTAAACACTAAGTAAAAATGTATACAAAAGAAAGTGCTGAAAGGGAAGGGGCTATAAATACAATCCCAACAGTAAAGTACAAACAACTATAAAACTAGTACAATTGCAGAAAGGTAAAACAACAACTACTGAGTTGTCCTCTGGGAATCCCACTTGAAGGGTGAGTACAGATGAACTCCTCAGCACCCCAGGTCTATCCGTCCGCTCCATGTACGTCACTCCAAGTGGTCCACCTCCGAGTACCGTCCAGCTCTACAACTCTCTACCTCAATCAGCGCTGTCCATCGTTTGAAACCAACACAACGAAGTGCGGGCATAGCCCATGCAGGGGTGAGTATAAAGATACTCATTAGGGACCCTGAGACCCTCAAGGTCTCACAATATCCAACAGGGATAACCCACAAAGAAAGATACAATCACGAATTATCAACCGACCTTACTTAGGTATATGCCCATACATATACCTAAGTCACCAATCATAGTTAGAATCCAACTCTCGAGCCCAAGAAAAACCCAGTCCACATAGGAAGTAAATTCAATCACCTCGAACATAAATGATTGAAAGTCAAGACTCAACTCACATATGTATACATCTTTCATAGAGTGATAGAGATGATCAGATGTAGTCACTGATTCATCTAAGATGTCGGACCCACACATGATAGAGGACCGACTAAGCTGTCGGACCCACACAGGATACAGGACCAGCTATTCTGTCGGACCCACATAGGATACAGGAATAGAAGTCAGAACTGTCACACCCACATAGTATCTCGGTACAGTAGTCATTGCTGTCAATCCCACGGAGGATCCCGGTTCAGTATTCATTACTGTCGAACCCATGGAGGATTCCGGTACAGTAGCGTCGCACTCGCAACCAACAATAGGGTTCCCGCACACAGCACGCTCGATTCTGGGAGGGTCTGCTCCTCGAGCCAAGTGTTGATACATCAACTATCACAAATTCCGTAGTTTATGTATCCCTTAGTTTTGTCTCACCAAAAGGTACTCAACGCAACAGATGACGCGTCAATCGGAGGCCTGGTCTGAGAGTTATTGGCGTTTCTGTTCCAGGGGCCCGGTTGGATTTTACGTTCGATCCAACCCGTCCATTTTCCAAAATTTTCCAAAACTCACTTAGATTATTGTAAAAGGACCACCTCATCACAAGGGTCCCAGTGCCGCAGACGACGCCTCAATCGGACGCGTGGTCTAGGAGATATTTGCATTGAAGTGAAGACGGGCCCGGCCCATCAAGCCCAGTGGGCTGGCAGGTCGGCCTGACCCAGTTTAGTGGGTCTGACCTGGATGGGGGTCAGCCCGGCCCGGTAGGGCATGGCCCACCTACAGAACCGGTGGTGCCAAGCGGCGCCGCCTCCTCCTCTGGCCAGCCGACCGTAGTCAGCCGGTTCTGCTCGACGCACATAGCCCGCGTTGCAGGCCACGGTTCTCCCTATGCGGCACCTGTGGGAGCCACGGTTCTCCAGCCCGGCCGGTTCATCTAGCCGAGCGGCCTGCGGATGCGGGCCACGATATCCTCCGCGCAAGGCTTGCGGGGGCCACGGTTCTCCAGCCTGGCCGGCAGGCGGCTGATCGGTTCTTCCAGTCGAGCGGCCCACGGATGCGGGCCGCGGTCTCCCTCCATGCGGCAGCTTCATGCGCTACAACTCCTACACACGGACCAGCCGGTTGTCTCATGGTCCAGGTGGCCCGAGCGGCCGTCGGTCTCACTCCACGCAGCCGGAACGTGGCCACCGCTTCAACCACCGCCTCTGGTTTCCGACGACGCCGCCTCTTCCATCCTATAGTTTTTCTCCAGTGCGGTGCGATGGCACCGCCCGATTTCAGCTTCGCCTCTGACGTCAATCAACAAAAGCCAAAGGAGGGGTGTCAGGCCGTGTTGGTTCAGCCCACACCTTCTGCATTAGGCGATAACAAGTGGCCATCATTGATCCCAAACAAACAACTAGGAACGAGGGTACAATTTATATATTAAAATAATCAAAATCCCCTACCTCGTATTTGTCGTTGAAAGTTGACGAGTTTGGAAAGACGAATGTCATTCCATCAACGTCGGAGGAGGTATAGCTCAGTGAATTCGAGCCGAGTTGACACCGTCGGTGTACTTCGTGGGCGGCGGTGCTTCCCTTCCTTGCTCCGATTGAAGAAGGTAAAAGGTGTTGGTTCAGGTTCTTCGGAGACAAGGAGCGTTCTTCATCGAGAGGATGGTGTTCTTCCAAGAGTTCTCCCCAATCTCTCCAACAATTATGCCAACCCAAAATAAAATATTATCTTTGCTTATTTTAATGTTGGCATTATGAATTCAAAAGAATTCAAACTCACAAATTAATTAATTAAGTCCTTAATTAATTTTGTTGGCACCATTAAGGGGGAGGTAGAAATGCTCCACCATAAATTGGAAGCTCAAGAGTTAAAGGGGGGGGGGGTTCAAGGGGAGTTGAGGAGTTTGATGTTAGTGTGGGCCCCACCCTTTAGCATCCTACCAAGGGAGGTTATGTGTGGGTGGACCCACCACCAACCTCTCTTTGGAGGTTTCAACTTCCATCAAAATAAAAATATGCAACACATATTTTTATTTAAATTTTATTTAGAAACCCCAAAATTAACTTCCGCTCTCGACAAAACGCAACTGCGGTAAACGTCTCCTTAAGAGAATACCGGCGCTGCGAGTTCATCGGTGTCCTCAGATTTCGATTCCGAGCACTGGTTCAAAAGATATAAAATCCCACATGTACGTTTACTGAACGTACCCAAACAAAACTTGAGAAATTAATTCTGGGCACACTGGACCTCGAAATCAGGCACCGTCAGAAACTACAGACTCGTAAAATTCCCATGTATTTAAGAAAAAAATTTCCACAGGATTTACAGGTCTTTAAATTCTCCCCGCCTCAGGGATTTACATCCTTGTAAGCTATAATAATCACTAGGGAAACAAATGGGGGTACTGAGCACACATCTGAGCCTCCCTCTTCCATGTGCTCTCTTGGAGGTTCCCATGCTACCAGCGAACACACACCAGAGGAATCAACCATCCATTCCGGATCTGCTCCTGTCGATCCTCAATCTCCACTGGGACAACTGTGAATTTCGCCCCACCATCGATGTCCAGCTCCCCATGGTCGATGATGTGGGATGGGTCGTGCATGTATGTCCTCAGCTGAGATATGTGGAAGACATCGTGAACCCAGTGCAACTGAGGTGGAAGAGCCAAGTGGTAAGCCACCTCACCTACCTTGCTGAGGACCTGAAAAGGTCCGATGAATCGTAGAGATAACTTGCTGCCTCGGCCAAATCTCCATATACCTCATCGAGGTGAGACCCATAAAAAGACGTGGTCACTATCCTCGAACTCTAGTGGTCTCCGTCTCTTATCATCACAGGACTTCTGTCTTCTATGTGCAGTCTTCATCCGCTCCTGGATGATCTACACCTTCTCCGTCGTAGCCTGCACCAACTCTGGTCCTACAAGTACTGACTCCCCTGGGTCAGTACAGCACATAGGCGATCTACAAGGTTGGTTGTAAAGTTCCTCGTAAGGTGCCATCCTGATGGTGGAGTGGTAGCTATTGTTATATAAAACATCTACCAAGGGTAAGTGATCCTCCCAGCTGCGACCAAAGTCGAGGACGCACGGATGGAGTATGTCCCTGAGAGTCTGAATGGTCTTCTCAGTCTGGCCATCCGTCTGAGGATGGAAGGCAGTGCTCAAGCGAAGCTATGTCCCGAAAGCCTCCTGCAACCCCTTCCATAGCCGAGAAGTGAAATGAGCATCTTGATTGGAAACGATCGTCGATGGAACACCATGAAGCCGTACGATCTTCTATACGTAGAGGCATCCCAAGATCTCTACTGAGCCCTGCTCTTTGATCGGTAAGAAGTGGGACAACTTGGTGAGTTGGTTGAAAATCACCTAGATAGAGTCATGTACATTGGATGTATGTGGTAGTCCCATCACAAAATCCATGGATATCCCATCCCACTTCCACTTTGGGACCTCTAAGGGCTGAACCAAGCTTGCTAGAACCTGGTGATCTACCTTCACTTGCTTACAAGTGAGGTATCACGAGACAAACTCTACTACCGCCTTCTTCATACTTGGTCACCAGTGCTGTCATCTGAGGTCCTGATACATCTTCGACACTCTTGGATGTACCGCTAGAGGGGAAGCGTGGAACTCCCTCAACACCTCCTCCCGTAGTGCAACTAGTACCATGGTACGTCATCTCTAGAGGATGAAGTGCTCCCCAGCTTCAGAAAATCCATCAGGTGCCTGCCCTGAGGATATCTGAGTATGTCACGTCTCACAGTCAACGCCCCCACACTGTACCTCTCTGACTCACTGAAGAAGTTGAGGAGTGACTGTGAGAGACTGCAGAAAGGCTACACCATCTCTATCCACAAAGGATATGTAACAGCCCAAGATTTTATGAAAAATATTCTTTTTAATTTCACTAATGTCTTGTGTTGTACGCAACACAAAAAGGAGCTTGCACAACACGCATCCTTGACTTGCCTTGCATTACACGGAATCGCGACCTTCCTCGATAGCGTGTGTAGTACGCAATAACGAGTTTCACTAAACAGCGATATGCTATTAAAATGTTATTAAAACTAGCCGTTATGAATAGTAATAACCACTTTTTGAAATTTTGTAAATTTTATTTTTCAAAATGGATTTCATTTTTGGATTCGGAATATCGAATTTAGCCTAAGGTGAAATTTTGGTACATTTCGGATAACTTTCATATTCTGATGAATAGTGAAAATTACTAAATTTTAATTAAAAACAACTTTTTTAATCGAAATAATTAATATTGATAAATTATTAATTTGAGTGGTTTTAAAGTGTATTTAGAATATATTTTTACAATTTAATACAATGTTGGTCATTGGATGTAATTTCACATTTAAACCAGTTATAAACTAGTGTCAATCTTTTGATAGATATTGTTTCTTAAAAAACACGCTATTTGTTTCAACAGCGGGATTTAATTATAAAATTAATTAATGCAACCTCTATGTTATGAATTTGTAAAAATAGACTTCATTTTTGAGTTCGGAATATGAAATATAGCTTAGGATGAAATTTTGGCATTGTTCTGAAAAACATCAATTTTTGATGAATAGTGAAACTACTAAGTGGTAGTTAAAAAAACTGAATTTTTCATAAAACTTAATTTTACCGCTTCTGTGAATGGAATTTCAAAAATCCGAGAGACACGGTTGATGTCAGTAAGTAAAATGTGGTTCAATGAGATGAAAATAATTTTTGGTGAATAGTAACTTTTTACTTTTATTTACCACGGTTAAAAGTAAATAGGGTAATTAAGGGTAAGAATGATATTAATATTACCCTAAAACATGTCCTAATTCTATTGGATAAGTGTAATTCGACCAAAAACAACCTTATGAATAAAATATGACCATTTAGGCCCACTTGGATTAGATTAGGACATTTATTATTATTTAATTCAAAGAAGAGTTAAAAGAGTTAAAATCAAAGTTTATTTACTAAAACATTTTTAATATAGGGTTATACATAAGATAAATTAGACTATAAATATTAATTATAAAGCTAAAAAGATTTCCCACATAATGGTATTTTATTTTTAATTTTTATACATCAAATAAGTTAATTTATTTATGACACAAAGATGATGCAGTAATAATCTTATTAATGAAATATTGACATAATTGATGTTATAAACACCAAACTAAATATAATTTGAGACTTTTTATGAATTCCACTAATTTTCTAGGTTACTATGATATATTAGTGTTGATTTAATCAACTTGGTTCGAACATATAATTCTGTTATGACTTTCACAAAAATCATATATCAAATAGTGTCAAAATTGACACAAAATAGTTTTTAAATAAAATAAAATATTATTAATTGTTATTTTATTCCTAAAAATCTAAGGTTCGGCCAAATGACTTAGATAAGGATATATATATTAATAATAAACAATTTGGGGTTCGTTTGGCATGTTATAGTAAGTGTATTAACCATATAGTGAAAGAAAACAAAAAGACACGGTAAAAGTTAAATTATTTAACTTAGAGTTAAATCTAATTGATAAGGTTAAAATAATACCCTAAACTTGTCTAAATCTTATTGGTTGATAGGATTTCGACCCATCCCCTCTTTAGCTTCGAAATAATACCCTTTGGAACCATTATAAACCAATTTTGACTTTAATATAAAATAATATTTTGAGATATTCCTAAGGTGCCCCTCTCCTCCCTTATAAAAGGACACCTCCTCCCCTTCCTCCTCACACCAATTTGAGCACTCAAGCTCGGCCAATATCTGCCAAAAGCTCTTCTTCACTTCCCTAAAAACATCCTAGAGGTTCTGGTCTTCCTCAAAGACCAATTTTAGTTCCCTAAGAGGAGGTCTCCAAAAGGCGCTTCATAGAAGAGGTAATTACCGTTACCAATTCTTTCATCTTTATTTCTTCTTCCACTTCTTCTTCTTAGGTTGTTTCATTATGAAGTAATAACATCAGTATCACTCATATACTTATATGTTATTATAAGTATGAAACAACCCTATTTCACCATCTATCCATCCTACGGAAAAAGAAATCACCGCGCGTGCGTACGTACGGAATACCGTCTCCACGCCGTGGTGTAATCTATTTTTCCACCACCACCTTAAATGGATGGGTATAATGGTGTAAAGAATAACTATAAATAGTTATTACAACATCATATTGATTCTGATATATTGTATAATCCACTCCAATTCAATTCAATATTTATGGAAATGATATCATCGCTCGTGCGTACGTACGGACTACCGTCTCCACGACGCGATGAGATTCATTCTCCATGTTAACCATTAAAGAATGATTATAAAGTATATATAAGAAATAATAATGAAATATATGACATTATAAAGCTACTGGATTTATGTATATATATGAATTTCATCTACTTACTTCCATTCAAGTCAATAAGGAAAGGAAAACAACGTTCATGCGTACGTACGGACTACCGTCTCCATGAACGGTGTTTTTCATTTCATTTATCTATCTATTATATATATATATATACTGAATATATATGATATATAAATCATATTTTATATTCTGGAAGTAAGTAAATCATGATATAAGTAATAATAATGTCAAGAACAACAAGTCAGAACACCTACGATAAATGAAACGATTTTACCCAAAACGCTTCTTTAACATGGAATTTACAAAAGAACGGGTAATATAATGTCATAAGTGAACCATATATGATATCATAACAATGAATATGATTCTGTAATAAGTAAATGACATTATTTAAATCATTATACAGGAGGTTCGGACACTTACGAAGCAAATCAGACCTAAGGTAAGGGAAATATCACAATCTCATTTTTATCCGAGATTGTTTATACTTTGAAATTTACTGGGGTGTATTTTATCATCCACATCCATGTTTCCTCAATATGTAATGTTATTTCCATTCACCTAAAATTGTTTAAAACCTATTTTACCCTTCGGTGAGTTTTTAGTAAAAGATATGAAAGGAATCTTTTGTCGTTTATCGTAAGAGGTACTTTTTTTGACTTTTCCGACAAAAGTACGAGAAGAATGTTTTTTTTAACTTATACGGCATGAATGGATTTTTAAAACATTAAATCCAAGAAGCTTCCTTTACAAGTTTTCAAGTTTATTTTTAATCAACTTCTTTTATTTTAAAGTCGTATGACATGTTATGAAAGGAAAAATGTTTTTGAAGAAGAAAGGATATTTTCCTCAAGAATGGAGTTCAAGTGTTTTATCAAAATTATTTTCTATCTAAGATAATAAAGGGTTATGTTTTTATCCCTATTATTACATTGATTTGATCCTGTTGTGATGAAATTATTTTTATGAATTCCTTTATCTTATATGAATTGATTTATGATGTCATGATGTTTCAAGAATCCCATTTTTGTTACATGTGTTATGCGATGATGTATGATTATGTGGCACACATAAGAAAGGATTCATTATAAGATGGGTGGGACCTATATCTCCCTCCAATGCATTGGGTAAAGATTTCATATCTCATGAGATAGACAGGGCTGGAACGGTAGGTTATACCGGTTCAGTGAAACAGGACTGAAACGAGGGTTACTCGATTCAGAAAGGGACTTTGTCCACTAAGATAGTCTTGGCAATGAGTCTTGACTAACAAGAAATGATTCTCTATGATTATGTGTGTATGCCACAAAGATTAATGTTTTATGTTATGATTATTGGGATTTCATTTCACTACTATGATTTATCCCATGTTATGAAATTATACTCTCGTTTGCAGATTAAGATTTCCAAAATGTTATGTTCTTATGAATACGATGTGATTGATTTTTTCTTTTGTTTACCCTTACCGAGCATTTGAGCTCACCCTTTTATGTTTTCTTTTACTCAGGATATAAAGAAAGGTTTTAGGTAAAAAAAAGGGAAGATCTTTATGGGAGATATTGAAGATCTTTCACCACGATTAGAAGATTACGTTCCGAGTTTCCAAAGACACTAAACTATTACGATCCTTGTGTGTGTTTTTGTTATGTACTAAGTATTCCGCAAATGTAATGTAATGTCCATGTAAGTCAGGCTTCGGGTCTCTACAGTTGGTATCAGAGGAAAGGTTTAGTCAACCTTTGGAAACTAGGATGCGAAAACGTTAGTGAGATCCCTAGAGATATTTCTAAGGTATGTCTAGGGATGTCCCTAAGGATAAGTATACGTATAGGATATAATCCTAGAACTACGATAACGATATTATAATTTAACCTAAGATGTTAGATATTAAGGGTACTCCCCCTTTACTATGTTGTTTTCCCTAGCATGATTTTTGCCTCTCACACTATTCTTTTTTGGGTTTTAGAAAATGGCTGGAAACAAGATGATTCACGATAATGGAGGATATGATGGACAATGGAATGATATTCTTCATAGTGAAATGGGATTTGGAAGTCCAAACATCATTATTATGCCGAATCAGCAATCTCATAATATGATCAATAAAGTAAAATTTGGTAAGTTTCCTGACTCGACTAACAAGAGAAAGATGGAGTTTTATGATGATCATAGAGGAAAGAAAGTTCAATTTACCCTATGTAAATCATGTGGGAAGAGGCATCAAGGAGAATGTTTCAAAGGAACTGGAAGATGCTTTGGGTGTGGAAAAGAAGGACACAAAGCAAGTAAGTGCAAAGGAAAAGGTTCAGTTAACACCATGGATGAGGATAATGGTATTGCTACGACATCAACAATGGTTAAATGTTTTAAATGTGGAATGTACGGGCATTATGCAAACCAATGCCCTAAGGGAAAGTCTCATGAAGATTACCAGTATGGTCTTATGGGAAGTATTTATGTTGATGATGATGAAGAGACTACAAATGATATGTGAGATGAAAGAATTATTGAAGCTCGGTCAATGGTTTAAGAAGGTAGTGGAATGATTACATGTTTATCAAGTGTAATGTTGTACTATAGAATAAAAAGACATCTAAGGATTGTTACACTGTTGTCTTTCCTTAAGTTTTGAAAGTTTATGATGAATGGTATGAGTAACAATGAAAGGTTATTCAGATATTTTTTTTTGGAAAGTGGATGATATGCGCATAATGAAGGGATAAAGAGAATCTAATATGTTTGATAGTATTCATGAGCTCATGATTGATATAAGGACTAAGTGATATCATGGTTTGAGTATATAGAATTTTGAGGATTTTGGTATGTGGAAAGTGTTAACTTTAAACTGCATTCATGTTTTCACTAAGGTATTCAAGAGAATACATGATTAAGGCCTTTGAATGTTTGGAATGTGACCAACAAGACATATATATGGGGATTAAAGATAGTATTAAATCTCTGGTAATCGTTTTCACTATATTATGAGAGTGGACTGCAGTATTATGGATAAGCCTAAAGATTAGAATGGATTATGTTGGACATAAGTTAGTATTGTTTAAGGATAGAAGTTTTTTTGATATTATTGATGGGATGTTATAGTAATATAGTTTTAGAAAAAGGGACAACCTGCAGGACGGGTGACAGCCCATCGCGTCGGACAGGGTCGTAGGAATCGAACCCACAACCGAAGTGCGACTGGCCTTTATCGCCTACCACTGGCCTACAGGAAGTCCCTGTTTAGTAGAAACTAGTTTTATTATATTAAGCCGTATGATATATGAAGTATAAGTCCATTTTAGGAACAATATATGATTAATCTCACTATAGATCGACTTATGTATATAATTTTTGCTAACCTTTTGTTTGAGACAGATGGAATGACCCGTCATTCTATCACATGATCTGCTAACACTTCACAAATAACAAATTCAACTTCATTTATTTAAGAGATGAAGTTGAAATTGTTAAAGGAACAAACAACAATGAGGTTGTACCAACATAAAGTAAGTATTTATTCTAATTCAAATTCTTTAACTTTAGGGAAACGATCTTGAAAACCAAAAATGTTGTCCTAGTGATCTTATATCTGATGAATCAGATGGTACCTTAGATTGTCACAAATTTATGGCTTTGTGATTACTGGCTTTTCCATAGCCATGTTCTCTACCACTCTCCATCAGAACATGATGGTTATATTTTTCTTCCATATCCATATTTTCACCTATGTGGAAACCCAGTGATTAGTTTATTTGGGTAACCGTTAAGTTTCATACTTTTGTTTTAAAATATTGGTTTTGGTATTCCATTTTACGATGTGGGTTTCTATTAAATAAACTTTCGAATAGTAAACCATTTATAACCCCGATGAATTTCGAGGGCGAAATTCATTTTAAGGGGGGTAGAATGTAACAGCCCAAGATTTTATGAAAAATATTCTTTTTAATTTCACTAATGTCTTGTGTTGTACGCAACACAAAAAGGAGCTTGCACAACACGCATCCTTGAATTGCCTTGCATTACACGCAATCGCGACCTTCCTCGATAGCGTGTGTAGTACGCAATAACGAGTTTCACTAAACAACGATATGCTATTAAAATGTTATTAAAACTAGCCGTTATGAATAGTAATAACCACTTTTTGAAATTTTGTAAATTTTATTTTTCAAAATGTATTTCATTTTTGGATTCGGAATATCGAATTTAGCCTAAGGTGAAATTTTGGTACATTTCGGATAACTTTCATATTCTGATGAATAGTGAAAATTACTAAATTTTAATTAAAAACAACTTTTTTAATCGAAATAATTAATATTGATAAATTATTAATTTGAGTGGTTTTAAAGTGTATTTAGAATATATTTTTACAATTTAATACAATTTTGGTCATTGGATGTAATTTCACATTTAAAGCAGTTATAAACTAGTGTCAATCTTTTGATAGATATTGTTGCTTAAAAAACACGCTATTTGTTTTAACAGCGGGATTTAATTATAAAATTAATTAATGCAACCTCTATGTTATGAATTTGGAAAAATAGACTTCATTTTTGAGTTCGGAATATGAAATATAGCTTAGGATGAAATTTTGGCATTGTTCTGAAAAACATCAATTTTTGATGAATAGCGAAACTACTAAGTGGTAGTTAAAAAAACTGAATTTTTCATAAAACTTAATTTTACCGCTTCTGTGAATGGAATTTCAAAAATCCGAGAGACACGGTTGATGTCAGTAAGTAAAATGTGGTTCAATGGGATGAAAATAATTTTTGGTGAATAGTAACTTTTTACTTTTATTTACCACGGTTAAAAGTAAATAGGGTAATTAAGGGTAAGAATGATATTAATATTACCATAAAACATGTCCTAATTCTATTGGATAAGTGTAATTCGACCAAAAACAACCTTATGAATAAAATATGACCATTTAGGCCCACTTGGATTAGATTAGGACATTTATTATTATTTAATTCAAAGAAGAGTTAAAAGAGTTAAAATCAAAGGTTATTTACTAAAACATTTTTAATATAGGGTTATACATAAGATAAATTAGACTATAAATATTCATTAGAAAGATAAAAAGATTTCCCACATAATGGTATTTTATTTGTAATTTTTAGACATCAAATAAGTTAATTTATTTATGACACAAAGATGATGCAGTAATAATCTTATTAATGAAATATTGACATAATTGATGTTATAAATACCAAACTAAATATAATTTGAGACTTTTTATGAATTCCACTAATTTTCTAGGTTACTATGATATATTAGTGTTGATTTAATCAACTTGGTTTGAACATATAATTCTGTTATGACTTTCACAAAAATCATATATCAAATAGTGTCAAAATTGACACAAAATAGTTTTTAAATCAAATATTATATTATTAATTGTTATTTTATTCCTAAAAATCTAAGGTTCGGCCAAATGACTTAGATAAGGATATATATATTAATAATAAACAATTTGGGGTTCTTTTGGCATGTTATAGTAAGTGTATTAACCATATAGTGAAAGAAAACAAAAAGACACGGTAAAAGTTAAATTATTTAACTTAGAGTTAAATCTAATTGATAAGGTTAAAATAATACCCTAAACTTGTCTAAATCTTATTGGTTGATAGGATTTCGACCCATCCCCACTTTAGCTTCGAAATAAGACCCTTTGGAATCATTATAAACCGATTTTGACTTTAATATAAAATAATATTTTGAGATATTCCTAAGGTGCCCCTCTCCTCCCTTATAAAAGGACACCTCCTCCCCTTCCTCCTCACACCAATTTGAGCACTCAAGCTCGGCCAAACTCTGCCAAAATCTCTTCTTCACTTCCCTAGAAAAATCCTAGAGGTTCTGGTCTTCCTCAAAGACCAATTTTAGTTCCCTAAGAGGAGGTCTCCAAAAGGCGCTTCAAAGAAGAGGTAATTACCGTTACCAATTCTTTCATCTTTATTTCTTCTTACACTTCTTCTTCTTAGGTTGTTTCATTATGAAGTAATAACATCAGTATCACTCATATACTGATATGTTATTATAAGCATGAAACAACCCTATTTCACCATCTATCCATCCTACGGAAAAAGAAATCACCGCGCGTGCGTACGTACGGAATACCGTCTCCACGCCGTGGTGTAATCTATTTTTCCACCACCCCCTTACATGGATGAGTATAATGGTGTAAAGAATAACTATAAATAGTTATTACAACATCATATTGATTCTGATATATTGTATAATCCACTCCAATTCAATTCAATATTTATGGAAATGATATCATCGCTCGTGCGTACGTACGGACTACCGTCTCCACGACGCGATGAGATTCATTCTCCATGTTAACCATTAAAGAATGATTATAAAGTATATATAAGAAATAATAATGAAATATATGACATTATAAAGCTACTGTATTTATGTATATATATGAATGTCATCTACTTACTTCCATTCAAGTCAATAAGGAAAGGAAAACAACGTTCATGCGTACGTACGGACTACCGTCTCCATGAACGGTGTTTTTCATTTCATTTATCTATCTATTATATATATATATACTGAATATATATGATATATAAATCATATTTTATATTCTGGAAGTAAGTAAATCATGATATAAGTAATAATAATGTCAAGAACAACAAGTCAGAACACCTACGATAAATGAAACGATTTTACCCAAAACGCTTCTTTAACATGGAATTTAAAAAAGAACGGGTAATATAATGTCATAAGTGAACCATATATGATATCATAACAATGAATATGATTTTGTAATAAGTAAATGACATTATTTAAATCATTATACAGGAGTTTCGGACACTTACGAAGCAAATCGGACCTAAGGTAAGGGAAATATCACAATCTCATTTTTATCCGAGATTGTTTATACTTTGAAATTTACTGGGGTGTATTTTATCATCCACATCCATGTTTCCTCAATATGTAATATTATTTCCATTCACCTAAAATTGTTTAAAACCTATTTTACCCTTCAGTGAGTTTTTAGTAAAAGATATGAAAGGAATCTTTTGTCGTTTATCGTACGAGGTACTTTTTTTTGACTTTTCCGACAAAAGTACGAGAAGAATGTTTTTTTTAACTTATACGGCATGAATGGATTTTTAAAACATTAAATCCAAGAAGCTTCCTTTACAAGTTTTCAAGTTTATTTTTAATCAACTTCTTTTATTTTAAAGTCGTATGACATGTTATGAAAGGAAAAATGTTTTTGAAGAAGAAAGGATATTTTCCTCAAGAATGGAGTTCAAGTGTTTTATCAAAATTATTTTCTTTCTAAGATAATAAAGGGTTATGATTTTATCCCTATTATTACATTGATTTGATCCTGTTGTGATGAAATTATTTTTATGAATTCCTTTATCTTATATGAATTGATTTATGATGTCATGATGTTTCAAGAATCCCATTTTTGTTACATGTGTTATGCGATGATGTATGATTATGTGGCACACATAAAAAAGGATTCATTATAAGATGGGTGGGACCTATATCTCCCTCCAATGCATTGGGTAATGATTTCATATCTCATGAGATAGACAGGGCTGGAACGGTAGGTTATACCGGTTCAGTGAAACAGGACTGAAACGAGGGTTACTCGATTCAGAAAGGGACTTTGTCCACTAAGATAGTCTTGGCAATGAGTCTTGACTAACAAGAAATGATTCTCTATGATTATGTGTGTATGCCACAAAGATTAATGTTTTATGTTATGATTATTGGGATTTCATTTCACTACTATGATTTATCCCATGTTATGAAATTATACTCTCTTTTGCAGATTAAGATTTCCAAAATGTTATGTTCTTATGAATACGATGTGATTGATTTTTTCTTTTGTTTACCCTTACTGAGCATTTGAGCTCACCCTTTTATGTTTTCTTTTACTCAGGATATAAAGAAAGGTTTTAGGTAAAAAAAAAGGGAAGATCTTTATGGGAGATATTGAAGATCTTTCACCACGATTAGAAGATTACGTTCCAAGTTTCCAAAGACACTAAACTATTACGATCCTTGTGTGTGTTTTTGTTATGTACTAAGTATTCCGCAAATGTAATGTAATGTCCATGTAAGTCAGGCTTCGGGTCTCTACAGGATATCTGCAACGCGGCCATCTGATATGTCGCCTCTCCTACCAGCTGAATGCCTTATCTCCTGCTGAGATAATCTGCTACAACATTCCCCTTCCCATGAGTATAGACTATCTTGAAGTCATAGTCCTGGAGAAATTCGATCTGTCGTCGCTGTCTCAGGTTCAGCTCCTTCTGCGAGAAGATGTACCTGAGACTCTGGTGGTCAGAGTAGACTGTAAAACGTTCTCCCATAAGATAGTGTCACCACATCTTCAAGGAGAAGACCACTACTTCTAACTCCAGGTCATGGGTAGCGTAGTTCTGCTCATGCTGTCTCAGCTGACGAGAACCATAAGCTATAACTGCTCGCTCCTACATTAGGACACACCCAAGTCTGGTCCCTGATAAATCACAGTAAACTACATACCCAAAACCCTTCTCCGATAGCCTCAAGATGGGCTCACTAGTCAATCTACGCCTCAGCTCCTGAAATCTCTACTAGAATCTCTCTGACCACATGAAGGGTTTCCCCTTCTTCATCAATGCTGAAAGTGGTGTTGCAACTCTGGAGAAGTTTGGCACAAATCTCAGATAGTACCCAGCCAGACCCAGGAAACTTTGTACCTCCGTCACACTCCAAGGTGGCTCCCAAGCAAGTACTGCCTCGATCTTCACTGGGTCTACTGCAACTCCAGCCTTTGAGATGACGTGTCCCAAGAAGTGAACCTCTAAAATCCAAAACTGTCACGTCAAGAGCTTACCATAAATATGGTTCTCTCGTAGTGTGTCTAGTACTACCCACAAATGGTAGGCATGGTCCTCCTCAGCAGTTGAGTAAATCAGTATGTCATCGATGAAGACTACGACAAAGCAGTCAAGGTAAGGCTGGAAGATCCCGTTCATGAGACTCATGAACACTGCTGGAGCGTTGGTTACACCGAAGGGCATAACCAATAACTCTTAGTGTCCATACCAACACCTGAAGGCCGTCTTCTGCACATCCTCGTCTCGAACTCTGAGCTGGGGATAGCCTGACCTAAGGTCTATCTTCGATAACCATCGTGCTCCATTGAGATGATCAAATAGGTCGTCAATCCTCGGAAGTGGGTACTTGTTCTTCATGGTCACCTGGTTCAGGTGACTGTAGTCAACACACAGTCGCAAGCTCCCATCCGCCTTCTTGGTGAACAAAATCAGAGAGTCCCATTGTGAAACACTGGGTCAGATATATCCTTTCCCCTAAAAGTACTCCAACATATCACCATTCCATACCCAAGATGACGTCATAAGAACTCGACTCCGCTAAAAGAAGATCCCAACTGAAGCTCTCACCTCCTAGAGTAAGCTCACACTGCTGACACTAGTTCTTAATCGTCGAGTCTTCTCCTGTAGGAGTCTCTAGCTTTAAGGATCAAGACAATGGATTCGTCGGAATCTCCCAGCTCCGAACGAGGGTAGTGGAAATAAAAGAATGACTCACACCTGTGTCTATAAGTACTGCATCAAGGGTGGATTAGACATAGATAGTACCTCGAATAATCTCAGGTGCGACTTGGTCATAGGCCTCGACTGCCTGGAGCTAAGACCACCTCTGTCCGCCAGCTCCCTATGGTCGGGGTAGACCTCCTGGTGGTGGTGGTGGTAGAGACTTGAAATGTCATCCACAACTCGTTACTCGGCCAAATCCTCTTTCACATCCACATGATCCCAGAGGACCACTACGTTCGAACCTCTGCCTCTGCCTGGGAGGTCCCTCTACTATCTACTGCTCATCTGCATGGCGGGTCGGACAGTCACGAGCCATGTGGCCCTGCCTGCTACATGCATAGCACTGCCTGCTCCTCGTATAGCTAGATCTGTCTCGTGTGCCCCACACAACTGAACCTGTATCCTGGGGTTTCCCACCTGATGGCCTAGTCCTCTTGGACCTCTGCATCATCTGTCTACTGCCGGCTGCAGAAGACTCCGCTACGTGTCACCCTGTGGGGGGTATCACTGCTGGTGACTGGTTTGCGATAAAACTCTCCACTAAAAGGGCTCACTCCAGCACCCCCGCCTGTGTCGAGATGCTGAGGGGGATCATTGAAGCCCTGATCTCATGTCTTAGCCCCTTCTCGAAGTTCCGGGCCCTAAAGAATAGGTACCGCACCATATCCTCAGAGTATCGTGAGAGGTCGGTGAACCTCACTGAGTACTGAGCTACTGTCATACTGCCCTACTATAGATGAAGTAACTTATTAATCTGCACCGCACTAAGGGTAGCTGTAACAAAATCTGAGCGGAAGAGACTCTTGAAGTCTGTCCAGAGTAATGATGCCTCATCATGCACCTAGAGCATTAGGCTCCACCATCTTCCTGCTGCTGCATACAGGAGACTCGCGGCAAGGATCACCATGAGGTGGGATGGTGTCCCTACAAATATGAAAACTCTCACGACAGACTCCATCTAATCCTCAACTACCTATGGGTCCGTCTCTCCCCAGAACCTAGGCGGCCTCTAGCACTGGAACATGTACAATGCACTCAGGTGGCATTCACTCTCTATTATTGGAGCTGGTAGTATCGGTGGCCCAATGGGTAGTGGTACTACTGGTACCTCCACTGTGATGGGGCCCTTCACCGAGGCCTTGTCGCTTGGTGGGCTACCATCTCATACGAAACTCGGAACCCTAGGTGGCTGCCTTCATGGGGCCATTTTGAAAAGAAACAGGTGCACCACGGTTAAAATAGTAACTACTGAGTCGTCCTATAGGAATCCCACCTAAAGGGTGGGTACAGATAACCTCCTCAGCACCCCATGTCCGTCCGTTTACTCCGTGTATGTCTCGCAAAGTGGTCCACCTCCAGGTACTGTCCAGCTCTACAACTCTCTACCTCAATCAGTGCTGTCCATCGTCTGCAACCAACACAACGAAGTACGGGCATAGCTCGTGCGGGGGTGAGTATAAAGATACTTATTAGGGACCCCGTGACCCTCAAGGTATCACAATATCCAACAAGGATAACCCACAAAGAAAGATAAAATCACGAAGTATCAACCAACCTTACTTGGGTATATGCCCATACATATACCTAAGTCACCAATCATAGTTCGACTCTAACTCTCGAGCCCAAGCCCAACCCAGTCCACACAGGAAGTAAAGTCAATCCCCTCGAAGATAAATGATTGAAAGTCAAAACTCATCTCACACGGGTATACATATTTCATAGAGTGATAGAGATGATCAGATGTAGTCACTGATTCATCTAAGTTGTCAGACCCACATAGGATACAAGACCAGCTAAGCTGTCGGACCCACACAGGATACAAAACCAGCTATTCTGTTGGACCCACACATGATATAGGAATAGAAGTCAGAACTGTCGGACCCACAGAGGATCCCGGTACAGTAGTAATCGTTGTCCAACCCACGGAGGATTCTGGTTTAGTAGTCATCGCTGTTGAACCCATGGAGGATTCCGGTACAGTAGCGTCGCAGTCGCAACCAGCCCTAGGGTTCCCGAACATAGCACGCTCGATTCCAGGAGGGTCCGTTCCTTGAGCCAAGTGTTGATACATAAACTATCACTAAGTCCTGAGTTGATGTATCCCATAGTTACGTCTCACCAAAAGGAACTCAACGCAACAGATGACACGTCAATCAGACACCCGGTCTGAGAGTTATTGGCATTTCCGTTCCAAGGGCCCGGTTGGATTTTACGTTCGATCTAACATGGACATTTTCCAAAATTTTCGAAAACTCACTTAGATTATCGCAAAAGGACTTCCTCTTTGTGAGGGTCTTAGTGCTGCAGACGGCGCGTCAATCGGACGCGCGATGTAGGAGATATTTTCATTTAAGCGAAGATGAGCCCGACCCGTCAAGCCCAGTGGGCTGGCGGGTTGGCCCGACCTGGTTCGGAGGGTCCAACCCAGCTGGGAGTCGGCCCAGATTGGCAGGGTGAGGCACACCTGCAGACCCGGCCCGCACTGTGGGCTGGTCTGGTTCGCCCGGTGGCGCCAAGCGGCGCCGGCTCCTCCTCCGATCGACCGGTTCGGCCCAACGCACACGGCCCGAAGCAACACCTGCAGGCACCGCGATTCTCCAGCCCAGCGCCTTCGGGTGCCACAGTTCTCCAGCCTGGCCGGAAGGTGGCCGGCTAGTTCTTCCAGCAGAGCGGCCCGCAGATGCGGCCCGCGGTCTCCCTCCACGCGGTGCCTTCGTGCGCCGCGACTCCTACACGCGGACCGGCCGGATCAGCCAGCCTGTTGTCCTGCAATCCGGCCATCCCGAGCAACTACTAGTCTCCCTCAATGTAGCCGGCGCATGGCCTCCAATACTGCCATCATCTCCAGTTGCTGACGTCTCCACCTCATTCGTTCCGTGGTTCTTCTCCCGTGCGGTGTGACGGCACCGTGCCCTTTCGGCTTCGCCTCCAACGTCAATCAACAAAAACCAACAGAGGGGCTTCAGTCCATGTTGGTTTGGACCACACCCTCCACGTTAGGCGATAAAAAGTGGCCATCATATATCCCAAACAAACAAATAGGAATGAGGGTACAATTTATACATTAAAATAAATGAAACCCCCTACCTCGTATTTTTCGTTGAACGTTAATGAGTCGCGGAAGATGGATATCTCAGAAGACGAACGTCATTCCATCAACGTCAGAGGAGGTAGAGATCAGTGAAGTCGAGACGATTCAACACCATCGGTGTACTTTTTGGGCAGCAATGCTTCCCTTCCTTGCTCCAATTGAATAAGGTAGAAGTTGTTGCTTCACATTCTTCAGAGACAAGGAGCGTTCTTTGTCGAGAGGATGGTGTTCTTCCATGAGTTCTCCCCAAGCTCTTCAACAATTATGCCAACCCAAAATAGAAGACTATATTCACTTATTTTAATGTTGGAATAATGAATTCAAAAGAATTAAAACACACAAATTAATTAATTAAGTCATTAATTAATTGTGCTGGCACCATTAAGGGGGAGGTGGAAAGGCTCCACCATAAATTGGAAGCTCAAGAGTTAAAGGGGGTTCAAGGGGAGTTGAGGAGTTTGATGTTGGTGTGGGATCCACCCTTTAACATCCTACCAAGGGAGGTTATGTGCGGGTGGCCCCACCACCAACCTCCCTTTGGAGGTTTTAACTTCCATCCAAATAAAAATATGTAACACATATTTTTATTTAAATTTTATTTAGAAACCCAGAAATTAACATCCTCTCTCAACAAAATGCAATTGCGGTAAAGGTATCCTTAAGAAAATACTGGTGCTGCAAGTTCATCATTGTCCTCATATTTCAATTCCGATCACCGGTTCAAAATATATAAAATCCCGCACGTATGTTTACTGAACGTACCTGAACAAAACTTGAGAAATTGATTCCGGGTACACCGGGCCTCAGAATCTGGCGCCGTCAGAAACTGTGGACTCGTAAAATTCCCCTGTATTTAAGAAAAAATTTTCCATAGGATTTATGTGTCTTTACAAATTAATTATCATATATATTAATTATATATTTATTTATAATAATCTATAATGTTTGGATATAATAAATGAAATGTACCATTAATGGAGATGGTAAGTCATACGTACGCATGAATGATACTTTCATTTCTTTTTTATATCAAAAGGATAAAAATTAAATGTTAAATATTTTTATTATAATTAAAATATCATATCTATGTTATATAATTTAAATTTGTTTATTAATATCATTCTTCATGCATTAAATGTATGGAATGAATGAGTAACGTCGCTTTGAGTGGGTGGTGGTCCACACTTCATCAAATAAATTATCATATTTACACAAGATGGAAAGCATAAAGATATGTTCTAAATTAAAATACCATAAGAATAAATACATTATAAATATCATATATATCAAATATAAATATATTTTTCATCATAATGGACACCATTATTGGTGGTAAGGTAAAAATGAATAATCATAATTTCATGTGGCAGTAGTTTGCTGTACACAGAAACAGTATGTTAGTTACCCATTAAAAGGAGGTGTGTGTAAGTTTAGGTAAAAAACTTTACATAAAAATATCCTAGTACATTTAATATACTTTTTTTATATAAACATATAATAATGAGATTTTAGGGGGTCTATAATGGAAATTAAACTAGATATCTAGAGAGAAGGCGTTTCCTCTTAATCAGGAAACTCTTTATGGTTTGTACCAAAATGATTACTTGGATTTATTCTTTCACAATGGGAGTCTTATAGGTTGAGTTTAGGGATTTTGGGAGACTATTGGGGAAGGGTTTTGATGATCAAAAGTGTCTATAGAGGTGTGAGGAAGGGGTAGATTTCTTGCCTTTTTATAGTGGAGGGGGAGTGACACTCTTTTAAATACCAAAAGGTATTCATTAATGGGTGGTATATCTTGCCTAAAGTGCCTAAAAAATGGAAAAATATTGTATTAAATGGTAATAATTGTATATTAAAACCTCTAACACAAAGAAATGTGTGCATTTTAATTATTTTGTTCCTTAACTTATAAGATTCCGCATTTTTATCAGTTTAGTTTATAGTAAAGTATCTAGTTTTCTAATCTAATTAATTTAACCATTAAAAATAAAATAGATTGAGTTTTATTAAAAATTATAGATAAAATTAATTATTAATATATTTTAAATTTTATAAAATAAAAATCCCATGTTTTTTGAAAATTAATTTTAAAACAAGTGCATGTGACGCGCTAAAACACTGCTTAAATTCGGACCGTATTAACGACATTTTTATAATATATAGGTCAATATGTTAATTATAAAAGATAAAATGGTCCATTAATATAAAATATTTAATATTTATTAACACTTAAAAATTAATTAGTATATATAGGTTTTTTATTTATTTTAAATCATTTAATAAAATTTCATTTATAGTAAAATAACAATAATACCAATTTTGACATTATTTATTTAATTTTAATTTTAAAACATCAAAAAATATTTGGATTAAAATATATGTATTTTGAACCATTGTAACATGATATATTCATCTAAAAATAATTAATGATAATAATTCAATCAATATACCTCACTTTTAATATTTACTGTATCATTTAATTTAGTTAATTATTAACTAAATAATCCCTACATTGGCATTTCTTAATCATTTTAAGTAACTAAATTATCTCTAAAAATTATTGATAAATTATTATGATAAAAATAGATCATTTATATTTCAAAAATATATTTATAACCTAAAATATTATGTTTTTACATTTCTCAATGTTTTATAAATGTTAAAGGTGAGGAAAGTTCCTTTTTTGTCTTTTTTCCTTACTTAACCTTTTATATAGGGAACTTCTATTTGATAATATCTCATTAACCCATAAAATTCAAACCAAGAGGGTATTTAGAAGAATTATTAGCACTCAATGGATTTTGAACAAGTGACCAAGTCATTTAAGTACTTAATATTAAGGTTTAGTCCCTTATTAAGCTTAATTTTACCTTAATCACCGTAATTAATGTTCATCACTTTCACTAATATTTTCTGTCAAAAAATTAAGTTGATATTGTTAAAACACAAATATTATACTGATTATAACCATGTTTTTCGTATTTTAAAATTTTAATTCACAGAAGTGGATAAATTATGATTAATTCTAATCTCACAGATGAGACGAAATAGCTGGTTTTTAAAGTTAGAAAATGTTCAAAAGTTTGATAAGATTTTATATTAAATTTCAAAATGAAATTTATTATAATGAACTACATTGTATTAATATATGTATAATTGATATAATTTAACATTTAAAAAAATTAATATATAATTCATCACCAATCATTATTTAAACTAAAAGGCTGTTTTTAACTAAATTGTTGCAATTTTTACTATTCATCAAAAATTGACGTTTTTCAGAAAAATCCCAAAAATTTATCCTAATATAATTTCAAAATTTTGAATTAAAAAATTAATTTTATTTTTAAAAATAAAATTCATAAAAGTGACAAAATTTAGTTTTAAAATAAGTTCACTATTAAAAGGTGGTAAAACTTGATATTGCATGTAACACATGCTAATTCAGTGTTTTGTGTAGCATATTTTTAACATTGTGTGTAAATAATGATAAAAAAAATATTTATTCTTAAAGGAAAATATTTTAATTTCATGGGGTGTTACAATGTTTTAACAGTTCACCTAATCCAGTTTCATTAAAAACATAACTCCAAGCATCGAACCATCCTTGAATCTCCCTAAACATTCTTGAATCCTTTGGTCATTTCTATTTAAAAAAAGATATTTTCAAAGAAAACAAAAGGGTATGAACCTCAAGTAAAATCCAAGATCTTATTAGAAGGATGGGCGGATTTTAAAATTAGAGTGGGGGATCATTAGTATTCAATAATGTTTCAAAACAAAACACATGTGATTTCCCTCCTAAAGGAGGAAAAAATTGGTAAATTTTTTACACAATATTAGCAACTAAAAAATAGTAGTTTTTTACATAATTGTATGCAAAATATAAAATTTAAAAGGCTGAGAGGAATAATCATATCCAACAAGTGATGTTTTTGTGTGGTGTAGTGAGGGCTAGCTATGTTGCATCTCATAGAGTAAAACCCTCGATAGCGTGGATGATGAACAACATGTTGGAGGTGTGGTTGGATCATAGTGGTTGAAACATACTAATAGGTGAGTGGGTGATGGAATAAGCATGGAGAAGTATCCTTCTATGGGTATTTTTTTAGTTAGTTTTTTTAAAATAGGAGGGGTTTGATTTACTTTAAATAATAGGTCCTTTAAAGCATGAACGAGGTTCATGCTAGCGCTTTGGCTAGCTAGCGTAAATTGGTTCTTGCCTTGCTATTGTTTATATTATTTTTTATTTTTTGTTATGTCATATATATATATATATATATATTCCTAAAATAATTAATATAATAATTAATAATTAATATAATTAGTATAATAAGTAATAATACATATTAAACTAATTAAAATAATAATAATAAATTGATTAAAATAAATAATAGTTGGGAATTAAAATTAATTAATTAAATTATTAAAAAATTAATAACCAATAATATAGTTAATAAATGGAAATAAAATAAATTAATATTATTATGTTATTAAGATAATTATCAATTATAAATATAATTAATATTAAATAATCTAATTAATTTAATTAATATATAATAATAAAATAAATATAATTTGTAATTATAAATAATACAGTTAATTATCAAAATTAATAATATAATTAACTTAACTAAAAATAATAAATACTAAAATTAGTAATTAGATAAACAATTATAAAAATTAATATTCTAGACAGCAAAATATTACTTAAGGCGGAGGGCCTAATAAGCAACCAATCACTACACACACCTAGGTGCCCCTATGGGTCAAGTCTTGTCTCTCCCCATGAGGAATGTCAAACAACCACCAAACCTATTTTATTATAATACATGGCATGAAGGACTAGAGGCAGAGAGACCTTAGAACATGGGCGACCTAAAGGCCCAACATCCCAAAGAATGAAACTATGGATTCCCCTCGAATAAATTATCTAATGAATTAAATTATTAACTATTAATTATATTGTTAATCATTATTATTAAATATTACTTATTCTTGGTACTTGTTAATTATTTTAATTAATTTCTAATTCTATCAATTAATTTGTTAATATTTAACAATAAACATAATGATGATAATTATTAATTATATTAATTAATTTAAAATTTAAAATTTTAAATAACGCACAAGTAAAAATGAAAAAAAACATATAACATTAATTTTAGTTCAAAAATTATGAGTCATGGAAATAGTATAACTAATGTCTGCATCATTGTCTCAAACACTCCTCCAGGCTAAAACCTACTATAGATAGTGTTCTTACACAATGTCTATCGATGTTTATGCTCTAGCATGTGCTCATCATATATCTCCTATGAAATATCTCCCTCTATATCATCCTATTTATTATGAAGTGGATCAAAATTACCCTATCTTTTACCAAGTAGTAACACCTGTTTCATCGTTCCTTGAATCATGTGTTCTAGTTTTAAGAAACACTATTTCCAAGTGGTTTCCATTGGATTTATTTATGGAACCAGAAACTTCCAATAGTTCTTTATCCAAAGGGGATCAGATTCCCAAAGGCAGGTGTTCGTTAAGTTTGATCTTTACGATACTTAAGAACATGCATTGGTCGAGAGGATGGGAGGTCAGACTCATCAGACCCTTTTGGAGGGAATTATTGTCTACTCCAAGACACAATTTCTAAATTTAAGATATTTTCATGAATCCTTATTAATTCACCAATTATATCATAAGAATCCCTTGAAATTTACAATCACTTATTAACATGCGTAAAATTTAGAATCATCAGCATGCATTCAAGGTTCTTCATTAATAGAAATATCCATATGTATTCAAGGTTTTCCATCAATGGTATCCTCTAATATACCGATTAGATATTCTTTTAGTCATCATTGTGATGATACTGGTTTTTAATCCACTTAGTGGGGCATACTAAATTTTTTTGTCATCTAGGGAGACGAAGGATTGTTTTGATCCTGGGATTGTGCCCATAAAATGAGATACCTATGTATCCTTGTGAATGGAATCAGAAACCTCATAGTTCGGTTCCACCTAATAGGAGACATCATACCTTTTAAGGTCATGTGACAAGGACCTCTAAGAAAAATATGCTTGGTCAAAACTTAGTGTAGGACTTATACTGAAGCAGCCTGAGGAAATTGGAAAGGATATGGGTTTCCAAGTAGGATCAGACCCTATTAGGAATATGGCCCAAGGATAACATGGTTGATTTGAAGTCTTGAGTTTGAACCTTAGGGAGGCTTCCTACGTATCCCTTAAAAAATGGGAATCAAAATCACACATAGTTTGATAAGTCTCATAGGAGAGTATGGTCCTTTGAGAGAGAATGAGTTTGGGCTTACTTCCTAAAAAGGATGCCTTCATGACTTATGTGGTTTAATTTGGGGCTTATTCCTAAGGAGGATGACTATATTAAGGGAATTTGGGTTGGATTCCTGATGAGGATGTCCAATGAGTTCGGGCCTTGAGACGAATTCATACGTATCCCAGTTATTATGGGAATCAGAGTTCTCTTAGTTCCTTCCAATGAAACTTCACACTTTTCCACCTCCACTGATAGAATAGGGCGCATCGACCATGGAAGAGGGTGAGTTGATGAGCCTTCCCTCTGTTCTATTTACATTAGAAAATGGTCCAATGTAAGGAGGAAGGGATGAAGGTGAGGGGGATTACACTAGGATGGCTGCCCTAAAATTGATCCTGGTAGGGAATCTGAAAAGTAAGTGGGAACTATATCTTTCTTAATAGAGACCTGAGGTTCAGGGTCACCTCTTTGAAAAAGGAGAGGCCAAGACCCAACCCTCTTCCAAACTAGGATCTTTCCAACACTATTTCTAAGAGAAAGGTCCATGTGACTATGGATATACAAACCCACAGAAATTCCATGAATCCTAACCCCATTGTGAAACAAATATAGGAAACCTCTGACTGTGGAAATATGAACCCAAATAGGAGACATGATGATGTGCCTTTACCAAATGTTCGATAGGTCATAAGGTTTTGTTATAGGTTTCAACTTAGTCCCTTTCAGATAAGGGAACCATGGAAAGAGATACCCTGCCACAAATGACTTTTTTATAGAAAAAATGGTACTTAAGTTGGTTGCGTAGGTCCCTCACACAAGTATGCCACATAGGTATCCCTCATTGATGTACCACATAGGTATACCTCATAGTTATGGTGCGCAGGTATACCGTACAGGTATGGAATGTAGGTATGAATGATGAACGAAGAATATGTTTTACACAGGATAACCAAACCTATGTAAAATTTGTAAAAATACATTCAAAACATTCTTATCACATTTAATTATCTCTTCTCTCATGGTTTAGAGAGATACCTAAGACAATTTAAGGGATCTAAGCAAAATAGATACGCAATGGGAGCTTCAGAGAGTCTCTTCATTTTTTTTTCAGTCGTGAAATAGGGAGACCAAGGGCTCTATTTATAGGCACAGATGAGGTCTAGTCTAAGAAATGTTGGTCGTGTAGGTATACCACGTAGCTACATCGTGCACGTGCTCTGTGTAGGTGCACAAACATATTACACTATGCTGATCTGCTGCATAGGTCAGTCTCCTAGCTCTGTCGTAGAGTGCGGTTGCGTAGTTCCACTATATAGGCCTATGTAGCTAGTCCATTGTGAAGTTCTTTGGGAGTGTTTTGATTTACATTTTGAACTTTTGGAACCAGGCCTTGGGATCTGAAATATCTGGAGTTCTCTTCATAGTCTTTTTGTTTTCTTATATGGTATCAACAAAAGCCCACCCTTAGGATTGGATCTGAAAATAGAAAGAGGGTTAAATCATGAGGTGAACTTGTGGGGATAAAGACTATGGATCAATTGATTAATAGAGTAGGCTTGCTATGTAGGGAACCCTCGCAGATATCCCATGAAGATGTTACACGTAGTTCTGGCGCATAGGTCCTTGGTTGTCTATAAATAGGTCTCTCTCTTTGTGAATTTATTCACCTATGCTTTTCAGATTTTTACGGCTCTCATTGCGTAGCTTGTTCGCTCAGCCCCATCGCATTGTGCTCTGGTTTAATTTCCTTGAAATTTCTTCAAGGTAAAATTATTTAAGTGATGGAGCTAAGCTTAATGGATTTTGTCAAAGGGGTTATGATAGAATTATTGTCGAAGGAACTACGCGATGGACCTCGTCGAAGGACCTACACGAACCGTGTCCTTTTCCAAATTTTTTATTTATCTCTTTCTAATAACACCCAACCTAAATAGTGGAAGTCTGGTAATTCTTTTACAGGAAAAAATGACTCATTTGATGACCCATACTGAAGAAGCTAAGGTACGTCAAAAATGAAATGATGAAGATCGTTGGTCCAAACTACTATGATGTTGTTGAAAGTACTCTTCTGGGGTTATGGAAATGTTTAATTCCATACCAGTGTGATTATCCACAAATTCCTTACTTAAACTTATACGGGCATGGGGTTTTTCAAGACACCCATGTTCCATCTGTTAATTAGTACTTTCCAAAGAATTGGTTTCTAAAATACTCCAACTGTAACTGCATGAATATTAGTGCGAGGGGGGTTCCAGTATAACAAGGGACAACCCCTATTAGTTTCATCATTCATAATAGTGGTTTCACTCATAATATGAAGGATCGTGTTATAGATCTAGGACCACATTTCTATGATTCCACTTTTTGGGATTCTCAAACAGATCAATCTAATGGTTGGAAGGAAGACTAGGATCTTCATTCTAGATGAGGTGTCAATCCCGAGTGGATGTGGGTATTCTGGGTACGTTGGACTTGTGTAGAATTCAGGAAGGATTTATCAGACGTTAATATCTACGAAGCTGCCTAGATAGGGAAAACTTATGTTTATAAAAGTGATTTCATTCTTGAATTACTGAGCCTTTAGTGTCCACAAACGAATTTTTTTCATTTTAGGCATGGTGAAGTTGGTATTAGTCTCTGGTATATTTACCAAATAACTGAGATTTCTATTCTTGGGGAAATTTATGATGAATTCATTCCACCTTCTACAACATGGTGTGATGCTACTAGAACACCACCGCTGACCCATGAATTATTTATTATTTCGAAGAATTTACCCAAAGAAAAGAAAGATATCCATGCTAAAGTGTGGATGAAAGCCTTCTTAGAACCAACAATAGAGAAAGGTCCAACCTGTGGACATCCTATTTTTTATCCTTCTATAGATAACCAGGGTAGTTCAGGCACATATTGGACTATGCTGGAAAGGTGTAAATATAAAAACTGGGGATATAAAGTGAAACCCGATATAGATGTGAAAGTATGCTTAACTTCCTTCCTTACTATGTGGCTAAGTTTTTATTTGCTTCCAGTCCATGAATTCGGGGGTGGTGTAAGATCAGAGACTTTTATCATTGCGGAGAAATTGGTAGAAGGGAAGTATATTAGGTTAGAAACCACTGTATTGGAAATAATTTACCATCTTCTTCTACATTTATATAATGGGAAGGCTCCATTTAGAATTGTAGGGCCATTCCAAGTGTTTTGGGGCTAGATTGTAGCACATTTTTCTTCATACTCAGTGTTGAATTCAGTTAGAGTTCCCAATGGTCAATTCACCCCATTTTTACAGAAAGTTTCTAGTATTTAGCCTCTAAACTTGAGACCTGATGTGGTGATAAAGGCATTGAATGTCTTAGGAGAATTCAGCTTCTTTCTTATTGGTAACCCACCAGTTGGAGCATTTATTGATGATGATAAAGAAAAGAATTGTGAGTTGAGATCTTATATGATGGAATTCAGGGATGGTGTATTATCAACTAGGATTGATGGTGAAATTATCTGTGAGGATTATATCCCCTATAGGTTTTATTTCCAGTTCAGATGCGTTCAACAATCAAACACTTTCCCTCCCACATATGTCATACAGAAGAAACACCCAATGGTAGCATGACAATTATGGATCCTAACAACTTTATAGGTATCCAAACTGTCAATTATGATACATCCATTAGATGCATTGATTGGATTGGAAGCTGGGTATGCCGAAGCTTGGGCCTCTTCATATCCTCAAGGGGCTTTAACAAAAGGAATATATCAAGTGGAGGCTACAATAGCTGTTGCACATGGAAATCATGGTAAGAAGTCGAAGGCCAGAGATGATATAGAATTTTTGGAGGTTTCAAAGCCCTCTAAACGTCTTCGCAGGAGGTATACCAGGAAGACCAGGGCTAGAGAAGCAATACCTCCAACACCAAGGCGGTTTAGTCATCACCATCAAACAAAGATTACTATTCTATCTATTGAAGTTTTTGAATAAAGAAGGCCTAATGAAGTTCACCGTTAATAAGGTGTTGAATATCCTTCACAATCAACCATACCAAGATTGAATTATGTGATACCATTATCCATTCATCATTGGGAGGGTGTAACTCATGATCTTAGGGATGCATGAGAATTTCTCCAGCATGGAATTCGAATACCAGACATTGGTGACATCAAATCACCTTCTGATTGCAATCCAGAAAATAACTTAGCTAAAGAACAGAAGTATATTACGAAGCCGAAGGATTTTATATATGAAACTGATGAATAAGTCCCAGCCTCTAAATGAGTATCTCATATGTTGGACGTAGGAGTACATGAAGGGGTAATTATCGACTCTGAGGAAGAGTGGGATATTTATGTTAATACTGAGAATGTATTTCCATTTTTCTTTTGTCTCAACTCTAATTTACCATTTATCATAATTAATCTTGATGAATATATATTTGTGCATATTTAATGTAGAGAAGGAAGTTTTGGACCAATTTTCGAATCACCTAAGTATGGTCATGCAGGCTCTCCTGTTGATGCAACGAATGATCCTCCCAGGTCATCGGAACTTTCTCCAGTAGCAAGAACCATGATTGGGGTAATGGATATGGATAATCTCCAACCATTAACTCAAGTTTCTCCTACTAAAAAGAGCATTTCAATATCTCCCCAAACTTTTAAACAATAACGCAAGAGTGCAATGAGATTGATCCGAAGTGTTTGCAGAAGGAGTAAGTATTTATACTGTCCTTAGGGCACATAATTTTCTCAATACACCTCGGTAACCAAGTTTTTATCCTATTAGAGGATCTATGTATCTCTCCTCTCTCAAGGGATTAAGAGCTAATTCTTCGAGGCCAGAAAAAGAAACCGTAGGGGAAACCCAATTTCATGTTGACGAATCTGCAATTTTAGTAGATAAATCGTCAAAATATTCAGCTATAACTGCTCCTGTATCTACTAAGAGAGAGGAAAGCTATGGTAAGAGTAAATACATTCCTCAGTTTCTTTTATCATAGGATCTGAAATAATCAACACTGATATTCCTATTGCTTTAGAAGAAAGGAATAAAGACCCAGGGAAATCCGAGACAAATACTGATGTTGACCCACACTTGGAAAGACCTGATGATGCTATAACAATTGAATAATTGATGGAACAGAACAATAGTGGAGCCAATTTAGGCATCAAACAACATTTGTTGGATACCTTAAATGGTAAGAATGCTATAACATTCCAAGATGCATATACTAAAATGGTGAAATCCCTTAATCCAAATATTGATATTCTAGTTTCCATCAAGGAATTTTGGGATTTTCATGAGGAATTTCAAGGACTTAAGTCCTTATTATTGCATTATATATATGTATTTATTCTTCTTTATTTGATTCTTTACATCAAAAGTTCACTTTATGCAGCTTTATCTGTAGAAAATGTCACAAAGGCTCTTCAGAAATGGGGTATCACACTCTATACTTA
This sequence comes from Viscum album, assembly GCA_963277665.1. NCBI lineage: Eukaryota > Viridiplantae > Streptophyta > Magnoliopsida > Santalales > Viscaceae > Viscum > Viscum album. The sequence goes on from OY728148.1 coordinate 1,814,686,977, forward strand.
TATTAGAGCTTGAGAAATACTTCTAGAGGATCCTCCATAAAGGGATGCTCCAGATCCTTTGAATATAAAAACTGATAAAACTCAAGGGAATTTACCTTCTCAAGAAACATCTGTTCAAATCACTGAAGCTGAGAATACAAGAGAAGAATCCAATCAAGTAGCGGACTTATTATTGGGTAAATATAATAAAATGTCTGAATCATATCTATTTCTTCCATTTGAAAATGAAAATGAAAATGATTTATCATTTAGGGTTGTCAAATCCTAGATTATAAGGTGAAGCTTCTACTATTCCAAGAGAAGTAGAACAAGGCAGCTCTTTAAATGACCTGTTTCTAGAGTAAATTTTACCTCATGGTAGTGACTCAGATTCAGACTTAGAGATTAAATATGCTCTTGGAATGGAAAGTAAGAAGACATGGAAATATATCTGAAGTATAATTGCTAAGAATCCTTTAGATGAATTGATGTACCGTTTTTTCAAACTCCCATCATTGTTTTGTGTATTGGGATTTGGTGGATTTAATTATTGATCAATCCATGATGTTATGAAAGAGGTCATTCACCGGTTGGATAAGGACCATAAGTTGCAAAAAAATATTGAAGAGACTATATGACTTATCAATATTGAAGGATTTCAAGCTGTAGTAGCTGAGGCGGAGGCAAATCATAATAAGAAATCAATTGAAATTATCCAACAAATTAAAGAATCCATGAAGAAGTCATTATATCTTTAATAACAACTGGATGTTTTTCATAACAAACTTGAATAGTTGAGTCAAACATTTGGAGAAACCTAACTAGAGGGGATAACTGCCATTTCAAATGCTAAGGAAGCACTTCATTAGGCAGAGACAGTTGGATTATCTCAGTTGTCTCAACTTCAACAAGCAGCTGATAAAGCTTATGAAGCGGTCCAACAAATGAAAAGTCATGTTGAGAATTTATTCTAAAACAAGACAGAGAGGCTCCAGTTTGTGGACAACACTCTAATTTTATATGAATAAGAAATATTTTGTCTTCAATCATATATGTATTCATTCTTATTTTCTATTATTTTAATATTAAAGGTAAATGATGATAATGACTCCTTTATGTTAGACAATCATTATTATAATCGAAAGAATGGAGTGCTTAAAATTTTCTTATGAAGATGATAGCCCTAATGAGAATAATTTGATTGTTGTTAGGGTTAAATGGATAACTCCAAAAATTTCATATCTTTTGACTTTTTTTATTACTCAATATTACCTAAATCATACAAAAATGTATGTTTAGTGAGATGGGACTCGAATTTTGTTTATAGTTCCCTTTGAGGGTTCTCAATCTAATGAGCACCAAGTCTTTTGTTACTGGAATTTTAGAGTCATTCATGTTGGACTATAAAGGGATAGTATTTAAGGTCGTATAACTTTGACCATAAATTTTGAAATTAGATAAAAAAAACTATGTGGCTAAGAATTTCTTTAATATTCTTTAAATATTTCTAAGGGGAATATTGATCCATGATTTTTATGGTCACCAAATATAAAACCTGTATCAACATAAGGGGACTCTCTTCCAAGAACAAAGTTTCCATTACTTGACAAACCTTTTATGGGGGCTGTGTTATGTAGGGCCAACTAGGGCATATGCTATATAGCCAAATAGTGGCATCTTTTGACTGACAGACCTGTTATATAGGAAACTTATGCAAGGCCACCTAAGGGAACATACTACATAGTCAAACAAAAGATCTCTTTGATGTTTTAACTTTTTACTATTAATAGATAGGGGAAAATAAGATTTGGGTGACTTAAGACCACAATGGGTGTTTTTTTATAGGAAATACATTTAAAGAATGAAAGGGCTATTTTAGACTGACATAAGTCATGAATAGGAAAACCATCTCTATAAAAATTTGGTGTATGAGTAATGATTAAAATTTATCAGAAAGGGGGATTTCTGATATCATACTATGCAGTTTTAAGTCATGCAGTGAGGAAATTGGGCACTGTGTAGTTTTAAGTCTTGGAGTGAGGATGTTGTGTTGTGCAGTTTAAAGGATTGTAGTGAGAACGTTGTGTGGATTTAATTTAAGGTCTTTATCTTTGAACAAGGGTATAAAAAAACTCTCCCAATTTCTTGATAATTTTTTGGAAACATACTGTCATATTCAGGTATGGAAGGAAAAATTTTAAACTGTGACTTGGGAATTTTTGAAACCCAAGAATGATATGGGAAAATGGTTAAAAGGATTAGAGAAAGTCTTTACCCAGAACAAAGTTACCATTATTTGACAAACCCATTATGGGGGTTGTATTATGTAGGGCCAAATGGGGAAAATGATATATAGACAAATAGTGGCATCTTTTGACTGATAGGCCTGTTATGTTGGAAAATTATATAAGGTCACCTAAGGGAACGCACTGCATAGTCAAACAAAAGATATCTTAGAAGTTTAACGTTCTATTGCTAAAATCTGAAGAAAGTTTATAGAGATTCATATTTTTCAAAGCATGGAGTTTGATTTATGGATAAAGGTACTTGAATATGGAAGGGGTATTTCCAACCAAGAGTGTCCAAAGAATCATAGGAATAAAACTTTTACGAAGGTCTGACCCAAACGTAAGAGGTATAGTGTCTGTAGTTTTAGGTCATACAATTAGGACCAGAAATGGAAACAATATATAACATGTGGACAAGTGATTTCAAGGTTATTTCATAGTGCATTGAACACATGGTGAGGTAAATACGTAAACCATGGTATTTGGGACTTTCATATTGTGAGAAATATAACAGGAAAAGTATACTTGAATGACTGTTTTAAAATATAGATTCTTGTATATTATCATCAAAGATTAAAGGGGACAAATATACTATAACCAAGAACAAATTTACCATATTTTGGAAAACCCGTTATGGGGGCTATATTATGTAGAGCCAACTAGGGAATATCCTACATAGCCAAATAGTGGCATCTTTTTACTGACAGAACCATTATGTAGGCAACTTATGAAAGGCCGCCTAAGTGCACATGCTGCATAGTCAAACAAAAGAGTTCTCAAGTATTAGGAACTCTATCACCAAAAACCATAAGAAAGATTATAAGGATCTGGAAATATTTAATATTAAGAGTGTGAAATATGGAAGGGGGTTATGCCCAATGCATATGAGAAATATTTAAACCAATTTGAACATGAGTTCGATTTCCTTTACATAGATCTGACTCATATGTAAAATGGAGACTTTTTTTGTTTCCTCTGAATGAATATTATGATATGCAGTTTAAAGTCATGAAATGAGGACATTACACTATTCAGTTTTAAGTCATGTAGTGAGTACATTAATAATTCCATAAAAAATTGAGACACCATATTTCTATAAAGAAGAAATTTACCCAATTCCTAAGATCACTTGAGCTATGCTCGGTGTGAGAAATAAGGAGTAGTAAGGGTCTTTTCTATAATACAAAGGTGACACATATAAAGAATAGGGGTATCAAATTTCCATATTGTTTAACGTCATGCGGTAAGGATGAAAATGAACTAATATGAAAGGAAATAAATATTTTAAATGGATTAAGGGTTAAAACCCAAGTGTCACTATATGTCTTTTTGGGGAAAGAATCAAGTCATACATAGTTATTAAAACATTCTATCTACAGATTTTATTCTTATACAAGAACTAATAGGGATTTTTATTGCAGTTGTGCCCAATATTAGAGATCTAGTCATCTCTAAATATCTCAAAACAGATGAGAATCAAGCCATAGGTAGTTATTTAAACAATCATTCCTCATGCTAATGGAGTTTGACATGAAGAATGAGGGACTTTTGACACGTTCTGAGAGAACAGTAAATCTTAATACATAAAATGGTATAAGGACCAAATAATATATCTTAAGGAAACAATATATATAGATCTGATTCATATATAGAAGGAGAAAAGAAAATAAGAAGATTTTGTAATTGTGGCTGGGCCCAAAATTAGAGATTTAGGCATATCTACATATCTCATTGAAAATGAGAATCAAGCTATACATAGTTCTTGAAACATGTTCTCTATGAAGATCTGGCTCAGACATAGGAAAGAGAGGTACTCATGTACTACTAAGGAGTAGTGATGATGTCAATGATATTTTCTTATGGAAGCTCCTAAAGTCAAATAGAGAGAACGTTAGTTGTAAAAATGATGTCATGCCATTGAATGTCATGCGACATGGATGAAGATGCTACACATTTTAACGTCATGCATCATGGACACTAACAATTTTTATGTAGTTTAATGTCTTGTAACTAGGACATGGGGGCTGTGTAGTTTTATGTCTTACAGCAAGGACAAGGGGGCTGTGTAGTTTTAGGTATTGCAGCAAGGACATGGTACTGTGCAGTTTAAAGTCTTGCAGTAAGAACTATTTATAAAAAACTACACAAAGTATTTCTTCAAAAATCTCACATTGGTTGGAGTTGTGATAAGCTCTCCATCCATTGTGATTAAGGCATAGGATCCATTTGAATTGACCTTATGTATGGAATAAGGTCCTTCCCACTTTGGTTTAAGTTTTGAAGGTTTATTTCCTGGTATCATTGGAGTCCTAATAACCAATACCAATTCTATTTGAAGGAATGAATGAAAGAGGAACTTCTTATTAAAATCTCGCAATATTCTGTTCTAATAGACTTCTAAATGATGCAAAGTATGTAATATTTTATTGTCTAATCTTTCCAAATCATTGAACCATTTCTGAGATCTTTCATTTGTAGAAAACTAATCACAGATTGCAACTCTAAGTGAAGTCAATTGTATTTCAATTGGCAAAACTGCTTCTGTTCCATATATCAATGAATAAGGAGTTTCTTGGGTAGCTGTATGGGTAGTTATCAGATAATCCCATAAAGCATTCAAAAGTTTATCAGGCCATGATTTCTTATCTTTATCCACCATCGTCTAGAGTATATTCTATAGGGTCTTATTGAAGGCCTCTATCTATCCATTGTCCACCGCATGATAGCGAGATGAATGGTTGGAATTGATATTGTGTTCCTGATACAAATTTTTTTACTTTAGCAAAAAAAAATTGGTTCCATTGTACGTCAAAATAGCATGAGGGACACTAAATCTGGTGATGATATTTTTTTTGACAAAACTAACAATGATTTTGGCTCCGACTTCTTTGAGGGTATTACCTTAGCCCATTTAGAGAAAAAGTCAGTAGTAGTGAGAATATACTTGAACTACTTAGCTGTGGCTAAAGGATAAGTACCTACTACATCCATTCCCCATGTGGAAAATGGCCAAGAGTATTTATCTATATGTAGCAACTCTGGGGCTTGATGAATGAAGTTTACATGAACTTGATAGGGATGACATTTTTTAAGGAAATTTGTACAATCCTGCATCACTGAAGTCCAAAAGTATCCAAGCCTTCATATCTAATTAGAGACTCTGTGCCCATATTAGTGGGTACCACAATCTCCTAAATATACTTCTTTCATGACAGTTGCAGTTTCTTCTCCATCAATACATCTGAAGAGAATTCCATCTAAACCTCTCTTGTAAAGGATCTTTTAGCGGTCTGGACTATCATAAAGAGTAAAATTGGACCCTCATTACCTAATCTATTCTTTATTAGCCCTATCTGGTGGAAGTATTTCATTTTGAAGATATTTTATGATGGATCTTTTCCATCCCGTGGTATGACCATATGGTTCCTAAATAGGGAACATTTCATTAATTTCATCCATTCTGGTTTGAAAAAAAGGTGATACCACACGGCGATGGGTTATGATGATGACTGTCTCATCTCGATTTGGATCTACCAAGGTTGTAGCTGCGTTAGCCAGTTCATCTGCTTGATCATTTTGTGATCGTGGGACATAAGACAATGTCAACTCTATTGGAAATTTAGACATTAACCCTCTGATGTAATCACACAAAGAATTAATTCATCTTTTTTGATAGAATATTCCCCATTAAATTGTTTGACTACCAATTCTGAATCACCTTTTACCTTTAAATGATCCATTTTCACCTGAAGGGCCAATTCCAAACCTGCAATGAGAGCTTGATATTTTTCTTCATTGTTGGTACCACCTTCTGATAATAGGAAAGAATAAGGTAGTATTTCCTTTTCTGGGGAAATAAGGAAAATTCCTAATCTAACTTTGTTGAGTTTAGGGTTTTACATTCCCTTTCTTGTTGAAATTCTCGAAGCACCATCAAAATACATTTCCCATGTTTGGGAATTATCTTGAATAGAGAAGACCTCTTCATTAGGAAGCTCAGTATTAAATGATATATCTTCCGCAGATGGATACTCAGCAAGGAAGTCAGCGAGATCTTGGACTTTTATTTCATTTGAGGTACAAATTGGATATCAAATTGTTGCAAAATAACCTCCCACTATGCCATACGTCCTGTAATCATAGGACGCCTGAGGATAAATCTGAGTGGATTATTACGAGACACCAATTGGACCTCATGATGTTGTAGCTAGTGCCTCAATTATTGAACTGCAAAGATTAATGCTAGGAAGCACTTATCAATACTTGAAAATTGAGTTTCCACATCAAACATAGTTCGACTGAGATAGTAAAGGCTGTTTTCATTCCCTGCATCATTATTTTGGGCAAGGAAGGCACCTAGTGATCGCTCTAAAGCTGTCACATAGATAATAAGTGATCTTCATTAAACATGTGGAATTAATACTGGTGGACTCAAGGGATATTTTTTAAGGGTATTAAATGCTTCTTAGAAATCTTCATTCCATTGTTAGGTGACTTCCTTCTTCAATAATCTGGTGAAGGGTAAACACTTGCCAACCAAATTGGTGATAAAGCACCGAATATAGGACAAGTGTCCTTGGAGTCCTCTTAATTATTTCAAATTTCATGGAGGTTACATACCAAGGATTGGTTTTTTTTTTCTCAGGATCATCTTTGATACCATGATGGCATACAAAAAATCCAATGAATTTTCCTGAGGTTACCCCAAAAGCACATTTAAAGGGGTTCATCTTCAAACTGTGTTGCCAAATTTTATTGAATATGGTTTCCAAATTAGCCAAGTGATTGGAATGTTGTATGGATTTTACCACCAAATCATCCACATAACATTAAAAAAATTTCCTAAGAAGGGTTTGAAGATATGGTGCCTGGCACATCGGTATGTTACACTTGCATTCTTTAAGCCAAAGGGCATTACCCGATAGAAAAACAAACCTTGAGGGGCTCTAAAGGCTATATATTCTTTATATTATGGGGCCATATAGATTTAATTATACCCAAAATATATATCCATGAAAGAAAGATCTTCATAGATAGCTATTGCATCAATTAGAAGTTCTATAATCGGGACTGAAAAATAATCTTTAATACAATACCGGTTAAGATCTCTAAAATCAATGCAGACTCTAATTTTCCCATTATTCTTTTTCACAAGGAAAATATTTTCTATCCATTTGGGATACTGAACTTACCTGAAAAAGTTATCCTTTATAAGATTATCAACTTTAGCATCAATTTTATAGGAATGAGTTGGGTGTGTTCTCCTTGTTGCTTGATTAAATCGACAAGGTTCTTCTGGAAAACCCAAATAATGTGTGGCTATATCAGGATTAAGACTTGGTATTTCTATATAATTCCAAGAAAACATATCTTGATTTTTCTTTAGAAAGGAATTATACAACCCTTGTTCTTCAAAGGTCATGGCCTCACTAACTAGATTGGGGTGTGGATCTTCTTATGTACCCAGATTTATTTCTCTAAGTTCATCCATGGTGGTAGAGACACCTTCTTGAAACGTTGAAGGAGCACCACCGAGATCATCCTATTCTTCTTCATTATGTATTAACTTTTCTATTTCCAATTGCATTGTAGATGATGAGGCAAAACTTCCAGTGCTAGGGGAGAAATCAGTATTTGAACATCCCGAAGAAAATGACACCATATCTAATCCTACTGATGATGAAGGGTCTTCCTGTGGTAATAAAGAGGGATTTATGGATTGAGAATCAACATCTTTGTATTCCTCTAGCATTACCACTATCTCTTCTACTCTGGTTGATGAAGTAGAGGCTTATTGTAGTTCAAAAGATGAGATGAAAACATCTCCATTCAGGATTTCATCATTTCTTGGTGTATCAATAATTTCTTCTATGTTGTCAGGCTCAATTGTCATAATTGATATTATGGAAGTTACTGGATGAGTCTTTAGGTTTGGATTCACCCTTTCCATTTGATTGATGGGTAACACATAATCTATTCTCAAATGTATGAATGGATTTGCTGGGATCTTTTCTTGTCCATTTGGACCATTAACTCAGGTTATCTCCTTTGTCATGGGCTTCATTCCTTTTATGTGAGAAAACTCCGCCTCAATGTATTGAGATTCACATGTTTTGAATGGATCCTTGTCACCATATAATGTTCTGATTTGACCATTTAAATAGTATTTCAGACATTGGTGGTATGAAAAAGGTATGGCTGCATTTTGATGCAACCAAGACCTTCGAAGCAGAATATTGAAGGTTGTGTCCTGATGAACAACCATGAAATATGAATTAGACACAAGATCTCCAAACTGAGTTCTGAGTGTAATATCACCCAAAGGTTATTATTCATTCTTTTCATATCCTTACAACATTAAATTTTAAGGAGATAATTCAGATTCAATCAGGCCTAATCGACGAAGTGTACGAACAGAAATGAGGTTGACCCTGGAGCCATTATCAATGAAGGATCGTTGGATATCTATGTAATTGATATTTCCAAAAAAATACAAAGGTCTGATATGACCATGAACAACATCACCTTCATCTTCATCTGTAAAATATATGACTGCATGACATTCTTCAAGATTATTTTCTATACGGTAAATCTCAGCAGCAGCAACTTTGGTTTCAAATTCTTGAGGACTTAATAAAGCATCAATGAGTGATTCTCAAAGATATTTTGACAGATTCAAAGAATCCAAAATTGATAACATTGCTGGTATATGGTCTAATTGTTTCAATACATCATACTTTTGGTCCAAAGGTTTGTGTCTCCTAGTATGGATATGTGGTTTTGTAGGTTCTTTGGAAGTTGATGCTTCTGATCTAGATGTACTCTATGTCGGAACAGAAGTTGGAAATACTGCTGGAATTGGTAAATTAGATTGACTAAGTCTATTAATTTGCTGAGAAGAAGATGGTGTGTCTTCTAATCGGTCTTCCAAAATAATTTTTTCAGAATCGAACCTGTCTTTCATGGAAGAAACTCCTTGTTCCTGTTGAGCCCACTGAAGGGATCTTCCATGAGTTTCTGTCACATATATAGTTCGAGTAGGGGTAGAGTTAAATGATGGTTTCTAAAATTTCCACATCTTCCCCTGTATCCTCGACTTTGTCCCCTTCCTCTTGTTCCCAAATTAGGTACAAGGAATTCTGGCTCACTATAATCAGAATCACCTTTGGCATAAGGATCCATTAAATGGATAACATTAATAGAACCAAAGATTAATTCTTCATCTGACAAAGATGCTTCTTGACAGGTTCATTCTAGTTGTACTGTTTGGTGGGGTGGTGCCCATGCTTTTGAAATAGATGTCATAAAATCTGTAGGGTCAAAGACAACTTTGGCCTTGACATGAGCTCATCTTCTTCTGACTGTTCTTTTTCCTTATGATCACTTTTCTTCTTTGAGGAATGGCCTTTTTATGAAGATGGTTTTGTTGTGGTAGGAGTGTTAGGAGACACAATTTGTTGTTTCAACTATGTTTATAAAATAGTATGAGTCTGGTTGATCATTTTCCTGATCATCCAATCATCATATTTTTTTACAATTTTACTTTTAACCTCTTACCATTCTCCCACTTCCTCTAGATTGGTAGCAGTAACACATGATACTTGAGCTAATGAACTTTTAAATTTCACTTTTCTAGAGTCTACCATATCTTGTAGAAGGTATTTGAAAACAAAACACACCTAAATGGGGTGTCCCAACATCTGATTAAAGGGATAATAATTCATATGATCTTCATCTCCATCTTTATTTGGATTTTTCAGCATTGGTAACTGAACCAAATTGTTTTCTAAGATTGTGATGAAGTAACTAAGAACTTGTTAATTCCTAAAAGAATTAAAATTATTCTTTAATTCCTAAAACTATCTATGCCTTTGATATCTTTGATCATCCTGACGAGACAATCATTGCTGTTGATGCTTAGGAGGAAGATCTCTTCGGTATGATGAGCACCTTGAAGTAGAAGCAGGTACAATTGCCTATTTGAGAGTGATTGTAGCAGTTTATGACTTTCTTAGACTCCTCCCCAAATCTGATAAAATTACATGAGTTTTAGCCTTAGTTTCTATAATAGAATGTTCTATCTATTGAGCGATAGAAGTAAGGTCTCAAAACCCTCTTATGTATTTCACAGGGATCAATGGTGTGTGAAATTCATCACAAATATTTTCCACATAGATTGGAAGTAATTATTCTTGAGGAAGTTCTAAACTTAAGGAATATGTTAATCCTTTACATCATGCAATGAAGTCTAAAACTCTTTTATTCTCTCTTTGTTTACAATTAGTATGATAAAAAACTGTTGTCTTTGATAGCATTGAGCTAAATTGGAGAAGAAATTTCTGATGGAGATCTTCCCATCCAGTAATTGATCGAGATTGAAAACTTGTATACCAGAAAAAATATGGTCCTTGTAATAACTGTAAAAAACACCTAATCTTAAATACTTCTTGTTGTTGAGAAGTTCCCATCATGGGATCACAACGAGAAACAAAATGTTTTAGGTGTTATTCTAGATCTCCCGAAACATTAAATAATGGGAATGTGGTATTCACAAAATTTAGTGGGGGAGGAATTGCATCCACCCATTCGGGGTAAGCTCTCTTATCTGATTGAACTGGTGAACATCGTTCCTCCATAGCTTCCAATCGAGCCGTTAATGCCTCAATTGTGTTCATAATAATTTGGGGAACATACGAATGAGCTGGAACCTTTAAAGGTATATCAATTGGAGCTTGAGTTGGTGCATCGACTGATAAAACCACTGATGGTGGTATTGATACCTGCCTTGGCTGTATATCCAGTGGAGGGAATTCATTATCTGCATTTGTAGTTACTAAAAATACTCTTTTATGAGGAGATCCTATAGGATTTTCATGTTGAGTACTTTCCTAGGGATACTGTCTAGAGGAAATTTTGTTTCTAAGTAACTCTGTGTTGAGTATTTTCAACTCATTTATTTCCTCTTCTTGCTATGAAAATCTCTATTTAAGTGAAAGATATTTACCTTTTATAGTGGAAAAGTGAGATTCAATCTGAATTTTTTCCTTTCCCCTTGTTAGATGAATTTAGAGGAGGGAGGAATTGGTTATTTTAAGGCATAACTAGATTCTGGGTAAGCCTCTGATTTCGAGTATGCACACCTTCTTCTTTGCCTCAGTGTGTACCATATTAGGGACAAAAACTTCATCTTATGATTCCCTTGAACTGGACTTATTTTATGGAGGATCTTCTGCAATGGTGATAATAACATTCAATGATTCATAATGCATTGATGACATTCTGTCAGTGTTTCTACTAGATCATCTCCCTTTGTGTATTTCATGAGACTTTTTTCTTCTATATAAAGAATTCCTTGGAACTATTTGGCAGACAGTAACCTGAAGGGAATCATTGGATAGTTCAGTCATATGCTTTCCTTGTGGCTTCTTCCCTAATAGGGAGAAAACCAACTTCTGTTGAGGAGGGGATCACAGATATGAAAAATCCCACATCCCTGCAGGATGAGGTTGATCCTGTTCCTCTTCTTCAAATCTTGGAATATTTTTTAATGAATTTAAAGCATAAATTAAATGATCCCCTACCCCTGCAAGATGGGATGATTCTTGAACTACCATGGCTGAAATTCATGTAACTTCTCTTTTGATTTTGTGGATTTTGGTTCGAACATTAGCTGGGTGCATCATTTGACAATCACTTAAATCACCTGTTTCAGAATATCGTTGTTCTATTTCAGACATTTCCATTATCTGATTCCTGAAATCCTCTAAACGTGATGACTGTTCAAGATTCTCAAATGATTTATGTAAAGTTAACTCAACAACTTCTTTTCTTTGGGCCTGATTCTAATGAGAACTGGTTGGGGCCTATTCTTGAGCGTACATTTGATTACATAAAAACCTACTGATTGTGGCAAAACGTGGGCAATAACATTGCATGAAACCACTTTTGGCGGAATTTTCTAATTTTGGAGTGCATTGAAATGCAATGCTACATATACACCTTATCCTCTGATACGAACATTAGATGGGGAATCAAAAATTATCTGGCATAGCCTCTTTAGAGCATTGAGACATGCACACTAAAGGGTTCTCTGCTATTTTCCAACCTTTGGATGTTGAGAAACTGAGAGAGATTCCAAGTCAATTTGGCACTTCAACCCTTCTATTACCTTTACATGATTTTGATATTAATCATATGGTAAGACATTGGTTTTCAAATGATGAAGAGTTTTCTATAATTTGAGACAAATTTCATGAATGTAATATTCTATTATCAATTCTGGAATGTTATACTGGGAATTTTCCAAAGTCCAGAACATGACTGGGATTTCTTCTTTAGCTAATTATTTCCTCATGTTTAACACATCTTCTTCATCTTTCACAAGAGGTTTCTCTAATTGATCTGTCCAGAGTGTATACTCTGTATTAGAAGACAAATGACCTAAAGGAGGTTAGGTGAATTACCATTCCCTAAATATGTCTTCTAGTTGAGAAAGTGTTTCACTTGTAAATGAAAAGGCATTAGACATGACTAGCTTTGTGTTTTCAAGTGCCGCAAGATAGGAGGTATTTCTCATCGCTACATTGTTAATTATGGAATTGTCTTGACAATGTGAAATACTACTGTGGAGAGGAATTTCGCAGCAAATGCCATCATGGGGAGGATCACCATGATGGATTACAGCAAGGGATAAATTTTATTCTTCCTTGGTCTTCTGGACACACGGAGGGTTTTCGTGGATCTCATCCAGAGATAGGCACTTTGGATTGACCAAAATTTTATGAAGAAAACCTTCATGATGAAGTGTCTGACATGGAACTTCAGAATTACAACTACCACTCCCATAATTTGGTAATGTGAGGATATGATCTTGAGAAGCAATAGATAAATGTCTGAGGGCTTCAAGAACTCCAGAATTAAGAGGATCCAAATCATAGATTAACTATTGATTTTACAACAATTATTAGAGAGAATTTTTCTTGGATGTTCTGTTATACTTAGTTGGGGCCACTTGCTGGGAAAAGTGGTTATCATTGGTAGGTATATGTGGCTGCCTTGGAGTGGTTACCGGAAAAAATTGATTACCTCCAATTGAAAAGGGTGTATGTTCCCGGTCCTATTGTCCATATGATATGGGGGAGTATGCCCCATGGTCCTCTTGGACTAGAGCAGAGGTGTGTATCTACTCTGAGATGGCATGCCGATGTGTCATCCCATGTGTGGGGACATATTTATGTGTCTGTTTCCTTAATACTACTGAAGTAGTTGTTAAAATATCCTAGTATGCTTCCAGAATATGGGCAGGGATATGTGTCTACCCTTTCACCATTGATAAGATTTGTTTGGTGACTTTAGTAGCTAGAATAGGAATATACGTCCATTTTGTATATGAAGTTGGTGTATGTGCCTTCTCCTGTACTCCTTTTTCTATCAATGGATGTTGATAGTACTCGCACATGGGGGTAGAGAGTTGGGTCTTCCCCAAATTTGTCGTCGGAGCTTTCCGACTGACTTCTCCGGATGCTACCAAATGAGACTATTGGAAGGTTGGATGAACATTGGAAGGTGTATGTGCCTTCTGGCTATTTTACATCAAGTATGGTTGAAGGAATTCCTTCAATACTGATAGACGAGACTGCTGATAGAATTGGTGATTGTAAACAGGTGTATGTTCCTATTTACCAGTTTCCACCACATTAGATTGGAGAACTTATTTAAATTTAGTAAGAAGAGCCTTCTGACTGGCTAATAACATGTAAACAGGTGTATGTTCCTGTTCACAGTGCTCCACAGGGTTTATCTGGTGGGTTTGGTGTGTTTCTGTCAGATGAGTCTGCTGAGTATAAAAATTAGGATGGATGGGTGTATGTTCCCGCTCATTGTTTGTCATCAAGTTAAATTGATGGACTTTTCTAGAGGATGAAGAGGTGAGAACCTGCTCCCTATTGACCAGACATAGTCCCTGGCGGTTCATCTTGCGTGCCTTGGTCTGAGAGACATAGTCCAAACGTCCAGAGGCAACACCTCCATCATGTTGAGGGTACACTACCACATGATTCTGGCGGCGATTGCTGGTGGGAGTCTTTAGGAAGGACTCCTATATTCTTGAATTGAGACCTTGAGTGACCTCTTGATCCACCTCCCTATAGTATGAGAGTAATTGATTATTGTGTTCCAAGGATAAATACCTGAAATAGTTAGAAACGGTGGTTAGATTCGTTTTCTTCTTGATCATTGGTTGTTCTTGGCCAGATGATCGAGGATTTTTATTGACTTGGAGGGCCTATCGAGCATCATCTAAAGTTGGGATTATACTGTGATGATGATATTCCATTTGCAGCACATTAGAGACCTAACGTTGAAGACGTTGGGTTGGTGAGGATGTCTTTCCCATAGATGGAGATCCAGCTTGAGCAGCGGTTGGGAAGTTCACATATGTTTTATTGGAGAAAGCCATTATTTGGATTGAAGGGAGTTCGATGGAAAATTTAATACAACAACAAGCTCTATTAAAACAACATATTTTTAGATGGATACATGCATGATTAATTCCTTTGTATGTCCTTCCTTTATCAATTGATAGGGGCCTAACAGGTGGGTAACATTATTAACTTGGTTAAGGATTCATATTGGGTTCACCATTTTTGTTTTTTAGTTACTTGTAACATGTGTTCTAGTTTTAAGAAACACTATTTCCATGTGCTTTCCATTGGATTTATTTATGGAACCAGAAACTTCCAACAGTTCTTTATCCAATGGGGACCTGCTTTCCAAAGGTAGGAATTCATTCAGTTTAAACTTTACGATACTTAAGAATGTGTATTGGTCGAGAAGATGGGAGGTCAGAATCATCACACCCTTTTGGGGGAATTATTTTCTACTCCAGGACTCTCTTTGTAAATTTAAGATAATTTCATGAATACTTATTAATTCACCAAGTATATCATAAGTATCCTATGGAATTTACAATCACTTATTAACATGAGAAAAATTTAGAATCATCAATATGCATTCAAGGTTCTTCATTGTTGGAAATATCCGTATGTATTTGAGGTTTTTCATAAATTTTATCCTTTAATATACCAATTAGAGATTCTTTGAATCATCATTGTGATGATACTGGTTTTTAAGCCACTTAGTGTGGCACTCTGGAATTTGTTGTAATCCAGGGAGACGAAGGTTTGTTTTAATCTTGGGATCATTGATAAAACACTTTTTTGTTGAATATTTTATTGATAATAAATGATATAATTTCCTCACATTATGATAAATATATTTATTTATGAAATATTTGGGATTAGATCATTCATTTGAAAATTTGATGAAAATTCTAGTTTTACCCTTTTAAAATGTACTGTAGTATATTAAAGATAAATATTTTAATATTCGTTATTTGAACTTAAAATTTTGTAATAGGGTTTATAACTTAATTTTATACAACTTTTATACAGGACACTGGAGCTAAATAGTGCATTTGGATGGAGCAAATGGACCATTAAGTAAATGGTGGGCTGGACTTGGTAGAATGAACATGGGTTCTGTATTTGGCCCATAAATTCTTCATTTGTGCTTGGATCAGGCCCAAATTTTTAGAGGAGCTACATGAATAATGGTTGCGAGGATCACCCTTCTGGAAGGACAGCTGATTCACGTGTTTCAGGGTTCAAATGGGTGGTGTAATTTGGAATAAAATATTTGGCCGAGATTCCCCATTCACACTTGAAACCACTTTGAACCTAGCCTCCCCAACACTCTATAAATTGGTGTTTTTCTCATTTGGTGGGGTTGGTACGTGCATTGGGAAGTTGACGGAAGAGAATAAGTGGATCCACTCCAATTCTCCAACCATTTCAATAAGGGTAGCTGTTGAATCAAGGAGCCATTCGACGAAGCCTTCTTCTTCACCTTTGTATTGTAATGCTTTTGTTTGTGTAATAAATTTCTTTGTACTTCTTTTATTTCTTATTTTTTCTTATGTTTTATTCAAATTTATTCTTCTCTTAATCTTCCTATTTGGTCTGGGATTCTTTAGTAGAAGTTTTATTGAGTTATACCCATTATAAACCGTTGCAAATGCAATTCGAGTCTACGATGATTACGCCACCCATGGAAGAGTAGTCTTTTAGTAACCGATATATCTCTTACATTCTAAATTCATTTATTTTGAATCAATGATATACTATAATTCAAATAATATGATAAATTAATTGGGTTTTTAATTTAATTTAAACTAAGAAATAAATTGAATAATTAACACAAAAACACGTGAGGATGAGATTTTGTGTAAATTGTGAGAGTGAGAACTTAAACAGTTATACAAAACAATAAGAGATCAATTTGTAGTGTTCAAATATAATCCCTAAACTCAATTAATTATAATTTCCAGAGGGGAAATGTTCCTTAATTTACCACTGACCATAATCTAATCTTAGAACATCAATCAAAGCAGGGTGTTGCGATTACATGTTCTGAAGTTAGCCTAGGGTTAAATTTACTTCATATTTGTGGTAAAGTTAATTCTCAGAGGGTTCGGGGGTTAACAAGTTAAGGGATCATAATTAAGTGGATGTTAATTTAAATTATAAAGATAAATAATTTATTGAAGATGTAGAGTTAGATCAATTACGTCTTTTAAATATTATCTAAAAAAACATCTTCTTGTTGTGTCATTTTAATCGAAACTCATTTCAAAACTAAAAAAAATATACAATCTTCTTCCAGAAAACTTATTCTAGATTTATAAACTATAACCAACCCCCATCCTTTCAAGTAGTGTTTTCATTCTATTTTATTTTATTTTTAGAATACCTCTAAAATTTTTTTTTAATTCACATCCTCCTTCGAGAGATGACCTTGGTCAGCCACTCTGCTGCACCTAAGTACCCCAAAATCACACAAATCATTTGAGGGAACCCACGACAGTGCTCTTTCAAATTAGCGCCGTTGCCGAGGAGGAAAGTAATTTATTCAACCATTTAAAGATATTTCTTTTATTTTTCATTTTATTATTTTCTTCACCTCTCTCTTTCATCTTTCCCCTTTCTCAAGTTTTCATTTTTTTCACCCTCTTCTTTTCTTTTTGGACCATCAACTCAAAATTCTCATTTTTCTTATGGTCCACTTTTCCTATTTTCATATTTTGGTTTATGACATGAACTAATCCCAAGGATATCTTAGATATTGACCCTGATATTGAACGTAGCCTTCAAGCTCGAATCATACAGTCTCAGTCTATGGGAAGTTTCAATATTCAACCAGTTGGTGAATTCCTCTCTTTTCGAAACATTGAAATTGGAAGAAATTTAAATTAAAACATAAAAGAAGAACCAATGGCTAAAAATAATGGAAATTAAATTAATATAAACATTCGAGAATTGGTTGCACCTAATGTTAACTATCAACCAAATTGTATTGCATACCCAAATGTTGAATCGGACTTTGAATTGAAATCTGGATTAATTCATCTTCTTCCAAAATTTCATGGCCTCTCAGGTGAGGATCCCAATAAACACCTTAAAGAATTTAATGTGGTTTGATCAACCTTAAAACCAATAAATGTATCTGAAGACCAAATAAAATTAAGATCATTCCCATTCTCACTTGATAGAGCTGCAAAATATTAAAAGTATTATTTACAACCTGAAGATGTAACATGTTGGAACAATTTGAAATGTCTTTTCTTGAATAGATTTTTTCTAGCATCGAGGACCACTTCCATTCGTAATGAAATATTGAGGATCAAGCAAGCACAAGGGGAGTCAATGTATGAGTACTGGGAGCGATTTAATAAGTTGTGTGCAAGATTTCCACATCACCAAATCAGTGAGAAACTCCTCATTCAGTACTTCTATGAAGGACTCACACCTATGGAGAGGAGCATGGTGGATGCTGCAGTAGGAGGGGAATTGGTGGACAAGACACTAGTAGCTTCACGTGCATTGATCGACAAGATGGCCCAAAACTCCCAAAAATTTGGTGATAGAGGTACACCACATGTTAGGGGAGTACATCTGGTAAGTCCTTCTCTTGAAAGTAATTTGATTGATACCAAGTTGGAAGAATTGACCACTATGGTGAGGTAGATTGATTTGGCTTAAAAGACATCCCAACCCACTCCTTCAAGGCCTTTTGGAATTTGCACTGAGACAAGCCACCCAACTAACTGTTGCCCCCAACTACAAGAAATAGAAGATTGTGCAGCAGTATTCCCTGGGAGACCATATTAGCAACAACGACAACCACATCCCCAAAATAAGTATAACTCCTTTGAACCAACATTCAACCAAAGGTGGAAGGATCAATTAGACATGAGGTATGGCTCTGGGCAACAACAAAGGCCCCCTTTTCAACCAAACTTCCAACAGCCTCCACCTTACCAACAGGGTTTCCAACAACCCCAAAGGAGATTCGAAGCTAAAACATCAACAACTCAGAAACAAGGGAATCTACAACAGAAGGTAGACTCTAACACTGATGATATTTTGAAAAAAATTGTTCTTAATCAACAGAATGAGCTGAAGAGTCAAGGTTCGGAGTTGAGGGAGTTGAAGACTCAAATGAGCCAGATTTCCACTTCCCTCCATGAACTGGTAAGTAAGAATTCTAAAAACCTTCCTTCTCAACCTACTCCCAATACAAAGGGGAATTTTAGTGCCTTTACATTGAGAAGTGGGAAGCAAACAACTGATTATTCTCCACCTATCATTCCACCAGGATTCACCTCAACTCTAGAGAAGCCCCATTCCATACCAACTGATGAGAAATCCAAGGAGAAAGATAAAGTTAAGAAAAAGATTGATGATGTTCCTTCTAAACCTCTTCCCTTTACAAATAGGGTTGTTCAAACCAAGAAAATGGCTGAAGAGGCGATGAAGAAAGAGGTTTTGGACACATTCAAGCGTGTTGAGATCAACATAACTCTACTTGAAGCCATCAAAAAAATCCCAAGGTATGCCAAATTATTAAAATAAATCTGCACCAATCGAAGAGGGCTCAAGGGAAATGAGATGATCAACCTTGGAAGGAATGTCTCAGCACTCATTACACCAACTCTAGCAATTCCAACAATGTGAAAGGATCCTGGGGCATTCACTATCCCATATACCATAGGGGATTTGCACTTATCTGATGCTCTTTGTGATTTAGGAGCTTTAATAAATGTAATGCCTCACTCTGTATTATTTTCTTTACAGGTTGGTGATTTGAAGCCGATGAGAGTAGTGGTGAAATTGGCGAATAGAGCTACGACATATCCAGTGGGATTCTTTGAGGATGTAGTTTTCCGGGTAAGAGACATGATCTTTCCAATATACTTCTATGTGCTCAAAATGGAGTATGATAAGGTAAGTTCTCGTGCTCCCATTATCTTAGGTAGACCCTTCCTCAAAATAAAAAAAAACTATAATAAATGTTCATGAGGGTACACTTTCAATGGATTTTGGAGATGCAGTTGTAATTTTTAATGTTATGGAATCCATGAAGTACCCCTCTGAGGACCATTCTGCTTTTTTTATCTCCCATTTTAAACCACCAAGTAAAAGCTCAATGGATTTTGATTGTCCTATTCTTAGGGAGATTATGAGTATTGGTTCTATTTTTATGTCTAAGAGTACTTCCGCACCTGTTTTTGATGTACAAACCTCTCTTGGATTTGATTTTGATGTGGATTCAAATTTTGATCATATAAATTCTGATTATGACATGGTTGTTGAGTATGCTGATGGATTTGATGCACTATTTTCTAATTTTGATGATTTTTATTCTGATACTAATGTTCATTTTGCAGATATGTCTGTTGCATCAATTTCTCCATCCACACATCACCCCCCTACATTGGAACTCAAGCCATTGCCCCCAAATCTTAAATATGCATACTTGTTGAGTGGTGATAGATTACCTGTTATCATTGCTAACAATATCTCTTTTGAACATGAAGAAAAACTTTTGAATATTTTGAGAGATAATATTAGGGCAATTGGTTGGACATTGGAAGACATATCAGGTATTACCCCCTCCATTTTCATGCAAAGGATTCTCTTGGAGGATGGGGCTAAACTGATTAGGCAGCCACAAAGGAGACTTAATTCAACACTTTTGGAAGTTGTTAAGAAAGAAGTTTAAAAATTACTTTAGGCGGGTATCATTTACCCTATTTTTGACTCACAATGGGTTAGCCCTGTCCAGTTTGTACCAAAGAAAACTGGTTTCACTATTATAAAAAATGAAAATGATGAGTTAGTTCCTGTGAGAGTACAAAATAGTTAGTGAGTGTGTATTGATTATAGGAAACTAAATCAATACACTCGTAAGGACCATTTCAAACTTCCATTCATTGACCAGATGCTTGATAGACTTGCAGGTAGGACACATTATTGCTTCTTGGATGGTTTCTCTGGCTATTTTCAGGTTCCCATTACAGTAGAGGACCAGGAGAAGACGAAATTCACCTGCCCATTCGGTACCTTTTCTTACCGAAGGATGCCATTTGGACTTTGCAATGCCCCAGGTACCTTCCAGAGATGCATGGTGAGTGTTTTCTCAGATTTCATTGAGACCTGGATAGAGGTATTTATGGATGATTTTACAGTTTTTGGATCCTAATTTGATGAATGTATCTCTAGTTTGGGTGATGTGTTGCATCGTTGTATTGAAAAAAATATGGTCTTTAATTTTGAAAAATGTCATTTCATGGTCGAAAAGGGAATTGTATTAGGTCATATAGTCTCACAACATGGCATTGAAGTTGAAAAATCAAAGGTATAAATTATTGCATCCCTGCCATATCCTACATGTGTGCATGATGTTCGATCATTCCTTGGACATGCTGGATTTTATCAACGCTTCATCAGAGATTTTAGTAAGATCACTCCACCCTTATCCTGATTGCTTCAAAACGATATTGACTTCAATTTTAATGATTCATGCAGGGTATCATTTGATGAGATATAGAAGTGTATGACCACTACACCGATCATACATCCCCCATGGTGGGACCTTCCATTTGAGCTTATGTGTGATGCGTCCAACTTCGCGGTTGGAGCTGTCTTATCTCAAAGGGTAGAGGGACATTCACATGTGATTTTGTATGAATCAAGGACGTTGGATTTTTCCCAATCAAACTACACCACAACAAAAAAGGAGTTTCTTACTGTTATATTTTCTTTAGATAAATTTCATTCATATTTATTGGGGTCTAAAGTAGTGGTTTTTTTCTGACCATGCAACTTTGAGGTACGTCCTAAAGAAGCTAGATGAAAATCCACGACTTATCCGTTGGATGCTCCTTCTTCAAGATTTTGACATTGAGATAAAGGACAAGAAGGGGTCAGAGAATTTGGTGGCATACCACATGAGTAGGCTTACTCACACACCAGAGGGTGACACCTTGGACCAGGTACCACTTTGGGACACTTTCCCCGATGAGCATCTCTATACCATCTCAGGTATGCACCCTTGTTATGATGATTTAGTTAATTACATTGTTGCCTCTGAAATCCTAGTAAATTTGAAGAATCACCAAGTCCAAAAATTAAAAAGTGATTCTAGGTTTTATGTGTGGGATGATCCTTACCTTTGGAACATGTGTAGTGACCAAGTCATTAGGAGGTGTGATCCCGATCATGAGTTTGAGTTTATTTTTCATTTATGTCATACACTTGATTATGGTGGACACTTTATACCCCAACATATTTCTAGAAAAAGTCTTAGACTCTGGATTATATTGGTCTATCTTATTCCATGATTCCCATGTGTTTTGTAAGTCTTGCTCTCTTTTCCAACACACTGGAAACATTTCAAGGAGACACGAGATGCCCCAACAACCCATTTTATTCTGTGAGATTTTTTATGTTTAGGGAATTGATTTTATGGGACATTTTCCTAGTTCATTTGGTTTCCTGTATATCCTTGTTTCTGTTGATTATGTTAGTAAATGGGTGGAGGCTAAGGCCACTAGGACTGATGATTATCATGTTGTTGTGGACTTTGTCAAAACACAAATTTTTTGCAGGTTTGGAGTACCTAAGGCCATCATCAGTGACCAAGGGACACACTTATGCAATTGGAATTTTTCTCCCCTTCTTCGAAAGTATGGGGTGATGTACAAAACATCAACACCATACCACCCTCAAACAAATGGTCAGGCTGAGGTTTCAAATAGGGAATTGAATTTTTTTTTGGAGAAAACCGTGCATCCAAATAGGAAAGATTGGAGAAAGCTCTTGGATGATGAATTGTGGGTTTATAGGACAACATACAAGACCCCCATTGGTATTTCTCCATTTCATATTGTTTTTGGGAAAGCATGTCATCTCCCCGTGGAATTTGAGCATCGGGCTTATGGGGCTATAAAGAAATGAAACATGGATTTGGCCCAAGATGGAATCCAAAGGAAGCTGCAAATTCAAGAGATTGAGGAGATTAGATTGTATTCATATGATAACTCAAGGATATACAAGGAAACATCAAAAGAATCTCATGATAGAATGATCCAACAAAAGTAGTTTCATGTTGGAGAGAAAGTCCTTCTCTACAGTTCACGACTGAAGTTGATGCCTGGTAAGTTGCATTCCAGATGGTTAGGTCCTTATGTTGTGACTAATTTTTTTCCTTATGGTGTAGTGGAGATCACACAAGAGGACACAGAAAGAAGATTTACAGTCAATGGGAAATGTTTAAAGAGATACATTGAGGGACTTCCTACTGATTTAGTGGATTTTATCACACTGCATGACCCCATCATCACTTGAGCACATCAGGATATTCCTAACCATTTAACTATTTTTTATTATTTGTCTTATTTAAAATTATACATTTCATGTGCATATATGATATCATGGGTTAACATTGAGGACAATGAAATATTTTAAGTGTGGGGGGAGGGAACCTTTTAGGTTAGTAATTTCAATTGTTTTCCTGTTAAAAAAAACAAAAAAATGTGTGTTTTTCAAATTTTGTGTGTTTATTTTTCAATTTTCTGTGTGTTTTTGAAACTTTTAAGATGAAATGATTCTCATAATGATTTTAAAATGAATATCAACAAGTGAAACAATTTATCTTTTGAGACTAAGCTTAAATGAATGTTGAAATGACTTTGTTCCAAGTTCAAATATTTAGTAATTTCATGAAGAGTACACTGAATTTTGAATCCCATGCCACATCTCACTGTATTTATATTTCAAACCACTTTTTTGTGAGGCTTATAAACCATTATTTTCATATTATTTACATTCACCTCACTTCTTGAGAGAACCAAACCATGCTTGATTTAACCAGAATTTGATTTATTCCTATCAAAACTTGAGAGTTTGAGGTACTTATGTTTAAATGATTGAGGCATTTGTTTGGTATTAAATCCCCTATTTCAAAGAATCCATTTTTATAATGGCCTACCTTGAACATTTAATCCTTGTATCCCTTATAATCCATGCACAACCTGTTAGTTTAGCCACATTACAAGCCAATTTTCCCTATCCAACCAACTATTGAAGTAAAATTGCATAATCTAGTTGAGATTAAGTGTGGGGGAAGCTGTCTTGTGTTGTGCTACCAAATTTTGTGATACTTAGGGTGAAAAATTAAATTCTGAAGAGATGTTTTTTCTACTGAAGAAAATCATTATATTGAAAGCTGTGCCTTTTCTGGAGCTTTCATGACAAGTGAAACTGTGCCTTTTCTGGAGCTTCTAATTGAGGTAGAAAGTTGTGCCTATCTGGAGCTTTCAAGAAAATCATGTCTGAGAAGATTGACATTTTTGATGCTGAAATGGTGAATGGTGTAAACTTTCCATGACTTTTCATGATGATGGAGCTGAATTGATACTAAGGGGATTGAGGAGAAGAATATATTTAAGTGAAAATTAGATTAATGCAATTTTTCTTCAAAAAGAGTTAAGCCCTCCTCATTCAGCCTCAAGAATTTTTCAAATATAAATCCTACCAACCGAAAGCCACAGAACAACCCTGAAAAGTCCTCATGATAAACATATGTCCTTGACTCACATCAGGTAGCGATGTAGGAATTTATCAAGCCTATGGTGACCCTTGTATGAGTTTGGATGAGAAAGACATTGCAAAAAAATTGACATTTATGTGATAAAAGAAAATTCAAGCGAGGTAAGTGTTTTGTGCATGGGAGGATAAATAAAGTAGAAATATATTGAATGATATAAATAAAGAACTTGAAATAATGGGTTTTATGAGGCATGATATCTTTTGTTTCTTGGTGTGGAATTGTTTAATCTCAAGGATATGTGTTTAAAAATTGGTTTTGATTTGATATTGATGTTTACTTGATATGAGGTTTTTCCCAGGAGTACAAAAGGGTAAGTGTGGGGGAGTTGATAAAACACTATTTTATTGAATATTTTATTGATAATAAATGATATAATTTCCACACATTGTGCTAAATATATTCATTTATGAAATATTTGGGATTAGATCATTCATTTGAAAATTTGATGAAAATTCTAGTTTTACCCTTTTAAAATGTACTGTAGTATTTTGAAGATAAATATTTTAATATTTTTTATTTGAAATTAATATTTTCTAATAGTGTTACTAACCTATGTTTCTAAAACTTTTATTCAGGAAACTAGAGCTAAATAGTTCATTTGGATGGAGTAAATGGGCCATTAAGTCAATGGTGGGCTGGACTCAGTAGAATGAACACGAGTTATGTATTTGGGCCATAACTTCTTAATTAGTGCTTGGATAAGGCCCAAATTTTGAGAGGATCAACATGAAGAATTTTTTCGTGGATAATAATTATGGAAGGACAACTGATTCACACGTTTTCATTGTCAAATGGGCAGTGCAATTTGGCATAAAATATTTGGATGAGATTTCCCATTCACACTTGAAACCACTTTGAACCTATCCTCCCTATCACTCTATAAATTGTTTTTTTATCATTTGGTGGGGTTGGAACGTGAATTGGGAAGTTGAGGGCAGAAGATAAGTAGATCCACTCCAATTATCCAACCATTTCAATAAGGGCATCTCTTGAAGCAAGGATCCCTTCGACGAAGCCTTCTCCCTCTCCTTCGTGTTTTAATGCTTTTGTTTGTGTAATTAATTTCTTTGTACTTCTTTTATTTCTTCTCTTTTCTTCTATTTTATTCAAATTTCTTCTTCTCTTAATATTCCTCTTTGGGCTTGGATTCTTGATTAGAATCTTTATTGGGTTATACCCATTATAAACCATTGCAAATGCAATTCTCTTCTACGATGATCAAGCCACCCATGGAAGAGTAGTCTTTTAGTAATAGATATATCTCTTACCTTCTACATTAATTTATTTTGAATCAATGATATACTATAATTAACATAATATGATCAATTATTTGAGTTTTTAATTTAATTGAAACTAAGCAATCAATTGAACAATTAACACAAAAACACGCAAGGATGAGATTTTGTGTAAATTGTGAGAGTGAGAACTTAATCGGTTATACAAAACCATACGGGATCAATTTGTAGTGTTAAAATATTATATATAAACTCAATTAATTATAATTTCCAGAGGGGAAATGTGCCTTAATTTACTACTAACCATAAGCTAATCTTAGAACATCAATCAAAGCAGGGTGTTGCGGTTGCATGTTCCGAAGTTAACCTAGGGTTAAATTAACTTCATCTTTGTGGTAAGGTTAATTCTCGTAGGGTTCGGGGTTAAATAGTTAAGGGATAATAATTAAGTGGATTTTAATTTAAATGATAATGATAAATAATTTATTTAAGAGGTATATTTAGATTGATTATGTCTTTTAAATATTGTCTTAAAAAAAATCTTCTTGTTGTGTCATTTTAATCGAAACTCATTTCAAAACAAAAAACAAAAAATATACACAATCTTCTTACAACAAACTTCTTATAGATTTATAAACTATAAACAACCCCCATCCTTTCAATTAGTGTTTTCATTATATTTTATTTTATTTTTAGAATACCTCTAAAAAGTGGTTTTAATTCACTTCCTCCTTCGAGAGACGACCTTGGTCAGCCACTCTACTGCACCTAAGTACCCCAAAATCATAGTAATAATTTGAGGGCACCCATGATAGTGCTCTTTCAATCATGCACATAAAATGTGATACCTATGTATCCTTGTGAAAGTAGTCATAACCCTCGTAGTTTGGGGCCTCTTAATAGGACACACCATACCTTTTAAGGTCACGTGATAAAGACCTCTATGCAAAAGATTCTTGGTCAAAACTTAGTGTGGGACTTATCCTGAAGAAGCCTAAGGAACTTGGAAAGGATATGGGTTTCCAAATTTGATTAGACCCTATTAGTGAATATGGCCCAAGGATAATAGGTTTGATTTGAAGTGTTGGGTTTGAACCTCTACGTATCCCATAAAAAATGGAAATCAAAAGCCTACGTAGTTTGATAAGTCTCATAGGACAGTATCGTCCTTTGAGAGAGAATGGGTTTGGGATTACTTCTTGAAAAGGATTCCTTGATGACTTGGGGGTTTAATTTAGGGATTATTCCTGAAGAGGATTCCTGGATTAAGGGAATTAGGGTTGGATTCTTGAGGAGGATGTCCAATGAGCTCGAGCCTTGAGATAGATTCCTACATATCCCAGTTATGGTGGGAATAAGAGTTCTCATAGTTCCTTCTAATGAGTGTTTGTGAAATGTTTTTAACCATCATGTATCTCTATTCCCACGTGATTCATTCTTGGTGTGAGAAACAAGACGATGTGAAATATTCAACAATGACACTTCACACTTTTCCTCCACCACTGATGGAATAGGGAGTGTCGATTGTGGAAGAGGGAAAGGCGACGAGCCTTACCTATATTCTATTTTCATTGGACAAAGGTCCAATTTAAGGAGGAAGGGATGAAGGTGAGGGGGCTTACACCAGGATGGATTCCCTAAAATTGATCCTGGTAGGAAAACGGAAAAGTAAGTGGGAACAATATCTTCCCTACCAGAGACCTGAGGTTCCGAGTAACCTCTTTGGGAAAGGAGAGGCCAAGACCAAACCCACATCTAAACCAAGATCTTCCCAACACTATTTTTGGGAGAAAGGTCCATGTTATTGTGGATATAAAAACCCACATACATTCCATGAAT
The DNA here is from genome assembly GCA_963277665.1 of Viscum album. NCBI lineage: Eukaryota > Viridiplantae > Streptophyta > Magnoliopsida > Santalales > Viscaceae > Viscum > Viscum album. The sequence continues at coordinate 1,814,714,329 of OY728148.1, forward strand.
CTTAACCCCATTATGAAACAAATGCGGGAAACCTTTGACTGCAGAAATACAAACCCAAATAGGAGACACGCTGATGTGCCTTTCCTAAAGGTTTGATAAGTTAGGAGGTTTTGGTGGAGGTTTCAACTTAGTCTCTTTCAGATAAGGGAAACAAGGAAGGAGATACCCTTCCATGAATGGATTTTTTTTAAAAAAAGTGTACTTGAGTTGGTCACGTAGGTCCCCCATGCAAGTATGCTGCGTAGGTACCCCACATTGATGTATCGTGTAGGTATACCGCGCAGGTATGGCGTGCAGGTATACCACACAGGTATGACGCGCAGGTATGCTGCACAGGTATGAATGATGACTGAAGAATATGTTTTACATAGGAGAACCGAACCTATGTAAAATTTGTAAAAATACTTTCAAAACAAGCTTATCCCATTTAATTATCTATTCTCTCATGGTTTAGAGAGCTACCTGAGACAATTTAAGGGATCTAAGGGAAAAAGGTATACAATGGGAGCTTCAGAGAGTCTCTTCAATTTTTTTTTCAGTTATAAAATGGGGGCCCAAGGGATCTATTTATAGGCACAGATGAGGCCTGGTCGAATAAATGTTTCCCGTGTAGGTATACCGTGCAACTCCATCGTGTAGGTACTTTGCGTAGGTGCACAAACATATTCCGCTATGCAGTTTTGCCGTGTAGGTCAGTCTCCTAACTCTTTCACGGAGTGCAGTTGTGTAGTTCCACCGCGTAGGCCTGTGCAGCTAGTCCATTGTGAAGTTCTCTGGGAGTATTTTGATTTCCCTTTTGAAATTTTGGAACCTGGACTTGGGATCTGAAATATCTGGAGTTCTCTTAATAGTCTTTTTGTTTTATTATGTGGTATCAACAACACCCTAAGATTTTATATGTATTCCTTTATGATAAATTTTATGTGTTTGATAACTTACTTTATAGGAAATCTCAAGTCTATATGAACCATGTTATATTATGAAATTTATAACCTAGTTATTGAATTGGAAAATATGAATAATATTAAAAAAGTTATGAATTATAAATATAAAATTTTCTCATTAATTCAAATTTATTTATTAGTGATTAAGAAATATTCATTAAATTTTAATAAAATAATTTCTTGATTAAAGACATATTTTTATGAATAAATGTATTTTTAAGTGTTATGAAGTTTCATATAAATAAATATGTTGATCAATACTAAAATAATATTTAATTAAAATAAATTCTCATTGTATAAATAATTATTCATACATTAGTTATCTACATGTTAGAAATGAAGATAAAATCATTTTAAGGTAAAAAAATATTTTTTCTTAGAATTATTTTTATGTGAGAAATGTGTTTTTAGCATAATAAATTAAATAATTAAATATTTATTAATCATGATAATAAATTATATATATTATATATTCAATCAAAAGTTTACACATTAAAATAAATTTTTACACGAAAAATAATGAAAGTAAATCTAGTTTTATGCTTAAAAATCAATTTCCCTAAAAATTTTTTTCTTTGCATTTTGCACGCATATTTTTAAGTTAATTTATACCATTTATAGAAATTTTATTTTGTGAAATGTATTTCAAATTTGGAATCATCATGTAAAAAAATTATTTAGGACACTTTTATTTTTATTTATTATGATTAGTAAAAATAATAAAAACTTGTTACCATGGTAATGGTTAAAACATGTTAAGGGGTTAAAAAAATACATAAGTGTAATAATTATAGATAATATTATTTTTTAAATATATTTATAAAATATCATGTATTAACTTTAAATTATTTTACATTATATTCCACTTTAAGGAGAAAATAAATTTATATTCTTAAAATTACATGTGTTTCCCTCCCCTCACTTATAAATGGGAGCCTCTTATCCTCACTTATTCACAAACTTTGACCTCTCTATCTCATCCAATCCTTGAGAAAAAAACTTCCTTACATTAATCCCTTGATTATTGATATTTTTTTATTCTACAAATATTATCCTATGAAGGCTTAAGGTGTAATCCAAAGGAGGACTCTCAGAGAATAGGTAATCATCTTACCTGACTTTTTAAAACACTATTTCTGCTTCTACTTCCTATAAATATATTATATAAATCCTAAAACAATGAATCTTGTATAATCGATATACTGAAATTTTATTATGATTTTGGGATAACCATTTTTCACCTCCTTTCCATTAAATGGGAAATATATGTATCGATCCTGCGTATATGTGGACTATCACCTCCACATAGTGATATGACTCATTTTTCATCACCATCTCACATTAATATATATAATGATGGATATAATGAATAGTATCCAAACTACATCCTCTCTCCTCAAGTATAAATATTTTAGGATAATCATAAAATGTTGGGATGGGATATATTCTATCTACATGACATTCTAGTTCCCTAGATGCAAAGGAGAAGAATGAAGATAGCTTTTTGTGATGGAGATTTTTATCCAACCATCATGTGATTATCCACACATATTTCTATCAAATAGAAGTGGTTTACATAGGAAATCAAGGATTATTATTAATTTTTATATCATTTATTCATACATTACAATGTTTAAATAAACTTTTTTCAAATTTATGCATTTATCATATGAATCCATAACCTTCGATACATTTCATCTTATAAAATATTTCTTTTAAATGGTATCTTATATGGGAGGAAAAATAAATGATAGTTGTTCAAAAATTTACTTTTAAGTTTCACAGAGCGATTTATGATGCATGTGAATCATAATTTTCATGAAATATAAAATTTATTATATATATCATAAATATATACTTCTATTTTAGGAATATCTCCATCAAGAAGAATTTTTTTTGAGGATATTTAATATCTTTCAAGAATTAATATGATCATATATATATATATAGTCTTCAAATACATTAAACCTTTATGGTTCTAGGGAATGTATTTATAGTGACCCAGACTTGACATACATGGATATTACATAATTTTAGATAAAATTATGTACATAACAAAAATACATGCCTAAGGACCGTAACAGTTTAGTATCTTTGGAAACACGGAAACAAAATATTCTATCCTGGTGAAAGATCTTCGAAATATCCCATAAAGATCTCCACATTTAGTAATTCTACCTAATAACTTTCTTCAAAACCAGGGGAAAGGTAACATAAGAAAGGGGTGAGCTCAAATTCTCAGTAGGCATAAACAAGGGATATATGTATGCATAATCATGAGCATAAGGGTATGATAACATGATCATGGAAATAAAAGATCATACCCTACAGATCAAAGATAATATACATGAATCATTGCATAAATATTGGCAGTTCATAAGGCATGAATCTTAAGGAAATAAAGAACAAAAGCCATAAAATCATAACATATGAATAAAACATGGAATTTGGGAAGACACATAAGAATATATAATGATTTCTATATTAGTCAAGGATTTTTTATGAGACCATATTAGTAGAGAAATTCATTTATTGAACCAGGTTCACACAACATTCTAGCCCTATATTACTAAACTAGGTTCACCCCTATTTCTAGCCCTGTATTACTGAACCGATTTCACCCCTCGTTCTAGTCCTGTATTACTGAACTGAGTTCACTTCCCATTCCATCCCTATAATAATAAACCTAGTTCATTTCTAGTTCTATACTTGTATATATAATGATATATAAATCATTACCCAATGCATTGGAGGGAGGTATAGGTCCTACCCATCTCATAATGAAATCATACATACATCTACCAATAAATCATAAAAAATCATATGATAAACCATGAAATGAAATGGGTATCATAAACATGTAATCATATCCTAACCTATAAAAAATATTCTTGTTTCATAATCATTAAATCAAAAGCATAACCCATGAAAGAGAAATGTATTTCATAAAGATATAACATGTGAAAGAGAAATGAATTTGGTAAACATATAACCCATTAAAGAAAAATGGATTTCATAAAAATATAACCCATAAATGAGAAACATGTTTCATAAACACTATGAAATTAAGAATAACCCATTCATAGAAAGAATATGAATGTAACCTTTAGATAATTTCCTAGAAGGGTGTAAGTAACATCAACGGATTTCATCAAAGATAAAAAGTAAATTTGAAATATATTTTCAAAACGTTTTCTTAAGGAAAATATCCTTTTTTATTTGAAAAATAAATTTTCAAACATAAAACCACTTGAAAATAATTTTCCTTAAAAATACCTTGAAAAAACTTATAAATAAGACTTAAAATCATTTATAAAACCTTTTTTTAGAAAACTTATAAGATATTCCTCAAAACATTTTAAAAAACTTATTTATTGATTTTTTTTGAAAACCTATAAATAATGATTGAAAATGTATTGGAAACTTTTTTAATTGAAAGAATAATAAAGAATATTTAAAATATTTTGAAAATAATTTATTTGAAATAATTTGAAAAATTATAAATGAGGCTTGAAATAATTTTGAAAACCTTTTCCTTGAAAATTTATAGAATAATCTTGGATACATTTTGAAAACCATTTCTTTGAAAAAAAAGTTTAAATTTTTTTTATAAAAATTAACCTTTAAACATGAAAACATATATTCAAAGGATTTCCAGTGTAAAAATCCATACATGTCGTACAAGGTAAAAATAGTATTCCTTCTTCTTGATAAAAAGGTTAGAAAAATGCCTCGTTCGGAATTTGAAAATAATTTTCCTTTGAAAACATTGGAATAAGAAACAATAAAAAAATTTCTTATAATGATCATAGTAGAATATTATAATATTCTTATAAACCCTTTTTAGAAAAAATGGTATCAAATGAACACATATTTCCAACTTAAGTGAGGGTAAAGTCGGTATTTCTTAAAGAAAACTTTCTAAACAACTTTATGTATCAAATAGTAGAAAAAATTATACAAATATATGAGTAAATAATTAAAAACCATAAGAGAATAAAATTCATGAATGTTATTCCTAGATGGATCATAATATTTCATCAAAGGAAGTATAAACCTAAAAAATCATTAAAAGTGATGATATTGCCTCAATAAACTCTTATAACACAATATCTTGGGATCATACACTCCATGTAAGAAAAAGAAATTAAATTAAGCATAAAATATCATGAAATTAAGAAAATTCATTATATAACATGTAAAATGGAAGTATATACACCTCAAAAGATAAATTAGGAGCATAAAAATATTAATTTCAAATATGGAAAATTGAGACAAAAATATTTCAATGATTTGGAAACTTTTGAGACATAAAACCCATGAATAAAAGATCATAAAATGAATATGTGAATTCCCATAAATTCAATTATAACATACATAGAATACAATAATGGGAAGTACATACACCATATAAAGGTAATTAGTGGAAAACATAGCATGTATCTCACAAAAATAGAAGGTGAGATAAAATCCCCTTACCCTGTGTCTTGACCCTATTCGTACTCATTCAAACCACCTCTTATTCAGGTAACTACATTTGGTTTGTACCAAAAGGCTTCCTTGGATTGAGTTATTCCCTAGTGAAGTATTTTAGGAAAAAATTAGGGATATTTTTAAGTGGATTAGGAAGATATTGTTAGAACCTAAGACATTTGAGAAGTGTGAGGAAGTGGGAGAGGAGGTTGCCTTTTATATGGAAGGAAAATGACTCAATTTGAATTTTTGAAAAAAAAGTTTGGTGTAAACATGTTTCTACCTAAAAAACGTCATAAAAAAACATCCAAAACCAATATTGTAATGTTTTTATATGAATTATGGTCATACAATGGGTTTTGGAAAAGTTTATAGGTCATTTGGCCCCCTATAATTAAGGTTTAGTCCCTAATTAAGATTAATTTGACCATAATAATTGTGATTAATGTTAATCACTTTTATTAATAATTTCAGTCAAAAATCAAAATGATATAATTAGACTCTAAATATTAAACTTATCACGATGTATTATTTCTTTTTTTCAAAATTTAGTTCACAGAAGCCGAAAAATTAATATTAATGCTAATCCCGTAGACATGACAAAATTATGGATTTTTAAAGTAGAAAGAAGTTCAAAAGTTTGTTAAGTTTTAATATTAGATTTCATAGTGAAATTGGTTCTAATGACATAAATCTTATTAATATATTTATAATTGATATAATTTCACCTTAAAAAATTTAAAATATAATTTACCATTTATAATTATTTAAACGAAAATGTAGTTTTTAACCAAAAATCAGTATTTTTCACTATTCATAAAAAATGAAGTTTCTTAGAAAAATCCCCAAAAATTAATCTAAGATAATTTTTACATTAGAAATTAAAAAAATTATTTTATAAAATTAAATTTCTAAATGTTTCCAAATTTAATTTTACTATTAAAAGTGGTTTATTCGAGAAAAAAGTATTTTTAAACATAGAAGTACTTTACCAAAAAAACATATCTTTCATTATCAATATGTTTTATCAATATAAAACAATTATAAATAATACTGAAAATTATTTGTTATTATTTATATAATTATGTTTAACCTCTAGGTTATAATTATCTCATTTAAATAAAAATAAAAATAAAATGATATTTTGTAGAAACATCTATGTCACGTGTAACGTACACCAAGTCGGTTTTGCAGGAATTCCAAGCCAAGCCAGTATTGTGTTTAGCATAAGAAAAGTTAGTATTTCTTATTACGCAAGCCAAGTTAGTGTCGTGTGAAAGTAATTTTTGACTTAGTGTTTTAATATATATATATATATATATATATAACAAACTATTTCCAATTTTACGTGAAATATAAAATATCATGAAGATAAATTAATTTGAAAAAAATAATTCACAAAATATCACGGTGTTACATTCTACCCCCATTAAAAATAATTTCACCCTTGAAATTATTTTGGGTTATTAAAGGCTTAATACTTGAAAGTTTCATTCATAGAAACACACATTGTAAAAATTAATACTAAAACTTCCATTAAAATGGAAAGTTGGAACCATAATGGTTACTCAAAGTAACAGATAAATGGGATTCTACATAGGAGAACATAGTTTGGGAGAAAAGATTAGACATGGAGGAAAAGCGTAAATATTTATAGGGAGTGATTGAGGTCATAAATCACAAACAAGTGAATTATTATTAAAAAGTTTAGGGAATCAAATTCATAAATATGTGACAATTTAAAAGGCCATCAGTTCAAAAAAAATGAATCTATTTGGACAACACATTTTATTTTTATCATTATCCTAAAATTTAGTAATTATTTTATTGACCAAGAATATAAGAAAATATACTTAGTTGATATAAACAAAATTTCATTTTCTAATTAATACATTACATAGTGTAATGTATGTCCTGAAATTAACTTTTATGCCTAAAGTGCTAAAATACACTTTTAGCAGATCTTAAGGCTTATAAAAGTGTGAAATGTATAAATATTTATCTATAAATATTATTAAAAATGAATATAATTAATAAATTAATCTCTAAACATAAAAATTAACACTACCCTTTCATTATAAATAATTATTCATCAAAAATAATTATACATTAACTAGGAAATTGTGTACGCCGGAGGTAGGCATGAAACCCTTATCATCCTTCAGTTATGGATTCAAGACCTACGGCCTTGCCAAACTTTATTGGTTTTCACCTGAAAATACATGGTGTCCTTTTATAAAACCATAATAATGTAATTTACAAAATATTATGGACATCCTTGAAATACTTTTAATCACTAAATGGACTTTTAACCAAGGTTTTCAGTATTATATCAATACATAATTACTTCCTCTGGTGTTTAAGTTAAACTTTTCATGAATGGATTAACTTATAACCTTTTGAAATATGAAAGTCTAAAACCAAAGAAATAAAGTAATGAAACTATATTAACATCCATCCCATATATCACAAATTATCTTTGGGTTTTCACATTCTAAACATGTGAATACCCTCATGGTAAATTATCTTGTAACATGGTAACGACCTGAATTACCATAAATATCTTTTGAAAAACATGAATTCTTTTTTATTTCATAGATTAATAGATATATTCCATAAATACAAAAAGTTATAAACTTCGTCCATGATAGGATAAAATAATTTTCAATATGTCCTTAATTTGTTCCAAGGTAATCAGTACATTCTAATTTACTTACTCATATCCCATATATTTTTATCCAAACAAAAATATCAAAACACATGGGACATATTAAGGGTTATCAATCCCTTAATCATGTGTTTTCCATGGACATCACCTTACCATTATCTAATATTTCTATTCCATTGGAATAATTAAATGTGTTCTTATAAACCCATAGTGAAAAACATAAACTGAACAATCCTTATATATTTCACCTTTCATATAACATACTTCTTGAATCCCAATACATAAAAAAATTATTATCTCGGTTAATCATTTTTCTTTTAGAAATGCTACCTCATCCTATTACACAATACCTCTTTCCATTAACATTTCATTTGTATCCTATTCATCATTAGAAATGTAACCATTACTAGTACCACCTTACTGATCCTCTATATAATATTTCCTCTTGAAACATTGAGTTTCATAATGACCATTTCATCCACACTTAAAACACATAACTTTTGATGATGTCTTGTAGAGGAAAATATTCTCATCCACTTCACTAATAGATCTCTTCATTTTACCTTGTAGTCACTTTCTTTTTTCCATTATTTACCATAGTCAAAACATCTTCTCATTCCTCTAAAACATTCACTTGGGATATTCTTTCCATATCCTTGACATAGAGGAAACACAATCTTCTTTCCTCCATGGTCTCCATTACTTGAACTCTCAGTGAACTCCTTCCTTCTCTTCCTCAGTGAGTCTAATAGTTTGTGAAGGTTTTCAATGTTAATCATGTTCCATTAAAACTGGTTAGGAATGATCACAACATCTTTCACTCTAGGGATCATCCCACTTGACTTCTCATCAACAAATAACCCATCACATTCAACCTCAATCCTATTTCTTTTAGTTCCCACCATTGACTAAGACCAGAAGCACAATGTGAGCATTACTTATCAGTGCAGAAAAACATATAGTCATGAAAAGATTTTATTAAGGGATATCTAAATCATGAAACATTCCTTATTCTATGACAACAATGGTTCATCATAGGTTATTCATAGAATACTTATATTTAAATCTTTCATGATGGTTCGTGAAGATTTTGTGAATTCCAAAAGCATATCCCCCAATTGTGTCAAACTACATGTACAACAAGGCCCATTTTCATGTACCATATTACCCAGAGTTAGGGCTAGAACATCTTGTTAGAGTTCTTACACCTATGTACATCTATTCCAAACCCACATACACTTATAGTATCTAGACATGGATTTATTTCTAGAAAACCATTCAATCTATCTTTTACCAAAATTCCAAGACATTTTCATAAATGTTAACTCATCCTTATACTTATCCTTAGATACATCCCTAGACATATCCTTGTAAATATTCCAAGGGATCTCAATAATTTTTTATAATTCTAGTTCCTAAAGGATTACTAAATCTTTCTTTTGATACCAAATATAGATACCCAGGCTTGACATATATGGATATTACATCATTTTAGATGAATATTCAGTATATTACAAAAAAAATGCTTGAGGACCATAATAGTTTACTATCTTTAAAAACATGGAAATAAAATATTATATCTTGGTAAAATATCTCCAAAATATCCTATAAAGATCTCCACCTTTAGTACTTATACCTAAAAACTTTATTCATAACCCGGGGAAAGGAATCATAATAAAGGGTTTAGATCAAATGATCAGTAAGGGTAAACAAGGGAGATATGGAAGGATAATCATGAGCATAAGGGAAATATAACATGATCATCAAAAATATAATATCATACCATGCATATCAAATATCATATGCATGAATCATGGAATAAATATTAGTTGTTCATAAGGCATGAATCTTAAGGAAATAAAGAACATAATCCTTGAAAGCATAACATATGAATAAAACATGATATTGCGGAAAACACATAAGCATATATAATTATTTACAGTCTTCAATTCATTGATATGATGACCATATTAATGGAAAAAATTATTTACAGAATTGGGTTCACACCCCATTCCAGCCCTGTATTACTGAACCGAGTTTACCCCTCATTTCACCCCTGTATTACTGAATTGGGTTCACCACTTGTTCCATCCCTGTATTACTGAAAAGATTTCATTTCATATTTCATCCTTATAATACTAAACCAAATCCATTTATCATTATATCCATTTCTATATCATGAGATTAAATCAATACCCAATGCATTGGAGGAATGTATTGGTCTCACCCATCACAGAATGAAATAAAACATACATGTTCCATAAAATCATAAAAATCATATTATAACCCATAAAATGAAATGGGTATCACAAAAATGTAATCATATAATAACCTATATAAAAGATACAGGTTTCATAATAATTTCATAAAAATCATAAAATGTGAAAGTGAAATATAATTCATAAATATATAACCCATGAAAGTGAAATGGATTTCATAAACATATAACCCATAAAGGAAAAATGGATTTCATAAACATATAACCAGTGAAAGAGAAACAAGTTTCATAAAGACCATGACATTAAACATTACCCATTTATAGAAATAATATGAATAAAACGTTTAGATCATTTTTATAATGTCTTGAGTAATATCAACAGGTGTAATTTTAGATGGAAAATAATTTTGAAATATCTTTTAAAAATGTTTCATTAAGAAAATATACTTTCTTATTTGAAAAATAATTTTTAATGCATAAAATGAATTGAAAATTATTTTCTTAAAAAATAAATTGAAAAATTATAAAGAATACTTGAAATAATTTTTAAAACCTTTTCCCTTGAAATCATATAAAATATGATTCAAAATATTTTAAAAATATTTATTTTTTAAAACGCTTTGAAAACTTATAAAGAAATACGGAAAATGTTTTGAAAACCATTTTACTTTAAAAAATATGAAAGAATCTTTAAATTTATTTGAAAACTATTTCTTTTAAAATAATTTGAAAATATATAAACGAGTCTTTAAATAATTTTGAAAACTTTTTTCTATGAAAATTTATATAAGAATCTTGAAAACTTTTTAAATAAAATTTCTTTCAAAATATATTTTTAAAAAAATTTATTAAAAATTAACCTTTAAACATGAAAATAAACCTTCTAAGGATATATGGAGGATAAATATGTTCATGGTGTACAAGATAAAAAGAGAATTCCTTTTTCATGATAAAAAGGTTAGAAAAATGCCTTGTTCGAAAAGAGATAAGAAGATTTAAAAAAAAAACTAGAATAATAAAAAAAGGGTGAAATGTATTTTAATGATCATAAGAGAATAGTATAATATTATTGGAACCCTTTTAATAAAACATGGTTTTAAAGGAACACAAATTTCCAACCGAATATTGGGTAAAGTCAGTCTTTCCTAAAAACTCTTTCTTAATTATTTTATGTACCAAAGAGTGTAAGAAATGGTACCAACATATGAGAAAATAATTAATAACCAAAGAAGTAGAAAGGTCTATAATTTTCTTGAGATATGGATCATAATATTTTATTAATGTATCAAAATAAACAATATTGAAAATCAATGAGATTTTCTCAATAAACTTTATAACTTGATAAATTGGGATCATACTCTCCATGTAAGAAAATGAAATTACATAAATCTTAAAATATCATGAAAATAATGAAATAAGTTATATGACATGTAAAATTAAAGAATATACTCATTTAATGAAAATTTAGTTGCATAAAAAAATTAATATTAAATAAGGAAAATTGAGACAAAACTATTTCACCATTTTGGTAGCTTTTGAAACATAAACCCCAGGAAAAAAAATATCATAAAATGGATATGTGGATACCCATAAACTTAAGTATAAGATACATGGAATAAAATAATGGTCAGTATATACACCACACAGAAGGAAAGATTGGAAAACATGTCATGTATCTCATGAAGATTAAAAGTGGGATAAAATCCCATTAACATGTGTCTTGACTCTCGTCGTATTTGTTCAAACCACTTATTAATCGGGTAACTCCTTTTGGTTTGTGCTAAAAGGCTTCCTTGGATTTAATTCTGCCCAAGGGAAGGGTTCTAAGAGGAAGTTTTGGTTATTGTGACGTGTATTGAGAATATATTGTTTGAACCTAAGAGGTTTGAGTGGTGTGAGGAATTAGGAGAGATGGTGGAATATTATAGGGAAGGAAAAAAACTCACTTGGAATTTATGAAAACATGTTAGGTTCACACATGTTATTATCTAAACCAATTCATAAAAAACTAACCTAAATCATAAATGGAAGGTTTATCTAAAACAATTCATAAAAAACTAACCTAAATCATAAATAGAAGGTTTATGGATGAATAATGGTCATAAAATGGGTTTTGGACAAGTGGATAGGTCATTTGGGCCCCTATGATTAAGGTTTAGTCCCTAATTAAGCTAAATTTGAGCTTAATCATTGTGATTAATTTTATTCACTTTTAAAAATCATTTTGGTCAAAAATCAACATGATATAATTAGACTCTAAATATTATACTTATTAAAATGGTTTATGTGGGTCTTTAAAAATTCATTTCATAGAATAAGAAAAATTAGGATTAATGTTAATCCCGCAGACGAGACGAAATTATGGGTTTTTAAAGTAGAAAGAAGTTCAAAAGTTTATTAAGTATTTATATTCAATTTCAAAGTAAAATTGATTCTAATGACCTAAATTGTATGAATTGATTTATAATTTATATAATTTTAATTTTAAAAATTTTAAAATATAATTTATCATTAATAATAATTTAAACAAAAGCCATTTTTTAACTAAAAGGTAGTATATTTCACTATTCATCAAAAAATAAAGTTTCTCAGAAAAATACCAAAAAATTACCCTATACTAATTTATACAATATAAATTCAAAAATGAATTTTTTTATCAAATTAAATTTCATAATTTTTCTAAAATTAATTTTATTATTAAAAGAGGTACATTTGAGAAAACAATATTTTTAAACATAGGACATTACCAAAAAACATATTTTTCATTATCAATATGTTTTATCTATATAAAACTATTATAAATAATATTTGAAAATTAGTTATTACTATTCATATAACTATGCTTAATGGATAGGTTATAATTATCTCATTTATTAATAATAATAAAATTATGTTTTGTAGAAACGTTTGTGTTGCGTGTAATGTACTCTAAGGAAATGTTGCATGTAGTGAAAACCAAGCCGGCATTACATGTAGTGAAATCTAAGTTGGTATTGTGTGTAGTGAAATACAAGTCAATGTCATGTGAAAGGAATTATAGACTTATTGTTTTAATATATATATATATATAAAGAACTATTTCTAGTGTCATGTGAAAAGAAAAATATCAAGAGGATAAATTAATTTGAAAAAAATAAGAATCCAGAAAATATCAGGGTGTTACATTATTATTATGAGATATAATGAATATTCATATGAAATTATGTAATAATTATATATATAATTTTTTTATCACTTCAGTTGGTATCAGGGTAGGTTTTAGTTATTTTTCATATTATCAATAGAGAACTTTATTGAAAACCCTAGGGATAAATCTAAGTGTAGGATTACAATATAGTGCTTTGGTAAAGCATAGATTGTGAGATTTTACAAGAAAATATATGACTTTATTAATACTAAAAAGTGGATGTGGTTATGGAATAGATTCACCTAGGGGTAACAAATCCAAATGAGGTGGATTAGGTATTTAATCGATCATCATGTGTGTGTGATGAGTGGTCCAAATATAGGATACCTGGATATACAATCCCAATGGATATGCGTGGGATAATTTAAATTTTTTAAAAAACCATTCTAATGAATGAGATGATAGAATCTATGAAAGCCTATGATTATCCCCAGTTATATGATTTGATCATAAATTTTTATAGATTGGAAATAATTCATAATGATTTAGGAAACCTAAGAATGATTTTTCATGATTAAATGATTACTCACTATGATTATTGTTTCTCACCCTATTATTTTTCGTTTTAGTTATTGTATAGAATCAAGAGGGATCATGTTAATGTTGAATGTGATAGACAATGAAAGAATTTTACTCCTAATAATTTGAATGTTATGTAAGATTGAATAAAAAATCATGCTCTTATGTTTATGAAAATTTATCAAGCCATAAGTCATGCTGAGCTTCCAAATGATTAATGGAGGGAAAATCATACTATTTATTCTTTCATAAAGAAAACATAAACCTTATTTTAGTTGGTCTAAATTCCACTAATTATTTAGAAATATATCAATACCATTGAAAAAATATCTTCCATTATCCAATGATGAGAGCATGGAATTATTATTTTAGTTGTTTATGACTTGGAAGGAGAAGTAGATACATGGTTAAATCTTATCAAGAACACAAATAAGTGGAAGGAAATTGAATCCATTGATTGGGATGATTATAAGAGTTTATTCTTAAATTATTAAATTCCCCTTATTCTTTATATAAAAAATTAGATTTAATTCCATGAGATAATGTAGAAGAATGATGAATATATTCATAGATGTGGGGAAAATTTTACAATATTTGCAAGTTGTACTTCTAGTATTATCATTAAAACTAAATTATTGATTTTTTAATTATTTCTTGGATTAAACCCAAATATCTAAAAGAAATTATCCATAAGATACTTCAATAGGTATGAAGAAATCATTTTATGGTCCCTCAAGATCAAAATAGAAATCATAGTCACCTATAAATCCCAAGGTTTTGATAAGAAATGGAAGATATAATTCCTAGGATATTATAAAAATAAAAACCATATAGGGAATAAGATGAGTCTCCCTTTATTATAGAAGTGTGGAAATAAAATTGAATAATATATTCTTGAGGTGACAAGTAAATTCTTTATGTGTGGAAAAGATACCACTAAAAAAATGAACATCGAAGTGATAAGAAGAGGTTAGAAAATGATGTGAATGGTGTGAAAGATCTATAAAATTCACAACCCACAATATAAAATTGAAAATGTAAGGGTTATGGGAATTAAAAAAAGTAGTGATTGAATCTAAGGGTTAATAACCATGATTTAAATCAACAGCCTCTTAATCTTAGAGGTAAAGGGAAATATCTTATAATCACTATTTCCGATGTTGGTTTTGAGAATAAAGTGTTGTAAGGGAAACATACCAACCACTATAGAAATATCAATGTCAAATTTAACTATGGTTCTATAAATTCTTTTATATTTTATGTATTTTCTAATGGTAACAAATTATCACATCAATTCTTAGATGTTGAATTATTAATGAAAATTCATAATGGGATAATGATCACATCATAAGTTTATTATTATTCTATGATTGAAGTTTAGGGGAATGTGTTTCCTATAAATCTTCATATTCTCTCACTCTATGAATTTATATGATTTTGGGAATGGATTTTATCTCTCTATATAGAATCCATAACAATTTCCAAGGAAGGTAAGTCACACATCATATTCCGAATGATCCTGTGATTATTTATCTATATAAGGATGAATATAATCTTCTAATGAGATAATTTACATTTCATGTGTCTTGATTCATATTCATTAAGGGTATTTATTTATTATTTATGGGGATAAACTACCTATAAAAGATTATCTATTTGTATATTATTTTTTTAAGTCTTTCTAAATAGTATCCTCGTATTACTCTGAATCGTGATGTTGAGTTCTCAATAAAGCTCATACTTGGTTCTATTCCTATTTCAAAGACACCTTATATAATGGAGTTTATTGAGTTAAAATAATTGGATAAGAAATTATAGTATAATGTATAAAAGATATTAAACTATCCAACCACTTCACCGTGGGATGCACCGATTATTTTCATTAAAAATAAATATGAATCAATGTGAATATATATTGGTTATCTGTAACTTAAAAATATCATGATAAATAATAATAGTCCTTTATATAATATTGATGATTTTTATCAATGATTAGGATATAAATAATTTACAAAGATTACCCTTTTTTACAGATATTATTAATTGTTGGTCAAAAGTGAATGCACACCAAACACAGCCTTCCATATGAGGTATGAACACTAAAAACTTATAGTGATTCATCTTGGACATACTAATTACCAATATATCTTCATGGATTTAATAAATAGAATATTTATAGATTAACTTGATCTATTATTGGTAGTCTGAATAAAAGATATTCTAATATACTCCAAGAGAATGTCAAATCATGAATATCACTTTAGAATTGTATTGAAGGCCCTAAGGAATGAGAAAATCTATGTAAAATTCAATAAATGTTAAATATAGTTAGAAAATGTATTATTCTTATGACAAGTGATCACAAGAGAGGGTATATTAATGGACCCTTCTATGATAAAATCCATTGAACATTGGCCTATATCAATCATTGTTGCAATGATATGTAGTTTTCTAGGATTGGATGGATATTATCAATGGTTTGTGAATAATTTTTCATGGATATCTATTATATTCACTAAGTTAACGTGGAAGGTATTAAAGTTCCTATTTAATAATTAACGTGAATAAAATTTCAAGAAGATGAATAGATGGTTGGTCAGTGAACCTGTACTCACATTTCCATGTGATGGAGAAGGTTTTGTGATTTTTAGCGATTCATTAAAGAAAGGACATGCATGTGTTCTTGTACAAAAATAAATGGTGGTAGATTATACATCTAATAAAAGGTTTATGAGTAAAATTACCCACTGTATGACTTCAAGTTATAAGTGGTAAATTTATCATTGAATATTTGGATGAATTGTCTTAATGGAGAAAGGCATTAAATATATACTTTTCATAAAATTTTAAAGTATATATTCACCTAGAAAGATTTGAATATCCACTAGAGAAGATGGTTGTAGATAATTAAAGATTATGGAAGCTCAATAAATTAATACCCTATGAAAGGTAACAAATTGGTTGACTCATTGATTTAAAAAGTATTGTACTAGATTATCTATTATTAGTGTAAAAAAAGTTCTAATATTTATGGAATTACAAATTTTTTACCATAAAATATAGTAGGAAAATAAGAAACCTTATCTTTATCAAATAAGTGTTCAACCATATATAAATTTAAATATTAAATAGGGATATATGGATGATGTAAATATGGAAAAGTAGGTGAGAGATATTATTGATTTCAACCATTGTTGTAATGGAATTATATGGTTTAAGAACACAATATGTTTCCTTATTATAACATAATTTAATGTGGTGACATTGGATGAAGTGAATAGATCATCATTATTATCATGGAACTATAGAGATGTATAATGAACATAATGAGAATTTCTATTGGGATAACATGAAGAGAAATATTGGGGAGTTTATATCTCTGTGCTTGGTATACCAACAAGTTTCGATTGAGTAACTAAAATATATGGGGATGTTATAACCATTACTCATACCTTTATGGAAATTGAAAAAAATGACCATGGATTATAGGATTACCTAAGACATATAAGGGGTATAATTCTATTTGGGGTATAGTGTATCAACTTATGAAGTCATCACATTTCATTCTCATTAGATAATATTTATCACTTGATAATCTTTCCTAGATATAAATTAATGAAGGGGTAAGGTTATATAGAGTACCATAGTTTATTATATCTGATCAAGAATCAATGTTTACCTAGATGTTTTTTTGATAAGTCTTCAGTAATATCTAGATACAATTTTTTATTTCAGTACTACCAATAATTCTCATATAGATAGCCAATCTTAGAGAACCATTTAAACCTAAGAGGATATTATAAGAACATACTCTACAGATTTAAAAGGATTTTGGGATCAATACCGTCCTCTTATTGAATTATATTATACTAATAGATTTCACTCAAGTATTAATATGGATTATTATGGAGTCCTATACAGAAAAAATGATTAACACTATCATATTGGGATGCATTTAGATAGTAAATTCTATTGGGACATGAGCAAGTAGAAGAAATGGAAGAGAGGGTTAGAGTTATCGAGTAGCACATCAAGACAAATAATAGTCGATATAAGATTTATGCTAATAATCATCAATGAGATCTATAATTACAAGATAGTGAAAAGGTATTACTATGAATTTATCCATGAAGAAAGTTTTAAGATTTAGAAAAAATTGAAATATTACCCTAAGTAAATTTTCCCCTTCAATATTCTTCATCGATTTGGGATGGTAACTTATCATCTGGAACTTCCACAGAACCTCACTCAAGTTCATGATGTGTCTCATGTATCCCTTATGAGTAATCACATACCTAGTCTATCACATGTACTAAACTTAAATATTATACCACTGGGCTATGATATTTCATGTGAAGAAAACCATTAGAAATATTGTAACATAGGAATAATGTTCTATGAAACAAGACTAATAAATTGGTTAAATTTCATTGGAGGGATCAAAAATTCGAAGAAGCAACTTGGGAACCTGAGGATGTGATGAAGTAGAAGTATCCCTATTTTTTCCATAAAAGTGATATAATTTCAATGAAAAATTTAGTTTTAATATGGGTATAATTCCACACCTAGATATTCTATATATATTTATTTGAAATAAATATTAAGTAATATATATATTTAATTACATGAAACCTCAAATCGGGATAGACCACACTATATTATGGCCTTTATATCCTAGCCATTTCATTGGAGAACATGAATAGTATAAATAAAATTAATATATATATATATATATGTATATATATATATTTAATTTAATTAATTCAAATTTATTAACTAATTCCAATGAGGTAATCATTAATTATTAATAAAATCATTTCAGGATTAGAAGACCAATTTTTCTAAATAAATTTTATTTTTCAAGGTGTTAGAACATTTATATAAAAAATTATTTATCACTATTAAAAAGTGATTTCAATGAAATGTATTATTAATGTATGAATATTAATTTAAAAATTAGTTATCTACTGGTTAGGAGTGAATATAAAATCATTTGAAGGTAAAAAATAGTTAATTATCAAAAAAAATGTTTTTAAATGAATAATGAGTTTTTATCTTAATAAATTATATAAATCACTAGTTATTATAGATGATAATGGGATATATAAATTCCATATTCAAAAAAAATATTTTAACATTCATCTATTAGTTTTTACAAGGAAAGTAACAGAAGTTAATCCACTTTTTACTTAAGAATTCATTTTTCTAAAAATGATTTTTATTTCTTTTTTCACACTTATATTAAAGTAAATTTCTTCCAATTATAGAAATTGAATTTGATAAAATTTATTCAATATTTGGAATCAAAAATTTCAAATTTTTTAATGAGGAAACATATATTTTTATTCATAATTATAGAGCCCTGGTCCAAATTGACCATTGAGGGGGGGAGGTGAATTTGTCGTTTACTTTTAAAAATTATTTTATTTTGAATTCAATATATTGAACTAGTTAAGGTTCTCAATACACACAATATTATATATCAATATCTCCTCATGTGTTGTTTTAATATTATAGATATGAGAATAAATTATATATAATGTTTGGCCTAAAATCCTATTCCTTGATGTAAATGGTTATTACTTTTTTTTACAAATTCTTCACTATCAAGAAAGTGATTATAAATGCAGAGTCACATTATGTTCCTATTACTATATAATCCCAGTAGTGTATTTATATGATCACAATACCAACTAAGGGACTTTTTCTTCTCCCATAACTAACTAGGAGAATTATCTTACATATGGAACCAGTAAAAATACATCATCCCTTCATTAATAATAATCAATGATTAAAAATATCATTAAACTTCAGGGTGATAGTCTTAATCCATGAGATTTCAAGATATTACTAGCTTATTTACATTCTCATGAACATCAGAAGTAGTGTTATTCTCGAGACACATTATGAACTTTCACAACATAGGAAAAATCTCATTCTAACATTTTCATGTATACCTGAACCTTGTGACCTTTCAAACCATATCTTCCCCAAACTTATTCCATAATATGAAATTCTTTATATAGATATATGTGGTTAAATTTTGTTCACATGTTTTTTTCCAAATATTTTGACCTCAGATTCACATTAAAATCCCCATTTGTTGTTTTCTCTTTTTGGATAAATACTTCTTGAACAATAATGAATAGTTATCATTTCCATTCTTACAAAAACATCATTATAAACCTTGACACATTATTCTTATAGGTTTATTCTACATATATCCATATTTGTAATATTTTTGTCATGTTGAAAATTGAGCTTCACTAACCATAGTGTCTTTTGGACTCCTTTTTATATTCTTACCTTCCCTTGATTTATAATATTACATATTATTATTCTTGGGAAAACAATTTACAGAGTTGTGTTTGTAACCTTTATTGTTAATTACAAGATAAGTGTCTTGAAACATACTAGTTTTTATTAGATAATTGGAACCCTTGATCTCATCAAATTGAGAATATTATTTGTTAACTTATACTTATTTATTAAGGTGTTCTCTAGATTTTTTAAACTCATGTTCTAATGGGATGCATATGTATTGTTTCTCATCTAGTTATTATTCCATTGTGTCTATTTCCTCTCTAAGTTCTATGATAATCATTTCATGTTCAAATTCTATAAGATTGTGTTTCTGAGTCTCATCAAAATAGGCTACTTCCTTTTTTATTATCTCTTCTATCTCAATAATCACCAGTTTGTTTTTATTCTCAGGCTTCTACCTTTTCTTTATTGAGTTATTGTGTGTGTCACATGAGAAGTTATACTTTCTATTTAAGATCCCACTCAATATCTATCATTTCTTACCCATAATCACTACTTCTTAATGAATTAGTTCCTTTATTTACATTATAAAAGAAACCAAATTCATTATTTGAGGAAAAATTGGGGATGAATATTTATTTTTATTTCTTATCATAATTTTCTTCTTTCTCCTAAGGTTATTTATCTTTTTCATACCCCATTTATATTCATGATGACTCTCATAAACTAATTATTATTCTAATATTGATTTTTCAATCTTCTTTCTTCACCATTTCTTTGAAAAGTGACTATATACACCATAGTTGAACCATTTTTATTGGTTTATTATTATTTACCTTCCAATTATCCTTTTTCAATCCTTTTGACATAATATAAATAATTTTACTGAAGCCCTCATCATTTGAGTCTGCATATTCTTCAGTATCTTTTTTTTCTGATTTATTTTCTTCATGGGTTCAAAGTCCATTTAAATTTGTTCTTTCTTATTGAAATATTTAATTTTTCTCACCTTATAATCTATGAGAATATTTTTTATTTAATCAAGAGATAAATCAAATTTTTTCCTCCAATGATAATATCATAAATAAAAACCATCAGGAAGATTCATCATCTATTTTTGGATGTGATAGATTCATTCAGCATCTCACCAAAACCTCAAATATTTCTAGATATCTCATTCACTATAGTCAAGTATTCATAAATATTTTGTTATTTATTAAATTTTATGTCCTCAAACTAACTAATATAAAATTTTATTTTGGCTTCCATGACATTGAAATTCACTTCATAGGTGCTTCTCAGATTGTCCTATATTTCCTTATCTAGCTGGAGACCCATGATATTTGTGTACAAATTATATGATAAAATCATCAAGACGGAATTTTGATCCTTTCTATATAAAAACATATTTCTCCTATCATATTATGTCATGGAAGAATCATCATCAATGGGTTGAAGAACCATTTTTGCAACAACTCTCACTTCCACACTGAGTTCTAGGAGATAGTTTTGCATCCTATTTCTTAAGCTATGATAATTGTTCTCATATAATATGGGAGCACATTAACTATTAACAGAGTCAAGATTATCTATATATCATAATGCTTATTGGATTTTTATATGGAACCATTCCATTGATATCAATTCTAGAGCCTCGGGTGAATTGACCACTAGGGGTGAATAATTGGTTTACATTTATGAATTATTATCTTTTAAATTAAACCTCCTGAACTTGTTAAGGTTATTTATCCACTCATTATTATCTCTTAGAATCACCTCATGTGTTTTTATACTATTGGATGGAGTATAATTAAGTATATATAAGGTTTAATATAAAATATAACATGTTACTACAATCAGTTATTCCCCCTGACTATAGATTCTTCACATTCAAAAAAGTTATTACAAACACAGAGTCCCATTTTTTTCATATGATGCTGAATACCACTAGATAATTTGACTAACACTAGCACCAACAAAGAGAATTATCCTACTTCCAACAGTAAATGAGAGACTTATCCTACATTTGGAACCAACTGAAATACTTATTACCATATATAGGGATGATACATGGTTAGAAATATCATAAACCACAAAGATTATAGTTTGGTTCCATGATCTTGTTGGATTTGGCTAGATTATGTACTTTCTCAAGAACATCAGTAGTATAGTTTGTCTTAAGACTACTTCTATATTTGGTGTGATTTGGATTCTCTTCATCCTCTTCAAAAACTTGGGTACATCCTATGGTGTTATATCATATTCTTATTCTCTATGATACCAGATGTATCAATCTCTAATAAGATATTTGGATGAGGGAAATGGATCCCAATTTTATCTATACTTTATTTATCCTTTGATACATACACCACATGTTTATACTAAAAATTAATCATGATTATTATTCATAAAATATCATAGATAATGTTTCCATATTTGAATTATGGAAATCCCATAATCTTCGACTATAGGATCATATCATTAAAGTTTGTCAATAAATTCTTGATTTATCTCTCATTTATAGTCATTTGAATTATAATTCAATTATTTATTTAAATTCCCTAAAGTAATAGGATTCAAAATTCCATGTGATATATAAATATCCACATCCTTAAATCTTACTTCTGAGATTTACACATCTTCATGTAATCAACTATGTTGCACAATATTCATGAAATCAGTTACATATCAGTCAGATACAAGGTTCTTAATTTTTCTATGTGACTAAAATGACTATTTAGTTCTCAATTTGGATACATTATTGAAATGAATACATTGTTTTTATCAAAATTCCAATATTTATTAATCAAATATGTGAATTAGTTATGTGGTGGAATCATCTATGTGAATCATTTAGGTAGATAAGTCATCTATGTGAAATGACTACATCATAAAATCAACTACATAGAGAAATTAGCTACTTTAAATGAAAATTTAGATATTATCCTATGTGAATTGTCTATATGTATCTTACTTCCCCCAAATAAATTTTGAACATCTTCATATGAAATCCAATACTTATAAAATACTTATCCACTTAACAAAGATGTTATAAACCAGGCTCCTTCTTTCACCAACACATGTATTTGATTATTTTTAAGATCATCTCATCAATCATCATACTATCTTTTCCACACATTCTTGAACATCTCCATTTGATTTCTTCAAGTTTTATCCTCGCAATTCATTTTCTATAAAACATAGATATAACTCAAACATCTTATAGACTTATATAGATTTATTATCAAGCATGACATCCAATTCTTGGATGAATCTATGATAATATTACAATAATCATAAAAAAAACATAATTAATCCTTGAAAATAAAACATACTTTGGAATTTTAATAATGAATAGTAAAAATAGAAAAACATTTATACTATAGTTTGGGTTAAAACGAGTGAATTAATGGGGTTAAACTTAGTGATATAGGAAAACATGCATCCCAAAATTGACTAAATTTTCATGTTTAAAGATATTTAAACTATATTAGCTCAAAATTCTTGGTTATTTGGTTCCAATTTCACTAGAAAATAAATTTATATTATTTAAATTCCATGCGTCTCCCTCCCCCAACTTACAAAGGCCCTTATTCTGCTCCCTTATTCACTAACTTTGAACCCTATAGATCAGCCAAACACAACCCAAAATCCTTTATATCCTCCTTCCCTTCATTATTTAGGTTTTTTTCTTCTCTTAATACCATCCTAAGGAGGATTTTTGTGTAATACAAATGAGTATTCTCAAAGAAGTGGTAATCATATTACCCAACTCTTTAAAAGTATATTTATTCTTATATATCTTCTAAATCTATTATATCCACCCTAAAATTGTGAATACAGTATCATAAATATATTAATATGTTATTATTATTATGATATAACCATTTTACACCTCCCTTCAATCAAATTGGAAATGAAAGTATCGCTTGTGCATATGTGTAGGATACTGCCTCCACGTTGATGTGATTCATTTTTCATAATGACCTCACATTAGTGGATATAATGATGGAATTAATAAATATATATGATATTTAATACATTTTTACGATTATGGAATGATAAAATATTATTTCTCTTTATTTTATTCATTTCATTAGAAAATGAAAACAATGATCATGTGTACATATAAACTACCATCTCTATGAACAATGAAATTCATTTTTCTATCATGTGATTTTATAAATTATTTTAAATATGTATATAATTAATATATATGATATTTATATCATGATTAAAATTATATATATTATGTAATTATGATCAATATTCAAGGGCCATAACTTCTAAAATGAAAAATACATGAAAAATCAAGTAGTTAACTAAAGAAAAGATGATGATAACAAAATATTATTAATGAATAGGTGAAAGGATGTTATAATTAAACTATGTATAGAACTGTAAGTATGAATATAAATCTGGTAGATAATTAAAATAAATCTAAATTTATTTTACTAAAGGTTTCAAGAGTTTATGAATAGTTTTAGATCTAAGCTAAGGTTTTTTGTTACAATATCACTTTTTACCAAGATTGTTTATGCATAAATTTATGCTATTAAATTTATATTATATATCACTCATAAATTGTATGTTAATTATATTAATCCACTTATTTATAGAAATTAAAAATTTTATTTTCATTTTCCCCTCTCTAATTAATCACAATTATAAAATATTTTTTTTATGGAAAAACAATTGTGTTTTTATATTCTATCCGGGGTCTTTTTCTTCCATTTAAATAATTTATTTAAAATATTCTCATGATTTTATTAATATTATCCAATTAGTTATTAAAGTCATTTTTCCCATATTTGAATTTTTTAAATATGGTTTAAAAGGAATCTTATTATCATTTAATGAATGATATACTTTTTATCAAATGTGTAAATAGAAATTATATTTTTAATATTTACTGCATGAATTTATTTTCCCACAATACTAACTATTCTTTTCCTTAAACATTTAATTACTAGTTTCCATGGTTCTTTTTAAATAAAATTTTTATCCTAATATTATATAATTTTTTATATTTTAAATAATTGATTTCATAATGAAATTTTATTTTCCCAAAGAAATATTCCAATGATATTTTAAAGTTATTTTCATCTATGAAAAAATCCATTGATTTTACTTATGATTCACCAGGTATATGATATGATGATACTGTAATTTTTCATTATTTAGATGGTTTATGATTATGATGATGAAATAACTATGAAACCTATTTTTTCATGGGTTGAGCTATGTTGATGTTATAAATGATTTCATGATCTTATGGAATACATTGCAATATATTATGATTATGTTATGGATGGGTCCTTTATGGGCCTCTAATACACTAGATAATGATTAATCTTCTATAATATCGAATGGTATATGGGTGGCTAGATCTAGACCAAAAGAGGGTACATGGTTGGTTAACTCAAGCATGAAGAAGTACACAGATGGTTATCTCTTGTCTAATATGTGATGAATATATTGGTGTGTATCCTTGACATAAGATTTCTATGACTATGGTTATTCTAAACATTTTATTCCACTCCCAATTACATGTTCTTATACTTATGATACGATCTCATGGATTATGATACTTAATTCTTCAATGATTCAAGTATTATAATTTACCCAAACCTTATGAAATGATTATAATCTATGAATTTATGAGTGTGATCTTTAAATATCAAGGTCATATTCTTATACACTTATGCTTATTTTATTCTTACATGTGATCAATTACTAATATATCCCATGTTTACCTATACTGATAATTTTATCTCACCATTTTATATGTTTCCTTTACCCAAGTTATGAATAATTGTTTTAAATAGGGTATGAATAATAAGTGCAATATATTAGAAGAACATTGTGGTTTATGTTGAAGATATTTCATGAAATAATATTATTATGTATCTAGCCTTAAAAGACACTAAAAAATTATGGTTCCAGTGTTATTATTATTATGAGATGTATTTAATATTCTTATAAAATTATGTAATAATCATGTATGTAATGTTTGGGTCACCTCCTTTATTCTACATGGAAGAAAGATGAATACTGTTTAGAACTCTCTCCCATGTGGGATGAAGAATAATGGTAGATAAAACCATTTCCTGTGTGAGAAGAATATGACTATTGTGAAATGGGAATCTCACCACTGATGAAATATTTAGAGTTAGATACACTCCACTCTCCAGCTATCATTGTAGTATAATATAATAAAGGGATTCTATGGAATTATCACAATAAAAAGAATCATGAATACCTTTATACATATATTATATGGTAGTTGTAAAAATTATAATATTTTTATGATGAAAGGTATATGTAATAGGAGGACTATGGAAATGTTTTTGCTTCATCCAAAGAATGAAGTGGAGGAGAATCTATACAATTATTATGGACATAATCTTCATGTTCCACATCATCATGTGTCACATCTAGATGAGGCTTGTCACCCTATGATATATTGAACTGGGTCTTAGAATTTTGTGACACATGAAGAAAAGTACAATGATAAATGTAATCCATGGGATGAAATAGCTCTGCCAATAATCTGTTATAATAACCCTGGTAAAATGTGAATCCATTTATGGGATCAATGATGTTTATGGGTCATTGGAATATGATGATGGAATAATATTGGTCAATATGACGACTAATATTAAGGAGTTCATAAATAGGTCCTTTAATGGTGTTCATAATCAAATGATAACAGGCTTATTACTTGATACGTTTTATCATTATGGGAAGTACTTTTTAGAATTATCCAAAAAAGTTTATGAGGTGTGTCATGTTAATTTATTACCATGTCTCATAATCCAAACAAGTTTATTATGTGGATCCCTTGTTAAATCCCCTAATAAAATTGTTTGGATAATTTGAAAAAGTACTTTCACATAATAATAAAATGTATTATGTTCTAAGCCTGTGATCATTATACTATGAACACCATTAAAGGACTTGTTTATGCACTCCATAATATTAGCAGTCATATTGACAAATATTATTCCATTATCATATTATAATGACCATTTCTCCTTCAAATATCACATCATATAATCATACATATCTAGATTGTCCCTTAAATTTCATTTTACCAACTCATTTAATTTTACTTATTTTTTATTTTACACTTAAACAAGTTGACATGAATCTATTTAAAATTATTGTACCTTTTTTCTAATTGGGTTTTTAATGAAACATAAACAACATGATGATATCCTTATTTACTGGTTAATCTTTAAAATAATTATGGCCATTAATAAAAATATTTATATTAAAAATATATGATATGAAATAGGTTCTCACCATAAAATTATATCATAGTTAACAAACTCTATAATCACTTGATGAAGATCATATATCATGCATAATCCATGGATCTACATAATGTGGGTGTTAATATAGTCCAAGAACCAAATCTATGATTCAAAGTTATCTTTTTTAATAATGGAAAATGTAATTGGGTTAGGATTAAGATTACCATACTCTAAGGAAGAAATGTGTAATACACATATTCATATTATTCATAAATAAAATCTTTATCCATTTGAATGAATTATTTTAAATATGGAAATGTGTAAATATATGACCCAAATATACAAAATAACATATGGATATTTACTTTAAATCTATCAATTCGATTACTCTAGGAGACATACTCAATTATGTCAAGGTGATAAGGGACATGATTTTTTAGAGAAAAAAAATCCCATTATCTATGAAAAAACCATATATGATTTATCCCAATCGTCATACATGTTGAATATTTACTCTTTATTTTCTATCCATTCCTTTCCATTGGATATACTTTATTTGAATAATTGTTGTATTCATCCGAGATAAGAGACATTGAAATTTTCTAACATGTTTTTATCATCTCAATAATAATAGTTGATATAACTTTTAAACTCATGAAGAATGATCCTATGATAGTATTGAGTGCGCACAAGTATATGGTCCTTCTAACATATATATCTTCCAATGTGATATTTTTTATCATATATTGACCCCATGAAAAATTTACATTCTTTACCATATTTATTAAGATTAATGATGTATTTACCCATTTTGACTCATAAACCATAAATTAAAATTGTTAGTTGATGTGGTATTTTTTAACCACATATTTTAGTGCATTGTTACATTCAAACTCTCTTCCAAAATGTAATATGCTATTAGTTGATGTATATGGGTTAGCTATAACTCCCCAGAACTCATTACATAATATAATGAAATACCAATATTTTTTTTTTCATGGGTCATTTTCTCTACTAATGTAGAAAATAATGGAGGATGGTTAACAAATTCTGATTCTTGAGTAAAAGACAAAGGAAACTTTGAATTTTGATTCACTACATATTCTACACTAACCTTATATCATATAATATCATCATATAATTCCTCATTATATAAATTATCATCCATTAAATTTGGAGTATCATTAGGTGTTTCTCTTACAATATATGGATATGTAGTCCTTATTGCTATATTCATATAATCATAATTTTATGAAGGTCTGACTTCAAAAGATCTCCCATGGCCGGGTTATATAGCGGTTGGTTATAACTCATCAATAATGAAATTTTCCAAATAATATTCCATTAAACCATGATTGTAATGTTTCCAAAACAATCTGATTCTTTTACCCAATCCCAATAATTGATTAGATGATATGAAATATTATATAGGTAGTAAATATATTGAACATACTGGAATTTGATTGAATTTATTTCTTGACCATCCCTTGGTTTTAACATACTATAAATCATAATACCAACTTTATAAATGTAATATAAACACAAATATTATTAACATTATTTAGTGTTAAATTATAGCTAAGAACATTATCATTATAAATTACTTCTCTTCTGTAATATAGGTTTGTAAGAATGATTTTCTATAAACAAAATTTAGAAAAATGTTATTTATATTTATAATGGATCATCAAATGCCTAAATGTTTCTAATTAACTATGGTTAAATTAATGTGACTTGATCTTGAAATTTTTTCTATAGACTGGTTTATCATTTTATGATAAACCAATCAAGAAATAGGGAAAATAATTATTCGTCTATTGTCATAGATTTTAGCAATCTTCATTCTACCTTTATTCATGGTGAACAAATCCAACATTGAAACACATCGCCTATTATATAACCAAATTTTATTAAAATATTACTCACATGAAAGTGAGGGGTTCAATGGGTTTTTTGATAAATAATAATTTATCATAGACATAGAGGTCCTCAAATTCTTATAGAGAGGGACAAAAAAATTTCCATTAATGAAGAAATTAAATTTATTTGTTAAAAATTATATAACCAATTTCAAACTAATTACAACATATAATCCTAATCAAACATTGGTCGATAAACTCAAGATAAACCATCATAAAATAATTTATGAATGTTCTCATAGAAAATAAGTATTTCCAATATATAGTAACAAAAATTAAACCATAGTTTACCAAAATTTATTACATATTGAAAATTAGAAACAAATTGGCATCAAAATAATATTTAATTTTCTAATATATTGAAAAATGCTACTATATAAAGTAAATTATATATTTATCTTAAATTAACATACATTATTTTAAATCATTTAATGAAATCATTAATCATAATTTTTTAAATTACATTTTTATATTATAAAAATTTCAAAATTTTCATTAGAATTGTGTGGAACTATTTTCTTACTAATGTATTTTAAATACTAATATTATATAGAAATTTTATTGAAACATATATTTTATATTTATAGAATAAATTTTTTATATATTTAATAAAAAAATTTGATAAAATTTAAAAAAAATTAGTGATATATTAATTTGATTAATTTATTTCAGTTTTTTTGAAGTTATATTTCATTATTTACTTTTATAAAAACATAAAATACTGTATTTATTATACTTTTAAAAAATTAAAAAATATCATTTAATTTTTAAATGTATATATAAGATAAATATTTGTTTTAAAATAATATTTAAAAAAAAAATTAAATTTCACTTTTAATTATATTGAAAAATTTATATGTATTAATGATTTTTAGAGCCTTATTTTAATATCACATTAGTGTATTAATTTATAATTAATTAAATATTTTATATGAAATTAAAATTTCATTCTATTTATATTTGTTACTAAATTTTCTATATAAACTCATTATAACAACTAATTAAACATTATCATTAAAAATAGTAAAATGATAATGAGCTATATGGGGTGGGTTTATTTTATCTAAAAAATGATAAGGCAACCACATCCTAGTGGGAAATAATTATATGGTTGATCTACTTGACCAAAAAATGTAATTATCCTTCCACCATCATATATATACACATTATCATACATTTTTAGCTCATTTGGAACCTCTATTTATTTGAAACATTACTCACATGCAAGAGAGTATCCTAATGGGATTGTGATTCATTAAATTTTGTCATGGACACAAATTTTCTACATATAAGGTAAAGGGAAGATATACTAATAATCATAATTAAATTTAAAACAAATTATTATAAATTATAAATGAAAATAAAAAAACTAAATATGAATTGGTCATCATAATTCATTAATATGATCCGATCATCATAATTCATTAATATTTTGAAATAATTTATTTTTTACTTAAAATAAATTATCTAGGTTTTTTATATCCTTCAAAAACATTTAAATCATCCAAACACCAAAATAAAATTTATTTAATAACTCAATATCATTTAAATAATCTAAAAAACATATCACTTAAATCATGGAATATAAAGAATTTTTAGGTAATATTAACAAATAGATAAACAATATAAATAAACAAAAAACTATAAATAAGTAAGGAAATTACACCTTCCTGAAGACCTTGAATAATCATTTGATAAATGGATTCCAATATAGATGAGAGTTACTATAAAATCAGAGGAATAAAGTGACAGATAGGGGTGGGGTATACCCATTTTATTGTTTTTTATTATTATGACTCATAGACCTCATGCATGCTTGTTGGGAATCATAAAAACATGAGAAGAGTATCTGATTCACCCATCCTAATCAAGAGACAAAGGAATCTCGAACCTTATTCATGTTATCAGAATGAAACACTATCCTGAATGGTGTCAAAACTTCAAGATAATCATTTCTATAAATATTAAAAACCCTGCTCACTATATGGAGTTTTTAAAAAAAGAAAAAAAACTCAATCTACGGTTACATGGAAGAGATGAGTAATTTTTTATAAAGAACCCCTGATTTAGATTTTTTAACAGTGTTTTATTTTTTGTGAACCTTATCATTAAGAATTTTTTAGTCTAAGG
Organism: Viscum album; assembly: GCA_963277665.1. Lineage (NCBI taxonomy): Eukaryota > Viridiplantae > Streptophyta > Magnoliopsida > Santalales > Viscaceae > Viscum > Viscum album. Next base: position 1,814,745,910 of record OY728148.1, read on the forward strand.
TAAAGTTTAACTTATAAATTCTAATGATTTGAATGTAAAATATTTAACCTAAGGTGGTCTAGTTATGTGTCTGGAAGTTATCCTATTATAACTAATTCTAGTATCTTATCATGAATGTGTTAGTTTTAAAATATGTAATCATGAGGTGAAAATCATCCAGTTGTTCAATAGATAATGAGTACTAGTAATTGGAAATTATAGAGTCTTGAAATTAGTGGAGCTAAGATGTGTATATTTTAAATTCAAAAAAACATAAGATACATTTAACATTTTGAGTACATAAAGAATTTATTTAATAATGCTAGAAAAACAAGTGAAGGAATTTATATTACACTATATGTATGATCCTCATGACCAGGAACATATATTTTTTATTCCCTGAAAAAATTTAGGAAAGTTAAAAACCTTATGAATTATGAAATATATATTACATTTAGAAGTTATTTCATACTGTGGATATTGAAATAACATTTTTGTGAAAAAACATAAATAATAAGTAAATTATTTGGAGATCACAAAACTAATTTGAAAGAAATTTTATTTATTGTACAATATTACACAATTATCCAATTTCTAGGTGATTAAGGGTGTTTAAAATATTGTTTAAAATTCAATCATATGATGCAACACCAATCATTCAATGTGGTGAACATCATGTTGATTAGTGAGATTAATAGTGATTTCATATAAGTAAAATTTATAAATTCAGAAGAATCATAAGATTGATCTTGGAGGTGCCTAGAAGTTAAATCTATATGCTAATTAATAATAAATTATAACAATATATATTGAATAATTTCATGGGGATAAGTGATGTATGGTTATGAAATAATAACATTGATATTCAGAGTTATGGAGGATTTTTCACAATATGATATTATAATGTGTTAAAAGTTATGATATTTTATATTTATATAATAATTAAAGTTGTGAACCTCAGTGGTGTGGAAGTTATATATCAAAGGTTGATGTAATAAAAATCTATTTCAATTAGAAGTTATATAGATTGTTAGATTAATATATTAAAAGTAAAAATTATTGAACTATTTATTATTATAAATTAGGAGAATTTTTTTTATAGAAACTGAGATAATAAAATCCATGGTATAAAAATGTGTTGAAGAAATAGAAGTTTGAACACTAGAATCTCATAATCGATTTTATATTATCTTCAAGGAATTAAAAGGCTTCATGATACATATGATAAAAGGAAAAGGTATAACAATAAATGAAAATGATAAAAATGTTTTTTTTCAAATTATTGAAAGTTGAAGAACCTAAAAAATTAAATATATTCAAGTGATTTAACATACTATTTATATGAATTCAAAATTCATTATGGAAATTATGAGATGCATTTCAAAGATAAAAAATTCAAATAGTTGAAGTTATGATTCTAATCAACATTTAAAGAAGCATTAAAGATAGTTAACCATGAGATTTATATAATATTTTATGAATACTATCTCTAATATATTTATAATAATTAAAGTTCATTGACTAGGGTTTAAATAAGGTGGTGGGTATAAATATTGAAGAATTTATTATTTGGAGTAATGATGGTTATATAAGGATTGAGTCCATTTAGAGCTAGGGGATTCTAATAATTTGAGAAAATGGATATATAAATTCTAACCTATACATTACATAAAACACTTTTAGTCAAATAAGTAAATCTATAATTCCAAATATCTTTAGGGAGGTGGAAGAAGTTCATAAATTTTTAATGTTTTCTAAGTTTAGGGACTGGAAGAAGCATTTATAGAAATTGAAGTTCCAAAATATTACGGTTTGAAAAATGAGGTAATGAGTAGGATCATATTCATATCAATTTTAAGGTTTGGAGGAAGTTCATTTTTATGGTTTTAATAAATTAGGTTTTAATGTGATCTTTCTCATTATATTGTGTTAGAAAACTTTATAAACTAGATAAACCTATATAAAAAATGGGTGAAGGGTTATTCCTTTGTATATAAAATCGGGTTAAGGGTCATTCCTTCCCTCATCATTTTAGAATAAATGGTGATCATCTCCATACCCACTGTTGTAATATATGATGGATTGTAGTAGAAAATATACATCAATTACTAGACCTAAAGAGGAGTAGGTAGCCACACTTGTACAACACATTGTAAAAGATTTTGTGCCTCATTTTCATTTTATTTTTGTTGCATATGAGTAAGAGTGAGATATAAAAATTGATATTAAAAAGTTTCTAAGAAATCATAGATGTCAACTTAATGTTAAATAATATAAAAAAACATCTTTAATAATTGGAATTTGTATGTTGGTTGATAGACATGTAATTAAATTATTATATCCATATTAGATAATTTATATACTATGGTTATGGGTCTCCAAAATTCTAAGGATACCTTGGATAAACTTAAAATTATATTTAATGTAAATGTGAAATTAAATGAATAATAGATATACATTTGGAGGAGTAAATTTTATGATGTGAGGGTGGATAATAAGGAAACTATTAATGATTACTTCATAAGGTTAAATTTTACTGTTATATACATCAAAGGATGTGAAGGTACTTTTGAAGATTAAATTATCATCAAGAAAACTATGAGGACCATCCATGAAAGGTTTGATGAAAAAGTCTCTACTTTAGAAGATACAAATGATTTATCTCTTGATGAGTTACATAATATCCATGTTTCATGTGAAATGACAAAAAAATATAGAATTTAAGAAAATTATAATGATCCATATCAAAAATTAAAATCTAAAAAGAGAAATATATGTACTCCATAGAATCAAAAGACAAAGAAATGAATGACAAATATAATAATATAATCATGGATTTTATCTCAAAAAATACAAAAAAAGGAACAATTTAATGTAAAATAAGAATCTCACACTTAAATGTTTCATGTTTTCTTGAATTGAAAACATTTCATATAATATTCTAATGATGAATACTAAATTGATGAGAATTAAATAAGTCCATAGAGGAATTAGTGGAGTAAAATTTAAAACAATATAAAATATCCATTGGGAGGAAGAAATAAATTGGTTTTTAAAAGAAATAGAAGAATAGTATTGAGTGAAGAATTATAATATAGTTAAATTTTAAGGGGATAGTCATGAAAAATAATTCCTTGAAAATTTTCAAAACTTTATAGAACATATTAAAAAACATCATGAAACATTGTGAAGTGAAGGAGGGGAAACATACATGGAGTATATGATAAAAGAATAAATTTAGGCCTACTTAAAATAAAAAACTATAACCAACGGGAAGTTATAATTTTAAATAAATAATAAAGAAATTAAGAGTATATGAAAAGAAAATATGGATATCTTGAGTAAATTAAGACCCTCATACCAAAATTTGTAGAGTAATAAAAGCTATGAAAAGATAATATATAGGAACTTTCTAAAAATGAAGAAGACCTTAGTGAGAATAAATTAAGGTAAAATAAGGTTAAAAATAATTTGAAAATGATGAATTAATAATTAAATAAATCTGGTTAAGTTAAGGTAGAATAATCTTCATCTTTTAATAAATTTATCTTGGATAAAAAAGGTACAAATATAATATATTGTTTCAGGGTTTGTTAAATCTATATTTACTAAATTTGAAAGTCTAAAAAAAAGCTGGACTTATATGTGTTAATATTGGTAGTAATAAATATAATCATATTTCAAGGGCTATTGAAGGCAATTAAAGGATTAATTTCCATCTAAGGTATATCCAAAACAATACAAAAGTGAACATATAATGAGTTTTTCTTTTAAGAACAATTTTTTAAATAAATAGAACCAAATTACTAAGTATGATAGAATTTAAATTGGATTTTTTAGTGTTTTTGAATATTTTTCCACAAATCCTACAACTATTAGTGTAACATAAAGCTTTTGTGGAGTAGGCATGAACCAAGGAGGAAATATAATAGAATCAATAAAAATAGTAATAAGAAGAGGATAAATGATATCTGAAATAAGGAGGTTGAAACTAAAGGCCAAATTATCCTTTCTAATTAAAATATATTAAAAGGTTTAGAATAGAGTTTTAGTTGAGGGGATAAATTGGGTCACTGGGTAAAGTAATGTATGACCCCTCTTCTAGGGAAATATCTTTATGGTGAAAAATGAAAGGAATCTCTGAAAATGATGATGGAAGAGAAATCACTCATTATTTGAGTTTCTCTAAAATATAATAGTAGGGGTAAGGCATGGATGGTTGAAAAAGGTTGATCATTTCAAATAACCCGTGATAAAAAAAGTTAAGGAACATTAAAGAGTATGATGGGGAGAATTTATGTTTTGGAATGATTATTGCCTTAAAATATGACTATTAATAACAGAAATCAATGTGTAGAAAATTATGTCTAGAGACATTCTTTTTATTAATGGACTCAGTCACAACTTACTAAGTCTTAGTAAATATTTTGATAATGGAAACTAACTTATCTTCAAAAAAATAATTACATTATCAACCGCTTGAAAGATAGAAAAATTCTCACTTGGGGAGAAAGAAATAATAATATTTTTTTAGATTATTGGTTCAAGTAAGTCAAGATATATGAGTACTATGGAAGAAAATAATCTCTGAAGTAGGAGATTTGTCTATCAAGGATATCTAAACTGAATAAACATATCGAAATAATATGTGGTGAGATAACTATCTAAAATAAAAAAAGGATATAGAATATATCTATGAAATTTATGAATAAGGGAGTATGGTTATCCAAATTCATAAAAAGGTGTAAATTCAGTCCACTTGACCAATTAATTTAACTAAATCATATTTATATGGGCCACTGAGACATCAATATACTAGTAGTGATTTATAATCTATCACTTTAATCAATAACTTCACTCAAATTTAAAATGTGAAATTTCTAAAATATAAATAAAATGCAGTAGAGATATTCAAAATTTTTATAGGGGAAGTTGAGAAAGAGCTAATAATATATATCTAAAAATTAAAAATAAACAATGAAAAAGAGTCAAATTTTAATTTCTCTAAGTACTATCAGTATAAAATAGAATTATTCATTAATATTATTATACTTACACACCTTAAGAACAGTGTCACTGAAAGGAAAAATATAATTTTAGTAGATATATGAAGAATAATTCTCCTTGAATATAAACTTTCAATGATCTTATAGAAGGAAGATATAAGTACAACTAAACATGTACAAAATATGTGTTTGTTGAGATAGATTCAAACATGACTTCATTTGAAATTTTGTATAATAAGAAAACTTTAGTGAGGTATTTCATGGTTTTAAATATTTTTTTCTTAATTAATATAAAAATATATATTAATTAACAATTGATGAAAATATAGATGAATGAATTTTATTCAACAATTTATCCAACATAAGAAGGTACATGTGCAAGAACAAAAAGTTATACAAGATAATTTATTCTTATATTTTGAGAGTGATGGAAAATAAAACCTACTTTAGAATACAAAAATTAAGAAGATTTTGAATACTTTAGGGAAGATAACTTTTAAAATTATTAAAATCATAGTGAGAATGATGGAATTACAAAACTATGTTGTGTTAATATTGATTTTTATGAATATATTGTTGATTATAATACATTTATTAATAAAAAATTTTATATGTTAATGAATCATACTAAGTCTCAAAATAACTTCAAAATTAAGGAAACTCTATTGATGATTAAAGGAAAGTTGAAACTTGAGAAAGAGGTAATATTTTTTTCAAAAATTGAACCATAGTCAATAATCAAAACATATAAGTATAAATAATGAATAAATACTATGAGTGAAAAAATATATCAAATTGAAAAAATAAGTCATGGGATATTTTTTGTAGAATTGAAGTGAAAAATATTATAGGAATAAAGTGGGTGTTAAAACATAATCTAAATAAAAGGTTGAAATTTCAAGGAATATAATTAGATTAGTCTGTAAAGGGTTTTCATGGGTAGAAGGTATGAATTGAAAATAGTATTTTTCACCCATTATAAGGTTTCAAATGATTAAGAAGTTTTTTCTATTAAAATTCACAAGTTTCAAATAGATTACCGGCTGGGTGAGAAATCATCTTTTCTAAATAGAAATATTGAGGAAGAATATATGCTAATTATGGAACTATAGTGTGTATGTTAAATAAATCCTTTTATGAGTTGAAAATGACTCATATATCATGGTATATAAACCCTAATATCTTTTATTAATAGTTAACATCTTCTAAAGTAACATGTTATATCTACTTATATGTGAAATATATGATCATGGCTACCATAATTTTTCATTTTTTTTGTTGATGAAATAATTTTTTTAGGGGATAGGGAAAATAGTTTTTTTAGATTTTAATGAATAAATAAAGAATCACTTTGAGATGTAATTTCTCTAAGAGATGAATTTATTTATAGCATTATAAATTGAAAAAAATGAAGTTATATATTAATATCCTAGGAGAAATATTCTAAGGAATTGTTGAAGAAATTTAGAATATAAGATTAAAAATAAATTACCACAACAATTATAGTTGGTGTGGGACTAATCAAAAATGAATTAGGAAGAATTTTAGATCAAAAGGAATTATAGAAATAAATCGTACTTTTTTTATCTTACAATAGTAATACTCTATATAGTTTATGTACTAACATTGTGTGCTAGATATCATAGTGACATGAAGGAATCACAAAATAAGATAAAAATGAGTTATATTAAAGGAATGTTTAGTTATTATTTGAGGTATAAATAAGTATTAGACCGTACTAACATGTTTTCCCATAGGATTATTGGGACGTAGATCTCAATGATCAAAAAATAAACATCTGAAGGAACTATTTTTTGGGAGAATGTTGTGTGGGATGGAATAGTAAGAAACAGAGTTCTGTAAATTTTAGTATAATTGAAGCTAAATATGTTTCTGTCCTAAAATGAGTGTACATAGATGTTGTGGATGAATGTGCAGCTAGAATATTTGAAGTTAAATGTTAGAAAACTGTTGATAATCACTTATCTTGCTCATGGTGAAATCCATCTATCAAAAAATCTAGTAGAAAACTCTATATCAAATCACATTGATATTAATTATCATTCCATCAATGACAAATTTGTTAATGGATATGTGAAGTTAGAATATATCTCACCAAAATATAAAATTTCTTATTTTTTCACCAAATCTCTTTTGTGATAAATGTTTGAGTAATTAAGGATAAAAATAATTGTTCAACATTCCCAACTCATATATGTAAGTTATGGTTATACTCCATCATTCTTTGGATACTGTTGTCAAAGGGAGAGATAAGTATACAAATCTATACTTTATTTTTTTTAAAAACTATAGTTGTTGTTATTATGAATAAGGAGAGAAAATTTAATTTCATTGACTTTGGGTAACCACATAAAAATTAGGGCCATAAATTTTCATATCACTTGGGGGTGAGATTCTCTTATGATAGTTTCTTAATCCATTAGTTTTTATTTAATAAACTTATCTTTGAAAATGTATTTGGTTTGATTAAAAGAATTTTAGAGTTGATGGTGTTGAAAAAAAAATTAAAATTGAGAGATTGAAGAACCCATGATTTGGAATTGTTTATTGTGTTGTATTTTTATCAACATTATGATTAAAAAAATAAAGTGAAAATTAAGTTATAAGTTTTAGAGGTTTGAACCCAAAAGGTTTAATCTAAGGTGATCTGATCATATTTCTAAAAGTTGTCATGTTTCAGATGATTTAAGAATTTGCTCATGAATGTGATAATTCTGGAAGATGGGATAATGAGGAGAATTTCATATAGATATTTAGAAGCTGATGAGTACTAATAATCAGAAATTATGGAGTTTGTAAATTAGTGAAGCTAAGGTGTGTATAATGGAAAGTGATAAAAACATAGGATGTCTACAGTGTTTTGAGTGTGTAAGGGATTTTCTAAAGAATACTAAAAATTCCTAAAAAGTAAGGTATCTTATGAAATACATAATATCCTCATAGTATAAATAAAATATTTTTTAGTTGATACGGTATTTTTGAAAAATTTAAAAGCCTTATGTAATAATTAAGGTATTTTTCATCTGGATGTTTCTTTCTACTATAGAGATTTAAATAACAACTAAGGAAAAAACATTATAAAATGCATAAGATTTTTGGAGATCATGGATGTGATATGTATGGAATTTTATTCCCTATATATTTTTTCTCATTTATCTAAATTTTAGGTGATGATGGATATTTAAAATATTATTTGGAATTTAAGTTAGATTATGTTACACAAATATTTCTATTGGACTCCTCATGTTTTAATCATGTTTTAATGATCACAAATCCTATTAATCCTATTTCATCTATCTCAGATCATGTGTAGAGATGGTTGGTTTCTCTATTATTTAAATAAAATTTCACAAATTCAGATTCCCATAAATCATGTTTGATTATTGTAAACTATATTTAATTTTTTTCTATAATGATTTATTATAATAATGAATAAGTCTAATTAATTATGTGAATATTACTACTTAAGACTGTTTACAGATATTTGGCAAAGTCTAAGAAACCATGAGTCTGCAACCGATTCTGGTTTTTTGGCAAAGTAATCCAGACACTGTGACCCAGACACCGTAACCTAGACACTATGACCAAGACTTCGTGAACCAAACACCGTGAACCAGACATAATGACCTAGACACCGTGACCCAGACACTGTGACCTAGACACTGTAACACTAGACACCATAATCAGTTCTAGATATTATGAAGTCTATGACACTTGTTCCATATTACCATAACCAAGACACCATTCAATGTTTTAAAAAGGACTAGAAACCGTGTTCATAACACCACATCTATGCTACCGGTTCTTGATATCAATGCTACTGTAGCATCATGAATATATCACCAATCAAAGGAAAAGAAGAAGACACTGTTTCGTGGTGACACTGTTTCCAAGTGATAAAATTTTAAGACAAACTGTGACACTGTTTTTTAATCTATTTTTTCATTTTAAATTTAATTTCTAACTATTATATTTGAGTCATTTAAAGGAACTGACATAATTAATGTTTCTTTGTAGACAAGTCACCTGACAGTAAGATGTACGAGGTGCAGAATACATGCATCATGTTGGTTCCAACATGTGCAACTGCAATTAAAAAGAAATATAATCTGTGCTACAAAAATATACAGACATAGAATTAGAAGAGTTATTTTTTTTGAAAAAAGAGAACCGATACATGCAACAAGATACAACAGAAGAACATACGAAGAAATATTGATTTCAGAAGGCTGGACTAACATCGATTAGAACCAAAATCATCTTCACAGTACCAAATCTAAGAAGAACATGAGTTAGATCTAACTGGAAACTAGAGCTCCAGACTTTCAATACTCTATTTTTTTCCACAAGAGGACTCGATACTTGCATCTGCTACATCCTAGAAGCCTAGATCTACATAGAATTACACTCATAGCACTTATAAACCTGTGTCATCATCTTTAATCTATTGTGTACTATTTTTAGCTTTTGAGCAGTGTGTTTGTGTCTTTATTAAAACAAAAAATGTCTCCTATACTAAACTAAAGGTTACAAAATATCCTTCCTCTCATATCTTTTTTACATTTGTTTACTCCCACGGATAAGTGTGGAATAGGTACTTGTGTGACCTGGTAGTTTATACCCATGAAGAATAGTGGTAAGGGTCGTGTGACCTGGACAGTCTTGTGCATTGTTGTTTACCCTGATCCAAGGTGTGGATCAAGTTTATTAATATAAAATGCTTGGTGGCAGGTGATCATCAAGTGAAGTAGATTAGGTCTCAGCTTGAGACTGAACCACTTGTTTTAGCCACTGTGCTGTTTAATTTATATTTTCTCTACTTTACTATATATTGCATAAAATACTAAATTTTACTTTTATAGTTAGTATTAGATAGAATTTATAACTATTTTTCATTAATAGAATAGCTTCAAAGGTAGTATCAATAACTCATATTGATATTTCTGAGAATTAATCAATCTTCTAAGAAGTTATTTGAATAGTCAAACTATTATAACCATATTACCTGATTAACTGGGCTGTATTCATTTTTATTGGGGAAGATTTTTAAGTAAACGTTATAAATATAAATTTTTATAGATACTCAATTCACTCCCTTCTTGAGTAATCTATTTCGACCAAAATTTGGTATCAAAAGATTTTATTCTTATTAAGGCTCTGTTTTTACGTCTATTCCACTATGATTTTAGTTATACTTTAAAGATCTGTAAATTTTTGTTAATTATAAATTTATACCTCTTTAATAGTATTTATTTATTATGGATATTATAATTGAAGGTGTTTCAATAATAATACCACCATTATTTAATGTAACTAATTATACCCAATGGAAAATTAAAATAAAAATGCATTTAGAAATTATGGGTTTTGAAATTTGGTCTTCAAATATAGATGAGTATAAGATTCCTGCTACTGATAGAATTACTTGGGATGACCCAACTAAGATTACTTACAACAATAATTGTAAATCCCTGAATTCCTTATATTTATCTTTAGGAGATGAGGAATTTAACAAAATATCTGCATATAAAACTAACCATGAAATTTGGGATACTTTGTCTATTTCACATAATAGAACTTCCAGTGTGAAAGAAATGAGACTTAATACTTATAATATTAAATATGATCACTTTAAAATGAATCCTGATGAGCTAATTTCTAACATGTATCTCAGGTTCAATTAAATTTTCAACAAAATGATTTCTCTAGGAAGAGAAGTTACTACCAAAGAAAAAATCATGAGGATTCTAAGATGCCTACCTGATAGATGGAGAGGAACCTCTATCTATATTAAAGAGTCATGTGATATAATAAATTTACCTGTAAAATAACTCATTGGGAAACTAATGATGTATGAAGAGGAGATGAAATTTAACAAGTAAGAGGAGGATGAACCCAGAAGAAAATTTGTGGCATTCAAGACAACTACCTCTAAACACAAAGAAAAGAACACACTGTAAGTTTCTATAGAAATTTCTAGAAGTGAACAATATTATCCTGATAGTGATGATGATATGGTTCAATTTTTCAAAAGGTTTAACAAATTTTACAAAAGGAAGAATTTTTTCAGAAAGCCTAACTTCAAAGAAATATATGATCAAAAGGGAATATGGAAGAAATATTGGAAAATAAATAAAAAGTTTGATGAAATAGTATGTTATGAATGTAAGTGAAAGGGACATGTAAAGGATAACTGACCCAAGCTCAAGTATAAAAAGAAATATGAGGACAAAGATAGAAAGTATAAAAATTAAATGAAAATGACTTTGAGTGATTTTGAGGACAGTTCAAGTGACTCATAGTCTTCACATGATGAATAGGCTAACAAAGCCAATATGTGTTTCATGAAAAACACATCTGAGGTAATACTGGAATATCCTATAAAAATTACTATTATTATAGAGATAAAATTGATTCTAAAAATATGTTTAAAGAAAAAAAGTTTCAGTATTGCAATATGCTTGAAGAGACATGTAATGAACTAAAAGATAAACACAAGTCTTTAAACAAAAAGTATGCTCTTACCTAAAATGTTAAATCTAAAATTGTTGTAGAAAGAGAGAAAAATGTTCAATTTCTCAAAGAAAACAATGAATTAAAGCTATCTAATGAGCAAAAAAAAAGGATCATGAAAGGTTTACGAATGGTAAAGATATCTTGGTACAAATTCTCAGTAAACATATTGACCCTAAATACAAAACAGGTAAAATAAATTTTGGAAAAACCAATTTTTTTTCTAATATAGAACATATAGCTTTACTCCTAGTTCAAGAAAACATTCTTCTAGTTAAAATTATGATACACTCTCTACTGTTTCAAGTTTTTCTGGACCAAATAGATTTTATTTCTCAAATAATTTACATAATTCTTATAAGAAACCTATAAAGAAGATGTGGGTTCCTAAAACACTAGTTACTAATATACTGGACCCAAACAAATATGGACACCAAAGTTTGTTTTTATTTGACTATTTTTGTAGGAAAATTATTTAAATAGATCATGTAGAACCTTATGGTACTTGGATAGTGGGTGTTCAAGACACATGATAGGAGACTATTCATGCTTCAAGAACATAATAAATATTGACGGTGGACATGTCACCTTTGGAGAAAATTCCAAAGGAAAAATCATTGTCCTTGGCCAAATCGGTAACTCTAAATCAGTTTTAATTTTCAAAGTACTTTTTGTTGATGGAATGAAATATAATCTTCTTAGTATTTCACAACCATGTGATGATGGATTTCATGTTAAATTTTAAAATTATTCTTGCAATGTTTTTAATTCTAAACATGAATTAGTATTTTCTATATTAAGAAATAAAAATGTATATTCGGTTAACATAGATTCTATAGTTTCTCACAATGCTTCCTGTTTAAGTGTATTTCACAAAGATTCTTAGATTTGAAATAGAAGACTAGGATAATGAAATATCCACTCCCTTAGAAATTTAACTAGAAAAATTTTAGTCAATGATCTACCCAAACTAGTGTCTACAAATGATAAAGTGTGTAATCCTTGTCAAAACAGAAACCAACACAAAATTTCCTTCAAACCAAAGAAAAAAGTGTCAACTTCTCAACTTCTCGAGTTGGTTTACATGGATTTTTTGGGACCATCTATATTTTATAGTTTAAATGGGAAGCACTATGTATATGTTCTTGTAGATGACTTTTCTAGATATACTTGGACCTTCTTTTTGGCTCACAAAAGTGATGCCTTATCTCTTTTCACCAAATATGATAAAACAATATAAGATCATAGTGGACTTAGAATTAAATCTATAAGAAGTGATCATGGCTGTGAATTTAAAAATCAGGTGTTTGAATCCTTTTTCTCACAAAATGGATATAATCAGAATTTCTCTTCCCCTAGAACACCTCAATAAAATGGAGTTATAGAAAGAAGAAATAAGACCTTGAGAAACAAATTCTAAAATCATGCTTAGTGAATATGAATTACCTATTTATTTCTATGCTGAAAATGTGAATATAGAATGCTATATTATCAATAGAGAGTTGATAAGACCTATTCTTAAAAGAACCCCTTATAAATTGCATAACAATAGAAAACCCAAAGTAAGATACTTAAAAGTATTTGGTTGCAAAGTCTATATCCTTAATAATACGTGAAATCATGATAATTTTTCATACAAGAGTGATGAAAGAATATTTCTAGGATATTCAATCTCTATTAAATCCTATAGAGTTCTTAACTAAAGAACCAAATGTGTGGAGGAATCTATCCATGTAATGTTTTATGAGATAGATCCACATGAGCCTAAGACCTCTCTAGAGAATCTCTAGGATGATATGTCAAATCTAAACATCAATACTAAACCCTCCAACTATCTCATAAAGGAATCTATGAAAACTTCTAGTATTAGAAATTCTCCAGATTCAAGTCAAAATGAACCCGAACCTATTGAAGAACCTAAAATCACTATCCACTCTTTTTCTAGACTTTTCGAACCCTTAAGAAACATATTTTAAATGTTGTTTTAGAATATTTATATAAAGGAACTCAAACTAGAGCTTCTCTTAGAAATTAGGTTGAACATCAAGTTTTTTTGTCACAACTTGAACCTAAAAACATTAATGATGTTATCACTGATGAATTTTTGGTGATGTATAGGGAAGAAGAACATAATAAGTTTGAAAGGAATAAAGTTTGAAAACCTTTCGACAGACCCAAAGACATATTTACCATAGGCACTAAGTGGGTGTTTAGAAATAAGGTAGATGAAGATGGTAATATAGTTAGAAATAAGGCTAGATTGGTTACACAAGGCTATAGTCAAGAAGAAGGAATTGACTATGAGGAGACCTTTGCACCTATTGCTAGAGTTGAAGCCATTAGAATCTTACTTTATTATGCTGCACATCTGAATTTAAAACTATATAAAATGGACTTCAAAAGTGCATTCCTAAATGGGTATATATTTGAGGATTTTTTTGTTTTAAAACCCCCTAGTTTCACAAATCCTCCCTTTCAAAATCATGTTTTCAAATTATCAAAAACTTTGTATGGTTTAAAGAAAGATTCAAGATCTTTTTATGATAGATTAAGTACTTTACGTATTTCCAAAGGTTCTAAAAAAGTTATAGCTGATCCTACCTTTTTTATAAAATAAATTTCCAATGATTTTTTAATAGTTCAAATTTATGTAGATGATATTATTTTTGGATCTTCAAAAAATTATTTATGTATTGAATTTTCTAAAATGATGCAAAATGAATTTGAAATGAGTTTAATGGGTGAAATAAAATTCTTTCATGGATTTCAAATCTTTTAAAATAATGATGGTATTGTCATAAATCAAAGAAAATACACTAAAGATCTTTTGAAATGTTTTGTCTTAGACATCACTAAAAGTAGTGATACTCTAATGAGTACTACTTGTAAGTTAGATCTTGATAAAGATGGAAAATCTGTTGATCAAACCACTTACATAGGAATGATTGGAATCTTACTCTACTTAACTGATATCTGATCTGATATTATTTTTAGGGTATGTATGTGTGCTCTTTTTCAAGAAAATCCTAAAGAATCTCATTTAAATGGTGTTAAAAAGGATTTTTGAATACCTCAAATATACACAAAATTTAGGACTATTCTATCCTAGTGGACAATAATTTGAGTTAGTTATCTATTATAATGATGATTTTTGTGGTTTTAAGTTAGATAAAAAATCACCTCTAGAACATGTCACGTTTTTGGCAAGTCTCTAGTATCATGGTGTAGTAAGAAATAAAACTCTGTTTCATTATCTACTACTAAAGCTAAATACATAGCTGCTGGTAGTTTTTGTGCACAAATTTTATGGATGAAACACACATTACTATATTATGGATACCAATTCTGGCATGTACCCAAAAATTGTGATAATACAAGTGCTATTAACATTTAAAAAAAATCATATTTCACACTCCAGGACAAAACATATTGATGTAAGGCATCAATTTTTGAGAGACCATTATCAAAAAGGTGATATCACTTTGGAATTCATTGGAACTGAATATCATATTGCTGATATATTCACCAAACCATTAAATTTTGAAAGGATAGATTACATCATAAATGAATTAGGAATGATAATTCTCAAGTAGAAAATGTATTGTTTCAAAATTTACTATCTCATAACTATTTCAATGTTTATGGTTTCATGATTTACGGTTTCACAAGTCACTGTCTTAAGATTAAAATCTTAAAGATACTGTTTCATTTTTATAGTCTCACAGTTACCGTCTCTCGGTTACAATATCACACTTACTATTTCAAATGATACATTCACACCATAAAGATCTCACTGTGAAAATCTATTTCGGTATCACCGTGAAAATATGTTCCGATCTCTCCGTAATAACACCTTTTCATTTTATTCATATTTATTACCCATATCGCTGTGTTGATTATTTTATTGTTTTTATCCCGTTCTTTTGAGTTTGTGACACTTGACATCCCTAAATGATAAAAACAAAATATCTTTCACTATTTTCAACACTCATGCTCTCTTCTCTCAAAACTGAACCCCCTCTCTTATCTTAAACCATAAGTCCTCTTTAATCCCTTAATCTCTCTCTCAATCCCTCATTGAATACTTAGGATGAAGTGTCCATATTTATCAACTCCTGATAATTTCATATCTAATAAGAAAGTGAAAAGAGCACCAAAGATATCACCTAAAGGACCATTGAACCCAAATCTTGTTAATAGAATAGTAGTACTAGAAAAGGAAATTTTTCCTAAGTGGTTATTGTCAAGTAAGTCTTTAGTTTTAAAAGTAATGGAAGAATAGGCATGGTTGAATTGGTTCTCAAAAGAGGCAAGTCTGATTTATCCAAAACTCGTTTCTCAGTTTTATCTATTTGTCCAGTTTTCATTCAAAGAAGAAGATGATTTTGTTGTAGGAAGTTGGATTAATTGTCAAAGATGCAATTTTTTCCTCGAGGTTATGGTATCCCTACCTAGGTAAACCTCATGAAATATTTTTTGAGGACTACCATCGAGGCCCTCCTCCTCCAAGTGATATTGTTTGTCTTAGAAGAGTCATTGGGAAGCTTGAATAGAAATAAGAATAAGAGAAGAGAAATTTCTACAAAGTTGGATGGTGAATCGATGTTGCTATTTAAGTTTATCCAAAATATGATAAGTCCAAGGAAATGATATTTTTATACCCTCAAGTATCAAGATGTATTCTTGATACATCTTATGAAAAATGGACACAAGATTAATCTGTGTAGGTACATTATACTTCACATGTGTGAGTTGATTAAGACAACTTCAAAGTCTACCTACTTATTCTATTAAAGGTTAATATCTACTATGTTGTATGATAAAGAAAGGGCTGGACATAATGAAGCAATAATCAATGAATATGAATTATGTATCTCAAAGTTTACAATCAAAATGATGAAAATAAGTTATAATCCATGGAAAAAAGTCTTTTGTGGAGGATAATGAAAGGATATATGAAAATTTTAATTTGGTTGAGCATCCTTCAAGACCTAAGAACAATTTTTATCCTAGTTTGGAACTAGATGAAGTTGTTGAATATTATATTGAATAAGAAGAAGAGGCAGTTGTTGAACCTATGGAAGAAACAATCTTTGGAAAAGAAGATAGTGGTCTACCTATTCCACAAAATATAGTTGAGAAGGAATCACCTATTACTGAATAAAATGATGATCTAGAAGTAGAACTTATTATTGAGGAAGAGGCTACTGTTGAGAAACATTTAGAGGAATAGACTAATAATAAACTTATCCTACCTATTGAGGAAAGAATGGAATAGGACTTATAGCTTTCTAGAAAAGAAATGGGTGAATTTTTTAGAGACAAACTTTTACAATATGATCAAGGAACTTAATCTCTTAGTCCTATGAGAGATGCACTTGTTGAGGGGGAGCAGCACCCCAGTCTAGAAAGTATTGAAGTTCTTAATCCTAATGATGAAAAACTGTGGATACCTGGTTTAAGTTCTCTATATACTTAGATGTGGGTAATTCCTAGGAGGCTTTAATTAAAGGAACAGACCTTTCTACTTTGTTTTAATTGAAACTGGTTTTTATGTTAGAAGTGATCTCTACTAAGAAGCCTGATCTTGTCTTAGCTTATATTCCTGAACCTTCTCAAGAACCTTCTACTTCTGTGAGTCACAATGATATGAAAGCCTTTGGAGCTACTTTATTAGCTAGAATTGAAAATATCATGAAAACACAACCTTCTCCTATATCAAATCTTAGTTAAAGAGATGATGCCTTTCTATTAGAGAAAATCATATAGAAGATTCAGACAAAAATGATTCATGAAATATAAGAGGTTATAATTGAAAACCAAAAGTTGAGTGATGAGGTGAAGTATCTCAGGGCTTGGTTGATGATATGCAAAAATTGTTGAAATCAGGACAAGCTCCTGTTGTTCATTCTGTTGAGGATGTTAGTGGTCAGATTCCACAAAATGCTGCCGCTTTGATTAAGCCGAACATGACTTCAATAGTTGAAAAAGTGTCTGGGAGAAATATTAATATATTCAATGAGATGTGTGATCTTGTTGTTGGTCTCAAAAAACTGACTGATGAGTACAAGGGATGTCTATAGAAATTTCTCAATCATCTCAAGTCCCTTACTTCAGCTGTTATAGCCTCAAATTCCTCTAGATAGTCATCTCAATCCTTTGACAGTGATCTTCTAAGAACTGTTTTTAAGGAGGAACTTTAATCAGTGTTAAGTGTCTTGGACAAAGATATTTTATCTATAGTTTTCAAGAATAGGGACAAAGTACTTGATTTAGTGAGTATTCAATCAAAGGTTGTAAATGACGATCAAGAAGAAATTACTATGAAAGTGGATTTCTACTTTAATAAGATTTTCTCTAAGAATGATATGACCAATCATTTCAAATATATTTTAGAGAATTAGAAAATACCTCATATAACTCAAGCCTTCAAGACTCAAGTTGAAAAGATGAAAGATTACACTCCTCTATTGGACAAGTTCATGGAGAAAAAAGATAATTTTAAGAAGGTAATGCAATATGGTGGTGATATTATTACTAATTTCATTTTGTTTTTGAAGCCTTATCTACATGCGTAGAGCACTGCTATTGTGGCTCCTACAGCTGCACCTTTGCGGCTTGGTTTAACTCCTTCCTCTTCCACTGCCTTTACCTCTACCTCAATGTTTGTATCTCAAGCTCTGAGCCAAATTAGACCTATCATCCTTGAAAAAAACCTACCTCATTCTTTCACCAAACCCACTTTGGAACCCTTTTTTTTTGAAAGGATACATCTTCTTTCTCTGACAGTTAGATCACTACATTATTCAATCTATACTTCTGCTCCCATGGCTTCTTCTGATGCTGCCTCCAAGGGAAAAGTGTAGATAGCTAGTACATAAGAAAATTAAAACCTGTATTTTGATAGGGATGTGTTATACTTTTTCCTAACTGTTTGTAATGACTCGTCTCTTTTCATCTAATGAAATTTTCAATGTTATATGTTCTCTTCTTTACTTTCCTTCTTTTTATTTCTTTTTCCTCTAATATTTTTAATAATTTAAAAAGGGAGAGAAAGTGATAAGAATATAAATCTAACTCATATGATCTATGATCACCAAAAAGAGGGAGATTGTTGGACTCCTCATGTTTTAATAATTTTTTAATGATCACAAATCCTGTTAATCTTGTTTCATCTATCTCAAATCATGTGTAGAGATGGTTGTTTTCCATATGCTTTAAAAAAACTTTCACAAATTATGATTACAGTAAATCATGTTTGATTATTGTAAACTATATTTAATTTTTTCTGTAATGATTTCTTATATGAATGATTAATTTTAATTCATTATGTGAATATTACCGCTTAATAATGTTTAGAGATATTTGGGGAAGTCTGAGAAACTGTGAGTGTGCCACCAGTTTCGGTTTTCTGGAAAAGTAATCTAGACATCGTGACCCAGACACAGTAACCCAGACACTGTAACCCAAACACCGTGACCCATACAATGTGAACCAGACATTGTGACCCAGGCACCGTGACCCAGACACCGTGACCTAGACACTGTAACACCAGAAACCATAATCAGCTCCAGATATCATAAAGTTTATGACACCAGTTCCCTACTACCATCACCCAGACATTATTAAATGTTTGGAAAAGGACCAAAAATTATGATTCTAACACTGCATTTGTGCTACCAGTTCCTTATCTCAATGAAATTGGATAATCACTGCTATCTCACCGCTAAAAGGAAAAGGAAAATAAATTATTTCAAGGTGACACTATTTACAAGTGATACTGTTTCAAGATAAACTATGACACTGTTCTTTAATATATATTTTTTGATTTCAATTTAATTTATAACAGTCATATTTGAGTCATCTAAAGGCACTAACATAATTAATGTTTCTTTATAGACATGTCACCTGACAGTACGAGGTACAAGGTGCAGAATACATGAATCCTATCAGTTTAAACGTGTTGACCTGTAATTAAAAAGAAAGATAATCCAGGATGAAAAAATATATAGACATAGAAGCAGAAGAGTGAGTTTTTTTGAAAAAGATAACTAATACATGAAACAAGATACAACTAAAGAACACCTGAAGCAATCGCGATTTCAGAAGGCTAGACTACCGTAGATAAGAACAAAACTCATATTTGTAGTACCAACTCAAAGAAGAACCTGAGCTAGATCTAATTGGAAACCAGAGCACCAGACGTGAAATAATCTATTTGTTTTCACAAGAGGACTCGATACTTGAATCTTCTTCATCCTAGAAGCCCCGAGTTGCATAGAATAACAATATGAGAACTTCTAACCCTATCTCACCATCTTTTCTCTATTGTGTACAATTTTTAGCCTCTAGAATTGTGTGTGTGTTGATATTAAAACACACATTGTATCTTATACTAAACTGAATGATACAATATATCTTTCCTCTCATATATTTTTACATATTTTTACTCCCATAGATAAGTGTGGAAGAGGTCCTTGTGTGACCTGGTATTTTATACCAAAAAATAACAGTGGAAGAGGTTCTGTGACCTGGACAGTCATGTGCACTGTTTTTTACCTCAATACAAGGTGTGGATCAAGTTTATCAATATAAAATACTTGGTGGAATGTGATCAACAAGTGGACTAGATTAGGTATCAACTTGAGACTGAACCACTTTTTTTATCCACTATGTTGTTTAACTAAGATTTTCTTTTCTTTACTGTATATTTCAGAAAACACTAGATTTTACTTTGATAGTTAGTCTTGGATAGAAGTTATAACTGTTTTGACTTAATAGAATAGATTCGAAGGTAGTATCAATAACTCATCTTGATATTTCTAAGAATTAATCAATCTCATGAGAAGTTATTTGAACAGTCAAACTGTTATAACCATATTACCTTGATTAACTTGGCTGTATTCATTTTATTGGCGAATATTTTTTAAGTAAAAAATTTATACAAATTTTTTTATTGATACTAAATTCACCCCCTCTTGATTAATCTAATCTGACAAAAAAATTCCAAAGTGATAAAAATAATAGTGATTGTTGAGATCAACTACACTTCAAATTGAGTTGAGTTGATTAAGTGAGAAGAATTAAAAGACTGATCTTAGAGGATTCTGGAAGATAAAATTAGAATCTAAATAACTATAATTTATACCATTTGATACTATAAAAGTTTGTAATGCACCGACCCCAGAAGCCCAGATTCGGTGAATTATTACATATCATTGTCATGATCACAAAAGATCAATTCTCAAAATACCGATTAGTTTAGTAGCCTTGGAAGTACTAGATACATTCATAAGGTTTACATTAGATCATAAAATGAAAAAATACAACAACATTGTTTCCATATAAAACACTGAGATCCAATAGAGTATCCCTGAAGGTCAGTCATAATATACTTCTTCACATCTTGGGAAAAATAAAACATAGAAAGTGGTGAGTTCAGATACTCAGTATGGATAACAATATAGAGGAAACTTTCATAAATAAGAATAAACATTTAAGGCAATGTATAAGACTAAAAAGAATCTTTTTAAACTTGAAATTTAGTATAATATGGAATAGATAAAATCAAATAATGCTATTTACTTATTCACATGGATATTCTACTAGTCTAATAATCACATGCAATATCAATAGCCACTTTGATAATGATGGAATGCATAATGCCCGACTTTCATAACCACATAGTCAAGCCCTTGTTCCAAGACTACAAATAAGATATTTTCAAGGCCTTGTGCCAAGACACTAGTTTTTCTCATGAGACATACTGATGCATCAAGGAGCTATAGCGGGCTCCACCTGTCACTTACTAAGTCCAATGCACTCCTCATATGAAAAGGTTTAAACATAACATAAACATTCATATTAAAACTAGAATACGAAATTTAAATAATTTATCCATAAACCATGAATGGTATAAAAATAACACATCCATAGTCAAACATGTCACAAAACCTTCAATACAATATGGAAGTTTTGTATCATAATAAATCAACTTCAAATAAGCTTAAAATCCATCAAAGGATGTTGACATAGATGAAATCAAAACCTTTTTTAGAGAAATATCTCTTACTATTTTGAAATCATTAAAAGTTATATAACTATAAAAGAAAACATTTATTTTGAAAATATTCTTATAATCTTGTAAGAGAAGCTTCAACAATGTTATAACTACAGAAAATATCCACACCCACCATATAAGTTAGAAAAACATTCTTACCTTAATTTTGTCCAAAAGGTTATAAGGTACCTTGTTTGGAAAATGATAGAAATATTTCTTTCAAACCATTTTACAAAAAGAAAAACAAGGGTATAAATGAATTTAACCCATAATATAGTGAGTAGAAAAAAAATTTGGAATTTTGTTTTAGGAAAACATAGATGTGGATGATAAAGAGGTCCTAGTAGATAATTATATATAAATAACCTTGAATAATGAAGAGGTTGTAGAATTAACCCTTACCTTGTACTTTTACTTGGTCGATGGTAGGTTAAACTCCTATATAATGGTTAAATAATTGTTATTAAATTATAATATAATCATATACATTAATATGATATCATATATGATCTTTTAACATTGCTTTGTTAATAATATCTTAGTATTATCGTCATTTTGGGTGTTAAATGATTCGTTTTCATTTATATGATTTTTTATGTAAGTAATGTTTGTTATAGATAGGATGTAGCTTATTCATATTCAGAATTATATTAAGTCTTTAAACATTAATTTTAATCATCTAATGAAAATCATTCTTGAATGGATACGATTGGTAATGAATCTCATCGCGTTTGGTGAGACGGTAATCCGTACATACGCACGAGCGACAATATCATTATTTTGATATTAAAATAATATATAATTGGATGGTATATCATATATATAGAATAATTATCATGTTATATTTATTATTTAAATCAATTACACATCATTATTATACCCATCCAAATAATAATGTAATGAATAACAATTACACCATGACGTGGAGATAGTAAGCCGTACGTACGCACGTATGGTGATGTGTCATTAAAAGGATGAATTGAATAATGAATATGGTTGTACCATATTTTTAATAAAATTTCAGTATATATAAGATCTAGATTTATTATTATATAATGGAAACTACAAATAAAGAGGAAGTGGAATAAGAAAGGAACTTGAAAGAGGTGATGAAATATTTACCTCTTCTTCAGGTTCTTCCTTTTGATTTTATCAAAAGGGATCCTTAGGTTGGATTTATGACTAAATTAAGGCATCTAGGATAAAGGGAGTACAGTTGAAAGGGTATTTGGGTAGGGTTGGATGAGCCAAATGTATAAGGTGTGAATTAGAGAGAAGGGGGCGTTCCCTTTTATAAGAGGGGTGAGGGGCACCTTTAGAAAAGCTAGAAATATTATTTTATAATAAAATAATTTTCGGATTATAATGTCTTAAAAATAAATTATTTAAAGGATAAGGTGGGGATGGGTCTAAAAACACTCAAACAATAGGTTTTAGACATGTTTGGGTTACTATATTAACCTTAACTTTTAGATTTAACTCTTAGTTAAATAGTTTGACATTTACCACGTCTCTTTGTATTTTTATATTATATGGTTAATAAACATACTATATACTTATAAGAGAACCCCAAGTGGTTCAGTAATGATAAAAATATCATTATATAAGTCTTTCTGCCAAACCTTAGATTTTTAGGAATAGAATATAAATTAATAATATAATATTTCTTTTAAAAACTCTTTTATGTCCATTTTGACACTATTTTGTATTTTGTTTTTATTAAATTTATAACAGAATTATTACTTCTAAAAAAATTAATATAACCAATCCTAACATGTCATATTAAACTATAAAATTAGTAGAATTTATAAAAAGTGTCAAATTACATTTATTTGGATATTTATAATGTTAAATATTTTAATATTTCATTAATTAGGTAATTACTTCATCATCATTGTGTCATAAATACATTAAATTAATTAATGTCTAAAAATTATAAATAAAATACCATTATTTAGGAAATATTTTTATGTTTCTAATGAATATTTATAGTCTAATTTATCTTATTTATAACCCTATTTTTAAAATGTTTTAGTTATTAAACTTTGATTTTAACTCTTTTAACTTTTCTTTAAATAAAATAATAATAAATTTCCTAATCTAATAAAACTGGACCTAAAGGATCATATTTTATTCCTAAGGTTGTTTATGGTCGAATTACACTTATCCAATAGAATTAGGACATGTGTTAGGGTAATAATAATGTCATTTTACCCTTAATTACCCTATTTACTTTTAACCGTGGTAAATAGAAGTAAAAAGTTATTATCCACCAAAAATTATTTTCATCTTAATTAACCACATTTTACTTACTGATATAAATGTTTTCTCTCAGATTCTTTAAATTCAACTCACATAAGCGGTAAAATTAAGTTTTATGTAAATTTTCAAAGGCTCCTAGGAGGTGGGTAAAAGACAGTAAAAAGTTTAATAAAATTTTTATATATCTAAAATTATTATAAACTGACTACAATAAATTAAATTGAGCTTATATAGGTATTATGTATCTATTTTGACCTAAAATAAATATTAAAAAAACAAAAAATTATTTAAATATAAATTCGGTTTTAAACTATAACTTATTGTTTTTCACTATTCATCAAAAATTGAAGGTTTTCAGAAAAATACAAAAAATTCACCCTAAGATAATTTTGATATTCCAAATACAAAAATGAAGTCCATTTTGAAAGATAAAATTTATAAATTTTCAAAAAGTGGGTATTACTATTCATAACGGCTAGTTTGATTGGTCGCGATGTGTTAGAATCTCGAAGTTGCGTACAACACAAGATATTGCATTATTCAAAGGGAAACGTACCATGGAAGCTTGAGGTGTTACATTATCCCCTCCTACAAATAATTCCATCCTCAAAATTTCTAGAATATTACTGCATAAAATGATTCGGGTGGTTTTTCATCATAAGTTCCTCGGGATCCCACGTTGCCTCTTCCATCTTATGGTTTCTCCATAAAACTTTTACCAGATGAGTTGTCCGGTTTCTCAACAATTGTTCTCTTATATCAAGAACCTTGATAGGATATTCGTAATAAGATAGATCGGGTTCTAGTTCTAATTCCTCATAAGTAAGTACATGCATTGGGTCAGGCATGTATTTTCTCAACAATGATAGTTGAAATACATTGTGAACTTTGGAGAGACATGATGACATTTCCAAACGGTAAGCTATAGACCCAATTTGTTCTAGAATTTTGAAAGGTCCAATGTTCCTGGGACTCAATTGTTCCTTCTTACAAAAATGTATAACACCATTCCATGGAGATACCTTCAAGAAAACATAATCTTCTACATGAAATTCCAAATCCTTCCTTCGGTTATCGACATATCTCTTCTACCTAATTTGAGCTGCTTTGATGTGGGTTTAGATTAACTTCACCTTTTCCACCATTTCCTCAACTTGTTCTAGGCCTACAAATTTTCTTTCACCAACATCATCCCAACAGGTTGGTGTGTGACATCTCTTTCCATATAACGCTTCATATGGCGCTATCTAAATACTTGAATGGAAGCTATTGTTATAGGAAAATTATACCAGAGGTAAATATTGATCCCAAATACCTTGAAAGTCAAGTGATCATGATCTAAACATGTCTTTTAAGGTTTGAATAGTCCATTATGATTGTCCATCTGTTTGAGGGTGGTAGGCAGTGCTCAAACGAAGTTTAGTATCTAGGGATTTCTGAAGAATTTTCTAGAATCTTGATGTAAAACGGGGATCACGATCAGAAACAATCGATAGTGGTACTACATGAATTCTTACAACTTCATTAATATATAGTCTTGCTAAAATTTCAAGTGGTAAATCTTCTCTTATAGAAAGAAAATTTGGTGACTTGGTAAGACGATCAATAATGACCCATATTGCATCATTCCTTCTAGGAGTCTTTCGTAGTACCATGACAAATTCTATCTTAATATTATCCCATTTCCACTCAGTTATGAGAAGCAGTTGCATGAATCCTCAAGGCTATTGCCTTCCAAATTTCACTTGTTGATAAACCATACATCTTGACATAAAATCATAAATCTCCCTCTTCATGTTGTCCCACAAAAATATTCCTTCAAATCTCTATACATCTTAGTGCTACCAGGGTGTATAGAGAAATTGGAGCTATGACAATCATCTAAAAATTACCTTTTTGTATCAGGTATATTGGGAACACAAAGTCTCTTCCCAAATTTCAAAATCTCATCTTCATATATGAAGTCGATCAATCTCCCATAATTCATAGATTTAATCTTCTTTTGAAATTACTCATCATCAGCCTGAGAAAGTTTTATCCTTTCTAGTAAAGATGGTTTGGATACCATTTGAAAAGTAAGTGATGTTTCACCTTCCTTGGTTATTCCCATATCCATCTTTACTAGATCTATGAAAATAGGATCCCTTTCAACTATCATCTTGTTCAAAACTCTATGTCCTTTTCTTCTCAAAGAATCTGTAACCTTATTTTCCTTCCCCGTATGGTAGTGTATCATGAAATCATAATCCTTGAGTAGTTTAAGCTATCTCCTTTGCCTCATGTTGAGTTCTTTCTGTGAGAAAATATACTTCAAACTCTTGTGATTAGTATAAATATCACATTTTCACCATAGAGATAGTGTCTCCAAATCTTCAAAGCAATGATTATAGCTGCTAACTCAAGATCCTGAGTAGGATAGTTTGTATCATGAATTTTTAGCTATAGTAATGCATAGGAAATAACTCTATCATTCTTCACAAGGACACAACCAAGTACTTTCCTTGATGCATCACTATAAATAACAAACCCATCATTCCAAGATGGTAGAGTCAATATAGAATCATTGACTACTATTCTCTTAAATTATTCAAAACATCCTTCACAGTCTTTTCTCCAAAAAAATTTAACCCATTTTCGTGTGATATTGGTTAATGGGTTAGCCAATTAGGTAAAATTCTAGATGAAACACTGATAATAACCTACTAAACCAATAAAACTACATACCTCAGTTATACTCATCGGTGCAGGACATTCTTGGATTGATCGTCTCTTAGAAGGATTAATAGAGATTCCATCCTTAGAGACGATATGGACAAGAAAAGAAATCTCTTGAAGCTAGAATTCACACTTGCTAAACTTCCCATATAATTCATTTCTTCTAAGAGTCTTCAGGATAATGCACAAGTTATTTTCATAATCTTAGTAGCTTTTGGAGTATACTAAAATATCATCAATAAATACCACTAAAAAATCATCAAGATATTCCTTGAAAACTCTATTCATTAGATCCCTGAAGAGAAAGGGTGCATTAGTCAATCCAAAAGTCATTACTGTAAACTCGTAATGCCCATACCTGGTTCCAAATGCTGTTTTTGGAATGTATTCCTTCTTCACACACAACTGATGATATACAGATCGAAGGTCAATCTTTGAAAATTATTGAGCTCTATGAAGTTGGTCTAATAAATCATCAATGCGAGGTAGGGGATACTTGTTCTTTATTATTATAACATTGATCTCCTTGTAGTCAATGTAAAACCTCATACATCCATCTTTCTTCTTAAAAAAAGAATAGGGGATCCCCATGGAGAAACACTAGGGTGAATAAATCCATTATTACTCAATTCCTCTAGTTGTTTCTTTAGTTACACTAATTCCACAGTGGCCATTCTATAAGGGGTATTCAATATGGGCCTTGACCCAAAAATTAAATCAATGGAAAACTCAATTTCTCATTCTGGAGGATGTCCATGTAAATCTTCTGGAAACACATCAACATATTCTTTCACAATAGGTACATACTCTATTTGAACATTCCTTTCCTCACCCACAATTATTTCATTCTCTTACTCCCTAATAATTGAATTTAGTTCAGCTACTAGAGGTAGATATAGATAAGAATTATTTGGTGACAATTATTCTCTAAAGATAAGGTGTTCTTTATCGTCATCATTAAAAATAGTAACCCCCTTCTTATTATAATAAAGTTTTGTATCATGGTCTGAAAGCCAATCCATACCGAGGATTATATCAAATTCAATCATGGGTATAACGATGAGATCGGTAGATAAAGAACATTTATATGCCCTAATGAGTATTGATTCACAAAAGTTTTTTGCAATGATACTTCCCTTAAGAGTTTTGGCTAAAAACTCCCTTGTTAAATCAAATTTGGAAAAATCTAATTTTCTTAGAAAACTGGGAAGATATGAAACAATGCGATGATATAGAATCAAATAAATCATTTTCTAAACTTGAGGCAACCATTAAATTACCTTCCACTACATCTTTCAAAGCTTCAACCTTAGCAGTAGTGATAACATAAGCTTAGCCTTGATCCCTTGGCCTTTTCTGAGGTAATTTACCCTGATGCTTAGAAAATTCATTTGCATAATACCCCTTTCTCTACAATTGTATCATTCAACATCAACAACCTCTTTCTTCCCCTTCCAGTCATGAGCTTGGTGGAATTTTTCACCACACTTGTAACAGACTCCCATTCCCATCAGGCAAGTACCAAGGTGTTTATTCCCACATTTATTGCAGGATGGATACTCAAATTTTCCCTTCTTCCCCTTATTTCTATTTCTATAGTGTTAAGAATATCTTTTATTCTCTTTCTTTTCTTTAAAGTCGTAAGACTTAGAGAATTATTTTTCTGTCTTGATTGCACATGAGACAATATATTCATATGATGAGAAGGATTGTGAGACTAATTCTCGAAGGAGAGATGGTTTTAACCCATTAAAGAAACAATCAATCTTACTTCTTGGGTTACGTTTATAATCTGAAACATGCCTTGCTAACCTTGTAAAGTTAGCCTCATACTTTGCGACATTATCATATTCCTTTTGCCTCAGACTCAGAAATTGCCTTTCAATATCTTCTCGATGGTCACGAGGAACGTATTTTTCTAAGAAAAGCTCTTTAAACTCCATACATTCCATATTTTATACTTCATCATATTAATTTTTATTTTGAATCAATGACCACCATTGATCGACATCTCCAGGGAGGCGGTAAACTGCCATGATAACTTTTTTACCTTTCACTACTCCCTAAGGAGTGGAATATTTTCTCTAAGGAACTTATACATTGCTCAGCTAATAATGGATTTGTACTCCCATTTAATGTTGGTGGTTGTTTCCTCATGAAGCGATCTAACATTGATCCTCCACACTGCGGATCAGGGTACTCCATACGAGTAAGGTTTTTATTCATAACCTGAGTGAGTTGTCCCAATATAGTGATAATGTAATCAGCATCAGTTGTATCACCAGTTCCACTATAATTATCTTGAGCATAAAGGAAATCCCTACATGGAGTGCGCACATTGATATAGTTTCCATTCCTTCCACTAGGCACCATTTCTAAACAGTGGCATAAACTAGATTAGTTTATGAATCGAAATACATAATTCCAAACTTCTAAAATACTTAACATAAATTGAACAGTTTATGGATATAATCCATAATAATAAAAAAATTATTTGAAGAATTATATACACATAAACCATTCATAATGGTTTGTAAGGAAAATGATAATTATCCTAAGCATATCCCCTGGCAGTGTCATAACCAAGAATGTAGTAAGGACCGTTGTCATGCACCCGTTCCTATTTGAGTCTAGCTCAAAGAAATGTTTTTGGGTTTTACCCCTAGGTACATCTGTTCCAGAGCTGCCTCTACCTACTCGTATCTAGATAGGGATGTATTTCTTAGAAAACTCACAAAATATCTACAATACCAAAATTTTAAGAAGTTCTTCAATACTAATTCTCAAAGTCTATCTTAGGGATATGTGATCTAATCAAAGTTTACCTAAATCAAGTTTCCAAGGTTTGTACTAAACTTCATTTGATACCACTGTAACGCCCTGACCCCAGAAGCCTAGAGTTAGTGCATTATTACGTATCATTGTCATGATCACAAAATATCAAGTCTCGAAAGACCGATTAGTTTAGTAGCCTTGGAAGTACTAGGTACATTAATAAGGTTTACATTAAATAATAAATTGGAAAACTATAACAACATTGTTTCCATATACAACACTGAGATCCCATAGACTATCCCTAGAGGTCAGTCATAATATACTTCTTTGCATCCTGGAAAAAATAAAACATTGAAAGGGGTGATCTCAGATGCTTAGTAAAGATAACAATATAGAAAAAAATTTCATAAATAATAATAAACATTTAAGGAAATGTATAAGAATAAAACAAAAGACTTTTAAACTTGAACTTTAGCATAATATGGAAAAGATAAAATCAAATAATACCATTTACTTATTCACATGGATGTTCTACTAGTCAAATAATCACATGCAATATCAATATCCACTTTCATAATGATGGAATGCATAATGACAGACCTTCATAACCACATAGTCAAGGCCTTGTGCCAAGACTACAAATAAGATTTTGTCAAGGAATTATTCCAAGATATTAGTTTGTCTCATGAGACATAATGATGCAACGAAGAGCTTAAGAAGGCTCCACCCATCACTTACTAAGTCCAATGCACTCCTCATATAAAAAGGTTTAAACATAACATAAACATTCTTATTAAAACTATCATAAGAAATGTCAACACTTTATCCATAAACCATGAATGGTATAAAAATAAATCATCCATAGTCAAACATATCACAAAACCTTCAATACAATATGGAAGTTTTGTATCATAATAAATCAACTTCAAATAAGCTTAAAATCTATCAAAGGATGTTGACATAGATGAAATCAAAACCGTTTTTAGAGAAATATATCTTACTATTTTGAAATAATTAAAATTCATATAATTAAAAAAGAAAACATTTATTTTAAAAATATTCTTATAAGTTTTTAAGGGAAGCTTCAATGATGTTATAACAGCAGAAAATAGCCACACCCA
Source organism: Viscum album (assembly GCA_963277665.1). Classification (NCBI taxonomy): domain Eukaryota; kingdom Viridiplantae; phylum Streptophyta; class Magnoliopsida; order Santalales; family Viscaceae; genus Viscum; species Viscum album. The sequence continues at coordinate 1,814,776,362 of OY728148.1, forward strand.
CCGTATAAGTTAAAAAAACAATCTTACCTTAATTTTGTTGAAAAGGTTATAAGGAACCTTGTTTGGAAAATGACGGAAATATTTCATTCAAACAATTTTATAAAAATTCAAATAAGGGTATAAATGACTTTAACCCATATTCTAGTAAGTATTAAAAATGTTTTGGAATACATTTTTAGGAAAACACGGATGTGGGTGATAAAGAGGTCCCATTAGATAATTACATATAAACAACCTTAATAATGAAGAGGTTGTAGAATTAACCATTACCTTATAATTTTTCTTGGTAGAGGGTAGGTTAACCTCCTGTATAATGGTGAAATAATTTTTATTAAATTATAATATAATCATATACATTAATATTATATCATATATGATATTTTAACATTGCTTTGTTAATAATATCTTAGTATTATCGTGGTTTCGGGTGTTAACTGATTCGTTTTCCTTTATAAGTTTTGTTACATAAGTAATGTTTGTTATAGATAGGACATATCTTATTTATATTCAGAATTATATTAAGTATTTAAAAATTATTTTTAATCATTTAATGAAAATTATTCTTTAATGGATACGATGGGGAATGAATCTCATCGCGTTCATGGAGACAGTAATCCATACGTAAGCATGAGCGACAATATCATTCTTTTGATAATAAAATAATATATAATTGGATGGTATGTCATATATAAAGAACCATTATCATGTTATATTTATTATTTACATCAATTAAACATCATTATTATACCCATCCAAAAAATAATGTATTGAATAACAATTACACCATGACATGGAGACGGTAAACCGTACCTATGCACGTATGGTGACATGTCATTCAAAGGATGGATAGAATAATTAATATGGTTGTACCATATTTATAATAAAATCACAGTATAGAGAAGATAATGTACTTATTATTTTAGAATGGAAACAATAAAGAAAGAGGAAGTGGAAGAAGAAAGGAACTTGAAAAGGTGATGAAATATTTACCTCTTCTTCAGGTTATTCCTTTTGATTTGATCAAAAGGGATCCTTATGATGGATTTATGACTAAAATAAGGCCTCTAGGATGAATTTATAATAGTTTAGAGGGTATTTGGGCTGGGTTTGGCCGAGCCAAATGGATTTTAAGGTGTGAATTAGAGAGAAGGGGGAGTTCCCTTTTATAAGAGGGGTGAGGGGCACCTTAGGAAAAGTTAGAAATATAATTTTATAATAAAATCATTTTCGGTTTATAATTGCTCTAAAATAAATTATTTAAAAGATAAGGTGGGTATGGGTAGAAAAACACTCAACTAATAGTTTTTAGATAGGTTTGGGTCACTATATTAACCTTATCTTTTAGATTTAACTCTGAGTTAAAGAGTTTGACATTTACCATGCCTCTTTGTATTTTTATATTATATGGTTAATAAACTTACTAAATACTTCCAACCAAACCACAAGTGGTTAATTAATGATATAAATATATTTATATAAGTCTTTTGTCCAAACCTTAGATTTTTAAGAATAGAATATCCATTAATAATATAATATTGTTTTTAAAAACTCTTTTATGTCAATTTTGACACTATTTGGTATTTGTTTTTACTATATTCATAAAAGCATTATTAATTCGAATAAAATTCATCTAACCAACCCTAAAATGTCATATTAACCTATAAAATTAGTGTAATTCATAAAAAGTCTCAAATTTCCATTTATTTAGATATTTATAATATCAAATATTTTAATATTTCATTAATTCGGTAATTACTACATCATCATTGTGTCATAAATAAATTATATTATTTAATATCTAAAAATTATAAATAAAATAAGATTATGTAGGAAATATTTTTATATTTCTAATGAATATTTATATTCGAACTTATCTTATGTATATCCATATATTAAAAATGTTTTATTTATTAAAATTTGATTTTAACTATTTTAACTCTTCTTTAAATAAAATAATAATAAATGTCCTAATCTAATACATGTGGAACTAAAGGATAATATTTTATTCCTAAGGTTATTTTTGTTCAAACTAAACTTATCCAGTCGAATTAGGACATGTGTTAGGATAATAATAATATCATTTTTACCCTTAATTACCCTATTTACTTTTAACCGTGGTAAATAAAAGTAAAAAGTTACTATTCACGAAAAATTATTTTATCTTATTGAACAAAATTTTACATATTAATATCGACCGTGTCTCTCGGATTTTTTAAATTCAACTCATAGAAGTGGTAAAATTAAATTTTATATAAATTTGCAAATGCTCCTAGGAGGTGGGTAAAAGACGGTAAATATTTCAATAAAATTTTTATATATCTAAAATTATTATAAACTAACTCCAATTAATTAAATTGAACTTATATAGGTAATATGTATCTATTTTGACCTAAAATAAATTTAAATAAAATAAATATTTATTTAAATAAAAATTCTGTTTTAAACTATAACTTAGTGTTTTTCACTATTCATCAAAAATTGAAAGTTTTCAGAAAAATACCAAAAATTCACCCTAAACTAATTTTGATATTACGAATCCAAAAATGAAGTCCATTTTGAAAGATAAAATTTATAATTTTTTGAAAAAGTGGGTATTACTATTCATAACGTCTAGTTTGATTGGTCATGATGTGTTAGAATCTCGAAGTTGCGTACAACACAAGCTATTGCATTATTCAAAGGGAAATGTACTGTGGAAGCTTAGGGTGTTAAAATTTTTTGGAATATAAGTGATTACTTATTATGAATGAAGAACTCTAATATTAATCATAATGGAAAATAGTACATGTTATGAACCTGGATAATGTTCCAATTTATGTAATTTTCTAATTAAAAGAGACTAAGAGATGGGTGGTTTAGGGTTGTGGGTGGCATCAATAAAAAGTTATTATAGTAAAAATTTAAGTCCAATGAATTTTATAAAATTTAAGAGATGAGGTTTTTTGTAGGTGGAGATGGTCAGAGGATATGATGATAAAAAATTATCTGGATAATTTGTGTGGTGGATGAGATATTGGAGTCTATAGTTTAAACATGTGTTAGAGAAATGAAATTTATAGAATTGAATGCTTAGAATCCATGTCATATTATGTTTTTAGAATTCAATGGATTCATGATTTTGGGGATATAAAGAAAATGAATAACTGGAGATTGAAGCAATCTAATGTTCATTTTTGAATTATAGAAATTTATAGAACCAGATGATATAAAAGCATAAAGTAATTCAAATAACTCTTTGGGTGAAGTAAAAATCAATGTTTATGATATTGGGATGAAAATAAAAGATATAACATTAATATTATTGAATTATTGATTATATCTAAGATTTTAGAAAGCCTTAAAGATAGTTGACATTGATATTTACAGGTGATTTGAAGAATACTGGATCAAATATGATTGAAGGAATTGAAGGTAGTTGAATAAGTTTTCAATTATAAATAACATATAGAGATTGAAAAACAATTATTAGAGAAAGGATGGATATATAATGATTAGTATGATAAACCATATTTTAATACACATTATTTCATGATTTATTTCATAAAGATAAACTTCATAAAAACCTTGGAGATCATGAGGAATAATGTCTTTGAAAATTATGTATATAGACCATTAACTTGAAGCATGATTACAACATTATTATTTTAAAACTACGAAACATTCCCTTATACTCCTTGGATATTTTAAAATTCTATGGTATCCCCTTGGAAAATATATAAAAAATGGGTGATCTATAAATCCCTATAATGGAATAAACAAAACATAGTATAAGGTAAAGTTATACATGTGATTGAATAGGTATATCAAGGTAACATAAGAGGGGTGAGAATAATAAATTTTAACAATGAGTCATGATATAACATGATAAAATAAAGGAAACATAGGAATGTGGGAACAAAATAAAACATGACATCATAAGCATAATTCAATGACAACCACCAACAAAACATAACATAGTGTTCTTATGATAACCTCCCAATTTCCATACATTGAGTCTCGTGAGATTAAAAAATTACCCAATTCATTATAGGGATATATAATTTTGGGCCCACTTGCCAATTTCATATCATGTACATGAATAATTTTGTCACATAAATCATACAACATAAGGATATATTTCATAAATTTTAATCCATCAATTAAGGAGTATAGATTAAATACATGTAAATATCTGATTAATAAAGGACAGGTAGGACAGGTACAAATAGGTGAATACTCTTGAGCATAAATTGATATGGGTATTCACTACACAAATGTTTTTCATGGAAAATCATAGGATAAGTTTAGCAGCATAATGTGTCTACATAATGGTTTATAGAAGGGGTTAATGAGAGTTAAAGTGGCATCATATTAATTTTTAATCAAAAGATAACAAATTGGTATGCTTAAAAAAATATCCCAATTTAAAAATTTGTAAATTAAAAATGCATGACATAAATAATGTGATTGAATAAAGAGAATAAATAGAGGATCCCTTACCTTGAGAGGTATCTTCTAAAATTTTGGGAGGAGATTCTTAAGATCATGGGGGAACATTGGGTCAGATCTAAAGATGGAAGGGTACAATAACCTCATGCTCCAAGATTTTTTAGTGAAGGGAAATTGTAGGTTAGGTGAGAGTATATTGTAAAAAAGAGTAAAATTATTTATTAATTTCTGAACATTGGTTTTGTACTCTAAAATATAAGGTAATCAAAACCAATAACCTTCCCATGATTTTTTACCATGGTTTTTTTCAAATAGGAGTGGATTTAATTATTTTATAATTCTAATAAATGAATTCATGAAAATAATACCCTTGATGATGTGGGAGTTCTTCATGTTCATTAAGAATTGATTTTAAATATTTAAAATATAATATAGATTTTGTAGGGCTCATTATATATTTACAAAATTAATAAAAAAACTTCAAAAATTCTTTATTTTAAAGGGTAAATTTATATTTGGGTGGGGATAGATTTTCTAAAATATATTACATCACTTATGGGTCATTATGATGTCATAATACATACTATATATTTATTTCATATTTAACTTTGACCCAAAAAATCAATTGTCTTAGAAAATTATAAAAAATCAGGATTGTATAATTTCAACATACTAATTTAAAAAATAATATTTATTTTATCAAAATATTTCTTTAAATATGATAATTTAAAATTTTAATTAAAAATACACATTTATTGTAAAATAATTTTTTTTTGATAATAATAGTTTTTTCTAACACTAATAAAAATTACATTTGACTTCATAAAATTATATTATCATTTATATTTAATAAATATTATTAATAAAATTTTATTAAAATGTCATTTATTTCAAAAATTCTTGAATTCATAAAAAAGGGTGTCGTGATTGCAACAATATATTTCCCAAAAATACAATTTTTGTATCAAAGTATCAAAATATAATTCTTACCAAAATTATTATTTAGTAATATTAAAAAGGATAAATATAATCATTATTTTAGTGAATCTTTATTGATATTATTTTTTTATGATTTAAAGTGGCTGTGATTTTTCACTTTTAACTCAATTATAATGAAAAACTTTCCAACAATATATAAGTATGAAAAATTATTAAATTCAACATTATCACACAATATTTCATCTATTTAAGTTTAATTTATCATTCATGACATAAAAATTATTACATCATTCATGTAAGTGGTGAAACTGGACCAATAAATAATATTTTATAATAATTGAATGTGTAAGAGTATATTATTATATAGTAATAATATCACTTTTACATAATATTAATGATTAAAAACATTTTATTAATGTAATAAATCATATTTAACAAGAGGTATATTTAAAAGGTAAATGAATGATAATGGTAATAATTTATTACTTACAATGTGTCTCGGTATGATATTTTAAGATGATTAAATCTTATGGTAACCATTTATTATTATTATTTTATAAAATAGAAAATTTATCTTTCTAAAACCATTAAATTTTATAAATTTTATATTTATTCATGAAATTTATTTTTATAAATATTCATGTTAGTTGGTGATGAAAAATGAAATACGTCAATCATTGAGGTGGTAGTCAACATATCACATGGGTGACGTTTTCATTTCTCATTGGATAGGAAAATGGAAGAAAATGGTTCTTAAATAATAAAGATAAAATTTTAGTATAATAATTATGTTGATTAAATTATATTATTATTATTATAATATATTATTCTTATGAGGAATTAGAAAGACACTTTAAAGAAATCGGTTAAAACCATTACCTTTTCCTTGGATATCCCCTTTTAAGACTATCCTTAAGCCTTCTTAGATCGCTATTTTGGAAATATATTAACCTCTTAAACATATGAAATAGTTTTGGGGAAGAATTTATTTAGGTCTTGGTCTAGTTAATATGTTTAAAGTGTGTGTAAAAGTGAGGTGGTGAATGGATCCTTTTATAATTGAGAGGAGCGACAATATATAAATACTTTTAAAATTAAAATAATATAAATGTATTTATAAAGGAAGAGTTGCACCAAGGAAACACAGATTGTAATTTAAGATATGATACATCTAAATACACTCAACCAATTAATTTAATATAATATATTTGGTCCTTATCACTTATTCATAACTCCTATTAATCTTTTTAACCTTAATCATAGTGAAAAACCTTTACCATGGTAAATAATTTTTATAAACAAAAATGAAATTGACCTTATTATAAACAAAATACGACTAAAAATATCATATTTTTTATAATATTCATTATTTATTGGTGGTAAAAAGTAACTCTAATATAAATATTCAAAACACAATGAATTCTTTTTAGAAAAATTTATTTTTAAATATAAAAATGAATTTTACCAAAATCAATTATAGTTTTGATTTTTTTGAAATGTATTGGATTATGATTAAACAAAATAGTGTTATGTAAATTTAAAACTAATCCAAAAATAAAAGGTTCTTTTTGAATTATTACTCAAAAGAAAAATTGTGGTATTTTAGAACTTAATATTTCCACTATTCACCTAAAAAACCCTTCAGAAATATCCCAAAAAATCACCACTATGATAATTTTACTATTATGAAACAAGAAATGAATCCCATTTTATCAAATTTATTTTCTAAAATTTGGAAATTTAATTTCCAATAAAAACCATATAACACATGGAAAAAAAATTAGTTAAAAAACTACATTTTTTTCCAAATAAAAAATAATATTATTATTCAATAACTTCATAAAAAATTTCTAATATTATAATCATATTCATTAATAAAATAAAATGTAAAATTAATTTTTTAGTAAAAATATTTGCATCTTAAAATTATATCTCCTTAAATAAAATTCATACTTATAATTTTATTCATTGAAAAGCAAGTGGGGATATGTTTCCCTCATAGGCCTTCCAAGTCCCCATGCTTCTTCTCAATGATATGATCTTTTTTATAAAATAATAACCAGGTGAGTAACTTTATTTTTCAATGCCTACTCATTACAATCAAGAATATTTCTTTTACATTAATTATAAGTAATATTATTCTTTAATTGTACCACTTATGGTCTTAGTACATGAGATACATTAGGTAAATACTTCCTTAAACAATAGACTTAACATACATCATGTACCTAAGATAAACTCAAAGGTAAGGATAATTAGTAATAAATTTATTCCACTTTCTCCAATATATCAATCAAACCAATAAACCATTATCTTAATCCCACATACTTTCTGAAACACATCAAAAATTTCCATAGATATATTTTAAAATAATATATGGTCTTCTACCTCAAACGGATGATATTTTATTTATTTGTATCCATTGATCTTATGTATTCTTTAATCTTCCCATATATGGTGATGTATCATCTTTACCTCTTTAATAATATATTCTACTAATTTTTTCCCAAAAACTTTCTCTCCCCGGCTTCATCCTAATATTTTATATTCTAAAATCGATTTCTATATAATTCATCAAATGGAATCATCTATATACATGAAATGAAACTGTTATTATAATAAAATTCTAATAGAGAAAGTTATTGATCCACACTTCCCTGATAATACAAGGATTAAGACCATAAGATATCCTCCAATGTTTGAATTTCCTTCTCAAATTTTGTATTACATTGAGGGTGAAAAGGTCTACTGAAAATAAATCTATAAAAAGCACTTCAAAAGTCCCTTCCAAAAATTGGATGTAAATTTAGATCACATTAAGATAAAACAAAGAGATAAAATCCATATAACTTGGCTATATATTTAATAAAAATAATTTAAATATGATCTAAAGGAATATGATCATAAATGTAAAGTAAATGAGAATATTTATTCAAAAAATAAATAATAACCCATATTATATTATTAAACATATATTTATTTAGTAATACCACTATTAAATACATAGATATATGCTCTCATTTCCATTCTATAATTGGAAATAGATGAATCACCCTCTTTGTTTGATATTATTCTGATTTAACCTCTTGACAAGTAAAACATTTCAAGGTAAAAGTATTAATGTCCTTCTTTATTCCTTCCCACCAGTAAAATCCACGAGATTCTCTATAAATCATAGTACTACTGGTATAAAAGGAAAATAGAGAGTTATAAGCATCACTGGGAAATTCATTTTTCACTTGAGAGTCACACATTATACATAACCAAATTCTAAATCATATAACATCTTATTTATCTATATTAAACTAGGAAATTTTCCTCATTGACTAGTTATATCTTTATTTATAAACCATGATCCTCCATCTAAGAATAATTAATTCTTTCAAACAAGGATCAGTATACTGACACTTGAGCCAAAAGAAAATGGGTTTTTTGGATAAAAAACATCTTATTCTAGTTTCATTAAATCAGTAGCTATGGAATCATATTCTAAACATAGTATAGTTAGTGATATATTAACCTTATAACTCAAATCCCCTTCTACCTTATTTATTTTACCTCGATTATAGTTAATCATACAATCATAATACTTTATTATTTCTAACCATATTCTCTGCCTCAATTTTTACCGTTTTTGAGTGATATATACATTAAATTTTTATGATATATATATATATATAATTTCTATTCATATAAACTGTTCCTCTAAAATTTTTAGACAAGATTTACCACAGCATGTTCAGGGACATTAATTGGATAATTTTTCTGAAGGGATTTCAATTGTTGTGATGCATATGATTTGACTCAACCATTCGACATCAAAACACAACCAATTACCTTTAAATATTCTACACTATAAATAAAATAGTATTTATTTCTTGATATTAATGAACAAAACTAGATCATTAATTCATATTTCTTTTAATTTTTGAAAAAATTCATCACATTTCATTGTCCAAATGAATCTAACTCCATTTAGAGTAATCTTTGTTAGTGTGTTATCCAAATAGTAATTCTTTTAAAAAACCATCAATAATAACTTTATAATACAATAGAACATTGAATATTAGAGACATTAGTAAGTCTTGGCCATTATTACACTACATTATTTCTATTATGATTAATCGTTATGCCATATTTAGTTACAATATTCCTAAGGAATGAAATATGTTGTAACCAAAATTCTCCTTCACTAAATTTTCCAAATAAGTTATTTTATTTTTGGGGTCTATAGAAAAATACTCAAAAGATCCTGATGATCCTCATAACATTTAGAATATTCTATAATATCACTATAGACAACATAAAATGTGTTTTCATGCACTTTTCCGGAGAACACGATATGATTCTCACATAGACAAAAAATATCAAGTATGAGTAAATATGTTTTCACCATGAAGTAAGAGGATGGAGGCTAGATTTATATGTTCCAAAATAATAATCCATACTGATGGATAAGTGGAATGATTCCCCCATCCAGGAGTAGGCAGGGGATTCTCAAGATCGTTGATGAAAATGTGTCAATACATTAAATTCAATTTCTGAGTATCTTCCAAGAAGACATGGTGTATTTACCATATCAAGAAGTATAGATCTCTTCAAGACCTTTGATTTGACTAGTCGTGGAACCCAAATAAACTTACATATCAAAAGTTATGGCACTTGGAAGACGGATAAATTTCGCCAAGGGACCTACGCGGGGGGCATATGCGGAAGACCTACCCGGAGGACCTACACGGAAAAATGAATTTTCACACCCCTACACGGAAGTCCTATGCAGAGGACCTACACGGAGGACCTGCGTGGTAAATTTCCCTTTAACTAGGTCCCATCCATGCCAATAAATAGGACCCTTGGGCTCCCCATTTCAAAGAGGAAAAAGTTGGAAGAAGTCTAGAAGCTCCTGTTGTGTAGCCCATTCGCCAAGATCCCCCAAATTTTATCAGGTAGCTATATAAAACATGAGAGAATAGAGAATTAAATAGAGAAAAGTGGTTCAATGACCCATCAAGGTCTAGAACATATTGAGTTGCACGAAACACATGCACGGATCACCTGTGTGGAGCACCTACATAGAGCACCTACACGGAGCACCTACACGGAGCACCAACACAACGCACCTTAGTGGACAACCTACACGACACAACTTGGCAGAGCACCTACGTGACCTCACTAGTTCATACCATGGGGGTTGCGCCCCTGCAATCCTTCTCAGGATCATTTTCGGGTTGAGGTTCCTACCCTCCGATCTGGTCCCTTCACTTCCGTCACTGACCCACATGAAAAATGTAGAGTCGCACTACAAACTTTTTGGTTCTAATCGATGACATTTTCCATTGCAGCCTTTATGCGGCCCATCTTCCAGCCTTTGAATACCATGGTTTGGGATAATACTTCACACTAAATGGAGTTCCTTGAGCTGAATTAATCCTCTTGGTTCCTTTAACATGTTACGAGTTTGGACTCTCCTTATAGATTCCTAGAGTACCTTGAGTCGATACACTCCTCAAGAAACTTCTCAAACTTCATCACCTGACTCTTATGCCAGGTTAATTCCCAAACAGGCATCCTACTTAGGAGTAATCCCCAACCAATTCCCAAATGGGCATCCTTATTATGATTAAGCCCCAACCAAACCTCAAACGAGAATCCTATTTAGGAGTAAGCCCTAACAAAACCTCAAATGGAAAGCCATCCTAGTGTAAGACCTTATCCTTCATCCGTTTTTTCTTTCATTAGAACCTTGTCCAATGTAAATAGAATAGAGGGAGGATGCCTCGAAGTCATCCACTATGGCCGCTGTAGGCTCACCCTCCTCCACCATTATAGGAGGAAAAGTGTAAAGTGTCATTGTTGAATCTTTAACATCGTCTTGTTTCTCACACTGATCACGAATCAGGTGGGCTTATAAATTCATGATGATTATAAAATTTAAAAAAACACCCATGGTGAAGGAACTACAGAAACTATGATTCATGTTCAAACTAGTATATGTAGGAATCCCTCTCAGGGCCCGAGCTCACTGGATATACTCTTCAGGAATCCAATCCTAATTGCCTTAATTTGGGCATCCTCTTTAGGAACAAGTCCCAAATTAAACCCCCAAATCATCATGGCATCATTTTCCGGAAGTAAGCCCAAACTCATTTCTCTCAAAAGACTATAATCTCCTATGAGACTCATATAACTACATGGTATTTGATTCCCATCCACATGGGATACGTAGGAATCCTCCTTGAGGTTCAAAACCAACATTTCAAATAAACCCCATTATCCTTGGGTCATATTCTCAACAGGGTCTAATCTAACTCGAAAACCCATATCCTTTCCAAGTTCATCAGGTTGTTTTGGCTTAAGTCCCACACGAAGCTTTGAATAAGCACCTTTTGCATAGATGTCCCTATCATATGACATTAAACTGTATGGTTAGGTCCTTATCACAGGAACTTAAATGGTATGATGTGTCCCATTAAGCAGCACCGAACTATGAGGGTTCTAATTCTTTTCATAAGGATACATAGGTAGCCCATTTTATGGGTATGATCCCAATATCAAAACAAGCCATCATCTCCCTAGATGACAATAAATTCCAGAGTACCCTACTGAGTGGCTTAAAAACTAGTATCATCATAATGACGATTAATAGAATCTTGAAATAGTATATTAGAGGATACCATTGATGGAGAACCTCGAATACATACAGATATCCCCATTAATGAAGAACCTTGATTGCATACTAATGATTCTAAATTTTACACATGTTAATAAGTGATTGTAAATTCCAAGGGAAAATTATGTTATACTTGTTGAATTAATAAGGATTCATGAAAAATATCTTAAATTTATAAACAGAGTCCTAGAGTAGACAACAATTCCCCCCAAAAAGGGTGTGATGATTCAGACCTCCCATCCTCTCGACCAATGTATGTTCATCAGTATCATAAATTTCAAACTTAATGAACACCTACATTTGGAAAGAAGGTCACCTTTAGATAAAGAACTATTGGAAATTCCCAATTCCATGAATAAATCCAATGGAAACCACCTAGAAGTAGTGATTATTAAAACTAGAACACACGTTTCAAGGAACTACGAAACAATCACTTATTCATATCACCAAAAATTTATCCAAATACACATGGAATTCTCTATTAAATACACTCATAAATACAATGGGTGCATTTTTTAACATAAATGGAATAACTAAAAATTCATAATGGATATACCTATTTCAAAACACTGTCCAAAAAATATATTATTCCTTTAACACCACTTAGTGATATACAGACCTAAGGAAAATAATTAAAATAATATGGAGCACCCCAAATCCATCACCACTACATTAGATAGTCCAACATCTACTATAATAGGAGAAAATTACTTTACTACATGTATCATCATTCATTCTTAATGATTACAACCTTGAAAAACTAACTTCAAAAATATGTTTTTATAGTGATCTAATTCATTATAATTAAAAATAATAATTTACATTTGTCCACCTGATTTTCTATTAATTTTCTAATGAATACTCTTTTATTTTAAATCATGATATAGATGACCAAACTTATAACACTGATAACACTTACCTTATCCTATTATACATTCTTTAAAATGTTTTTACCACATTTTTAAAATGTAAAATTATTACCTCTATATTTTTGTGTCGTTTTTTATCTATATATTACCTCTGTGACTAATTCTTATTACTGATGACATGTTATTCCTATAAATCAAAAAATTATATCTCAACATTCTCATCACATCAAATAATTTTCCAATAAGTTTTAAATCCACAAGAGGCCAACTCACTTTAAAATATTTTTTTAGAACTATATAAAATCTATCAATTTAGCTCACATAGTCTAGAAAAAAATGCAACTCATAACATTCCAATATGGTAAATTTTTCCTCATATGTAGAATATTAGTCCCCTTCCCTATAATTCAACTCAAAAAAATTATTTTCCATTCTAATTAAAATAACATTAAGAAAATATTTTTCAATAAAAATATCCTTAAACACTATCCACTCTATGGTATCAATTACACTCCTCTATTTGGTATTTCAAATTGAAGGCCACCCATGATAAGATTCACCTTAAAAATGATAAACTATAAGAGATACCATCATACACTCTAAATAAACCAAAACTTTTAATATCTTCTCCAAATCAATTATCTATCCTTTTTCAACCATGGGGTTTAACAATCATCCAATTGCATGAGGTGATGTTTTATGAAATGATGCACTACTGAAATGTTCATATATATAAATTTTTTTCAATATATTACATGGTATCTACTATTTATAGTCTATTTTAATTGACTTAATAGATCTAAAAAATTATTTATTCTAACTCTAACAATTTTGGGTTACTCGTTTGGAAGAATATTTTCCCCTTTTTATATTCCTACTAGGTTTACCATATTACCTTTATGGAAACCCATTATAAAATAGACATTGATAGATGATTCAACATGGAAACCTTTAGTGTAATGAAAAACTCTCTCATGATAATTTAACCATATATTAGAATCCTTATGTTGTATTTCCTTATCAACCTCCTAACCCATAAATTTTTACAAACCCTTCTCTAATATAAACTATAACAACTCATATATATTCAACAATTAATTAAAAATTTAATACTAAGGACTTGTAATTTTATAAATTCCCATGGTATTTTAGTTATATATATTTATATAATTAGTAAAACCCATATATTTCATAGATAAAACTATAATAATGTTTATATTTTTTTCACAAAAATAAGTTCTATATTTAGAAGTCAGTTTCATTTATGACACACTTTCTTCATATAATATGAGCCTAAAAAACTAGAATATTGAAATTTTAATAGTTTAAATAAATAATTAATTCTTGTAAAATCATTTATAAATATTGGATAATCCCAAAAATCTCAATAAGTATTATTAAAAGATAGAAAACAGATAAGTTCATTAGAAAACATGAAAACTATAATAGCCCTAAACCCCTACTACCAGATATCAGTGCTTAAAATGCAATCCTTACATTTATGGATATGGTACCAGAAAATGTAATCCTATTTCAACTATCCAAAACATAAATTATTTCATACCACCTTTTTATTACATAAATGTTTCATTAAATTGTACAAAACAGATGATCTTTTGATGTTTAGCTTCTTTAAAACAAGGTACACAACAACTGAAAAATTAAAACATTATTACAATACAATTGAAGGTATTATTAAAAGGTTAATCAAAATTAAATTTATTTCATCACATAACCTAGAAAAATACATAAAAGGAAAGGGTGATCATAAATCCCATCAAGGGAAATCATGCACGACCATTTACTTTTGATCTGGTGAAATATCAATAAGAACTTGAGGAATATAAAAAAGGCATGAAAAAAGGAAAAATTGGGAATATAATAATAAAAATAAAAATAATATTAACAAGTAAATTTGGATACAACATTTAAATGAGAAATTCATAATCATATCTCTAAGGTTTTCCACTGAGCTGTCATAAAAATTACGAAGGTTATTAACCATGGTATCACAAAACATGTCATCTCTAGAGATTAAATTCTTTTCCCAATACATTGGAGTGATATCAGGGTGCACCATTAATATTTTTTAATTAATGTGATATATTTATATAATAATAAGAAATTTCATAAATAACCCATGGAGAATGAAAAAAATATGATTCATATCAAAATCAGGGCATTTTAAAAAGTGATTAAAGAACATGCACATTATATCATTTTTAACCCATAGAAAATTAATGTGGGTTTCATGTATGTAAATTATAAAATAAAATAAATAATATTTATATATTTTTGGATACCATTATAATATAAAGAGTTTTTTTATTCACAAAAAGAATGTAAATTTAATTTCTTGAGGAGAAGAGAGAAATTTTGAGAAGTAAAATCAGCAGTATAACGGGTATAAAACATGGTTTTAGAAAAGGGTAAAAAGAGAGGGGGAAGGGGTATCCCATTGATAAAACATAATTTATAATTAATTCATTTAATAAAAATAAAATAATACATAGTGACCCTAACATTCAGAAGATAAATATAAAAAGTGATACTTTAAATGAAGAGAAAAGAAGGATGTTTCCCTTACATTGAAGAGTAATTCCTAAAACATGAGTACCGAGAACGTGGGAGATTTAGGAAACCTTTATAGGATTCCATGGGACATAAAAATATCATATTTTAGTGGATTAATAATTTTTAGTGAAATAAAATAGAGAAATAGGTGGGTATTTATAGAAAAACTGGGGGATTTGTTTATTAATTTCTAAATAAAGGCCTTAGACACCTAAGTAGTGGTAAATGAAAAAAATGGGAATTACCATGGTATTTTCCCATGGTATTGGACAATTGGGACACTTATTATGTTATCTTAATCCACTAGAGTCAAATGAAATTTTATATTACTTATTTCAGCAAGGAAAATTATTGTTTTCCCAAAAAAATAACATTTTTAAAGTTAATGTTTCTATTTTAGAATTTGGAAAGTAAATTATATATTTTAAAATTGATTAAAATATATTAAAATGATTTATATAAATAAAATAACATTTTTAAGTCGTTTATTTTGTTTAATTACTTATTACATCATTATTACATAATTATGATCTCATTAACATACCGAAAAACTCAAACTATATTTTTACAATTCACAAAAAAATAAATTATTTTAGAAAACTCTCATAAATTCACCATTACTTAACATTAATGTCATTATTTCAAAAAATATTATTTTACCATAAAAATTTTCTAAATAGGATTATTTTTGGTTTTAAATATAAAAATCCTTATTTATTAAAAATAACAGTGGATTGAAAATGCGTTGTAATATTTCTGACAGTTGAAAAAAAATATTGTATAATTTATTTTTAAATAAATGTTTTAATTATAATATTTCATTAAAATAAAAATTATTCAAAATAACTTAGTTTATTATAATATTTGTTTTTTGAAAAATACAATCTCTATCTGAAAAGTCAATTTATAAACTTCCATCACAATTTTATTAAAAAAAACTATTCATAAAATAGAAATTATGAAATAATAATTTTATTTAAACAAATAAATTAAAAAATAAGTTTGGGACATGTAACCCTTTATTACAATTGTATATGCCTTAAGATTAAGGTTTGGGATGGTGGTAGTTTCATGGGGTTCCTCGGATAACATCGATCGAGTGGTAATCTCCACTAACTTGAAATTATCTTATAAGTGATTTTGTTCAAGATTCACTTGATGAAGCATAGATTGGTCTTGGTCAAGGGTGAACCCTAATGATTATAACTACCTCCCAAGATTTGAAAAGTTGGCTTTGAATTGAATGGATCTACCCTTTGAGTTCGTCGACTCTTCTTTTTTGTATCAATCATCCTTTGTCAAAATTTTACCTATAAACTGTTATGATAATGTTAAAATTATTATCAAGAGTATAGTTCCCAATAGTCATACAGACCAATGGTCATAATTGACCAACAATCATATAATGGTTAAATCCAAATGGTCACATTTTCCTTTATATTCACTTCAATAAAAAAATATGGTTTTGTTGTGAATAATATAATATAACACACATTTCTTAAGTGGGGAATAATGTAATGACCAAAACTTTCTGAATAGGGATTCAGCTCATGTGAAGGGTCGAGTACGTCCTTCCTCAATAACAACACATGGAATACATCATGACCTTGAGCCAGATTTTGTGGAAGTGTTATCTGATAGGAAAATCATCCTATGTGATCAAGGATTTCATAGGGGACAATGTACATGGTGATAATCTTCTGTTTCTTACCAAACTACATGGCTCTCTTCCCATGTGATATTTTAAGGAACATTTTTTATCCAACACAAAACTACGAGTCCCTTCAACATTTGTCAGTATATCTCTTTTACCAAATCTAAGCATCCTTTATGTGTTGTTGGATGGAATAAACCTTTTTTTTCATGTATTTTACAAGATCAGGCATAAGAAACATTCTCCCACCAAGTTCATCCCAACAAATAAGATTTTTACATCACATCCCATATAGATCTACATAGGGTGCCATTTGACTACATGAATGGAAGATGTTGTTGTATGAGAACTCAACTAGTTGTAGATTTTGATCCCAACATCCTTTAAATTCCATTGAGCATGTTCTTAACATTTCCTTGATTGTTTGAATAGTAATTTTAGACTGGCCATCAGTTTGTTATTTATAGGCTATACTGAAATTCAATTCAGTACTCAGAGTATCCAAAATAATTCTCTAAAATTTTTATGTGAACCTTGGGTCTCAATCAGATATGATAGAGAGTGGTACCCTATACAACATTACCACTTCCTTCAAGTATATCTTGACAAGTCGGTAAAGAGATAAATCTTGCTAAATAGAAATGAAAAGGGAATTTTTGGGGAGAAAATCCACTATAACCCATATCACATTTGTTTCTTTGGATTTTCTTGGGAGACCAGTGACAATGTCTATAGTGATATCATCCCACTTCTATATTGGTATGTGTAGTGGTTATAATAACCCACTAGGAAGTTTTCTCTCTGGATTCACTTTTTCACACACCAAGAAACTTATAGTGTAGTCTCCAATCTCCATTTTCATGTTCATGTTATCCCACCAATAATGATCATGAATGTCCATATATATTTTAATGCTTCTATGATATATAGATAATATAGAGTTATGAACTTTATACATCAAATCCTTATTTATTTCAATAATATATGGAACACATAGACTTGAATGAAACTTCATGATACCTTCTTAATCAATATTGAACTCAAGAAACATTCCATTCTTCACATCCTCTGTCTACTTCTTTAACAAAGTATATTCTCTTTGATATTTCATGATCTTAATTGGTAATGATTGTTGAGGAATCATTTGGGATAGGGTTGATGATGTGCCTTCCCTTATGATTCCTATATCTAGTTTTACTAGGTCTTTGATCAAAGAATATATTTGAATCCACATCATCACCAGCACAATAGGGTCTTTCATACCTAATGCATTAGTGATTTTTTTATCTTATGGAATGATAATGAATTGAACAATCATAGTATTTAATAAGTCCCAACCATCTCATTTTTCTCATGTTAAATTCCTTATGTGTGAAAACATACTTCAACTTTTTTAGTCTATGTATATATCACATTTATCCCAACAGAGATGGTACCTCTTTATCATCAAAGAAAAAACAACCATAGCTAGTTCCAGGTCCTGTGTAGGATAATTCCGATCATGCAGATTCAACTATCGAGATACATAATAAATCACCTTGACATTTTTCATGAGGACTCACCCAAGAACTTTCTTATATACATCTCTAAAAATATTGAAAATTTTTTGATAGAGGGAATAATTAACACAGTTACAATAACCAATCTCTTCTTCATATCTTGGAAACATTCTTCACACTTCTTTTTCTAAATAAACTGTGACCCCTTTTGAGTTAACATGGTTTGAGTATTATAATGTCATGATAATATTTTCACAATCCTCCGATAATATCCTGATAAACCAAGGAAACTATAAATATTAGTTACTGTTGTATGATGAGGCCACTACTCCAAAACCTTTATCTTTGTAGGTTTAACTGATATTCCTTCATTGTTTACAATGTTCCCCAAGAAATAAACTTTTTGTAACCAAGATTTACATTTTTAAAAACTTTCCAAATAGCCCCTCCTTTATTAAAGTTCAAAAAATAACCCTTATATGGTCCTCATAATCCTCTATATTTTTAGAATATATTAGAATATCATCAATTTAACTCCCCAATCTTCCACGGTATGCTTCTCTTTGAATAATACAGTAGCATGTGTTGTATGCAAGTTCGAGTTCTAACACACCACAACCAATCAAACTAGCAGTTATGAATAGTAATACCCAATTTTTGAATTTTTGAAAATTTTATCTTTCAAAATGGACTTCATTTTTGGATTTAGAATATAGAAATTAGCTTAGGGTGAATTTTTGGTATTTTTCTGAAAACTTTCAATTTTTAATGAATAGTGAAAAACACTAAGTTATAGTTTAAAACCAAAATTTCATTTAAATAATTAATTATTTTATTTAAATTTATTTTAGGTCAAAAAATTTACATAATACCTATATAAGTTCAATGTAATTCATTAGAGTCAGTTTATAATAAATTTAGATATATACAACTTTTATTGAACTTTTTACCGTCATTTACCCACATCCTAGGAGCATTTACAAATTTACATAAAACATAATTTTACCGCTTATATGAGTTGAATTTAAAAAATTTGAGAAACATAGTTGATATCAGTAAGTAAAATTTAGTTTAATAAGATGAAAATAATTTTTGGGGAATAGTAAATTTTTTTCTTTTAATTACCATGATTAAAAGTAAACATGGAAATTAAGGGTAAAAATGATATTATTATTACCCTAACACATGTCCTAATTATATTGGATAAGTGTAATTCGACCAAAAACAACCTTAGGAGTAAAATATGATCCTTTAGGTCCACTTTGATTGGATTAGGAAATTTATTATTATTTAATTCAAAGAAGACTTAAAAGTGTTAAATTCAAAGTCTAATAACTAAAATATTTTTAATATAGGGTTACACATAAGATAAATTAGACTATAAATATTCATTATAAATCTAAAACGATTTCCTAAATAATGGTACCTTATTTATAATTTTTAGAATTAAATAATTAAATTTATTTGTGACACAATGATGATGCAGTAATTACCTAATTAATGAAATATTAAAACAATTGATACTAAAAATATCCAAATAAATGTAATTTGAGACTTTTTATTAATTAAAATAATTTTATAAGGTTAATATGTCATGTTAGGATTGGTTAGATTAATATTCTTCGAATTAATAATGTTGTTATGAATTTAGGAAAAACAAAATACCAAATAGTGTCAAAATTAACATAAAAGAGTTTTTAAAACAAATATTATATTATTAATTGATATTCTATTCCTTAAAATATAAGTTTCAGTCAAAAGACTTTATATGATGATAATTGTATCATTAATGAACCACTTGGGGTTTGATTGAAAGTTTATAGTAAGTTTATTAACCGTATAATATAAAAATAAAAAGAGACATGGTAAATGTCAAACTATTTAACTAAGAGTTAAATCTCAAAGATAAAGTTAATATAGTGACCCAAACCTATCTAAAACCTATTGGTTGAGTGGTTTTCAACCCATACCCACCTGATATTTTAAATAATTCATTTTTGATCCATTAGAAACCAAAAATAATTTTATTATTAAATAATGTTTCTAGCTTTTCCTAAGGTGCCCCTCACCCCTCTTATAAAAGCGAACTCAACCTTATCTTTAATTCACACATTTAAAGCAATTTTGATCAGCCAAACCCTGCCCAAATACCCTCACAACTATCCTACCTTCATCCTAGAGGCCTTACTTTAGTCAGAAAGACAACCTAAGGATCCCTTTTGATCATATCAAAAGGAAGAACCTGAAGAAGAGGTAAATATTTCATCCCCTCTTTCAAGTTCCTTTCTTCTTCCACTTCCTCTTTCTTGGTTGTTTCCATTCTAAAATAATAAATCCAGTATCTTATATATACTATGAAGTTATTATAAATATGGTATAACCATATTCATTATTCTATCCATCCTTTGAATGACATGTCACCATACGTGTGTACGTACGGCTTACCGTCTCCACATCGTGGTGTAGTTGTTATTCAATACATTATTATTTGGATGGGTAT
Organism: Viscum album; assembly: GCA_963277665.1. Classification (NCBI taxonomy): domain Eukaryota; kingdom Viridiplantae; phylum Streptophyta; class Magnoliopsida; order Santalales; family Viscaceae; genus Viscum; species Viscum album. Next base: position 1,814,797,495 of record OY728148.1, read on the forward strand.
AATAATGATGTGTAATTGATGTAAATAATAAATATAACATTATAATGATTCTGTATATATGATATAACATCCAATTATATATATTATTTTAATATCAAAAGAATTATATTGTCACTCGTGCGTATGTACGTATTACCGTCTCCACGAACGCGATGAGATTCATTCCCCATCATATCCATTCAAGAATAATTTTAATTAGATGATTAAAAATAATGTTTAAATACTTAATATCATTATGAATATTAATAATATACATCCTATTCATATTAAACATTACTTACATAACAAATCATACAAAGGAAAACGAATCAGTTAACACCTGAAACGACGATAAATACTAAGATATTATTAACAAAGCAATGTTAAAAGATCATATATGATATCATATTAATGTATATGATTCTTGAATAATTAAATAAAAATTATTTTACCATTATACAATAGGTTAACCTACCCTCTACCAAGGAAAAGTACAAGGTAAGGGTTAATTTCACAAACTCTTTATTATCCGATGTTGTTTTTATGTAAGTATCTACTAGGTCCTCATTATCATCCACATACATGTTTCTTAAAAATGCATTTAATTTTATTTTACTATTTACTAGAAACTGGGATAAAGTTATTTATACCTTTATTTTAGCTTGTATGTTTTGAAAGGAATCTTTCAGTCGTTTTCCAAACAAGGTAATTTATAACCTTTTTGACAAAATTAAGGTAAGAATGTTCTTTTTTAACTTATACGGTGGGTGTGGTTATTCTCCACCATTATAACATCATCAAAGATTCCCTTACAAGATTATAAGAATATGTTCAAATATAAATGTTTTCTTTTATAATTATGTGTCCTTTAAATGATTTCAAAATAAAAAGAGATATTTCTCAAAAAATGTTTGGATTTTATCTAGGTCAACATCCTTTGATGGATTTTAAGTTTGTTTGAAGTTTATTTATTATGATACAAAACATCCATATTATATTGAAGGTTTTGTGATATTTTTGACTGTGGATGTGTTATTTCATACCATTCATGGTTTATGGATAAAGTATTGACATTTCGTATGCCAGTTTTAATACGAATGTTTATGTTATGTTTAAACCTTTTTATATGGGAAATGCATTGGACTTAGTAAGTAGTGGGTTGAGCCATCTATATCTCCTCGATGCATCTTTAGGTCTCATAAGACAAACTAGTGTCTTGGAACAATGCCTTGACAAAATCTTATTTCTAGTCTTGGCACAAGGCCTTGACTATGTGGTTATGAAAGTCTGGCATTATTCATTCCATCATTATGAAAGTGGCTATTGATATTTCATGTGATTATTTGACTAGTAGAATATCCATGTGAATAAGTAAATGGAATTATTTGATTTATCTTGGCTATATTATGCTGGATTTCAAGTTTAAAAGACTTTTGTTCCATTCTTATACATTACCGTAAATGTTGATTCTTATTTATGAAAGTTTCCACTAAATTTTTATCCTTAATGAGCATCTGATCTCACCCCTTTCTATGTTTTATTTTTTCCAGGATGCGAAGAATTATATTATGACTGACCTGCAGGGATAGTCTATGGGATCTTAGTGTTTTCTATGGAAACAATTTTTTTGTAGTTTTCCATTTTATGATGTAATGTAAACTCATGAATTCATCTAGTACTTCCAAGGCTACTAAACTAATCGGTCTTTCGAGACTTGATCTTTTTTGATCATGCCAATGTTCTGTAATAATGCACTGACTCTGGGTAACTAGGTTTGGGGCATTACAATCAATAAAAATTACCACAAAGTTATCATGTAAGTCCTTAAAGACTCTATTCATCAAATCCATAAATATAAAAGGACCATTAGTTAAGACGATGGGCATAAAAAACTCATAAAGACTATATCTTGATCGTAATGCAGTCTTTGGAATATATTATTTATTCACCCTAAACTAATGATAACCAAATCAAAGATCAATATTGTAGTAGAATTGAGCCCTATGATGTTGGTCAAATAAATCATCAATCCTTGGTATGTACTAGTTTTCAAAATATAATGAAAAATAAATATTTCCAAGAGAAGAAAATTATGAATCATGATGAAGATAAGTATTTCCTTATATTTAGAGGAGATACTTCATCATTTGTGTTGTGTATAGATCCACCTCTATAATTTCTTATGAATGAGATTCTTATATAAGAAGAGAATACACGATCTATAGAAGAAAAATCTAATATTTAAATTAAACTTATACCTATTATAAATAAATACATTGATTTATTTCATGAGGAATTGCCTAGAAATACACTAGAATATGAATTTTAGTTTCTATTGATTTAATCCCTAATGAATGTCCTATATCAAATACTCTGTAGATAATAGCCACTATAGAATTAGTGGAGTTGAATAAACTGCTAGATAAGTTTTTTAATAATTGAATTATAATCCATAGTGTTTCACTATAGGGTTCCCTTGTTCATTTCATTAATAATAAATATGGATCTATGAGGATCTGCATCGATTATAGGGAAATAATTGTTATTATAATAAAGAACAAGTATCATACAATTTTTATTGATTACATATTCAATCAACTTCAGAGATATAAATTATTTTCCACGATTTACCATTATTATGGTTATCATTAATTATGGGTAAATAAGGTAGATATTCCAAATATATTATTCCATATGAGGTATGGTCATTACATGTTGATATTAATTCCATTAATATTGAACAATGCACCCTCCGTTTTTATGGATCTAATGAACAAAGTGTTAAAGGAATATATAGAAAATTTTATTGTAATATTTATTAATTATGTCATGGTGTACTCTAAAAGATATGAGAACCATGAGAATCACTTAAGGATCAATATTAAGACTCTTAGAGGAAAATAGTTATATATTAAATATAGAAAGTATGAATAATTTATAGAGACCCGAAACTTTTACATATAATATTACATGATTTTAAGCATAATTATACATTAGAGTACAATCCAAGGATCATCAAGTATATTTTCTTGGAATACTAGGTATATAATACATAAAAATGGGATAAAAAAACTTCTTTATTTAAACTTTATAAAGATCTACAAACTTCCTTTGAGCCCTTACATCTGCATAGGATAACCTAAAGATAACATAAAGAAAGGAATGAGCTAAAAACTCCAGTAAGGGAATGAACATAAGAAATAAGCTTAAGCACATGAGTTAGGATGCATGACATAGAGATAAAAAAAGCATGGAAAATATGAAATCATAACATATAAACATGGGATAATATAAACATGTAATCATATAAATGTGTAATAAAAATAAAACATTTATTTAGTATGATTCAAGGCTAAATTCTAATCTTGTTTCTCATAGTAGTATGGGTCAAGGCTAACTGCCAATCCCGTTTCCCAAAGCAGCACAAGCCAAGGCTAACCGCCAAGACCATTGCACATACCATCTCATGAGACTTAACTTTACCCAATGCATTGGATTTCTATCTGGGTGCACCCATATTACTTTTCATGAACATGTTTTCTATATAAATAATTATACATAATCAATTTTACATAAACAAAGGGGTTACCCATGGAAAAAATTGGGTACCACAATCAGGACATAAAGCATAACCAATAGGCATATCATGAAAGTGATCCTGAAAGAAATGAATTAGAAAATAAATGGAAGTTCATAAAGTAAAATAGGAATATATGATGGTAAGTGATGTCAAACATAAGTGACAATAAGTAAGAAATGTATTTGAAGAATTTTTGCATTAAAACATTTTTGGGTGGATTTAAAGAAAATACCATAGAGATTTTAAAATAGAAAAGGGAAAAATATTTTCTGTAAAACCAGAAGTGAAACAATAATGTTTTAATGATAAAAAATACTGATTTTATAAATACAATGATGGATTAAAATAAAGGATAGACTGCACTTGATATTGGGTGAAAATTTGGGAAGTATCGAGGAAGGATTCACTTAAAAGCATATATATCCTTGAAAGATAATGAGAGATGGATCTTGGAACATGAGTTTGAAGCATATAAATAGAATGTAAAATTTTTTACATAAAAATAAAAGATATCTTCATTTGCGTAAAAAGAAATATAGAGCAACCCAAATGAATAAAGGAGGTTCGGGTAGAATTCACTATGGATTATCAGCAAGGTATTGGGTGTACCTAAAATGGATTAATGAGAGAGAAAAAAGGTTTCTCATCACTTATAAATCAAGAGGGAAGTATGGGGGAGGTGCTAAATTATACCCCATAATTTGGGATTACATATAAAAAGGAATATCTTAAAGGACAATCTTGATTGAGAGTGAAATGGGGAGGATCCCTTACCTTAATTTCCGCTTAATTTCGTCTCTTCTGTTCCTCCTGAATAATAAATTTATGTTTATTAAAACAGTTATATAAAATTTAATTATAGTAATTTTATAAAAATATTTATTAATTATATTCATTGGTTTTTATTTCATTAATTTTGTTGATGAAAATGAAGCGTTTTGATATCATATTTTACTTAAAAATTTCCCTTCTTGTGACGATTTCACTTTTTATTAACTTTAATCTGTAAATTTGTATAATTAGTTCCAGAAGCATAGAATAAATTTAATTTGATATTAATATATTTTATATAATTTATATTTTCCATCCATGAAGGTGTTTATAATAATTATCTTAGAAACATCTTCGTTGATGGTTAATCGACCTTTAACGGGACGTTGTCGATAGTGTGGGAAAGAGAAGTATGACATTTATATTTTTCATTAATATGATAATTAAAGTAGGTTAAAATCATTAATATAATGTTAAATTACAACATAATAAATTTTTTATCATAATTTTTTGAAAGGGACATGGTAGAAGAAAAAAAAGAATAAAAGAGAGAAGATTTAATAGTCTTACTCACTCCTCAGTGTAGCTCCTCTTGCACGAAGCTATAACTCCCTTGGTGATTGGAGTTGGAGTGATTCAGAAAGTCCATAGGTATTCTAAGAGTCTTGTGAGGGATAATTTCTTCAGATATTAGTCTTATTAAAGGATGAAAGGAGTGGTTTCTAAAGGGGAGGGAGAGGGGTTATTTATACTTGAGGAGGGGGTGTTTTTATAATAAAATATTAAATAAAATAATATATCAAATGCTAGACTTGTAATAGTTGTCTTTTTAAAATAATAAATCATATATTAATATAATATAATTCTTTTTTAGAATTTAAATCATCTTTATAATTCTAATTTATTAATTTTTTAAAAGTAAAGTGAAAAGAAATAGAAGATGATTTTTAAGGAATCACTTCTTGACGTTTGGTTTTGGAATGTTCTTTTTAGGTATGGAAATTCATTTAATTGTATTTTAAGGAACCATTTATGAAATTAAATTTAACATGGCCGAATATAATGTTCTATAAATTCTATGTCATTATTACATCATGAATGATGCAATTTAGGATACATCAGTTATGTGAAAAACTATATTTTTACGATTCACCTAAAAATTAAAGCAATTTAGAAAAATCACGAAAAATCTCCCTAACAATTTTTCGATGTGTAGAATACAAAAATGAATTCCATTTCTCAAAAATAATTATCTAAATATGATTAATTTAATTTTTAATTAAAATCATAATTTACATGAAAAATACAGTTTTTAAAATTAAAACTTACTTTATAATGCTTTAAAAAATTACATAAGGTCTTATAAAATTATCTTCAAACCAGAAGAATTTTTTTTTAATTTATGAACATATTTTAGGAAAATAAATTTTATTATAAAATAATTAATTATAATTAAATTTTTATAACTTACAAAGAATACCAATACTTTTACTATGGTCAAATTACCACTTATAAGATTCTTAAATTTTATTTAATAATTCATGGGTAAGATTATTATTATTTTGGATGATTTACTATTCATAAGGTTCATATTACTATTCATAAGGGTAGGTTACTATACACTAAAAATTATGTTTTTTCTGTCAGACTCCAAATAAATTACTAATTGTGACCGGGTGTGTCAGATTTTCAAAATTCAAAACATAGAAGTTAAAAAATTATGTTTAATGGTCAAATAGTATTTAGTATCATGATATTTCATTGTGATTCCTAATAATATAAGACATAATTATAAGAAGGTAATTGCATTGATAAAAGTTTGGGTCATTGCATTCTTTCCCCCTAAAAATTTCATTTTACAAAAACATGTGAGGTACTTCTCCTTCATTGCCTCCTCCAGTTCCCAAGTTTCTTCTTCAAACTTATGGTTCCTCCACAACACTTTTACTAGGTGGGTTTTCTTGTTGCGTAGAACCTAATCTCTCTGGTCCAAAATATTTACTATCTACTCCTCATAGAAGAGATCATCTTCTAGCTATACCACCTTTGATTTTAGTACATGTGACAGATCATGTATGTATTTCCTCAGGAGTGATATGTGAAAACATTATGAACTTGGGCCATATTCGATGGAAGTGAATATAGATAGGCCATGACTCCTATGCGGCCAATGATCTCAAAGGGGCCAATGTACCTTGGGCTTATCTTCCCTTTCTTTCCAAACCACATTACTCTCTTCCATGGTGATATTTGAAGGAAGACTTTATCTCCAACGTCGAACACTAAGTCCCTTTAACGGTTGTCAGCATAGCTCTTTTGCCGACTCTGAGAAGATTTGATATGTTTCTAGATGACTTGAACCTTCTATATCATCTCTTGTACAAGATCAAGTCCAAGTATCTTTTTTTCCAACTTTTTCCCAATAGGTTGGAGTTATACATCTCTTTCCATACAAAGCTTCATATGTATCCATCTGAATACTCGAGTGGATGCTGTTTTGGTATGAGAACTCAACCAATGAGAGATGTTGACCCCATCCACCTTTGAATTCTAAATATTAGTCTCTTATAATGTCTTCAATCACCTAAATATTCCTTTCATATTGGCCATCATTTTGGGGGTGATAGGTTGTGCTAAAATTTATTCAGTACTAAAAGCATGTTGAAGAATCCTCTAGAATTCAGATGTGAACCTTGGATCACAATCAAAGACAATCGAGAGTGGAACACCATTCAGTCTCACCACTAAATTTCACATATATATTTTTAATATGTTCAAGGGAGAGGTATTCCTAAATAGTGATAAAATGGTATGTATTGGTGAGTCAGTCAACCACAAACCATATCGCTTTATTTCCCTTGGATGTCTTTGGGAGACCTGTGACAATGTCCATAGTGACATTGTCCCATTTCCACATGTTTATAGGCAATGGTTGCATCATCACATTGGACTTTTTTCACTCTATATAAAATTTTTAACATACCAAGCACCTTGATATATATTTTGTAATCTACTTCTTCATGTTATCCCACTAGATGTGTTCTCGGAGATCACGATACATCTTGGTACTACCATGATGGATAGAGAATGGTGAGCTATGTGAATTATCCAATATCTCATTATTTATCCCAGGTAATGATGGCAGGAAAATTCGTGTTCCAAACCGAATCACACCATCATATTCGATATGGAACTCAAGAAGCTTCCATTCCTTTACTACATTCACCTTATTTTGTAACTCCAGATCATCCCTTTGTGCTTCCTTAATCTTCTCTTGGATAAATGGTTGTGAAATCATTTGGTATAGGTAGTATGTATCCCCTAACCTTATTATTTCCAAATCCATCCTTTTTATATCGAAGAAGGTAAGGTCTTTCTCAATCTATAACATGGATAGAGTAGCAGGTTATTTTTTTCTTAGAGCATCAGCTACCTTGTTTTCCTTTCTAGGATGATAGTGAATAGAGAAATCGTAATACTTAATTAGATTTAACCATCTCATTTGCTGCAAGTTAAGCTCTTTTTGTGTGAATATATTCTTTAAAATCTTGTAGTCGGTGTATATTCACACTTCTCACCATAAATTTAGTGCTTCCATATTTTCAAGGAAAAAATCATAGCTGCCAGCTCTAGATCACGCATCAGGTAGTTCTTCTCATGGATCTTCAACTACCATAAGGAGTAGGCTATCACATTATCATTTTTCATAATTAATAAACACAATAATTTCTTTAAAGCATCTTTTTATATCAAAAAACTTTCTCCACTTTTAGGTAGTGTGAGTAAAGGTGCAGTTATTACCCATCTCTTTTGATCCTAAAAGCTTACCTCGTATTCTTTTGTCCATACATACTTTACCCCTTTCTTTGTTAACTTTGTTTGCAGGATTGAAAATCGTGAGAAATTTCTCACAAAACATCGGTAGTACCCAGCTAATCCAAGAAAACTACAGATTTCTATGACACTAGAGGGTCTGGGCCATTCCTCAATTGCCTTTGTTTTTTAAGGGTCCACAAAAATTCCCTCACTTGTGATCACTTTTCCCTAGAATGTGACTTGATTCATCCAAAAGTTACACTTTCTGAACTTGGCATACAAATTTGACTTTCTCAAAGTCACCATCACAAGTCTTATATGTTCTTCATGTTCCTCCTTTCTCTTGGAGTATATGAGAATATAATCAATAAACACTACCAAAAAATTTTTGAGGTCATTTCTAAAGACTCTATTCATCAAATTCATGAATATTGTAGGGGAATTAATATGTCCTAAAGGTATCCCCAAAAACTCATAGTACCCATACCTTGTACGGAAGGTAGTCTCTTGAATATATTCCTTATTCACCTTTAGCTGATGTTATCCAGAATGAAGATCCACATTTGAGAAATATTGAGCTCCTATTAACTGATGGAATCAGTCATCAATACTTGGAATAGGATAATTGTTCTTTATGGTGGTCTTGTTAAGTTCTTGAAAACCAATACATAACTGCACTGTTCCATCCTTCTTCTTTACAAAGAGAACTAGTGTACCCCAAGGTGATACACTAGGGCGTATGATCCTTTTGTCCAAATGCTCTTGAAACTGCTTCTTTAACTCCTCCAGTTCAATAGGGTCCATCCTATAGGGACACATTGAGATTGGATTAGATTTGATTATCAGTTCTATTGAGAACTCTACCTCACGATCTGGGGGAAGTCAGGGTAAATCTTCGGGAAATACATCACTGTATTCTCTCACAATGGGAATGTCTTCAAGAATTATTCTCTCCTTCATCTCAATCATTAGAGATATAAATTATTTCTCATAAGTTATTAATATCCACACTTAAGACAATGATTTCAAAGGAGATTCATCTTCCTCCTTACATTTCAAAGAAGATTCAGCATCCTCTATAAGAGAAGAATTACCACTTAAGAAGCTTGAAAGAATATATATTAATGAATTTTAAAATATTGATGGGACACATTATAAAATTATTTCTGATCATGATCCATAATTTCTGTTGATGTTTGGGAAAGTCTTTAGAATCATCTTAATACCAAGCTTTATTTTGGCACAACTTATCATCCTCAAATTGATGGATAGTCTTAAAAGAATGTTCAAATATTATAAGATTTGTTGAGGTTGCTAAAACTATATTTTTAGGATATGTGGGATTAGTATTTAATTATAGTAGAGTTTTATTGAAACAATATCTTTCATTCAAGTATTCAAATGGAACCGTTTGAATCATTATATGGAAATAGATAGTGTAATACAACTAGTTAGGATAAATCTTCAGAAAGGATAAAAGTAGGCCTAGAAATTTTTGAGGATACAATGAAAAAGGTAAAGAAAATTAAAACTCATATTAATTAAGCCTAAAGAAAGAAAAATAATTTTATAGATAACTAAAGGAAAGATATAAAATATCAGGTGGGATATAACATTTTATTGTAATTTTCTTCATATATGGGTATTATATGGTTTGAAAAGAAAGGGAAACATAGATCTAGGCACATCAGAACTTCTGAAATTTTAGAAATAATTTTAGTTGTAGATTAAAATTTGGAAATTTTATTGAGGCACTCTAAAGTATATAATGTGTTCCATATCTAATTATTAAGGAAGTATATTCTAGACCCAATGCAGGTGCTCAAATTTGAAAAAATAAAATTGGAACTTGGTTACTCTATAATGAGGACCCCATTAAAATTATTGACACTAGAGAATAATTATTGAGGACTTATATGACCTAAAAAGTAAAGGTACTTTGAATAAATCATAAAATTGACTAATCATTATGGGAACCTGAAGAAGTTATGAAGAAGAACCACCCTCATTTTATTATAAAGTAATATCTATGAAAATTTTTAGGATGAAATTTCTGAAGGTAAGAATGTAAAACTAGATATTAAATTATAGTAATTTAACATTTTATATTGAAAATTTTAATACTTCATGGAAAAAAATTAATTAGATAGGATGAATATTGATTTTTAACTTAGTAGGCCAAAAAAAGACTAGAATGAGTTATTGAAATTTTCCCTCAGAAAAAAGATTTTATGAAAAATTAAAACTGTAGTATTTAATTATTCCTAATTGTAATTATAGTAATGTTTGATAATATTTATAATTAACCATTTATTTATTATTAATTATCTAGATATTAATATAAAATAATTTTGAGTTAAAATATATTTTTTTGTAAACACATTTTTAATGCATAATATATTTCCATTTTAATTAATTAAAATAATCTATACCAATGAATGATTTTAATGAAATTTATAGTTTATATATCCAAATATGAATTTATACCCATATAATGCTAATTAATAGTTATATGGTTAATTTAAAATCATTTTCCCCTACAAAAATCATTTCTTGAAAAACTGTTTTTCATCACATTTTATGGGATTATTTTTAAATTTAATTATACCACTTATATTGGTTTAATTTTGATAGAATCGATTATAAATTTATAATTATAATCATTAATATTATTTAATAAGTTTAACTTAATTATTTTTCATAATTAATAGTAGAGAGTATAAGTTTTTTATTATAGTTATGGTGAAGACAGGTTTACCAGGGGTTGATCTAAAAAGATAAGGGTTAAAATAAACTAAAAATTATCAAGTATCATTATTTTTATTTATTTCAAACATAATATTATAAACTTATAATATTATTTATTTTGGAACCATTTTTCATAGAATTTGGCTAAATAATAATTTGAAATATTGAAAAATTACAAGTGTGCCACTCGCCTCAAGTATAAAAGGGCTTCTCCACACCTCGCATACTCACACCACTTGATCTATTTATCTCAACCAAAACCTCAAAAAATATATCTCCAAAATCCTTATAGACTTTCTTGAGATTATTTTATTCCAAAATTACCGACCCTAGGGTACTTAATAAGTTATCCGAAGGAGTTGTATCTAAGATAAAGTTGTCATCTTAACGAAGCTCTTTCTTTTTTTACTTATTATTTTACCACATTAAATTATATCCTAAAAATTAAAATATGTTAACAAAAATATACCCCATATAATTATATTTTATTATTTTTATGCCATAATTTTTCCCATGCCCTTCTCCACCAAATGTAAAACATAACCATCGCCCGTGTGTATGGATAACTACCGCCACACGAATCGATGTAATTTATTTACGATCACCGATTGACATGGATAGTCATAATGATGGAACCAAAGAATGTATATGATACTTATGAAATAATATTTATTATTATATTTTAATATATCATATACTTTTTATTCTTTCTCCCATTTAATAATGATATCATCTCTCATGCATACGTACTGTCTCTAAGATGTGACGAGATTCATTTTCCATTTCCACCATTAAAGTGTGATTATAAAAGTATATATAATGAATAAATATTATGTTTATAAAATTAATATAAATTTTTATATTATGGAAATATATCCTATTCAAAAAAACCAGAACATCCCTCGAAAAACATGAATGAGAAACCGAAACATTTAACACCAAAAACAATGGTAATAACAGATGTTTGTTAATAAACATATGACAAGATATTATAAGTGGAATGCATATGATTTTATAAACAAGATTATGGTTTTTTTAAAATAATAAACTATTTAAAACCATTATACATGAGGTTAAATAACATTCAACTTAAGGTAAGTATGAGGTAAGGGTTTCTTAACTCAATTTCCATTCATTGGGTTATTCATCTACTTCATTGACTATATTATGCCATGATTATGTGTGAAGTAAAATTTGATTGTATAATGTTGTATTTATTCTTGTTTTTTTGTATATTTATATTTTTCACCCATAATCACTTAATTTATTAATCCTCAATTCAATGATATGATCTTTGTAAGGGATTTCATCTCAATTTCCACTCTATTTAGACATATTTGGTATTGAGAGCATATTTAATTTTATGTGGTGTATATAGTTCCCATATGATATATATAAAATTAACATATATTAATTAATGATTATTAATTATTCAATTCAATTTAATTTTTCAAGGGGTTATAACTTAAATGTCACCAAAGGGTTAAGAATTTATTTTAACATCTCATTTTTTGGGATTGCCTTTATTTTTATTGAAGGAATCATATAACTATCCTTCATAAACTTCATATAATATCTTTATTTTAAAGTTTTTAATGTTTTATTAAAAAAATTCCTCTCTTTTTAACATTAATACATCATGTAAGTGTTTAATATTAAATCTAATCTTATTTCTCTTTTGATCAGGTATTTTTTTCTTCCATGTTCATATTTTTCCAAATTATTCTGCAAAAGTACTTTTAATTTCTTAAAATGATTTATTAAGGATATTTTATGTTATATTTGACTTCTTAAATGGTTTTTAAGTAATATTTATAATGTTTCCCAAAAGGATCATTTTTTTAATTTCTTAAAAAAAGAAAAAAAGAATGTTTTTTAACATATATTGAGTTAAAAAATTTTCTCAGATATAGAATAGTTTTATACTCTTTTAGCTTCTTATATAAGATTTAAAAGGTTTTACAAAGAAAAATAATTAATGAAATTATATTTTAATGTTTTTATTCCATTTCCATTTATTCTCTAAAGGATAATATTCTGTTATAAATTTATTATTTCCAATGAGTTTAAGATTATCTTTTATCACTTGTTAATTTTGTGATTGTTAACTTTATATTCAAACAATAAATTTATTTTGATAATTTAGACATTAAATTAAATTAAATATCTATATAATTTGTATCATGGATATTATTATTACCTAATTTATAACATTTTTACATATAATATTTTACTATGAAATTTATTTGATAGACTAAGGAAATATTAATATTTCAAATTCTTTACTCAATATGAATATTTGTTGATAGCACATATTATTTATGTTGCACCCACAAATTATTTTATTAATTAATTTTAATTATTTAATTATATTTAGTCTTATTTTTGAATTTAGATCTAAACCAGTTTTAAATTTTAAAAACTTCGGATATTCAGCATAGGCACACAGTTGGTGCATGGTTAGTAAAAACCATATGCACAAACCATGTGAGTGATTTTATAATTTTATAGAGAATTATTCATAGTTGGTGTATGGTTTAACTTACCATAGACCCTTACTATGTGAGGTTTCCTAAGATATCTAGTGTGAGGCACATGGTTGGTCAATGGTTTGGTCATTATTGTGGTCAAACTATAAAAAGCTTCCCAACCATTAAGAAATGGGTTTTTACCATTATTCCCCAATCATTTCCCCCTAAATTAAAAAATATATACTTCCATATTTCCATCACACCATTACTAGGTTAGTCTCCCTCGTGTGTGTAGACTCTCTCCTCCCACTACATACAACCTTTGATTCCTCCTCCGATTCTGGTTGTGATCTTCACCAAGAAGGGTTTATTCTCCTTTACACCCCTCTATTTCCTTTTTCTTTTTGTGTTATATATTCTACTACACTGCTCACACACCATTTTTAAACCCCAAAAGACTTAGGTGTTTCTTTTTTGTTTTTTTCTAGGGCCCTTTAAGTGTGATTAGAGGATCATACCCTCCATAGTTATTGAAGACAATGAGTTCTCATTTAATTTGAGTTAGGTTACCCTATGTCTATGTATTTTAATTTAAATAAATTGTTTATTGATTATTTTAGAATGTGTTTTCATTATATTTTTAATAAATTAAATTATTGAAAAGTTTTTTGATCAATGAAAATAGTTTATTTCAATATTTACATTTTTTTCCACATACTTATACCAAGGGTTTCTTATATTAAATCATTTTTTTAAGATTTTTTTTTGAAATTTTGAGAATGTATGATGTTATTTTTTCTAAATCGATTAAGAGGTGTGAATTTTAAATGAATAAGGATTTTGGTCTTTAGATTGGTTTTATATAAAGTCCTAGTTGTATGTTTTGGTTTCTTAAAAATCCTCTATGTGATCTATAATTCATTGATGCATAAAAAGTGACTAAAATACATATACATATATATATGTTTTATAGGTTCCATATTTATAAATTTTTATCCCTGGTGATGGGAATATGTATTTTGGTATAAGGGGTGCTTATATATATGTACGTGTTTAAGTGTAGAGATATTTTTTGGGAATGTGAATGTTATAGTATAAAAAATAATTTTCCAAATGATCAATTTATATTTATAAAATATTAAGGCTCAATTGTAATTTTATAAATATTTAGAAAAGTAAGGTGCATTACAATGAAATACCAAAATTTTATTTATTTTTCTAGACTCAGGTTTTACATGACTGGAATGTCAGTATGACTTTGAAATGGGTATTTTCATTAGTAGTGTGGGGAATTGAGGTAATGTTTGTGTCTAATTTACATGGTTATAGGTCTACAATACAGGAAGATCCAGAATAGACTTGTCCCGGGCTTCATAGTATAATTATGCAAGAATTCTAACTAAACTATATAATTATATAGAGGGAACCATTAGAACTGGGTATTCATCCTCACTATCACCTCGTTCATGAAGGGAATAATATCTAAGATTAATTAATGAGGATAAAAAGATCATAGTACCTCAACTAACCTAGATACTTAGGCATTTTCCATTGTTCATTATCTTATTTACTCCATTTATATTGAGCTATATTTAAATTTTTTTAATAGTTTTCTTACATGTATAAAATAATAGAATTTTTTATCTTCACATAGTGTTTAAGATTTCATCATTATAACTGGTTTACTTTTACTCTATTTTTTCCTTTCAATATAGAAATTGTAAAATGGGTTTTACTGTTTGGTTTCTCACTAAAATTATTATTTAAATGAATGTCTTCTATTATGAATGGGTCTTGAAACAATCAATCGTTATTTGGAAATGTATTTCAAAGTAAAAAGGGGGAATGTTTTTCTAAAAATAATATTTTTAATTTTTTTTGAAATGAAAAGATTATATATATATATATATATTTAAATTTTCAAACTAGCATTAAATTTTTATCTCATTAAAGGTAAGTCATAGTGTATGGTTTCTATTTTGGAATCCCTACTTTGATTATTTATCATCCCAATCTATTATTATTTTCAATCATAGGACTAAATTACCCCTTTATTTTTACCCATGGGGTGTTTAGGTTCTTATTTGTTGGGTGGTGAATTGTATAGTCATAATGAATCATGTTGTAGTTAGTTTATTTATTTTAATTCAGTTTATTTTATCACACCAACCACTTAGGCTTTTATTTCTTTATAATTTTTTAAGTGTATTGATAATTTGCTAGCTAAGGATTGTCATTTGGTTGGAATATTTACCTTGCATGAGAGGGATACCAGGATGGTGAGGGAGGTTTTCTGTGATCATTATTGTTTACAACATTCATAGTATTTTACCGGGTCATTATTCTATTTATTTTTTACTAGGGTGGACATCCGAATCACATATAAGTCATGTTAGAATTTTAATTTCATTCCAACACTTATTTAATTAATGTTTATGGGTTAAATCATTCACAAGTGGTGCATCCTTGATTTCCATTCACATGTGCTAAACTGTGAGTATTGGAAATTCTCTTTAGATATTATATCATACTAGGTCAGGTTTCCAATAAAGGGATGGATCTGGTTAGTTCAAGAAAAAATAGTATCAGAGGAGCCAAGTTCCTTTTTCCATAGTAACCTTAGCTATCTTGTAAGTATCCCTTGTTATTTGGGATGTTTATTAGATGGAAATAGGATGATCAGGATTTAATAGGTATTTCATGGGTTAGTTCATGATCACCAAAGCTTGTGATGAAACCTGAGTTACCAAGGGATTTTTGGGATTTTGATTTTGACCTTTTCTTTTGAGGATGAAATGGGAGTTGAACTGGTTGTACATGATTATCTCATAGGCATTGGTAACCCATGTGGATCCCATGTATAAGGTTCTATATTACTCTCGGGGATATTTTCATAGTTGCAACATGGTATTCTAATCCATGTGGTAAATTCATGAATGTTCACTAATCCATTTTTAGTTGGTTTATGTTTTTATTGGTTAATTGAGTTTTGAAAAAATATTTATAAAGGGATCTGGATTTTAAAGTGATTTTTAAGCAATGTTTTAATATTTTTAAAATATAATTGCATGTTTTGAAATGGTTTTAAGTAGTTAAATTCATTTTCCAATTTAAAACGGGGACTTTTGGGATTGATAAACATTTTAAAAAAGGATAGTCATCGTGTTTATACTAAAAACATTATTTTAATGATATGGAAACTCTATTTTTAAAATAAGTGATTTAATATAATATCATTAATGAAATTCCTTGGTTTTAAAAAAACATTGTTTAAATTTGAATTTATAAATCTTAAACATTGTTTTGTTATTTTAAGTGAGACATATTATTTGGATTGTTTGAGTTCTTTTAAATTTATCTATGGTAAAATATTTTGAATTGAATTTTTTTTTCATTCAAAAGGGGATGGATATTTTTTAGGGTATGTTTTGTAAAATTATTTTTGACATTTCAAATTCAATGTTAGGGATTTTAATGGGATAAGAGTTAGTTTTGTAAAGGAGTTTTCATTTTCTGGAATTGTGTTTTTAGTTTCAATCTATATTTCATGTTGATACTATTTGATTTGAATTTGGAAACATGAATCAATGGATTCATGTTTTTTTACATTTTTGTATTCCCTTTAAAAGTCTTGTTAAAGACTGGATGGACCGCCAATATTGTTATTTATTTGGTTTTCTAGGTGATGATCTATTTTGGGAATTAGTTACAGTCATCATTTAGTGGTTTGATCTTGTAAAAATTGACGTGGTTGGATTCTTTGAGAAAATTATGAATAAGTGTTTCTATAGGTATTCCACTTGATAACTTCTTAAGTAGTATTTATTTTTTTAGTGATCACTTGTTTAAATTATGTGTATTACTTGGTGTTGGTATCACTTATTTGAATGGAAATTTCTTGAGTGAGTTGTTTGGATGACAAGGATAGGTGATTTGTTTACTTAGATTGGTTATGTTCATCGAGGGTTGGTGTTATGAGATTTGGTCCAAAACTACCCTCCCTTGAACTAAGACTAAGATCCTATTTATGTTATTAAGGAATTATTATTTGGGGAATCCTCATCCATATATTTTCTTACTACTCTGATTGGTTAGTCTAAGTTTTCATCATTATGAGTGGTAATCCTTTGAGTTACTAGTTTTATTAAGTGTCTAAGGTTCTTAATTGGTGCCTTGATTGAGGTGTATTAGATCTTTAGGATTTTTTTTAGGATTTCATGGTGTTGGTGTTTTATACAAGGATTATTCTATTCTTTTTCATGTTTCTTATCCCTTTATGTTTTCTTATTTTTCTATTCTTTTTGGAATTCTTGTTTCTAGGGAAGTATCATTTTCGGAAATTCTGAATCTTATTTTCATGAAGTGTTGGTTTTCATCATTCCATGCATCATTTATCATGTATTTTGACTATTGTTGGGACTCATGAGTTATTATATATTGGGAAATAAATTTTCCAATAGAGTCCAAATATATTGGGGAGATCATACTAGAGGGATCTTATGGTGGACTTGGTCTCCATGCCTTCTTACTGGGGTAACTTCTTATTTTACCCCAACTGACTCTGATCACAATAATTTTGTTATCCAAGACCGTGGGTCATGTTGTGTATTCCCATGTAAATCCTAAATATACCGTGATGATTTTATAAATTTATTCTTACGTTAGGGGTCAAATTATTCAACATTTTTTAGGTTGAGTTTAGAAATGTATGTCTTTTTTTCTCAAATCTTTATTTTGATTTAAATTCATTGATCTCTATTTCCATTTACTAGGAAGTTTTTTTTTTATTTTTAGGATGATATCGTAACCTATTTTTTGGATTTATAGGTTTTTGTTCGATAAGGGAAAGTGAGTGTTTGTTTTTGTGTTTTAAGATCTCATATTGAGTAGTAGATACCCTTACTTTTGTCCTGATCAACTGAATATCTTTGGACTTTTTAGGGACAGAAAGTATCGTGGTGAATATAATTATTACACCCAAACATTTTTTATCAATTATTATTAATTATTTAATAATATAGAGTCCCATTTTTTAATTTTAGGCCAAACTAATTTAAAATTTTAAAAAATTATGATTTTCATCATAGGCGCATGGTTGGCACACCATTAGTTGAAACCATGTGCAAAACGTGTGAGCGCTTATATAGTTTTATAAAACCTACTACAATACCACAACATGGTTTTCTAAACTTTGTGGCATGACCATATGAGGTGTACCTAGACATCCAGTTCGAGGCACACGGTTGGTGTATGGTTTGGACAACTATGTGGCCAAACTGCATATAGTTCCTATACCTTTAAAAATGTGATTTTTAAATTTTAAACCCTATATTTTTCCATAAATCACCCAACACCACCCCCCTTAAATTTTTTCATCTTAGAACCCCCAGGAGGGGCTCCCTCACAGGTGCATTCTCCATCCCCTCACTCCATCCATCCATTAATTTATAATCTTTTTTTGTGATCTTCACCGATAAGGGTTTCTCCTCCTATTATCTCCTTTGTTTTTCCTTTCTCCTCCACTACTCACACATCATGGGAAAACCTTAATGGATTTTGTTTTTTATTTTTGGTTATTTTTAGGTTCCCTAGGGCTCTTGTGGTGTGAATTGAGGCATTTTATTTTCATAGTTATCGAATGTAGTAAGCTCTCTTTCAATTTGAGGTAGGTTACCCTATGTCCAATCATTTTAATTGAAATCCATGATTCCATTATTGTTTTAACATTTTTTTCAATTATATTCTTAATTAAATATATTATAAAAAAGTTTTTTGATGAATATAAATTTTTTATTTCATGATTTCCATTTTTTCCTGATACTTCCACCATGGGTTTCCATTATTAAATCATATTTTTAATATTTTTTGAAATGATAAGAACCATCTATGTTGACTTTATTTTCTAAACTATTTAAGAGGTTTTATTTTTAAATGAGTAAGGATGTTTTGGTCTTTCAATCTGTTTTACATAAAGGTAGAGTATCATTTTTGGTTTCCTAAAAATCCTTTAAGTGCACTCCAATCCTTTGAAATATTAAATGTGATTTATCCACATATAAATATATAGATGTATATATATGTTCAATATTTGTATGTATTCACACATGGTGATGGGAACATGTATATTGAAACTAGATTTTATTACATATATAGATACATATCAAGGTGTGTATGTATTAATCTTGATGAATGGTTTTTGGGAACATAAATGTTATGGTATAGAAAGAATGATTTTATAAATTATAATTGTATATTTTTAAATATTTATGGCTTGGTTGGAAATTACTAAATATTTCAAAAAGTAAGGTTCACTCTAATGGAATCCAAAACATTTATGAATTTTTCATACACGTGTTTTTCATGATTGGAATGTTAGTATGACATTTAAAAGATGTGTCTCATTGGAATTATGGGGTGGTGAGGTGATCCTTATGTCTATTTCCACTGATGTATGCTTGATATTTTATTTTTCTGCTACACCACCCTTGTGTATTCTAGTTTTGGGTATAAAACATGGGAATCCTAGTTACCTAAGTGGGAATACTAGGTTTAATACATTGGTCAGGCTAGATGGGCCTTTCCATTATATCCCTATCATAATCACACTACAATACTAACTAAAAATATAACAATTAAAAGGGTACCACAATAACTATGGATTTATCCTCTCAAGTGTCTTTTTCATCATGAGAATTATTTATATGATTGAATAACAAGGTTATGAGTATCTTAGGACCCTAGATTACTTATCTTCTTAGTGATTTCCCAATGCACTTACCCTTATTTACTCCAATTTCTAGGGTACTATATTTAAATTCTCATTTTCTAAGTTTTCCTTCCATGTCTAAAAAACAAAAATCTTCTTATATTTTTTTGGTGTTTAATAATTCATCATGATAACTATTTTACTTGTACACTCTTTTTCTCTTAATTTTTAGAACTTTTAAAATGTTTTATACTATGTTCTTTCTTACTAAAACTCTTCTTTCAATGCATGTTTCTTCTTATGAATGGATTTTTGTCATAATATATCATTATTTAGAAAAGGTTTTAAAGATAAAACTAGAAAGTTTTTTTTGGATATTGTCTCACTATTTGTTTTGAAAATAATATAAAATATTATTTTTATATATTTATATTTTCATACTAGAATGAAATGGTTTTATATTTAAAGGTGATTAATAAGGAATAGTTTCTCTTCTTACATCCCTAATAAGTTATTTCTTGTGCCAATATATTTTCATTTTTAGTTGTAAGTATGTATTTCCCCTTTATTTTCACCCATGGGAAGTTTAGGTTCTTATTTTTTGGGTGGTATCAATTTCCATTATCACATCGACCATTTTGGATTTTATTGAATTATATTTTTTTACATGTAGTGATAATCCATTGGAAAAGGATTATCATTTTTGGGCATATTTACCTTCTAATAGAGGGAGAATGGGGCTGGGATGGAAGATTTCTGTGCTCTCTTTAGTTTACTACTTTCATAGTTTTTTATTTTATTTTTATGTTTATTTTTCACTGGAAACAGTGTAGGATTTATGAATGGGTTATTCTAGAAATTTAATTTTCCTTACATTTCTTATTAAATTAATTTTTATGAGTAAAATCATTCCCAATTAGTGCTTAATTGTTTCGCAGACACTTATTCTATCTTGTGGAGATCGGTAATACCCTCCGGGCCTTCTTGTGCACCAGGTCAAGCATCAGATAGAGGGTCGTCTTGGGTTGGTTCTTGAAATTATATGAATTAAATTGATAATTAGATAGAATATGAATAAATTATACATAGAGTGATGGGTGGTGTATGGTTATAGATAGCCCCTCAATCCATTGTCAAGCGTTATGAGATAAACTAGTTGGACAAAGTTATTAAATGTGTTTTTTGGTGTATACCAACCCATAATTTAAACTATCTTGGTACAAAGACTTGATGTTAAAGATATCATGATATTTAATATCATGAGGAAAAATATCATGAATTTTTTCATTGAGGATTCAGTAATTATTATCTATGAAAATATTTTATTGATATTAAACTTGGATTCATTTTATACTAAAGGTATTCATAAAATAGAATGTTTTTCCTGTTATCTAACTTTCCAAATTGATTATGCCTTATTTACTCATGATAGTTTCCATAGTAGGTAAACCTTATAAATAATTTAATCCCAACCTAATGTTTTTCCTTTACATAGTATATGAAGAAGGAACCCTTTGAATGATTTCATGGATGTAGAAAATATACTTTTTTTATCTTTGATATTACATTTACAATATAAAATGGGAAGTATGTTTGCATCTTGTTCTTCAATACTACTAAATTGAACTGTCCTTTAAGATGATTTACCTTGTATCTTATGACAAATTAATAAATTAGAAAATGAATCTAGGTTATTGGATTGGTGGTTAGTATAGTGATATAAAAATCATAGTAAATATAATCATAAGAATTAACAATTGAATGCCATTAATGAGCATAATATGAGCATTAGGGTATAAATACATAATCAATGTGTATTACCATAAAATCAAATAGTTCATACCCACTAAAAATAGGATCATTAAACATGTAACATTGAAAAAAGATTTAATAATGGAAAGATTCATTAGAATCTACAATCATGGGCTATGTAATGTCAATCCTGACCAAAGCAACCATTAAAAACTAATACCAAGGCATAGAAAAAATATTTTTATAGTGTGGAAAATTATCTTCATAGAACCCTTATGGATATTATAAACTTAACTAGTTAATTCCCATAATATATTAGGAGTAACATATTAACTGGTTTACTCCATCGTCTCTTAAGAGTTACTTATATTTAGTCTACTATATCACCATTACCAAATGTGTTAAAGTGCAATAATGAACCCACCCGCTACATGTTGTAAAAAATATCTTAACAATTTGGTTTCACATAACATTCTTGTTTTCATAAATAATTTATAAGTACTAATTCATGATCAAAACAATTTAAAGCTTACACTTTTTAGTATAACAACAATCATTATTCTTTTATGCTTTATTTACCAAAATAAACGAAATGGGTTACATAAAAATATCTTTAAAAAATAATCCTAATCCATCCAAAGAAAAAATATGGATTGTATACAAAGATTATATTCCCAGTTAAGTAAAGGAAAAATTAAATTATATTTACATAGATAAAAATAACTTTAAGAAAACATTTAAAACATTTTCTTGAAAATAAAAGTAAATTAACTTTTCTTTTGGTAATAGTTTATAAAAAATTCCATAATTTTGGTAAAAATATTTATTTTAAAATATATATTCAATTTAATAATTTAATATTCAAATAAATGAATGTTCATGAATCCATGAAAATCCATAAATATTATAAATGTTAAAAATAGACATTATTTTCAAACTAATGTATAAATATTTAGAAGTGACACATGTGAAAAATGTTATGAAAGTTTATTTTAAATAATTTAAAAAAAATAAAATATCATGGAAAATAAAATTAATAAAAAAAATTCATTTTTATAAAATAAAATTCTTGAATTTTTTTAGAAAACATGAATATGGACAAGAAAAATTTCTGATAAAAAAGTAGATACCAGAACAATATCACTTACAAAAAAACTTTATTGATGTTTCATTAATCGATAAGAGAGGGAATAAAAAATAAATATGTAAAATACATACAAATCCAGAGGATAAGAATTAAAATTCTATTTAAGAAATGAAGATCATAAAATATCCCTAAATGATCCTTGAAAATAATCTCAAAAAGATAGGATATTGTAACATAAATCCTTTACCACATTGGTAACTTTATAATTAGAAGTCACATAAAACAAGTGCATGATATGGATTTATAAATCTCATGAATTTCAGAATGTAATATTTCAAAATTAATTCATGTTGAATTGTGAAGGCATTTCAAGGAAATCATGGTGCATGACATGAAACATGTATCAATAAAATGCGATTAAGACAAAGAAAACACTAGAAAATTTAATATCATTTAAAGTGATAAATAATTAATAAATTGATTATGTGTAGATATTTAAATTCATATAAAAAAGTGTAAAATTTAATAAAATATTTGAGATAATAATCCACACCTAACCATGGCATAAAATTCAACTATGTATAAGTATAACTTAATAAATGTAAATTGATTTAAGAAACCCCTTACAACTTGGTAACTTTAAGTCAAATCCTGTTGAATGAAGTAATTTTAATTTTAACACAAAAAACCAAAAATTATGAAGGATTTATTATATAAATTTAAAAGAGGAATTATATACACCATATAAAATAGTTTAGTTTCATAACATTAAAACATTACTCAATGAATTGAAATTGAGATGAAATCCCTTACATCGAGTCTAGAATTTCTATGTAGGTAGCTTAAATTTTTTATAATAAACATATATTAATTATTTAATTCCTTGATAATATTTTATAGTTTTTATAACTTATCTTTAAAATGAGGTATTTAATTTATTCTAATTACATATTTAATTACATAATTGGTTCTGTCCATGTCTGGTGTCTTGAGGATGTTCGATTCATAAATTAAAAAAAGTCTTTGATGTGTTGTTCATGGTTAAATGGGTCATTATTCCAACAGATAAAAAATAATAATCATGATATAATTATAAATTTAACACATTAATTTTACTTTTAAAACCCACAATTAATTATGGCTAAGAAAAATAAATTTCGTTACTATCATGGAGATTGTAGTTTGTACATGTGCATAAGTACGGATTCCGTTTTTGATGAACATGAGAGAAATAATGTAAGTATTATTTTATCATTAAATAATTATTATTATATATTAAATTTAATATTATATATTTAAATACATTATATATACCATCCATGTTAATAAGTGATTAAAAATAAATCACATCACTTTGTGGAGGTGGTAATCCACATGTATGTACAAATGACATTTTCATTTTTCAATGGATTGAAACGTAAAAAAATAAATGTTATGATATATTTTAAAAAATTATTTAATTAATATTATACATGTATCCACATTTTATTCTATATTTAAGAAATTTTATAATTTACATAGTTTTGTGAGGTGGTAGTCCGTCGTACTCACGAACGATGGTTTAATTTTCTATTTTATGGAATAAGGAGATGGATATAGATTATTAAATTAATATCATATTAGTATATTTGGTAGAAATATGTTATTATTTCATCATATTTTTATAATAATTTATGTATTAGAAGAATAAATAAAAGGAAAACTCTTAGTTAGAAGTTATATATATATATATATATTTTCAGATAACCTCTTTTACTCTACACCTTAATCACTATAAGGTTGGTATTATTCTCGAAATAAGACCTCTAGGACTTGTTTATAGATTATATTAAGGTATATTGGTGGGTATTGGTTGATATAGAGTGCTCAAAAGGTGTCACGAAGAGATTAGGGGAGGTTCCCTTTTATAAATGAGGGGAGGGGCACTCTTGGAATTACTTAAAGTATTAAGTTATGATAAATTAATTTTCTTGTAAAAATAGAATTAAACTTATATATTTATAATATAATATGATGATAAGTCAAGATACTCTCATAAAATAAACTATTTAAATGTTTAGTTTATGTTTTCACCCTAATTTCTTTGTTTTAACCCCCACTAACCCTTTTGATTATTACCATGATATCAATTTTTTTACTCTTTAGTTGTCGTGAAAGTTATTATAAAAATAAAA
Organism: Viscum album; assembly: GCA_963277665.1. Lineage (NCBI taxonomy): Eukaryota > Viridiplantae > Streptophyta > Magnoliopsida > Santalales > Viscaceae > Viscum > Viscum album. The sequence goes on from OY728148.1 coordinate 1,814,822,579, forward strand.
TCCACCAAAAAATTGAACATGGATGATATTTTAAACCATATCCCATTCACTTGTATGAATATACTATATTTATGAATTTTAAATCATTTCATAAATATTGTTTGTTATAAAATATTATTAATTTCATTTTTTAAAATATTCGTTTCATTTGACTTTAATGTCATCAATATTATAATTTAATTAAAATATATACTTTTAAAAAATCCCTAATGTGTTATATATATCTATAAAATTAATGGGACACTATAACGAACCAAAAATAATAATTTTTATGTTTTTAAAATCACTTACTTGATTTCTCTACTACTTTCACAAATACCATATCGATGGTGGGTAAAACTTTATGGTAATTATTTCATATGTAAAGATTAAAAAAAATCATAAAAATCATTATTCTCAAAATGAAAATTATTATTAAGTCAAAAATTACTTTTACCCCTATGTGAACATATAACAGATATTTAAAAGCAGGAGAGTTATATTTTGTATCTTTCTTTAATTAAAATAACATTGAAGTTATTTTAAAAGATAAATGGAAAACAATTATCATAACATATAATTTTTTATGATTATAGTCTAAAAACACTAATAAAATAGATTAAAGGATTTTTTAGTGTTTTTTAGTCCTTACCATATTATTGTTTGACTTAATCACCCGATTTACCCTTTATGAGGTGACAAATATTTACGACGATTACTATTTAGAATGACCAAAACTAAAAAGGGGATTATTTACCAAATTAAGAAATAATAATTTTAAACATGGTATCAATTTTTCATGATTCAATTCATATGATTTTAAAAGAATAATTTTAATATAATTGTGTAAAATGCAATGAAAAGTAATTTTTTAAAAAATGTTTTTTTCCACAAAAAATGAACTTATATCAAAATAATGTATAATGATAATTAAAATTTAATTTATTAGAAGTATATAATTAAAAAATAACTACTTTAATTTAATATAAAATTTAGTGAATAATGGATATTTTCAATGAAAATAAATGACAATTTTATAAAAATTTGTATTATTATCTATTCAATGAATAAAAATCATTTCAGAAAGATCCCAAAATTTCACCTAAATAAATTTTTGATATGTAAATTTATAAAATTATATCCATTTTATCAAATAAAGTTTTTAACAATAGAAACTTATAATTTGTTTATTTCATCACAAAAATTAGTAAAAATCATTTTTAATAAAAATGTATTTCTAAAGCATAAAATGACTTTACTAAATTTGGGTTGTTATTTCCTAATAATTAATAAAAAATGGATATATAAAACCTTTAGACATATTTTTCATATTTTGGTTAAGTGTATTTATACTCTCCAAATCAAAAGCTATGTAATAATGGTCATAAAATAATAATATTTTTTGGTTTTTTTAAGATTGGTGTTGCATGTCATACAAACTATCAAATAAAGTGTGATTTTAAGATATATGGATGATACTAAAACCAATGAAAAAAATGTGTTTTTCCAAAAATAATCATTGATCTTTGTATCTCATGTAAAATAAATATTTGTTAAATGAAAATATTAAAACTCATAGAAATCATATAAAACCCATTAAGGTATCTTGGGGAATTATATTCATCACCTATATCAAATCAACCTTTTGAATCAATCTTTCAATAGGAATAACAAATTTGATTACTTCTAACATTTTATCATCAGAGACTAAACAATTACAAATGCATTTTAGAGCTATATCTCAAGCTGACCCATCATCATATATAATTACCATGTACCATAACATGAACAAAACATAATAAATATTTTATTTTCGTTATTTAAATCATCAAAACATTCATGTTAACTCATAAACATATGCACTTATAGTAAACCCATAAAAATAAAAGGAAATATCATTTTCATTGATAACTGTTTAAAATAAAAAAATCACATAATAATAGAAATGGAATTAAATTTAAAAAAACACCTGAAGAGGATTATTTAAAATGAATAATGGCCATGATGGTAGGAAAATTATATCATATGGTAAATAGTAAAAAAATTATTTCCAAACCATTATAAAGAAATTAAAAAAGGACCCCAATGGAAAACATTGAAAAATTTATTTTTAAACGTTTGTAAATAAATTATAAGATTTTTTAAAATGACCTTAAAAATAATTGAAATATATAGAATGGATTTCTTGAATAAACATAAATAAATTGGATGATAAATATTTAAAATTGAAACATTAAAAAAATTAAGGAAAGGTTTTATAGAAAAAATACCTTACCACGAGTCCCAAATAGCATTGTATGACTTATAAAAACCTAAATAATAATATTATATAAATTATTTACTTTATTGGGAACATTTTTCATGCTTATTACATTATAATTATTAATTTTATTCCAATTATTTTCATGTTTTTTATTAACTAAGTCAGTATAGTTCACATTGGTTGTTTTGTGACCATTCAGTTCATAATCATAAAAATAGTTTTGGTACCCTATTCATGGAAGCATTTACTTGAAAAATGGTTCCAAAAATTCAATATGAATCAATTAATTGGGTTCAAATAATTCAAAAAAAGTTAAATATTTTATTATATAGTTACTTTTCCATGATTCTTCCTTAATAACTTTTTTTTATGATTTTAAGTAACCATGATTGTTCAATTTTAGTTACATTGTAATGATGAATGTTTCACCATTATAGAATTGTTAAAGTATACTAAATTTTTCATTATTTCATAATATTACTAGTACTTAAATTTTCTTAACCATTCATCATATAAACATTATAACATCATTCATGTAGGCGGTAAAAATGACCCAATCAATAATATGTTTTAACAGCCAAATAAGTAGCAATATATTATTATATAATAATAATATAAATTTTATAGAATCTTAATGGTTTAAAATAAATCATAATATTTATAAATCATATTCAATAATATTTTCATGAATAAGACATATGAAATAAAATGATAATATGTTTTAACTTATAGTGTCTCGGTATGCTCATTATATGCGGTTAAATCTGAAAATGGACATTTATTACTCATATTGTTTTTATATAATACCCAATTTATCTACCAAAAACCTTTATAGTGTAATAAATATCATATTTATTAATTATATTAATTTTTATAACCATAGATGTTAGGTGTTGATGAAAAAGGAAATAAGATGTTCATGGAGGTGGTAGTCCACATGTAACACATGAAACATTTTCATTTTTAAAGGGATAGGAAGAAGGTATATAATGATTTTCCTAAAAATAATAATTATTTTGTATAATAATTATACTTATTTAATTATATTAGTATGTTTATAATATATTTAAAATAAATGGAAGAATAAAGAGGCTTGAAATAACATTGTTAAGATTATTACCTCTTCCTTGGATATCCTCATTTAATAATTTTCTTAAGCCTTCTTAGATTGGTATTTTTGGAAGAAAAGAATCACTAGGGAACATTAAAGATATTTTGGAAGGTACTTTCTCATGTATTAGTTGAGATAAGGTGATTAAATTATATATAGAAGTCAGATGGTGAAGGTATCTATTTACAACTGAGTGGAGAGGTACTCTAGTAAACACTCTTAATAATAAGATAATATAAATTTATTTATCAAATTAAAGTGGAACCAAATAAACCCAAGTTATATGTTAGGATATTATATGTAAAATCTCAACCAATCAATTAATGATAACATTTTGGGGCCTTATAACTTAACCCCCTGAACTCGTTTAACCTTTACCGTGGTAAAAAACCTATACTATGATGACTTATTTTAATTACAAAAAATGAAATTAAACTTTTTTTAAAATAAATAAATTTTTATTTCAAATATTAAAACTATTTCATAAGATTCAATCTCTACAGGTTGTCAAAATTAATTTTATTATAAATACACAAAACTCAATCAAAATAGTTTTCAGAAAAAATACATTTTTAAGCAAAAAAATGAATTTTTACTAGAATAAACTATATTATTGATTATCATGAAATTTATTATTTTATAATGAAAAAAAGAGTTTTATGTGAATCTAAAATTAAGCCAAAAACTGAAAAATACATTTTATATACTTAATCAAATGAAACATTATGATATTTGAGAATAAAGTATTTTCCATTATTCACCTAGAAATCAACACATTTAGAAAAATTCAAAAAAAATCACCCAAATCTAATTTTTATATTTTAAGTCCAAAAAACCCTATATTTTTAGAAATTTTAATTATAAATTTTTGTTTTTTAATTTCTAAAAAAGCCATATAACCAAGCAAAATATTAGTTATATTAACAACTATATATTTTTCAAAATAAAAAATAATATTCTGATTATATAACTCAATAACACTATTTATAAGGTTATACTGATAACTAATAATATAATATAATATATAATTAATTTATTATAATAAAAATCTGAGTCATCATAGTTTTTACCTAGACTATGTAGAATGTAAAGGTAGATATTATTAGTTGAAAATATATAAAGTGGATGTGAATTCAGATATTGGTGTTTCATTTTGTTGTAAACGAATAAATTATATTCAAAGTTAGATTAATTTAGGTGTTTCTGATGAGTTGAAAAGTATTTATAGGAAAATTTATTTATGGATGAAGAGATAAACTAATATTTTGGTTGAGTTTGTAGCTTGAACCCGACTAAGGTGAAATTGATCCAAAAATACCAGGGTGTTCAGAAAACTATGTCATGATTCATGACTCTTATAAATGGATTCTAAAGTATTTTAAAAATGGGAAGTTTATATGTTAGGTTTTCTAGTTATTTTTTTGGTATAAATCTCCATATTCTATATATAAATAAACCATTCAATGGTATGATACTTAATGACATGATTTATATAATAATCACTCTTGGTAAAAGAATTAAATATTTTGGTTTAAATGCAATATTTAAGGAAACTCAAATTATATGTGATTTTATACTGGCTTGTGAAAAAATATAGAGTCCAGATTAAACATGTTACTATGATTGATCATAATTTTTAAATTTCAAAAGAAAAACTAAATGAGTTTAATATAGTTATTGTATTTTAATGGGAAACACACCATGGTACTTTTAACACATCAAGTTGTGTTGATTTTCTCTTTAAGTTTATAATTAATTATCATTTTATGGTGTAAAAAAATCATGTGAGTCCTATAAATTATAAAATATATTTATAACTCGAATAAGAGAGAAAATCACATTTAACAATGGGAGAGAATATATTCAAAAGTACATATTGTTTTATATGGATTAAGAGGGAATCATTAAAACATTGATATATAATGAAGAAGTGGAAGCTTACACAATGGTTATATCATTTAAATAATTTTGGGAGCACTAGATATATTTAAGAGAGGATAATATCATTAGGTACAAAAGTGGAATCCCTAGTTCGTTGATAAAATAAAAATATATTATAATAAGTTAATTTAAGAAAGAATTTGTATCATCTTGGTTTAGTAGAACTACATTATTTGTTCTTATATTTGTTATTTCAAGGCTAAACCCTACCCAATGTTTTACACACTGTGATTGTAGTAGAATATTTGGTCATGGATGATTCTAGATCACGAAAATAACATAAATATTCATTTTAAATTCCATACTTGTACATCATGTGTCTTTTTGTTGATTGATTTACTTGTAGTATGATATTTACAGTAAGTTGATCGATTACTCCAACACTTGATTTATTTGGACTAAAAAAAATCATAAAATGTAAATTATAATGTAATTTATTGATTTTCTCCCACCTCTCAATGAAGTCTTATTTTTTATGCCACTTGGATCTCTTTAATCCCAAGGTATTCTAATGCCTTCTACCAATAAAAGGAAAAAGTAAATAAATATATATTTGACTTTGGATGTCTCGAACTATATATCATTGAATTTGGTTTGGAATCACATATATAGGTATGCATCGGATGATACAATGGTTATGTAAATAACCGTTTATTTCAAAGAATCTATAAACAATACAATATTTATAATATACATTTTCTCGATGTAAGTAAATTTATAGGAAGAATAATATTTACTTGAATATGGTTAATGTTGTATTTGTTTCCAAAATTATATAGATATTAATGGGCCCATGAATGTTTGTTTAATTTTTTGGTACAATGCTTCTTATAGGACTTATTAGAAACAACATTAGAGAGATACTAACTGAGAAAATGGTTGAATATGGATATTGAAAGGAATTATATTGAGATGAGAATATGTGTTATGGATTAAAATCAAGGAATATATAATCAAATAACATCTAGAATCATAAAAATATATTCATTGAATATGATTTTAGTTTTTTTTATATTATATCAAGAAGGATTTTGTAAATAATAATATGCTTATCTTTAACATAGAGAAGAAGTACTTCTTGATTGGAGTATAAGGAGACTCTATTATAGAATAATGATCAAGAAATTTTATATAATTCCTTTTTAAATTGAAATGTGTTTTCTTTGTCTTAAAAAAATATTTCTTTGAAAATTATATAGATTCATTACAAACAATATCTTGGCCAATAGTATGGTGGAATGAAGTTTCGAATTGAGTTTTTTTAGGGTTAATCCTATAACTAGGACTTCATAAAAAAATGTTGTTTATAATATATTTATACACACACACATTATGGTTGTGCCTTGTGCATAATCATGAGAATACATCCAATTGGAATTTATATGAAGAGAGTTGCATCATATTTGAGTACCATATGGATGATGATAAAAGAAGACATGGATGATAAGGCTCACCTTAAAATATGACCTCTAGTTTATCCTTGAAAAACATAATAAATATCAGAACATATTTTGGATACTAAATAATATGAAGAAGGTACATATACTATAGATTAATGTCTAATTTGGAAAATCATAGCTTTGGATAAAACCATACTATAACAAAAAATTGGATACAAAATGGTCCTTTTCTAAAGAGAATGGAATAAGTATTTTAACAGATATAAAGAAGTAATTTTACTTTTGTGAGAACCATGTCATGGTGCATGATAATCCATATCATTTTTTATATTTGAAAAAACATGATTTATGAAGAATTTTTAAGAAAACTGTTATAGTTCCTTAAGGATGGAAGACATAGCTTAATTCTTAACCTGGGTAGAATAAACATTTCATGGTTTTAGACTGTTCATTATAGTTATATGAAAATGAGCATGGTCACCTATCTTGGTTATAAAGAGGTGTTATTGTAGCTAAATGAGGTAATAATCAAGAAAAATAGTCATGGGTTCATCAAATATGTTATGGATTCATAAGCAAAATGATCATAGTTTTGGTTATAGTTTATAAAGTTAAATTAATGATGTTACTAACCACTCTATATAAAACATATAGCATAGTTACATTCACTATGGAATGATATAAAGGATAAATTCTCGTATTCAAATTTATTATGGTTCTATAAGATGTTTATTATAGATAAAGGGAAAACCATGTCATTTTCTATAGAAAAATTTGTTATGATTTTAGTCAAAGATACATGGTAAATGATATAAATAACTTTTGAATTTTTAGGAGGCTTGGGATTGATCCATGGTTATCAGATCACAGTTTGACAAAAAAACCATTTAATAGTTAGGAACATTATTCATTAGATGTTAAAAATATATAAAAATTTATGACTAGAATAATATTCAAATTTACAAAGTATTATGGTATTTGAAGGGGATATTTTGGTAGAAAACTTTTGTCACCTTTGACTAATGGTAATGAGATCTTTACACATAGAGAAATATAATTCCATATGGGATTCTATGATCAACAATTTACATTAATAAATACATAGATATATGAAATATATCTATCTACTCATGATCATAATATTGTTTCATGTGATAATGTAAATGAAAATATGGGTTTCCAAACTGATCATGTTTGTGAGAATAACATAGTACACACTTCATTCGTGGCTTGAAAGAACATGAAGAAGATAGAAGAATATTTTTCATTATTGATTGTAATCACTATTGATAATTTTTCACATTTTTAATAGTGTTTAAGAATATTATCTTGCTTAAAAATATTTTTTCCAGAATAATACAAATATTGTGAGATGTGGGACACCACCTACCAATCATCAAGAATTTTTACACTCATAAAGATTCAATAAACAATGTAAAAACTCTTGAATTTTTGTATTGTTATTTATCTCTCACAATATCTAATCATAAAAAATTATTTAATTATTTAAAAATATATAAACAAAATAGTGATGGAATAACATTATTTGAAAATGAGGACATTTCATGTCAATCAATGACCACTGATTCACCCAAATCGAAGTGGTTGATTTGTATCTCAAGTGAGACTATCAAGTGGTATCTGAGTAAGGGTGCCCGATACCTTCCTTCAAATATAATTTTTTAGCTTCAAAAATAAATTTAGTGAAAAAGTGGGAAACCACACAAGTCAAGGTGCACTACACACAGAAAGTAATCACAAAATTATTAAATATAAGACTAAAGTTATGTGTATTGGACACCATATCCAACTTCCTATTAAGGGTACTTACCTTTATTTCCAGATTGTCTGTGATAAGATCTTAAAAATTATTTTCCATCAAATCTCATGTTTTTATATATTAATCTACATTTATCTTCATTTCATTCAAGAATTAGGCCAAAATGTAGTCTTTTTTATTGATCCACACTCTTTTATCCTTATTAGCATCGAATCAAAGCCTTATATCATAAATTTTATTAACCTCCTCCTTTGGATCATTGATCGGAAATACTCCTTAGATAATTTCTTCTTCAGTGTAAAGATTGAGCACCAATAAATTTTATTTTTCCACCTTTATTTCCCCTTCCATTCCATCCAGATCAATTGTTGATTTGACTGGCTATATTCTTAACCCACCATCATTTAATTTACCATATGATATGGTTACAATAGTTTTTGAAAAATTCAAGTAATACTTACGAAGCCTTGATCCCCCCTTATGAATAGGGGAATTTTTCGATAAAAGATTTTCTTATTGCCCTTCCTCAAGAAAGTTCAAATAGTCTTATTCCCTAGGGGGTCCTACTCATAATCTGTCACTTATTTAGGATTCGTGTATTTATCACCCATCTCATTGTAATCAATGGACCTTGAACCAGAATGTTTTCTTCTCTATATTTGTATAACAGTCTTCAAATCTTTAGTGTCTAAAACTTCTTTCTCATTCCCTGTCAAATAAGTAAAGCTGTTTTGAAGCTAGATCATTCTTATTGCATCCTACTTACCAGAAGATCCCCATTCATGAATATTTGATTCATAATTTTCGAGTGACATTGGTAATGAGGCGGATGGAATTGAAATAGAAGTCTTATTATAATCAACCATGAATCATTCATCAAGTAAAAGATAATTTCCCTTATTCATGTCTCCATCCTTTAAAGTATCTATAGAGGAACTAGAAACCATTGTATGGTTCAAACCATACTATTTAGTAACCTATAATGTTATCTTGTTGACATCCAAATCATCTTCTAAAAAAGAAAATATACCAGCTACCCTCTAATAAGTATTTCCATGTTCTTTCTCTTTAAGTAGAGTATGGTCATAGGATATTTCCTCAACACCCAAATTGTTAGTGGATATAACAACACCTCTTGCATAGGGATATATCAATGAAAGACCATATGACTAAGATGGAGTAAAGATACCAAAAAATGAATTGTTAAAACCAATGCTCGAATGAACACCATGAGCAAGCTTCTACCTTTCACACCCCCCAGAAGACATCATTTGAGGATATGATAAAGCAACTGTGGAGGGGTATAGCCCTGTCTCCCCCTTAACCAGTACCATCATCTTAACTCCTTCCAAAATGTTCCTCAAACAAATATTTTATCATCATGTGGGTCTGGTTGCATCATATTGACCTCCTTTCTAAGAGGAACATCCGATGTGAGACCTGTATTGCACGAGATACCAACAGAGTGTCCCTCACAAATATTGAATATCCAACTGTTAATAGGCAATACTGGAGGCTTCCCTTAAGAATTCATATAGAAATTATAATGTAGGAGAACCAAATGAGAACAAAACACAGAAAAATCATACCAAGTCTAGAATAGTACTGACTGATGGCATCAGAACTCTTCACCCACCTAGATCCATATAGCATAAATAGGTGTTATGGAATCATCCACTCTAATGGAAATATGGGGTGCAATGGGGTGACATAAGGATCTAAAAAAACCATCAAAATCCAAAAAAAAAACCAACAAGGTTACCTATAATTTTTAGAATTGAGGGATTTTTGAATGGAATGGGATCTCACTTCCAGTGAAATTCGAAATCACATCTAAAAAGGAAGAACTGAGCTCCTTTGGAAGAGTGTTTTCAATTGGACTATGAAAATGAGAGGTCCTCAGCACTGGGTAAGGGAATATGGAAGTGTTGTTGATATTTATCTTGCAGGGGCTAGGCGTCATTGATAAGTCTATTAAAGCTATTGAGCTATGGGAATCATTGACCAAAATGAGACAGCAGGGACAACCCATGAAGAGACGATGCCTCTAGAACTCCTGGAGGGAGATAGGGAGAGAAGGGGCCCCAATATTAAGAGATAGTACTTTTTGGAAAAGATGGATGTTTGGGAAGTCATGAAGAAGACCAGGGAAAGTAAAGGGTGAGAAGGTCGTTGAAGCCCATCTTCTTCACAAAAGATAGAGGACGGGCGGATCGACCATCATCATTACCAATGGGGGACATCACCGCCCAATAGATTTCAATGAGGGATACCAGGTACACTCACAAATATCATGAATTATCTAGTTTTCAAACATATCAATTGAATTTAGAGATAATATATTTTTGGTGTTGAGAAAATCAATTAGATATATGCTGAGGTTTCTTATTTCAAACATATTTTTAATGGATTTATCTTAAATTTTTATGATTTTCCTTTTGAAAGTGAAGTCTTATATTTTCATTCAATCAATATGAAGTGAAAATTTCATAAAATATCTATAAATATTTCTAAGGATACTTATAATAAAAAATTATAACCTATGTGTAACAAAAATTAAGGAATTGATATAAAATGGGGGAAAGAAGATGATAAAAACAATTTAATTTTGTTTAAATATCATGGGAAAATTCAAAAAAAATCATAAAGAGATTGAGAAATAAAAATAATTGATTTAGACTGAAATTTCAATTATGAAATAAAAGTCTTAGTTGGCTCAATAAGAAATAGTTTTATTCAATTATATTTCCATAATATCTAAAAAAGAAACAATATCAGGTAAATTAGTTTTTATAGTTTATAAAATAATCATTAATGGTTATCAATATTAAGTTATGGATGCCTAGTTTATTTTACTCAAATATCAATATAAATTTTCATATTTGAAGCACACAAAATAAAATAATAATGATTGTAACATTTTTTATTTTGAAATCAACATTTGGATACTCATGAACTTTTAACTTTTATATTTAAATAATATATTTTTGGGAGTCAAAGGTGAAAAATGATAGTTTTTCATAGTTTTATAAAACTAAAGATTAAATAACTCTAATCGTAATAGAAGAAAACAAATCAAAAAAATATATTTCTACAGGATTCTTTAGATATATAAAAATAGAATAAATAGTCTTGACGTAAAAGGTGACTCAAGGAAAGATGACACCGTTAACAAGAAAATCCCTAAGACTAAAGGGGATGAGAAAGATATGAGTGAATCCGAGTTGAGAACTTTAAATAAAAACAATTTCAAGAGTCAATGGGTTATGAAGTATGAGAAAAATAAAGAAAATTAATCCTGGAGAGGAATCATATATTATATATATAGTTAACGAAGATGAATTATGGGAAGAAAATCATGTTACCAATAAATAATTGTATGATTATTGGGAGAGAATAACTAGTGATCTATTGAGTATAAGAAAATTTTCATTTATCATGAATAAATTTTTTTTTACTAAAAATAATCTATAATATTAACACTTCAAATCTAGTTAAGGCATGATCTATATAAGGGATTCAAATACTCAAGTATTTTTTTTGATATTTGGATTATTTGTCTATAAATTAAGGAAATTTTGGTATAAAAATACAATAATTAAGAACATAAAGAAATTATGAAATTTGAAAATTCAATAAAAAAACCAATACAGTATCATAAAGAATAAGTGAAAGTGTCTTCTATTATAATAGGAAAACATAAGTAAGTTCTTTATAAGATTAATCATATCTCTAAAATACAATTTTTTATATATCTATTCTATATATAAAGATAAATATACAAACCTATAAAAAATATAATGGGATTTAAAAGATAAATATTGCGAATATAATGAATGATAAATGATACAACCATTCTTATGATGACCCCGATAAATTATGATTATATCATGAATGCAATTTTGGATATAAAGTGGTGAATAAGATTATTAAAATAAATCATGTAAATCATATAAATCATAGAATGTTTTAAATTTCAAAATATCCTCCTAATTATTATGGTATGAGTTTTCAAACCTTATTCCCATACATGTGGAAAAAATAATTTTGTATAAAATTCATTAATGATTTTATATGAAAAAATGATGTTTGATTGATAAATTTAAGATGGTTTTAAGAAATGTATTTAAAAAATATCAGGTTATCTTGTTTTAGTTTTATTTGGAATCATTTATTAACTTTCAATTTTTATAAGTTGTATCATTTTTCATGGATCGAGAGAGTTTTTATTGGGTATCCCTCATAGACTAAATGGGATTATTTATTGTCTAATTTTGTTTCCAAAAATGATATTTCTCTCATAGGCATGGAGTGATTTATTAATATTTCTATTATCAAAAATTCATTGCAAATATTTTTTGAGTTGTTTAAAAATCTATTGCAATGATTCATGATATTTTTAGATTGTTAAAAATATTATTATGGATTTAATTTTGGGATAAAATAATGAAAATTAAAATTTCATTAAATTTTTTAATTTATAATAATAGAGAGATTATCATTGATATTTTATAAATTTTAGAATAATTATTTATAGAAAGTGGGTTTATTGTAAAAAATCAACAGTGATGGATTTAGTGTTCTAGAGTAATAAATTTTTGGGAGGTGGAAGTTGGTAGGCATCGGGAACCTGGTAACTTACCACTAGGTTCCTGATGTGTCTGTACCCTCCAGAGTTCCACCAAGTACCCCATGGTTCCTAGATAAATTTTTTAAAATCATGTGGGAAATTTTCATTTGAGGGTTCTTATAATGCCCCATATAATAAAAAACCCATAATTATATTATTTATAACAAGGGTTGATATTTCCTATATTTTAACAATCATTTAGATTTATAATTGTGGAGAATTTGGAAAGGAACTTACATATCAAATACTTACAATAAAAATTGTAAACTCCCTCAAAATGTCCATTTTTCTTATAAAACATGAAAATAAAATTTAAACTCTTATTTCCTTAAAAAATTATCATTTAAATTTGAATCCCCATAGAAGAAATTTAGACCTTTCTATTGTTCTTAAAAATCCATAGGCCAGGTGAAAAACATTTCAAAGCTATAAATGAGCATAATAAGCTCAGTAAGGAATATAAAAATAATGAAATCTGGCAGTCTATTTTGAAAATTTGGTAAACCCATATAATTTTTTTTCCATTTTTACATAACAAAATTAGAGCTCAAAAAATCAATTTATTACTCGTGAAATAATCTTCAAAGTATATCATATGTTTTCCTAATTTAGAAATCATAATCATGAGGGTTTACTATAAAACATGGGCAGTCATAAAAAAACATTCCCAAAAAACATACTTTCCACCCTTTAAATGGGTATAAAATTTCATTTAAAAATAAGCTCATTATTTTACCTTATGAAGAAAAAAATATTCCATGAAAAATCATTTGAAAGATTATAATAATAATGCGGGTTCCTTGTGGAATATTTTTCATATCACTCTTATAACCACTCTTAAAAATTAAATAACCAACTCATTCAACTGCAACATAAATCCCTAGAGAACACAACAATTATAAAATTCATTAGAGAGATATATCGGGATAAACCATCATCATGAATAATGTACAAGGACAATAAAATACATAAAACACTTAGAAAATTTCATTTCAATCATTAAAATAATAAAATATTCTTTTGAACCCAATGAAAAACCATTTTTAGTCTATAAATAAAATAAATAAAATATCAATTCTTTTGATAATAAAAAATAAAAATTTACAAACATATTTATAAAAGGATTTTATTTGAAAGTAAATATGGAAACATATAGAGTAATATTTTTATATAATAACATCCATGTCAATGGGAAAATATGATCATGTCATATATGTTAAAAAATCATTCTTTTCACACATTAAGTGAAAAATGCCTCATTAGTAAAATGAAAAGAAGATTCCCCCATTTTAAACTTTATAAATAAATTCAAAGGTAATATGAAAATAATTATATAAACCATTTAAGATTTTATAATATATTCTACAAAAAATATAAAAAATATAGATATGGAATAAAAGAGTCATAAATAATAATTAAAAATGTTTATAATTGTTTTTAAGGAAAATTCCTTACAAATTTCATGAATTTTGAGTCAAAAGGATGTTAAATAAGATAATCTTAAAATATATTTGAAAAAAAAATTTAGATAATTAATGATAAAATATATACACAAGTAATTTTATACACCATTAAAATTAAAAAATGTGGTGAAATTGAATAAGTATCAACAAAAGTAAATTGAGATGAGAAATACCTTACCTCAAGTACGAATTTGTATGTACATAATTTATCTCCAATATAATAAACTTAAATTAATTTAATAGTTAGTTTATAATATTTTTTTTGGTTTATTACATTATTATTATCCATTTTATCCCAGTCAACTCTTTCTTGAATGTTTTGTGGATGTTTGGTTTATAATTTCAAAAAAACTTCAATGGTTGACCATGGTCAAAGGGTTCATTGATACATCATATAAAAAATATTAATCATAAAATATTATAATTTTTTTACATTAAATTAAAATTTACAACCATCTATAAATGGAATAAATGAAAAAAATAATCATATCACTTTATGAAGGTCGTATTCTACATGTAGGCAAGAACGATGCTATCATTTTCCAAGACATTGAAAATTAATAAAATAGATTTCATATTATATTTAAAAATGATAATATTTCATTAATAAAATAAATATAAATCAAATTCATAATTATAAATATCCTTCGGTGGTTTCGATGGAAAATAATACACATCTCATCATAGAGGTGGTTGCCCACACATATATACGAATGATGTTTTCATTTCCCATGGGATAAAAACAAATATGAATAAGTGTTGTAACAGAGACATAACCACATTTTAGTATATGGGATATACTTATTTTATTATATAATCCAAATTTAAGATTATTTTCAAGGATTTGGAAGAAAAAAAACAAAAACTCTCAGTTTAGTGTTATACCCCTGCTTTAGAAAACCACCACTGGATTACACATTAAGCTATTTAGGGTGGTCTTTTGATGAGAACAGAGCATCTAGGTCATGAGAAGGAATGTTGGGGAGAGGTTTGGATAGGTATTTTTTTAAGTTATAGTGCTCATAATTTGTGAGTAAGGGATGAGAGTAGATTCCCTTTTATAAGTGAGGGGAGGGGAACCATGAGAATAACTTGAAGTATTAAATTAATATAAATTAATTTTCACGATCAAGTGTCAAAAATTGACTACTTTCAAATCTAGGATAAGGATAAGTCTAAATTATATTATAAAAAACTTGAACAAGTTTACATTGTATTTTCACACTTATGTATTAGTTTCAACACCCTATTAACCCTTGTGATGATTACCATGATTTCAAAGTTTTTTACTCTATAGAAGTTAAGAGAGTTACTATAAAGGTAAAACTAACCCATAAGTGGATAGTGGTTGATACGATATATTTTATCCCATTTACATGAAAAAATATAATATTTTTTATGAATTTAAAATCATTAATTAAAATATTATTTAACATTATATACCATTAAAGTAATTTTTAGGGATATTCACATAGTTTGTTTTTGACCCCTACAACTAATTAGAGTTCCTAAAGTTTTGAAAAATATATCTTAAAATCACTTAATATGAATAGATATGAAATTAAATTGGGGAGAATAATATTTATAAGGTTTTCCCTTAGTATGGGTGACTACATACATTTCATGGAAACTCCCATCAGTCCAAGAGAATTCACGAGGATATGATGTAAATACAATTGAGATAAATCTTGTTAAACTCATTATATCACCATATTGATAATTATATTGACTCTTATCAATTATTAATTTTTGAATAATTTAAATCCAATATTAGATAATAAAATTTTCAAAATTACTCACACAATATTTTTTGGAAATCCTTCATCTGGTACACTCTTCATCCAGTATAACTTCGTCTGGTGAACCTCTTTCTTCATCTGATATGACTCTGTCCACTATGCCTCAATTTTTTTCTACTATACCTCTATCTAGTGTACTTATTTTTCATACCTCTATCTAGTAAACTTTAATCAGGTTCTTCTTCTTGGTATACTTTTATCTAGTACCTATATCCAGTAAACTTTTTTCTATTACACCTATGTCTGGTGTGCTTCTTCTTCTACCAAGAGATTAATTTGTTGGAAACTCTCACTACTATAACTTTAGATCATATTACCTATATTTGGTATCTATTTATGGTACATTTCCTTCATAACTTTAACTCTTTACTATAAAAAAATAGTGTTATTTCATGTGGTTCCTTCAATTCATTATATTGGAACACTTCCTCTAAAAATTCAGGAGGAAGAATTAGCTCTCAAATTTTATATTTTAATTTTCCCACACAACTCAAATTTGAAATTTGAACTCTCACTCATCTTGGATTCATTAAAATTATTCTCAAAACTTTTGGGACATTTTTCAATTTTCTTGTAAACTTAATTTTTCTTTATAATTCCTTACACTATCTAGATTTATGTTCATTGCAATAATTGATCACCATCATCATGAGTAAATACTTTAAAAAGTTATTGTAATGATCCTTAAAACTCCATCTAGTGAAATTATATCTGATTACTTCCTAAAAACTCTTATGTCCGGTACTGTTCTATCTAACTCCCCTCTATCTGATCTGCATTGTCCAATTGAATTAGTTTAAAAAACATAAATATTCTTTATATGGTGATCTTCATATGATTCATTTGTAAAAGGGAATCCAATATTTTTATCCAACTTTATCCTTTCACTAAGTTATAATAAATCAATCCATTCATCGTTTATTTACTCACACTTCATACAGTACTAGATCAACTAAGCTCATTCTGGTGTAACTTCATATAATCTTCCATTGAATGACATCATATTTCTCTTTTTGATTATCATTCATCTGATGAGACTTTATAAGAATGTTTTATTAAGCTTATAAAAAGTTTATAAGATAGTAATGGATCACATTGTGTTTTATAAATCCTCATCTTTCATTGTCAGATATTCTTTAGCTTCCTTCATCAAACTTCTTGGTCTGATAGACTTTGTAAACAATTGTTTATTAGATCTTAGTTAAAAAAATTAACAATTTCACTCTATCTCATAAACATTATAAATATATGTCTGATGTAACTTTATACATTTATATCGAGTCACCTTTATAGTTTACTTCTTATAATAGAATAGAAATTCATTTTTTTATTAGAATTTTTCTAATAAAAACTTTAGAGATCAACCTTTATTCAGTAAGAACTTCACAACTTCATATATTCAAAAATTGTATAGTTTGAAACTTCATCATTTTGAAAATGGAACTGCATAAAAACTATATTTTTAAAAACTTCAAGTCCATTAATCCAGTATATTCATTCCATTGGGAATCATACTTCCATTTCTGATCATTAACTACAACTTCAACACTTTGTTTCTTGAAATTTATACAGCCTCAACTTGAAATTTTTCAAGAAACAAACTACTCCTGTATTGTTAAAACTCATACAAAATAAACAAAAATCATGAGTATATTCATGATGTTAGGAACTAAAAGATTATAAAATCATCATCTAAATATGTACGAAAAATTTCTTAACCATTATAAGGAAAATTTCTCAAAAAACCCTAGAAAATAAATCTTAATTAAAATAGAAAATCAATTACAATGAAGTATTTAAAAACAAATAACAAACTCAATAAAAAAACCTAAAGGGTTTTAATCTTCTCCCTTTGGATTTGATAGAAGCATTATTATCAACTTTTCAAAAAGATATTAAACCACAAAATTCCTCATAAAGAGTGTCCAAACACCAAAATTCCAGATAAAGTAATGTTTTTATAGAATTCCATTCAGTAGTGACTAGAAGTTTTGGTTCTATGATAAGATAAAATCCCACTAAAATGTTTTGTCCCAAATTTTATGATAAAATAGCTTTAGATCCACAAATAATATGGTACGTAATTGTACTTTCTATCACCCTTTTGCAAGAAAATATAAAGGATCATGGGGTAGTTTTAATAATTACTTTATTAATTCACTAGGGGAAGATAAAAAAATAGTCTTATCCTTAATTCCTTGAATCTTTCCCTTGGAATAGATTTTGTTAAAAAATCAGCAATTTGATATTTTTTTGAAATATACTCAAGAATAACATCTCCACCATAAAATTTCCATTTTAGGAAATGATATTTGATATCAATTTTCTCTTATCTGGGATGTTCTATATTATTTTTGAAAAGATCAATGGAACTTTGATTATCATAAAAGTCACTCTAAAATATTCTAGTTGAACTTTCATCCACATACTTTGTGTACAAACCTAGGTGGAAGAAACACATTATTATTCCATTTAACTCAAAGATACAAAACCATAATTATTACTATGCTAGATCACATAACATTATCCTATGAATAATGTTCCCCCTGGTGTCAATTTTTTACCATTACAACCTTCAGGCCAATCTATATCAGCAAACCCAAGAAGGGACTTCTCATTACTTCTTCTTTACATCATGACATAATTTTATATTTCTTTAATATACCTAATTATACTTTTATATTTCAGCATGTGTAATACCTTCATATCACTCTAATATCTAGTAAAAAATTTACGTCAAATAAAGAGTTTGTTCTTGAGGTAGTAAGATAGAGTAAAATCTTAATCAATTTTAGAATGTCCTTCTGATTCATATTTCATCTAGCTTAATCTTTAATCATAATTTTAAAAATTGAAAAATGTATAGAAAAAACATTTGAATCATCTAAAAAAACTTTTGTAACAATTAATTAGAATAAATAAATTGTGAAATAAATATGTATCTTCTTTTATATTTAACTTTTAAACAAAGGAATAATTTTAACTCTCCTAGCATTGATATCTCAAAGTTATATTTCACTTCCACAAAAATTTATTCACAAATTTTTTCCTAGTATCCTAAAAAAATACATTATCATCATAATTAATGATAATTAGGGAATATGTTCTCATATCCTTGACATATAAGTTTTTTCAACCTTTTTATTAGATGAATTCAACCACTTTAGGTAAGTGTCATGTTTTGAAAACTAGGCATGAGTTTCCTATTTCAACCTATAAAAAACATTCTATATTCTACATTACATGGCTCCATAATTATTATGTATGAACCCACTTGGTTTCATAATATTGACTCCTTATATAATTTCTAAATTTAAGAATTATAACTTAATATCCATCTAATAAACTTTTTAATTTTGATGTGTAATAACTACTAAGAACATTCTTGTTATTTCAATTGTCACAATAGGGAAACTTTTTTCATCATAATCAAGACCTTCCATATGTGAGTAGAATTTAAAACCAAGATGATATTTATTTTTTGATAGTACATCATGTTCATTTAGCTTATTTATAAAAACCCACTTTGTTCCTATAACATTATTATTTATTGATTAAGGAACACAATCCTATGAAATATTCTTCTCAATTTGATCTAAATCTTATTTCAGAGGATCTAAAAATTATTTAGATTCAACTACCTCTGAAACTGATTATGGTTATAATTGTGAGATATAAATCTTATAATTCTCAAATCTCAATTTTCATCTTGTTTTAACTTGTGGTTTTTAATTTTGGATTATGTTATTAGATGCAAACTATTTTTGTAAAGTTTGAAACATTAGTTATTTTCTTCTAGTATTACTTTCCCTATTACTAGATTGATTAGAGCCAACTTGTACAAGATTAGACTTGCAGTAATATTTATTCTTATTATCTTCTTTGGAAGTCATCATTCCATCTTTCATAGTATCTTCCTTAACATCTTCAAATTTTTTTAAGTGGATTGATTTTAAATAATTTTTCAAAAAAGGAATCAACTAAATTATATATCCCTTTATTACAACAATTATATATTCTTACATTGGATGAATAGAAAATGAAATTTATATCTTTTAATTTTTCTTCAAAATTTCCTAAATCTATATTTTTTATATTTATTAAGAAAGGAATCCCAAAAACCTTAATGTATTTAACTATAGGTTTTTTATTATATCACATATCATAGGGGGATATTTGATATCCTGGTTAATGAAAACGTATATTTTGAACATCCATTACAATACATACAAATTCTCTCTACAAGAAATTTACAATTTTCTATTCAGTGAGCATGTTTCTCCCCATTTCAACTAAACTTTAATTTTACTCTCTAAAAATCCATTTTTAAAGAGTGAAGGGAGAAATGTATTTGTGTTTGATTCCATTTTTTTAAAGGACTTAGAGGAGTTACTTGTGTACCCCTTTCTGTTATATATCCTTAACTTTAATATATATACACTGAACTCTAGCTCAATATCCCTTTTGAAAATTTTAATTAACTCGGTAGCCTCTGATTTATGCTTCATGAACATTATACTAGTCAACTAAGTGAAATCAACAATAAAAGTAATAAAGTACAAATCAATTTTTTTTATTAATGTCTCACTGGCCTACACATATTAGAGGGTATGAGTTTAAGAGTTATACTTGATTATATTTAAAATTTGTTATGTTTTTCACTAACCATATTTCCATCTAAGAAAGTTATAAAATATCATCATATATAATTTTTAGTTGAGGTAAAAATATTAAAGCGTATTCCTTTGAAAATTTTCACATTCTTTTATGGATAACATGCTCATATCTTTGATACCCCAAGTTGTTTTCATCATCACTATAATAACATGAATTAAGAGGATCTATAATCTGAAAAAGATTATCACTAGTTATTTCTCCATTAGTAATAACATTTCTATATTTAAAAAATTGGAAGATACATGAAGATTTTATCAAGATAACTTATTTACCATTATCACAGAGTTAAATAACACTTAGTATGTTGCATTTAAAACTATAAATAAACAAAAAATCTTTTAACTATAGTTTCAGGGTTTCAATATCATCTATTCCAATTCCTCTAATTTTTAAGGAACTATCATTTCTGAAAGTAACTGCTCCTCCTCTGTGTTCTTCATCATTTTTAAATATTTTCACATAACCTATCATATATGAGGAATAATAATTATTTCGAATCCATGGATTATTCCTTTTTATAGATTTTAGAGAAGTCTCAATAATAAAATTCTTTCCTTAAATTTTCTTCATCCAAAATTCCTTTTCCTGTCCAGTATAAGAAACTTGTCCCAAAATTATTATCATAAATTATTCATCATAGTAACATAGTTAGTGATGAATTTAACTAACTTCCTCTATATAGTCAAATGTATTTTTTATTGACTTTTTTTTACTTCTAATGACTTACATTTTCTTTATTCTTATAAATTTAGAGAGTTTATCTCTTTTTTCCATTATTTATCACTCTTTGATCATGGATACTCCCAGGGAGAGACATGTTTTTCTAAAAATTATAAACTCTGTTCCTGTATATACCAAAACAATAAAAAATATCCACTAAACCTCAATGTTAAATTTAAATAAAGGGTTTTCCTATGATTATATTGTTAAGGTTCAACATATCATTTACCATATGATTTCCCTTGGCATGAGAAAATAATATTTCAAAGATTATTGTTAAGTTTTGTTAATGTGATTCTTTTATCACATCCTATTTCTACCCAGGTTTTCCCATAGTTTTTTATAACACTTACATGATTAGAACAATAATATGAACTTTTATGTGTTCTAGTTATAGATTTCACCTTATCATTAGGATTAAAATTTTTATCACCTTGAGATGTTTCAACCTTTAACTAAAAATCATTATTGAAATTCACTTTCATTTTATTCAAATAATTTTTCAACCTTGATACATATTTATTGACTCTTACATATCTATTATTACTAGGAAGGTTTGAGTAGATCCTTATTATTAAAAAGAAAATACATAGTACAGAAAGGGAAAAGATGGTGTCATATAAGCATCATTCCCTCATGATAAGAGATCAAGAATCATAATCAAACTGTTATGAATCATCATAATCACTATACCAGTTACAATAAAATTATAAGGGACCATGAGACCTAGTGACCACAGTCAGCTGTATATAGGAATAGTATTTTCTATATCTTTATTTCTTGGGAGGAACTGGTTGGAAACATTCATCATCCCCAACAACATTTTTACCTTTGGACAATACTTGACTATAAGATTATTTTTTAGTGGAATCATCCTCAATATCATCCCACCTTACATGGAGGACCTGTGTTTCACTTAATTTGTTAATTTCCTCTTGAATACTGGAAATATTCACCTCATCATTAAGATTCTATTTCCCCTCAATTGTAGGAGAAAATTCTTGCAGATCCATAGGGACACCCTCATCTGCTTAATTACATTGGATTTTTCCAGACACTAATATTAACGCCATATTCTCTGAATCATGAGTCACCAGTGCCAATATTATACATGAATGTGGTGAAAAATCTCTAGCCTACACATTTAATCTATCACCAGGTGAACCCGCATTTTTTTTAATTTTACTTCATTAGTTTCTTTCTATAAGAAGATTCATGATTCCCTTTTACACAACAAAAAGAGAGAACCAAATTCTTGTGAAATTTATCCTTGACATAACAAATAATTTTATATTCTAAACAAAATTCAGGAAGCCTTTCATATTCCACTTTTAGGGGAATATCATCATCCAATGTTGATAGAATTTCTTTTGAATCAACAAGATCTTAGATCAACCTCCTACAGTAGCCTGGCACAGTGACTAAATTTAGCAATCTCAGTATTTTTACCCATTTTGATAGGAATTACCATAGGATATGTAATATCAAATAAAATTTTTAGATGCCAAAAAATCTAATTCAGGCACATGATTTTAATCTAGAATTGAGCTCTAGTTTTTTTAGGAAAAATGGATTAAATTGAAAATTACACTCTTGGAAGCATATCATACCTGGATTCAAGGCAATTAAACTGATTTCCTGCACCCTAATCTTGAGATCCTATAATAAAAAATAATATGAAAGAAACCTCGACCCATGGGAATAAATATCCATCCAGAAAACCCCCACATAAAAGTCATAATCTGAACCAATTCATTAACATTTTGAGGCTTTCCTTTAGTGGGAAGAACAATCCTAGTGATTCAAGAGTATTAACTAATTTTAAATCTATTAAGAATCACTTCTCTATTAGCAGTCACATGGGAAGTGTCACATTTCTTAATTGTTCTCTCTGGAGTAACATCCTTTAAATGCACAATGTAACTTCTGTTGATATTTATAGATTGGGACTTTAGATTTCCCTAATCCCCTTCAACAAAATCAAATGGGTGCATCACCTTAATTGCTACATCCTTTCATGAAAGGTCCAAACCGCTCATATCCAAATACCCACCAGTCAAAATATGCAATTTTCTTGCAACTAAAGCCACCACCAGTGGAGACTGTGTGTCGCTCACACCAATCACCACCGTAGGAACAACTGTAGTTATAGAACCAAACCTGGAAGTTCTTGTGAGCATCAATTCACTGTGCACACCTCTCGCACGTCCCACCTCATTGCCTTCACC
This sequence comes from Viscum album, assembly GCA_963277665.1. Taxonomy (NCBI): domain Eukaryota; kingdom Viridiplantae; phylum Streptophyta; class Magnoliopsida; order Santalales; family Viscaceae; genus Viscum; species Viscum album. Next base: position 1,814,846,570 of record OY728148.1, read on the forward strand.
GCTCGTATCAGCCACCACTGTAGTAGGATTACTCACACAACCCACATCCAGAACCGTAGATACTCTACTCATTCTAACCACATCTGTCTCCACCGCCATCTCACAAGTGACCATATATATATTCACAAAAATCACATCAGATGACATCGCTGATATTGCGGCGACCACAAGGGATAACACCACCATTCTTATGCCACTTTCACCACCTGTATAAGTCTCCGCCGATGCATATGCTGCCATTATAGATCTATGCATCAATCCAATCAAGGTCGCATCTTCCACCCACACACCTTTTACCCATTTCCATTATCATATCTATAAAAATCGAAGAGACCATGTGGGAAAAGATGATTAGCCAATGTCAAATCACACAAATAATCCATATAAAACCCTAATGAACATCAATGTTTAGAGAAATAAATTCCTACCCCACCATTTTTACAAGTCTCTTCTTCTTTCGTAGTTTGTTTTTCATTGAGATCTTTCACCATCTTTCATTTTTAAGAAACTTTCTACTTGGGGATTTAATCTCCTCAGTGAACCATACTTCCTTCCTATAGAATTCTTCTATTCATACATTCTTCTTATCATATTACTTATTCAACATTCTAATTTTTTTTGATTTTTGAGTTTTTATCAAGACATGCATCAAGTTATAGTCTAAAAAAATATTCCCTATAAGTTTATTCACCTTCTTATTCTTCTCTGTTTTATGTATATTACGTTTTTTCAATACTATCAATGAAGGTTTAAATTTTTTTATAATTTTAATCTTATGATAAACTATTTTTAGTATATTCATGCTCAAATAACTTACTCACCATACTTATTTTATTTATTTTGGTTAAAATTTTCTTTCATCCAATGGATTTCTTATCTTTCTTTGAATTTTTTCTCTACTTATCCCAAGAATAAATTTTTTAGAATCATCATAATATTATATATCTTTATTTTTAAGACAGTTCATAGAAAAATTTACAATGAATCAACACTCGAAACTTTTACATAGGATTTTTTACTTTGTACTTGCATCTAACTTTTTAATAATTTTACTAGAAGAGAGGCATAATATTATCATTCACATCAGCATCATCTTCCCTATCTTCTGATTCACTAAGTTCCACTCCCTCATGCTCAATTCTAAAATTATCAACTTCATTTGTAGATTTAAATTATATTTCTTTCTTAATGTTCCTTATGAATGTTAGAGATTTTATCATTTCATAAGAAATAATAAATTTATGAAATTCATTAATAAATATATCTTATTTATCTTCTAAAATAGATATTTTAATGTAAAACCTATATAGAAATTTTATAATAAAATTTTAAATAATATTTGTATCTTACAAGACGTCCCCAAATCCTCTGATGATATTTAATTTTTTATTAACTCTGGTAAATTATTCATCCAAGGGTTCATATTTTCTTGTTATGATATCTTAAAATTTTCTTCCATAGATTTAAATCTTTCATTCCTTCACTTTAATATTTCCCTCAAATAATATTTTGAGTTTGTACTAAGTTTCCTTTGCAATATTGATACATATCACCTTCATATAAACATATTCTGACAATGATATAAGAATAGAATTTTGTGATTTACATTTAATTTCTAGATTCTTTTTGTTAATAAATTTCATGGGAATATATTTCTTAAAGGACTAAAACCCAACAATAACAACATCAACCACCTTTTGGACAAGAGATAGAAGACATGGTATCATTTTGTTTTTATATCCTTGATAAGTTTTTCATAAAATTTAGGAATATCAATTCTATTAATTGAGTTGATATTATCTATGAAAAGTATGTAACAGGTGGAACCTTCAGATTGATATTGCCTGAAGTTCCTAGGAAGGTAAATACTACTGAGAAGGAGGTCTTAAATTAGTAGTAATCTATTAAATTTTATTATCTCTAGAAATTAACCCCTATAACTTGTTATAGTTTTTAACCTTTTTAACTTTATATCTCAACCAAAATTTATATAAAAATATAGGTATATAAATTATCACATTAAATGTTAATAATGTTCTCCCCTAGTGTTGCTGACTACGTCTATTCCATGGTGACTCCCATTAATCCATGTTAATTCACTATGATATAAATTGAATACAATTGATCCAAATCCCACTAAACTCCTTCGATCTCACAATAGGTAATTACACTAAATACCATTAATTATAAGGTTTTATTATTATTATTATTATCCGATATGAGATAAGAAATATTTCAAAATAGCACAAAAATTATTTTTTCTGGAAATCCTCCATTCGACACACTCTCTATTTTGTATGACTTCATGTGGTGTGCCTATGTATTCATCTAATTTGACTCCATCTCATGTAACTCAATTTATTTTTTCTATAACTCTTTAATGTACACTTATTTCTAGTACCTCTGTCTTGTAAACTTTTATTTAGTAACTCTATCAAGTATAATTTGACCTAGTACCTATGTTTGGTACAATTTTTCCACTACACCTCTGTTTGGTGTTATTTTTCTTCTTAAAACAAGATATTAATTGGTTGGAAACTCATGCTCATAGAACTTCATCTCATATTTAGTCTATCTGGTAACTCTATCACGTGTTTCTATATGGTATCTTTCATTCAGTACTTCAACTCTTTCATATACAATGATAATTTTATTTTATATATTCCCATAATTTCGGTATATTTTAACAGTTTTTATGAAATTTCATTAGAAACCATGAGCTCTCAAATATCGTTACAACCCTATGATTTATGTGAATTCGATGAAAAATTCAACATCATCATGGTTATAGAATTTACAATGTAATTTTAAATATCCTCATAACTCAATTCAGTGAAAGTATGCATGATGAATTCATAAGAAATCCTCTACATAGTACTATTTTGTCTATCTTCCCTCTTTTTTATTTGCATTTTCCAATTGACTAGATCTGGTAAACCCAACATTTCTTCTTATAGTGCTCTTTACACACTTCATTTATCCTATAGAATCATAAATGTTTGTATAGATTGATCTATCCATTAAGTTGGAATACCTCCAGACAATCATCCTTTGTCCACTAAAACTTTATATAGGACTCAACCTGCCAAACTCAATACGGTGAAACTTCATAGAATCATCTATTAGATGAGATATTATTTCTATGTCTAATGTGTTTTCATCTGACGATCCTTCATAAGAATGTCCGGTCAAGATTCTAAAAAAATTATTTGATAGTAATGGATCAAATTATTCTATACAACTCTTAAACTCTCTCTATATGATAACCTTTAGTTTACTTAATTATAATTCTCGGTCTGATGGACATTGAAAATGTGTATCCTTTGAAACTCAGCCTAGTAAAATTTAAAAATTCATTCATTATAATGACCTTCATATATCTCCATCCAATTTAACTTTGTACCTATATATTCTTTTACCTTTAGAGTTTACTTCTTCTACTAGAATAATAAATTATCTATCCATTCATCATTTTCTGATGAAAAATTCAAAATTCAAATTTTAATCAGTAGGGTATTCATGATTTCATATCTTTAAACATGGTATATATTGAATCATAATTTGTTTTTAAATGAAACTTCATAAAAAATTATATGTCCACAAACATTAATTTCCTTTTTTTAGTAGAAAAATTATATGAAAAATCATACTATCATGTATGATAATTATCTATAACTTCATCACTTTGTTTCTTGAACTTTATACAACAAAAAATGAAACATTTTTTCAGAAACCAACTACACATAATTTTTATAAACACATAAAAACTCAGATAAAATAATTAGTATCTTCATAATGTTAGTAACATGAACATAATTAAATCATGATATAAATTAGTAATGAAACCTTATTAAACTTTATAAGGAAGGTTTCATAAAAAAACATAGCAACTCATAATTACCTAAAGTATAAAAGAAATTCACAAATAAGATGTTGATAACAAATACAAAACTCATACCAAAAATAACCCAAAGGATCTTCAAACATAGTAATTCATCCAAATTAAATTAATTTTAATTTTTAAAAAATAATTTACTTGATTATTCTATTATATGAACATGAATTTTATCGTAGTTGTGTAAGAATTTGTGTTAATTACCATATTACTAAGAATTAAATATAAATTACCCTGCTAAAATATATTCCTTTATATTCGAAAACACCATTTAGAAACAAACATAACTTATTTTGATCCCTATGAAATAATATTAGAGATGTTAAAACAAATAGAAAGATATTTTGTTTTTATTCATTACATAAAATCATATGAAAAACATTATCAAAGGAAAGTGACAAAAAAAATTTCATTTTTTTTATTGGATGTTTATGGTTGAAAAAAACACATCTAATAAAATGGCGTAAAGAGTTAGTGAGATTTTTATGCCGTATCTCATAGTTTTAACCTTATTTTAACAATTTTACCTATAGAGAGGTGATAAATATTTACTATAGTTATTATTAATAATTAATAAAAATAAATGGGACCTATTTACCAAATTTGAACCTCATGATTCCAAATATATAATTTATTTTTTAAGTCTAAATCTAGAGAAATCAAAGAAAAATTTTAATATAAAAAGGATTTTTTTCTAAATTTTGTGTTTTTATGAACAAAAATCAACTTATAACAAGGAGAAAAAAAAGTTAAGGTTATAGGGATGAAATCCCAAATGAATATTCCGTAATAGAAAGGGCATATAACAAGAGGAAGATCTCTTAAACAATAATTCTTCTTTACTAGAACTGTCAAGGGATTAAAAACTCTTCCATATCAATAGCCCATAGACACTTTATTATAACCTATAAACCCCTCCTAATAGGTATTTTAGAACCTAATATGATGGTTTACAATTGGAGGTTCTTCATATGGGCCTCTCTCGGTTGAAAGTTTGTTTACCATAATTAATATGGTAGTGATAAATCATCTTTGTGTCTTTAAGTACAACAACACCAATCTCATCACATGTAGGAAAGAACCTCAAAGTATATATATGCTCCTTTGCAGTCATTTATCTACCCTCACCATCTCTTTTATATATTACTTCACCTCATACTTTATGAAAGGGTCCAATGGAGGGAGTTTGAAATGATGTTTGATCATATGAAACATAGATTAATCATTATAGAGTATTTCAATTCTATTTTGTGTTCTAATGAAAAAAACTAGATCCTATTCTAGTAAGATAGTCTCCAATGAGTTTTATTCTCGAATTGATCAAGGAAATATTATTGAATTTCCAATTTCTGGAGCTAATTTCACCTAGAGTAGAAACAAGATGAATGGAAGGCATGCAAGTAAGATGGATAATATCTGTATTCAAGTTGATGATAGAAGTTCTTTCATTGAGGTCATTAGTTTTTCTCTCCCCAATTAACATTTTAGAAACAAACCTATCATTTGTAGTCCTTAAAAAATCTGGTAATTTCATCCCCTCTTCCCTTTAATAAAATAATGGATGTATTGTTATACCTAGATAGAGTGAAGCTTTCATAGAGGATTGGAAGATGGACTCCCATAGTAGCCCCCTTTAGGTGTTAACTGGTAAATTAAAGCATACCAAAGTCCTGTTAAGGTAGTGGTATAAAAAATACCTATCCAAACATGATTTTCACGACCCCCTTAGACCAAATATGCCCCTCCTGAGATGGAAATGGTGAAAGGGAGATAATGACCCCCGAGTCCCGCCTCTAGTAGGCCCCGGGGTGGCGACTAGCACCAAGGGTATGAGTTTTCACAAATATGGGAGGCATTGCCCTTTTTATTATTTAAGATCGGGAAATAGGACAAGTAAACCACCAAAATGGAAAAGAACAAGTGTATAGAAATAAACCCAAAACAATGCCACATGCATGTTTAAATAGTTTTGAAACAAGGTACAAGTACAAGAAATCTCAAAAGTACAATACCAAAAGAAACAAGAGTACAAAAACTGCAACAACTCCAACTGTCCCGACTAGTAGGTTCCCGCACGGCCCTGGTAGTCCTCCTAGAAACCTATAAGTAAACATAGGGTGAGCGTACAAGTGTACTCAGTAGGGAAACCTAAAGCTCTCGTGCACAAGTGGGGGAGACATCCTAATGTCCCGTGAGAACAACAGAAGAAACCAAAACCTAACAAGGAATCCTATCCACCCAACCTCACCAGCCACACTCACCAAAAACACAAACAACAGGTAGTAGAAGCATATAAGATCAAGAGTAATGGGTACCCCACACCATTTCCCACTAGTTAGCTACTCTTCCTAATGGTGAACGTCCTGAAGCTACCACAATCTTCCCGCCCACACACACCTAGGCCTCGAGAATCACACATCCCTCCCACACACACCTGGGCCTCACAACAACGTATCCTGCCCACACACACCTGGGCCTCACAACCACATATCCCGCTCGCACATACCTGGGCCTCATCCCGAAGGTTCTTGGGAAATAGTAAAACCTGCTCGAAGAGTCTTGGGCTAAACCAACCCAATATAAACCTACCCGAAGAATCTTGGGTGTAAGGTCGCCTCAAGCCATCACAGCCTAGGGAAGAAGGAGAAGGAAGGAGCTAGTAACTAAGGGGAAAACACCCTCTCCCATGAAATGGGAGTGTTAGACACTAAGTTCTCAACATGGGTGGGGTGCGATAAAACACAAAGATACATATATATATATATACCAAACACTCAGCCCAACCTATGGATTCTAATCAGAGAACTGATCACGTGCCTCGACACTGCTACTAAGAAGCATGCATACAATAAACAACCCCAACCCCATTTATGTTTTCATGTTTCAACAAAATCCGCTTATTAGATCCTTTACTACTGGGAAACTATCCACAACCAACCATATCAAACGTCTGTAAAGCATATCCCTACCATCCACAAATCAAGTTAGGAAAACACAAGCAACCCAACCAAACCCTTCTTAATAACCAACCAACCCATTGATTAACATTCCCGTTCCATTACCATTCCCCACCATTTATTAACTCTTCCACTTTTTATTTATTATTTACAACCCATAGTTCGTTCACATTCAAACCCAACCCTGCAGCCCTGCTGCCAACCACCATAACCACAACCACACCGTACATCATCACCCCTTTAATACCATTTCTCGCAGCCTCGCTGCCCATCACCAACATAACATTCACACCAACCCACAACCAAGCAAACCACAGCCCCCCTGCTCACCCAATCCACAACAACCCACAAAAACACCCCCATCACATGCCACATATCCAAGCCAACACCCACATGTTCATTATTCCATTTTGTTCAACTAGGGTGATCACACAAGGGTTTTAGATTTTAAATCAGAAAACTTTACTTGATTAACTGAATTCCGCATTCAACAAGTTCATTCACAAAAACAGTCTAGAAAGATAGGGCAACATTTAATTGTACAAGCAAAGGCCCCCCAAAACCATTATTTTCAATAGGCATAATCCTATTCAATTCACAACATAATATCATAGGATATAAAGATAAACATAACAACTTCCCCATACCTGTTCTTTAACCAGTTATTATCTTCATTTAATGGTTCAACCAGTTCTCATGAAAAACAAGAGGATACCCACCCCGCATGATGCACAAAATTAGAGAGACGAAGGTAAGATCCCTACTTCAACAGGTTCTGATCACAACGCTCCCCCTGATCAACTTTAGAAAACGTTCGTCGACATCCGTCACTTCTGTCAAAACCCGACAAAACCTCCTCGGGTGGAAGTTGGGAAGGAAAGGTCAAAGGAAAGACAACGGATCCAAGCTCAAAAGTTCTGCCTCGTCGTTACGATCCTGTGGCCGCTGATGGATCCTAAATCGGATCTCAGACGAAGAAGTTATGGAAGAAAAGGAGCCTTCGAGTCTCTTGGGAGAGCTCTACTCAGAGGAATGGGGAGGAGAGGGGTGAGTTGAAAAGGAGGAGGGGACCCCTCCTTTATAGGTGTGAAAAAAAGTACACGGTGTGTACTTTATGGTACACGGAGTGTACTCAGCCATTTCACACAGTCACCATGCGGTTTCCAACACGGCCTTCAACGCGGCACGCGACCGTTGACTGGTCAACACATGATTTGAGGGTAACCCATACACGGGGAGGGACTACACGGTGTGTAGTATGGTATACACGGCATGTACCCATTTATTTCACACGGCAAGGACACAGATCCAACACGACACACGACCGTTGACTAGTCAACACACGGTTTGAGGGTAACGCGTACACGGGGAGGGACTACACGACGTGTAGTATGGGATACATGGAGTGTACCCATTTATTTCACACGGTAATGACATGACCTTCAACACGGGGTATACCCGAAAAGGGGGGTACACAGTGCGTGCTCTCACTACACGGCATGTACTTACAAAATTCTGGAAAGTGTGGGAAAAGTCCATTTTACCCTCCAGAACACTTCGTGACCTTCTTTTTGACAAAGGAATGGGCTAGAGAGGTCCGTGCCATTATATCAGATACCTCTTAAAACATTCTCGTCACCTAGAATTCAAAACCAACCCAGAGGAACCCAACAAGATACCTCTTAGGGCTCTCTTTGTAATAGGAACCCAACCATCAACCCTAATTATAAGTGGTCGGAATTCCTTCTCCTATGTCAAGATATTATCCGCTTTAGGCGGAACTGACTCACCTTCACGGGTTTAATCACATCCTAATTAATGTGTCTCGATTAAGAATCGGGTCTTACCACTTCCATACATTAGGATTTTTCACCTCACACTGCCCCCAACACTGCATAACCCACACACTTCCCAAACACGTGGTTTGGGTAAAATACATTTTCCTATGTCGAGATATTATCCGCTTTAGGTGGCACTGACTCGCCTGCATGGTTCAATCGCATCCACATTAATGTGTCTCGATTAAGGATCAGGTTTTTCCCTTCCCCACACACCCGGACATGTTACACACTTCCAGAGAATCAAGGAAACAAAAGGTCTCATAACCGACAATCCAAACATTCCATATATCAAAGGTACAGAGTATAACATCAAAACAAAGCTCAGAAGAACAAAGAAAACACAAGTCAAAACAACTCCAGGTACTGAGTGTGCATTTGAGCCTCTCTCTCCCAAGTGCTCTCCTCGAGGCTGCCATGCCTCCACAATACACGAACCAAGGGGATGGTTCGTCCACATAACACCTTCTCTTTACGATCCTCGATTCTGACTGGTCATTCCTCGAAGGTCCCGTCGTCTCCCATATCTAACTCTCCCCATTCGATAACGTGAGAGTCGTCGTGTAAGTATCTACATATCTGGGAGATGTGGAAGACGTCATGAACCTTCTCCAACTGAGGTGGCAGGGCTAGCTGATATTGCACCTCGCCGACTCACCTCAGCACCTCAAAATGTACAATGAACCTAGGGGAGAGCTTACTCCCCTTACCGAACTTCCGCTGCCCCCATCGAGGGGAAACCTTCAAGAACACATGATCTCCCACCTCGAACTCCAAGGGCCTCCTCTGACAATTAGCATAAGACTTCGGTCGGTCCTGAGACGCTTTCATCCTCTCATGTACAAGCTGGACTTTTTCTGTGGTGATATGCAATACCTCTGGCCCAAGAGCACCTGTCTCATCAACCTCTGCCCAGGAAATGGGAAAACGACATGGTCTTCCATACAAATCCTCAAATGGTGCCATGCCAATAGTAGAGTGGAAGATATTGTTGTAGGAAAACTCTACTAAAGTCAAGTGTCGTACCCATGACCCTCAGAAATCCAGAACGCATGCTCACAACATATCCTCTAACGTATGGATAGTCCGCTCTGTCTATCCATCGGTCTGGGGGTGGAAAGCAGTGCTAAGGTGTAGCTGGGTTCCAAAAGCATGCTGTAACCCCCTCCATACTCGTGAGGTAAACCGAGTATTCTGATTCGAGATGATAGTCATCAGAACTCCATCCTATCTCTCAACCATCACCTCTGATACCATTTTATCATGACCCCCTCCCACCAAAGATGCCCCTCCTAAGCTGGAAATGGTGAAAGGGAGATAATGACCCCCCGAGTCCCGCCTCTAGTAGGCCCCGGGGTGGATACAAGCACCAAGGGTATGTGTTTTCACAAATATGGGAGGCATTACCCTTTTTATTATTTAAGATCAGGAAATAGGACAAGTCAACCACCAAAAAGGAAAAGAACAAGTGTATAGAAATAATCCCAAACCAATCCCACATGCATGTTTAAATAGTTATGAAACAAGGTACAAGTACAAGAAATATCAAAAGTACAATACCAAAAGAAACAAGAGTACAACAACTACAAAAACTCCAACTGTTCCGACTAGTAGGGTCCCACACGGCCCTGGTAGTCCTCCTGGAAACCTGTAAGTAAATGTAGGGTGAGTATACAAGTATACTCAGTAGGGAAACCTAAAGCTCTCGTGCACAAGTGGGGGAGACATCCTAATGTCTCGTGAGAACAACAGAAGAATCCAAAACCTAACAAGGAATTCTATCCACCCAACCTCACCCGCCACACTCATCAAAAACACAAACAACAGGTAGTAGTAGTATATAAGATAAAGAGTAATGGGTACCCCGCACCATTTCCCACCAGTTAGCTGCTCTTATTAACAGCAAACGTCCTGACGCTGCCACACTCTTCCCGCCCGCACAAACCTCGGCCTCAAGAACCAAACATCTGGTCAGCACACACCTGGGCCTCACAACCACGTATCCCGCCCGCACAAACCTGGGCCTCACAACCACATATCCTTCCCGCACACACCTGGGACTCACCCCAAAGGTTCTTGGGAAATAGTCAAACCTGCCCGGAGAGTCTTGGTCTAAACCACCCCAATCAAAACCTACCCGAAGAATCTTGGGTGTAAGGTCACCTCAAGACATCACAGCCTAGGGAAGAAGGAGTAGGAAGGAGCTAGTAACTAAGGGGAAAACACCCTCTCCCATGAAATGGGAGTGTTCGGCACTAAGTTCTCAACATGGGTGGGGTGCGATAAAACACAAAGATATAGATATATATATATATATACCAAACACTCAGCCCAACCTATGGCTTCTAATCAGAGAACTGAGCACGTGCCTCGGCACTGCTACTACGATGCATGCATACAACAGACAACCCCAACCCCATTTAGGTTTTCATGTTTCAACAGAATCTGCTTATTAGTTCCTTAACTACTGGGAAACTATCCACAACCAACCATATCAAATTTCTGTAAAGAATATCCCTGCCATCCACAAATCAGGTTAGGAAAACACAAACAACACAACCAAACCCTTCTTAATTACCAACCAACCCATTGATTAAAATTCCCGTTCCATTACCATTCCCCACCATTTATTAAATCTTCCAATTTTTATTTATTATTTACAACCCATAGTTAATTCACATTCAAACCCAACTCTGCAGCCCCACTGCCAACCACCATAACCACAACCACACCGTACATCATCACCCCTTTAATACCATTTCTCGCAGCCCCACTGTCCATCAAAAGCATAACATTAACTCCAACCCACAACCAAGCCAACCACATCCCTACTGCTCACCCGATCCACAAAAACCCACAAAAACACCCCCATCACATGCCACGTATCCAAGCCAACACCCACATATTCATTATTCCATTTTTTTCAACCAGGGTGATCACACAAGGGTTTCATATTTTAAATCAGCCAACATTACGTGATTAACCAAATTCCACATTCAACAAGTTCTATTCACAAAAACGGTCTATAATGATAGGGAAAAATTTAATTGTGCAAGCAAAGGCCCCCAACGACTATTATTTTCAGTAGGAATAAGCCTATTCAATTCATAACATAATATCACAGGATATAAAGATAAACATAACAACTTCCCCATCCCCGTTCTTTAACCAGTTATTATCTTCGTTTAATGGTTCAACCAGTTCTCATGAGAAACAAGAGGATACCCACCCCACATGATGCACAAAATTAGAGAGACAAAGGAAAGATACCTACTTCAACAGGTTCTGATCACGATGCTCCCCCAGATCAACTTTAGAAGACGTTATTCGGCGTCTGTCACTTCTATCAAAATCCAGAAAAACCTCCTTGGGTGGAAGCTGGGAAGGAAAGGTCGAAGGAAAGACAACGGATACAAGCTCAGAAGTTCCGCCTCATCATTACGATCCTGTGGCTGCTGACGGATCCTAAATCGGAGCTCAGACGAAGAAGTTATGAAAGAAAAGGATCCTTCGAGTCTCTTGGGAGAGCTCTGCTCAGAGAAATGGGGAGGAGAGGGGTGAGTTTAAAAGGAGGAGGGGACCCCTCCTTTTATAGGTGTGAAAAACAAAAGTACACAGCATGCACTTTATGGTACATGGCGTGTAATCGGCCATTTCACACGATCACCATGCAGATTCCAACACAGCCTTTAACGCGGAATACGGCCGTTGACTGGTCAACACACGGTTTGAGGGTAACGCGTACACATGGAGGGACTACACAACATGTAGTATGGGATACACGGTGTCTACCCATTTTTTTTCACACGGCAAGGACACGGCTCCAACATGGCACATGGCCGTTGACTGGTCAACACACGGTTTGAGGGTAATGCGTACGCGGGGAGGGACTGCACGACGTGTAGTATGGGATACACGACGTGTACCCATTTATTGCACACGGAAAGGACACGACCTTCAACACGGGGTATACTCGGTGAGGGGGGTACACGATGTGTTCTCTCACTACACGGCGTGTACTTACAAAATTCTAGAAAGTGTGGGAAAAGTCCATTTTACTCTCCAGAACACTTCGTGACCTTATTTTTGACAAAGGAATGGGTCGGAGAGGTCCAGGCCATTACAATGATGATGATTTTAATGTTTCAAAATAAAACTTAGCATGCCTTCAAGATAGAAACCAAAATTCAGATACTCCTTATAGTGAGAAAATTTAGTCTCTATATAAGTTGGATGATCTATTATCCCTAAAAGAAGGGTTAGACCAAAACCAACATAATGCAAAATGGATATAATATGGTGAAATAAACTCTAAGGTCTTTCACCACCTTCACAAATAGAAAAAATTCAAGATATGGGTTAATTACCTCAGCATAAATGGATACCTTTTTAATTTTAAAAGTTAAATTTATAACATCATGGTCTATTATTTGAAAAACCTATACTCTAATGATGGATATGATAGAACCCTCAAGATGACTGTTAATATCCCTCCTTATAATTAGTATCATCATAATAGTAGCCTCAACCTGGCTCCATATAAATAGGAAGTCAAAGTACCACTCATCTCCCTAATCATTGGTTGTGTTGCTGGTCCTGATGGGTTAACCAATAAATTCTTTATGTTTTATTGGGGTATATTACATTATGAGGTCATAAGTGTGGTTAGTGAGTTCCTTAATAATCCATCTATTATATATAGAGTATACTCCAACTTTATTTCTCTAATACCCAAAAAAGGAGAATACCATTGACACGAAGGGTTTCAGTAATATACTGATTTGGAACACTATCCATTATCATATTCATTTTGACTAGGAATGTAGGTTTTCTTAGGGACATCATCTCCCCAAACAAATTTGGATTTATCCTTGGTAGGAACATTCAAAATTTTGTATTTACTACTTCTGAAATTGTTAACTTGATGAATAGGAAAGTGAGGGATATAAACTTCGCTCTCAAAATAGATATCTCTAAATATTTTGACATGATAAAATGGAGTTTCATTATTATTTTAATTAATAAATATAGTTTCTCAACCATTTTTATCAAATTTATCAACATCATTATCGGTACTATAAGACTCTACATTTTCATTAATGCCTATAGTATTCTTTCAATGATATATGGTTTCTAGGTAAGGAGATCCTCTCTCAGTCCTTCTCTTTTCCATTTCTAAAGACTACATGAGAATATGAATTAATTATCTTGTTAAAATTGTCTTACATAAATTTATTAAGATTGGTAGATTTATTTTCCCACCCTCACACCTACGTTATGCTGATGGGATTCTCTTTCAGGTATAGTTATCTAAAAATATATATCTTCCATGAAATCCATATTTTATCATTAGAAGGAGGTGGATGGAAATCCATCAGCTAAAATAAATATTTAATTATATTTGTGGATGAAATATCTATTTCTAAGAACAAAAAAATTACAAAACTATTGGAGTTAATAGGTGAGATCTTCCCTTTATATACCTTGGTGTCCCTCTATTCTAGGGAAAATTCAGAAGCTAATATCTTGAAAATATCTATTAAAAGATTATTTTCTAGTTTCTAAATGAAAATGATATTCAATTTCCTAGGACCAAAGAGTGTGCTTTTTCAACTTATTGACTGCCTCTAAATTCTTAAATTCCTTTTCTATTTATGTATAACCTTGAAATCTTATTAATAATCTTCAAAATATGACTAGTAACTTTATATGTACTGGATCTTTCCATGAAAGGAAACTTATCACAATTGTGTGGAAATACTGTATTAATCCCATTGATATAGGGGGATTAGGCATCAAGGGTCTGAATATTTTCAATGATTCCCTACTTATAAATTTTACTTGGAATCTTTCTACATGTCATTATTTTTCCTATGAGTTTCTATCCAACTAGTTCACCACAATATTTTCGGATAAGTATTTCCACTACCTTTCCTTATATGTTTGGTCATCCATTATACACTCATTCAATGATCTAATTTATAGATTTAAATATTTGGACTTGATGAAATCTAGTTTGAAATGTTGAAGAACTACTTGGCTTGGAAGAACTCTTGAAGAGATTATGGTTGTCCCCCCAAAAAGGAACTACATGTTCATTACTGAATTTATTTTCAAAAACTCCAGACTTGGTGATCTTTCCCCTCCTTACATATCTCTTTATCAGTATATATCAACATTTTTGGAATGTTATATTCTCATTTTGACACCAAACTTTGATGAATAATTCATTATAACGTATTATTATAGATTTAAATGTGATGTAACTCTTATTACCCCCTCATGGCTACTAAAATTTAAAACTTACTTCATCCAACCTCCTAGATCACTACTTCCCTAGAAGTATTGGAGAGCTTGACTACCTACTACGGATCAACTTCAATGATCTAGTCTCTATATGGCTTCAACATTCTATATATGCGTGGGGACTATGGATTATATACATTTTTTATTAACTATATATTTGTGTAAAAAATTGGGATTATCTACATGAGTTATTAGATATGAATATCTATATGTAAAACCATTTTGAGGCCTTGATTTAGCCTATCATTGCTTCTATCCAAAGTGAATAGATTCATAACATGTTCATCATGGAAACTTCTTTATGCATTTGATACAATTAGAGAACTAATAATTAACTATTACTTGATAACTAAACTCACTCTCTTCATACAAGAATCACTTCCATTCACATGGATGTTTCCTTGGCCTCAAAAATATAAAAAGTTTCAATGAGAAATAATATATCTAAACTCAATGTATTATGACTACTTGGTGTGCATGGTAGGACCAAAAGACCTCTGGTTTTAAAATCTATCCACTAGATTATCTTGATCCCATAATGGATCAACTTGAATGTAGATGGTGTGTCTTATGGTATTAAAATACACAATATATGTTGAGGTGTATTATATACCCATTATGTATTTGTCATAGGTTTCTTCTATCATTGAATTGAAAATGGAATTTCCTATGAGGCTGAATTATGTACCATAATAAAAGGAAAAAAGAATGTAGTCCACTGTGAATAAAAATTTATCGGGATTGAATCTAACTCAAATATTGCTGGTGAAGTCTTGAGGGTGAGAATAAAAAATGATCTAAAACAAAATTTTCACATAAAAGATTAAATTTATTCAATCCATTATCCATCTCATTATCATTATGTCACATACCTACTAGAAGGCCAATCAACTTGTGAATACCCTTTTGAATAAAGTGATAATGGAGATGGATTCAATGTGGTATTTTTGGATCTGTGACCACTTATCACCCTTGGTTGATGTAGATATACAGGGTGAGATCCAATATATAATTTGTAAACCACATTGTAATTTTTTAATATCTTTCTCATGTTATTTAATAAATATTTTAGGATTGGGCTTGTTTGTATCCTCGACCTTTTATGTTGGAACATATACCGAAATCTTGTATAATGATGATTCTTATATAATTAGTTATATTATTTAGAACTAAAAGAGACTTATGTTCACCTAACCTCAAGTTAATTTTAAATTACATGATATAATTAAAAGTAATGACATTTTTATGAAATCAGTATTTTTTACTTTTCACTAAAAATCAATCTTTTCAAAAAAATCCCAAATGTACACTATAAGCTAATTTTGATATGATTATCTCAAAAATGATATCCTATTTATAAAATATAATTTCTAAAATTAAAATAAATTATTTATAATAATCACTCAATAAAATAAATAAATACCATTTTTGAATAAAATGTATTTTTAAGAATAAAATGACTATACTAAAAATTCAGTACTTATTTCTTATGAATTAAACAATATATTTTCATTACATAAAACCTTTATAGATATTTTTTTAATGTGTTTATTCCTGATCATACATCCAATTTAAGAACTTGGTTATAATGGTCACATATAAATAAGAATATTTTTATAGTATATCATAATTCTATTAATTCTTAGTGTTGTATGTTAATAAATCTATCAAGTATAATATTATTTTATTAAAAAATTTAAGGGTGTTAAGGTTCTTATTTTTAACCCCCTTTAAGTATAATTACACCCCTTCTATCAAATATGAAGGAGATATCCCTCCTTTCATTTCTATCTCCCTCCCTTCTTCCTTACATCAACCTAGGAGTTCACAGGTGTTTTCTAGGACTTAAATTAGGAAAAGTATTTTATTTATTCTAACTTTACTCTATTGTTTACTTCTTCTCAAATTTATATGAGTTTATTTATGGATTCTGGTTGGTAATTACACTAGATTGTAGTGTAAGTTTCTCTAAATTACAGGGATTACATATGTACTAGTTTGAGGTGGTGAGATGAAGTTAAATGCATATCGTCAATCCTTGTTTTGGTAAAGGTAATTTCCTTTATATTTTTCCAAGATTTCAGTTAAAATTTAGAATTTTATAGAATATCTAAATTGGGTAATTTTTTTTTTGTTTTTTGTGTTGGTCGTTTGATAGAAGTTGTTCGAAGTAATTTTTTCTTTTTATTTTAGATATATTTGTTTTTACATTTTGGTTTATTATTTTTAGGAAGTTGTTTTATTATCATAAAGCTATGTTGATTTTCCTTGGTTTATAAGCATATGTGATCGACAACCTACTTGTATTTAATTTAATAATGATAGTGATATGCCTACCACTTTATTTTCTAAACAATAAAAATGTTTTAATTTTTATTTTGGATATATAAATGGAAGTTGTTTGAGAGGTAATCACCATGATAAAATAAAATTTCATTTATAGTGATATGAATTGAGCATTTTTAAATATTTATTTGTAAATTTCTCATTTCTATATAATGGTAATATTAATATATGAATTTTTAGTTTAATAATAAACTTATATTTTTATGATTATCCAATTAAAAGGATTTTTTATTTTTGGGGATTAAACTTTAAAGGGTTTAATGTGAACAATCAAAAATACACCAAACATGAATAGATGATTAATATGAATATGAAATCACAATACCATTAAAAAAATTAAAATATTAGAATCTTACACCATATATAACCTCCATTCAATAGATACTTTCTTCCTACTCCAAATCATTATTTATGGTATCCTCAAAGAAAAAATACATATTGTCCCAGGTCTTGATATATTATTCTAATTTAATATTCCCTAAATTAAAGACACATATTAAAATAATTTTTGTGTGTGGAACCACACCAATTACTCCTATTTTAATCAAATTTATTGATATATTTTTAACATTTTGGAAGACACTTCCTTTGTTTCATTGATAGAAAATTCCTCTTCTAGGATCTCTTATTTGAAGCACACTAAGAGGTCTAATCTAGTCAATTTATTGTTCGAATATTTTAGTGAATACTAGAAAATGATTAAAACATCTATATATACTCTAAGGGATAAATTATTTCATCATATTAAAAATGTTTCATCATATCTACCTTCACCATGTCCTCCCCATTTCCTATGTCAGTTTAAAAGTTACATTTGGGTTTACCATGTACTTCTTTAGAATTTTATTTATATGAAGATTTGTTAAATTAATTTAATCTTATATATTACCTCTATAATAAGTAATAATTGGTTTGAGTAAACTAGATTATTCCTTCTTACTTTTGGTTTTATTAACTTTTTTAATCAGGTAGCTTCTTAAGTTGAGTCCACCATTTTTGAAATTCTTTAAAATTAAAGAGAATAACTAAATACCATGAACCTATAATCCAAGCATAGTGTAATTATTACTAGATCCTTGTATATGGAACTATTCTATTCACATGGTCTGAACATCCTTGATAGTGGATTTCTTCATCCTCTTCATTAACTTTAAAGATTCCCTTCCCTCAGATCCTTAAATTACCATTTCATCTTCCACTAATATCATAAAACTATCATGAATCCTAAGTTTATATTTTGTATCATAATCCTATAAATTATCACTGGGAGTATTTGAATGCTTCTACATTATGTATTTATATTCATACTTAACTTCCCCACCCTTACCTAACCTTAAATCTCAAGGTTCTAGACATAAACTTACTACATTCACATGGATCATATATAAGACACTATTTCCTACTACCAAAATCAATGGGAGGTCTAAGGATGAATCCTCTTTAACTATGTGATACATGCTGATCCAATTAATACCATACTTATTTCAAGTCATAGAGTATATCCCTTTTAAATTCATGTGTTCCTTCCTCACAACTGGAGAATAGTTCATCTCCCCAACTGAATAGCACAAATAGTCAGCTATTAAGTGAACCACAAATATAGAATCAGGAAGAGAGGTAACCTCTATAATTATAGATTAAGGTAAATAGAAAGATTATTCTACCTACAATAAGCCAATCATAGTATCACTAGAATCATAATTCAAGGCACGAATAATGTACATGATTCATATTAAGTCTCTCCTAAGTTATAACAAATTACCTAAGACACTTAGTTTTGGTTTCTAAACACTCATCACCTTCCTCGAAGATGAAGTACATTAATCTAGAGATAAATATCTTAAAGGTTCATGTAGGAAAAAACATTGGATAGGTCATGCTTCAAAACTGCAAGAACAGTCGATGTTGAATTGATATTCTACTATATAATAGGTTCCCTTAGTTGCCTTACCTATTGATAGACCTTCATTATGATCTTATTCTATAGCCTCAAACAAATATTTATAGAGACCATAAACTAGATGTATAATGATAAATATAAGTCTATCAAATAGTTGTTGCTTCCAATGAAGATAACATTTAATCTCATGGTTAAACAAATTCACCAATGCCTCTAATAAGTCAACTTCAAAGAAAAATAAAGGTGTCATATATTGGAAAAATTAATGATTCTGATTATTAACACAAAAGAATCAACCACCATGTTACTGATCAAACTAAGGATATTTTAATTTTAGAATAAAAGTGGTAATCAGGTAAGGGTTTTCCATATCATCATAGTAGTATTATTTCAATTCAAGTGAAAATATAAAGACTAGAAAAAAAATATAACCCATTGAAGGCATTAAGAATGTTATCCCAAGGTGAAATTATTTCATTATCAATCATGAAAAAATCAAGATATGGTGTGAATATAGAATCCATAAAATAACCTTCTCCTACAAACCCCATAAATCTGTAACATACATATTGAAAGAATCAAGTGAGGTATAATTCTTACCAAATAGACCCTCCAAATAGAGTGTTAAAATCATTAATAAATTCAAGAACTCTGGGTTGGAAACATGAATCTTGGGGGTGCATTATTTTCAGGAATGAAATTTAGGGAAATCATATATTTAAGGAAAGTTGGGGAAAAGATCATGTATAGAGAGGGGTGAAATCATAGAACCAAGGATTGAGAGTGGATGAGGGGAGCCCCTCTGCCTCTAGGTGGGGAGGGATTGGAGGGGTATCCATGCTTCCTACTATGTCATAAATGTGTGGTATGTCTAGGGTTTCTCAAAAACCTTTGGATGAGGAAGGTCCTCCATTATTATGATTTGTGTCTATAATTATATTTGAAATTATTATTTTATTATTTTACAAAAAGGAAAATTTATTAATAATGATTATATTTTGACCACAATTTATACAACTATTTATTCATCTTGTTACCTACATGTGATTTGATTAGTTCTTGAACTAAGATTCATTGGTGTATATAGATATTTGTTAAGAATTTTACCTTAATTATTATTTTTATTATCAAAAGAGAAAATACATTTTTCCTAGAAAACTTAAATTAATTATAATTAATAAATCACCAAACCTTTCATTATGATGTTGTAATAGTGGAGATTAAATTATTGAGTTTAGTAGATGGGAGATGAATTATTTAGTTTCTTGATATAAAAAGTGTTTTAAATGAATTTTTTTATCTAAAATTGTTAGGAATGTCAAACTACTTACCTCCTGGTGACTTAAGAAAAATCATTTAAAGAATAATAATTTCATGTCAGTTTATTTATCTAGGTTCTTTCCTTTTACATTATTTTTCCTTTTTAAACATGAGTGGTACCTTGTATAATTGAATCCTTATTATGGTTATTATTTAATTTTATTATGTTATAATATTGTGTTAATTGGGATTATTATATATTTGGTATATTATTATCATTAACTTTTTACAGAATGGGTCTCATTATAGTATTTAAATTTGATTTATGTTAATGACAGTGTATTTATGGTTGAGTGATCTAGTTTTTAACTCATGGAACTCAAGAGTGTGTGGGAATTTCCAGTAATTTTTATATGGAGGTAAATAACTTAGTGTTATTATAAGTTGTTTCATCTTTTTTAGTTTTTTTTCATTTCATTTATGGTTATTGGGACTTATAGAGTTAAATAACTAAGGTTCTTTATTAATTGAGTGAAATGATTCTTTGGTAAGTTTATTAAATATTAATTAAACACAATATTTATGGATGTTTTGTGTGAAATGTGTCAATGGATAGTGAGTACTTGTATTATCAGGTAGAATTTTTTTATATTTTCTCAGGGAAACATTGGGTGTATTTAAATGTATAAACTTGTAAATTAAAAACAAATTCTTATAAATGTTTTTATAAAATTGTTTATTTTTATGTTAAATTTGATTAAACTGGTTAATCTATCCTATTGTGGATTATATAAATCATTTTCATGTTATTTCTTTGGTTATCCCATTTTGTTAATTATATTCATTTTATATGGGTTTATTTTATTTTTATATGACCATGTCAATTGGTTTTTATTAAATACTATTGTTGTTTATGATCATGGTATAGAGAAGAAATATAAAGGGATAAAAGATAAAATTTACATTAACATGTTTCCATATATATATATATATATATCAGGTGCATGAGGTTGTAATTAATGGTAAAGATAAATCCATACCACTATGTCAAATCCAGTGGTTTAAATAAAAAATTATTGAGAAAATGAAGGATTTTCCATGTGAAGGGTTGTGTTAGTAAATGAGGATTCATCACCATAATTATTATTATGAAATCTATATATTAATTTTTTTTTAAAAAGTACCCATTGATATTATAGTTTCATGGAATCCATTCAAATATTCACTTCAAAAATCCTAGTGAAAAAATTAAGTGAATCCAAATTGATTGGATACCATTCCATTCCACCTCATTAAAAACCTTATCAAGAAAACCTACTAGGAAAAAACCTAATGAAGGGAAAATTGGTGTAGTTTTCCCAACCCCCTTGTAAAATCATCAGATACATCTTAGTATTTGAATTTAATTTTATAAATCAATTTATAAACATTTATAAATGGTAATACCATTATCAATAAATCTATAAAATTATCACATGACCTAATTTATTGGATATCAATCTCACCATTATTTTGACATTCATGAGTAAAAAAACCATGAGTTTGATTTTATTTTATATTCTTTAATATACCTACCATTTAATTATTCTATACAATTATCATTATCATCATATAATATATTGAGATTATAAATAATCATTTCTAAGTCACAATTCCTTTTTATATGATGAATAATTGATCTCAAGAAAGTATATTATCAACTTACCTCATGAATCACAATCAACTCAATATGATTTGAGGAATTCATATAAATGGTTTGCTTTATAAAATTTCATGAAATGTAAATTTACCTATATTGGAAAAAATATCCATTTTGATATCAATAATTATACATATTAGAAAATATTCATCACCAACACAACTAACCAATTTTGGAAATAAACTTTTTAGTTGAGTCTAAGAGGTTTTGAGTTGTTTTGGATTCGAGAATAAATTTGTTAACATGAAATGGGATTGTTTATAGTGTTTTATTTTGTTTTTAATACATAAATCAATATCTAATGGAAGGAAGAGATTTCGTTTTGACCATTTTTTTTCTATTCATGAGTTACAAAACATGCAATAGTATTTGAGAGTGTACATTTTTTACCATAATGAAGAAGTGAGGAAGTTATAGTGTGATTCAAGGGACTGCATCAAGAACCCAGGCCGACTATTAGAAGTGAAAATTCACAATTAATTCAATGACCACATGAAGACAATTAATTACCATAATCTACAAATTTTAAGATAATATACCATGAAAAGGTGACCACATGATGTAATTTCGACCAACCATATGAAGAAATGTGTACACACCGTATGAAGAAATGTGGTGATATCATATAAATAAAAGTAAACCTATCATATAAAGAAATATAGACCTACAATATAAATTATTTATTATCTACTACATAATAATTCAAGTTACTATGGAAATTCATGGTAGGTTTGGTGTCCTTGGCTCACACGGTAGGTTTCTCAACTACACAGTCTACCACATGTATGATCAAGAAGTGGAAGATAAAATAAGTAACTAATATTAGTATGCAGATTGTGACCTATAACTATCAATAAATATATGGAAAAGTAGTTAGCCATTTCATATAGTTATAGGTGGTGTTGTTCTTAAATTAAAAATATTATATTTAATTTTATCATATTTCAGACTGTGTGAAGACAGTTTCAGAGTGAATTTTTTCACTATGAATATTGGATCTTCCATGATGCATGCATGGTTATTTATATACATTTAATTACATAAAAATTATCATAGAATAAATAATAATGATGTTTGAACGTATGATAAGTGATATAGATACTCATTCTTAAAGAAGAAGAAATAACCATAGATCAAGGGCCATGATAATAAATTTGTGATTCATGAACATTTATATCATAGTTTTGACACATGAATTATTTTATAAAGGAGGTGGAGGTTTAATGGTATTTATGAGGAATAATTCCATGATTGGAGTTTTTATCATTATGTAACTATATAATTCATGCATTTATACATACATGGTGATTTAATGAGGAATAATTTTTTTTAAAGAAGGAAAAAGATTCCATGATATTAATGCATGTTTATATGTAGTTACAATAAGATATGGTAGAAGTTTATTACATAGGTTATTATGAAGACTAAATATAAGATTTCTGTAGTTTTGAATTCAATATTACTTACACAGTTTCATATATATTTGAATAAATAAGAAAGTGAAGATGTAACTGACACTTCTAGTTTTATTTTTATAGTTTTTGGAAATCATGTTTCTATGTTGGTGTATTAGAGAGGTTTCTGAGGAAGAAAATATAAGAGAGAGAAATATGGAATAATTAGATCTTGCTCACTATTGTGAAAGAAATTGAAGAAACATAAGAACTGTCTTTCAAAAGATAAATTATAAAGGATTCAAGCAACATAGTGATGATGTATTGAATCCTATTGGTGAATGAAAATTAAATTATTGAAAAATATTTATTATTATATCAATTGTGAGAGGAGAATATGAAATATCAAAGGACTATAATGTAACACAAGTTATGGATACTCCATACTTCTTGTACCCACATGGATTATTTTATAATGGATTGTGATATCTTATACTATCTCCAGATCATGCCAAGGACTAGATACTCTTGTTGAGTAGTAAAAAATGTGAATTATTATATTATTTTGGGTGTTCTTTTTTGTTTTCGTTTAGTGGATTCATTTATCTCTAACTGTAGGTAAAGGTTGTTTTAAAACAATAAATAAAAAAATAAAAAAAGTAATGAACTAATTCACCCCTAGTGGTCTAACAGTTCCATACTGGGATTTATAATTTGAATTATAGGTAAGTTCACGTATTTTACTCTAGTATATGTAAATATTGAAGAAATTTTTTTCCATGAATGTTCAAAACCCAGTTAATAGTGATGGGATTCAATTTTTAAATGAATATAACTATCATATTAAAAATGATAAGATACTACCCTATCTATTATCCATTTTATATAATATTATGGAATATATTATAAATTGTTTCACTCCTTTTTTTGAGTTTGATCCCTTAACATCAATTGATAAGAATAATTATGGGAATGATATATGAGCTGAAAAATTTGTACTTTCCTCCCTCTTTGAAAGTGAATCCTTGGAGGTTAAAGTAATTTGATCATCTAAAGGAATTTGGGATAGGTTAAAGAATATTTATGAAGGGAAAATTAAATTAAATAAATAAAATATATAGATTTGGATATTTAATGACTAATACATCAAAAAAGGAATATAATGAATCCATTAGTGAGTTTTTATAAGTGTTAATACCATTATAGGAACCATTAGAATATTTGGTGATAAATTAGAATATCTTAATGTTGTGGAAAAGGTTATAATAATTATTCATTAAGAAATTTATACTAAAGTATCATCATTAGAATATATAAATATAGAAATTATATCTTTAGATTATTTCCATAGTATTCTTATCATTTATGAAATGATATGAGAGGATGATACTAAGAAGAAAAAAGGATGATTTAGAAGATTAATTCAATGATACTAAGAAATAATATTCATATAAAGTTTTATTGAGAAATAATTTAGTGATTATGATTCATAATTTTATGTGAGTAATAAGTTGTATGAATTCATGATATTATTTTCTAGATATGTGAAAATAATAACATGAATTCATAATGTAATGTTACCACTAAAGTTCTATAATTGTGGCTCTAGTGAATTTTTTTTATATAATTGTCCAAGAATAAATAAATATGAATATTTTGATGAAGAAGATGGAAGAAAAAGAATAAAAATATAGAATAATGTGGATAGTTAAATATACTATTCAAAAGTTAGTAATAATAAGTTATTTATATATAAAATGATAATATTTTTATCTAAATATATGGAAGATAGTGATATATGATAAGAAGTTGAAGCTAAAAATTCTAGTGATGAAGGTGTAGAGAAGTTTCTCATTAAAACAGAGAATTATTTTAGTCTTACCAGTGATGAAAGTATAAATCTAAATAATTATAATATGTGTTGGGAAAAAATACCTAAAGAAAATATTGTAGTGTTTTTGGTTTATTTTTTGTGGAAAAAGAAGGCTTCTGTTGTTAGTTTTTGAGTTCTAGATATATTTTTAACAAGCTTTGTTGACAATGATCCATGATAGAGGAATGGATGGCTTGGAGGTGGTAAAAAAATTGCATATACAAGGTGGTGTCATTTTGAAGTATTTTCCAAATTTTTGGGGTCTAAAATTTGGTGGTTGGATCAATCATCATGAAATTTGGATTTCTATGAATTCATTATTAAAAATGGAAAAGGCTTGAGTTTTGTGAATATTTTAGTTTCATGAAGGTAAGGATCATTGAAAAGGAATTAAGTGTCATGAAGGATGGGTTTTGTAAAGGTGTGGAGCATCAAGAATGCATGAAGGATTGATGGTAATCTCTACAGCTACAAGAATCAGAGCCTCGTGAATATGCAAAGGGTTGATGGTGAATCTCCGATACTATGAGATTATTCAAGAATGGGTAAATTTTTATAGTGCTTCAGGAAGACATGGTGCTTCACAAAAGAGATTGGAGAGATTCCTGAAAAGGTGATGAAATTTTTGGAAGCTTTTGGAAAGGTATGGAACACCTATAAATAGGCCTCTACCCCCTCATAAAATGAGAGGAAGAATTAAAAAATATTCTATGGATCCAAATTTGTGAACATTATTCACAAAGGTTGTTCTTGTGAAAAAGCTCACAAAGAAAGGAAGTTCATGAAAGCTATGAGATCTTACCAAAATTTATAATAATCATTGTAGTATTTAGGTTCATAAAGGATATAAAGCTATGACTGAAAGTCATGATTTTCGCAAAAGATAAGCGAGATTCGTGAAAGTGTTTGATCTTTTTGAAATGAGGTTACATCATGAAGGTTGGTTGAGATTTGTGAAAGAGGTGAGATTTACAAAAATTGTGGATTTCCAAGAGGTAGTATATGCTTGTAAAGAATTGGGTATTTTTGTAAAGGTTGTGTGAGCTTTTTGAAGGCAGTGAGCAATAAAATAGTGTTGAAAAGGGGCTGACTAGTAAATCTATGGTAAATTGAAATTCATAAATTGAAAAAAGTATAAGTTCAATATAGAATCTACCTACATTTGAGGATGTATTCATCATTTTTAATTAAGGGACTTACATGTCCATAAACTATGTGTGAATACTTTCAATAATAGTGAAAAAAGTAGAGTAATAAGGTGATCCTTTCAACCAGAAGTGATCTATAAAAGTAATATTGAGGGAGTGGCCCTTGGGAAGTTGTTAGTTGTCCCTAAACCATGTAAAGGAAGTGATCTTGGGAATAGAAGTGATCTATCCTGAACCTATTATTAGATGTGAGCCATAATATATTTTGTACATTGGTAAATTTTTTTTGTATACTCCTTGGATGTAGCCTAGTGAGGGTGAACCAAGTAAAAATTTATGTGTCCTTATGATTTATATCCTTATTTAATTTATGTACACTATCATTAGATAAACTTGGTAAGGATAAGATCTATGTAAAAACTAAAAATAAAATGAAGTGGGAATTATAATTAAAAGGTAAAGATACTGTGGGGTAGGAAGAATTTGGAAAAGAATATCCATACCTTGATTCACCCCCCGTCTTAGGGTATCTTATACCATTTTGGTCCTAACAATTAGTATTATAGTGATTGGTTTTTTTGTTATATTTGTTTGCTCTATCTTGGTTCAGTTGATTGTTGAAATTATTGTTTCAGTCTTATATTATCACGTTGTCCCCTGGAAAAAGGAAGAACTTCAAAGAAAAAGCAGATGTATGGATGGATTCCTCGATGTGGATGTTTTTATGGAAAGAGTGAGATTTAATTGAAGGAAACCAACAACTTATCATATTGTGAGACTATTTCTTCATTCAATGATATTTCAGGAATGAATGAAGAACTTGACATGCCACGTGATATTGGAACTACTGATTAAAAATAAATTTCAAGAAGGCCATTAATATATATTTTCGACATGAAAAAGGAAGTGGATAAGAAATTAAAAGAGGAAAATAAGTCTCAAGATGTTTGGATCTGAGTATAATAAATTTAGGTCAATGTGATCAATGTTTTAAATAAAATGAATATTTATGTGGTTAGTTATTTGAGGGAGAAAAATTATTCCCATACTAAATAACTAAAAAAGATATCTTTAAAGATAGAAAAATTAAAAGGTGGTGATAAGGGAATGAATTTGAACTCAGAAGCAATTCAAAATCTAGAAGCTAGAAATGAGGGTCTTGATACACAACTATCTGAATTGGTTTAGGAGAAAAAAGGCTATAGTAAGAGAATTCATGATGTAATTATTCTCTTATTATGAAAATTCTAAAATAAATGATCAAATTGACATGATAGATAATATTTTTCTAGAACTATAATATGAGATTACAAGTGGGAATACTCTCATAAGAGGGCATAAATCTCATCTTAAATCTAGGGTCAAGAAGATTCAACAATTGGGAGAATATCTTGATTCAGTCAAGAAAGAAGTGGGGAAATCTAATGCCAATGGAATGCCCAAATTAAAGGATTATTTTCTTTTACTATTTGACTATCCTTTATAAGGTAATAATTAAATAAAAATAAAATATTCTATTTATAAGAAAAAACATAAAAGGATTGGCTCACCTTAAAGGTCATGCAATTTGGGAAAATATAATATTGTATATGATAAAACCTCTCATGTGCATGAGATAAAAATATATTTGAATGATTATAGAAATAGGAAAAATACTTTACTTTATATAAATAGACCTAAAAATACCTATACCAAAATTTATAACAACATGTGCAATCGTAGTGGGATGCATGGTCATATTTCTTGTTTTTATTCTGAAGTTTTGGAATATATTTCATATTGTGAAGACAAAAATATTTCCAAATCTGAGAATAAGTAGAAGATTCTTGAAAAGTATAAAAGTAACCTCTCTCATAAGACATTATCCATCAGATTCTATCATTGTGAAAGGTAGTGACACACCAAGAGTATGTTTTAAGAAGCCTGGGGGATCAATTTCATAAGAATAAAATCTGTGCATAAATCAAAATCTTAGTCAAGAAATGATAAAATGATGTATTTTTTTAATGGTAGATGATTTATATGTTATAATCAGAGTCATTTGTAAATATAATTTATCAAGAAGAAATAAGGTAAGGAAAAGGAACTATAAAGGAGATCCCCAACTCACGTGGCATACAACAAGAATGTCTATACTAAAAGAAAAAATAATAAATCAAAAAATAAATTTAAAGTCTCAAAGAAAACATAAGGATCTCAGTGCAAGGTGTATCAGGAACCACCTTAGTTACACTCACAACAACTCTCCTGGAAATAATGTAAACAAACCTGGAAGAAAAATGGAGGAGCTACTCTAGTTGTGTGTATGAAAAATGTATGTTAAATGAAAGACTCACTCCCAGCTCATTATAGTGAATTGACTCAGGTAAATAATAAAATAAAAATAAACAATGAATACCTATAAAAATTTATTTTTCATACCACATGGTGAGAAATGAAGGTAAGAGAAATATCCCTCCATGGAGGAAGAAGCAAGATCAAACAATCTTTAGAAATATTTTTTCTTAGAGAAATTATAATGAAAAATGGCATATGAAAGGAGAAGAAAAGAAAGTGAAATATGTACTAGTGTTCTTAAAGTCCAAATTTTAAAAAGTAAAAACCTATAGAACCTGCATATCATAATAATAATCAATATGTGGGTAAAGAATGTATAGTTATATCGCCAGAATAGAATAATTTAGCTAGAAAATGGAACAAGAATAAAAATAGTACAGTTCTTTGTAAGAAAGTATGAAAGGGTTGATCCATCAATATTTACCACAATCATATTCCTGAGTATTCTAATAAAACACATCTCCCTATTTTTTTAATTGTATTTAATTTATGTTCAAGTGTTTTAGGTTTTTGGTGAGATACAATCCAAGGGGATGTTTCATCAGAATATGAAAAGTGATAATGTGATGTTCTCTAAAATTTTAACTGAATAAAATTAGTACACGAATTTTTTTAATATATCTAAAATCTAAATGGATGATAATTGTAAAAGTAATTGAGTATTAATGAGGTTTCACCCACTGATATTCTTATTAAATGTAGGTACAAATGGAAAATTTTATTGATCTTGAGAATAAGAATGTTTGTGGGTCTAAATTGTGTTACTAACAACATGTTGAGTTTTATATCATATGAGGTAAATTCTATATCCTAATTACATGAAATTTATAAATGGTATAAAAAGGATGAAACATTTTTAGCTATTTCAATTTTAGAGACAATCAGATTATTCTTATCCATAGAAGTACAATGGAGGTTAAAAGTTCTCCAAATGGATGACAAGTCCGTATTTATGAATGGGGCTCTAGAAGAATATGTTTATATTTAGTAAGTAGATGGTTTTTCATTAGTGAATATGAGAAAAGTGTTTTTTAGTTGAAGAAGTTTTTATATGGGTTGAAGAAATCATAAAGATCATGGTATCCATGACAAGATCATTTTCTGAAGAAGCTTAGTTTTCAGTGTGGTGGTGTTGATTACAATCCCTATGTCAACAACAAAAGTGATCAAATGATGATGGTGTAGGTGTGACATAAATAAAAAATGGAACACTCATTTCTAAATCTAAATATTAATGGTATGTTTTGAGAATATTTGGAATGGATAATAATAAGGAGTTGAAAACTTTGGTGGCCACCCCGATGAAACTATCATGGGATGATAAAGGCTGTTCAATTAATGTCATAGAATATAGGAAATTCATTAGAATTCTATTGTACATGACAAAAATAAGAACACATATATTTTTTTCTATATTATAAGTAGTTATATATCAATTTAGTCCCAAATAAATCCACTTACTTTTATTACAAATGAATACTTTAGTATATCAATGGGACGATAGATTTTAGTTTTTTGTACTTTGAAAAATCATAGAAATAATTATTCGTCTATATATATATAAACTGGACCAGTTCACCAGATGATAGAAAATAAATTTCAGGTGGTCCATTCTATATTTATGGATTATGTGTTACCTAGTGATGAAAGAATCAATATTTCATTTCATTGATCACCCTAGAAGCTGAATATATATTGTGGCTACTCAAGCTTCCACACAGTTATTGTGGATGAAGTAGCACCTTGATGATATGGGAGTTCTTGTGGAGTCTCTGATCAGAATTCATTGTGACAATTTGAGTTCTATAAATCTTAGAAATAAACCATTCCATCATTCAAGGAAAAATAACATTAAAATCAAGTATCATTTTATCAAGGAGAAGGTGGAGAAAGGGAATGTAAAGTTGGAGTATGTGCCTACAGAAATACAATTTGCGTACATTATAACAAATGACTTACCCAAAGAGGTGTTTGAATGGGATATACTAGCTCTTGGAGTTTATTCCACTCCCCACACTTGAAAAAGTGTGGATGTGGGACCCTTTCTCCCTGAGGTAAGAAGTGTTTTCCCTAAAGTGATGATTTTTATTCTTTACACTGTTTCATACCATAAAGGAGTTACCTTTAGGTTTATTGAAAAAGGGGGAAAAGATGTGGATATAAAAGGAGGAGGAAATTTCTTAATCCAGACAGGGTCAAAATATGATAGGGGGAGCATTTAAGTTGGGGGAGTTCTAAATTTTAAAATTCTAAAGATTGTCAATCATAGGTTATATATCCAGATAGATGTAGTTTATGATGAAAGTACTTGAGTGATTTTGTAGTGAAGTGATTCATTGATGAACTTTTCATACTACACTTTTTTCTCAAACTGATCATGGATCTTATGGGATTAGAGTGTTTTTTTTGAGAAAAACCTTGATCTCTATCTGAATCTTAAAAATATTACATTTTAATAACATGGAAGAATCTTTAATGGGGTATCAAAATTTGAAGTGTTTTCAATAAATACAAAGTGGTGATTATTGGGAGAAATACCTCATTGTAACATTTTAGTGTTTTTAATTGATTGTGTTTATTGAAAAAGTAGGTTTCCATGGTCATTTGTGAATTTCTAGATATATTTTTGAAATATTATATTAGAAATTATCCAAGAAAGATGAATGGATGCCCGGGAGGTAGTGCATATAATTTTCTATAAAAGTGGCATTATTTGCCAGTGTTTGCCAAATTTTTAGGTTCAAAAATATGGAGGTTGGATCGATCACCATGAAAGTTTTATTTATATGAATTCCTCATAAAAAATATTTCAACAACATGATGTTTGTGAAAAATAGATTTTAATGATGGTAAGGAGATTTGAAAAGGAATTCATTGTTATGAAGGCTGGTGTTCATGAAGGTGTCACGAATGCACAGATGGTTGACTGTAATCTCTGTAACTATGAGAAGTAGAGCATTAAGAATTCATGAAGGGTTGATAGTGAATCTCTATGGATATGAGAAGATTTAAAAATGGGTAAATTCTCCAAGTTCTTCAAAAAAATAGGGAGCTTTGTGATTGAAATTGGAGAGATTCATGAAAAGGTGATGATGTGGATGGAATCTTCTTAAAATGAAGGCAATGCCTATAAATAGGAATCTACCTTCCTCAAAAAAGGAGAGAAAGTTGTAACAAAATATTATATGGATCACAATTTTTTATGTTTATTCATGATGTTTGTTTTGGAAAAAATGTTTGTCAATAAAGGATATTTGTGAAGGCTATGAAATTCGATGGAAAGTTATAAGCATCGTGAAAGTATTGAGTTTCACAAAGTCTATAAAAAGATAACTGAAATTTTTGATTTTCATAAAGGCTATGTGATCTTCATGAAAGTATTTTATATTCACAAAAGTAGGTTGCATTGTGAAGGATATTTTAGCTTCATGAAAGAGATGAGATTTGTGAAAGTTGGGGGGTTTGAGAAGGCAATATATGTTTATGAATAATTGGGAAGTTTCATGAAGTTTGTATGAGATTTGTGAAGGAAGTGAGCAACACAAAATTGTTAAAAGGGATTTATCAGAAAATATATGGTAAAGTGTTATTCATCAAGTTTATGAAAGTATAACTTCAATTGAACATCTACCTAAAATTGCGTATTTATTCATTATTTATAATCAAGGGACCAAAATATCTATAAACTGTGTGTGAATCATTTCTATAGTAGTGAGAAAAAAATACGAAGAAGGTGATCCTTTACACCCGTAGTGATCAATAGAACGAAGATTTAGGGAGTGACCCTTGGGAAGTAGTGATTTGTCCCTAAACATCATAAAGGCATTGATATTGGGCATATAATTTATCTAGCACGAACCTTGAATTGGTAGTGGGCCTTAGTAAATTTGGAACATTCACACATTGCTATTGTATGCTCCTTGGATGTATCCTAGTGAGGGTAAACTAAGTAAAAATATATATGTCCTTGTTCTTTATCTCCTTATTTACTTTCTATAGATGATCATCAGATATATTTGGTAAGGATAAGAATAACGTAAACACATAAAATCAAACAAATTAACCCTTATTATAAAATGTTCATGATCTAGTGGGGAATGAAGAATTTTGAAAAAAAATATCCATATGCTGATTCACCCCCCTTCTCAATGTGTCTAAGCCCCTTTTGGGTCCAACAATAGGAAAACATAATTAATTTCATGAAAATAATATAACTTAAATAACTTCTCTTTAAAATTATAAATCTAATGAATTAAAACTAGAAGTAAAATAAATATGGTCAACCTATTGACAATCATGAAACAGTGCATAAAGAGTAAAAATAAATAATTTCAAAATAGATTGAATACCTAAATAAGTTACTTGATAAATAGAAAATATAAAACATTAATCTAGAAGAAATTATTAGGGTGAAGGAGAAAAAAATTTACCCTATAAAACAAAAATTGGTTGATGCTGAACAAGGAAAATCTAACTCTCAAAATTAATTTTTTGAAGTTTTTCCAAGCTCCAAGGATTGTGCATCTCATATATTTCAGTGGATATTATCCTTATATTAAAATAACAAGGTTTAATATGTTTGGAATTTTTTTGTGAAGAATAATCATGTGAATAGAATCATGTATTTACATAAAATAAGAAAATTACAAAAATTTTAAAATTTTGAGAAATCAAACATTGATGCAACAATTTCTTAAACTGGAGACTCTTGTAAGGATGAGAAGAATTATAATAGGTAAATGCATATGTTTAAAAGTGTACACCAAATTTTTTTTATATAATGTTTCCAAGATTGATGTTTTGAAAGATTTTGGATAATAGATACATGTTTTACACAACATGCATGTTTCAAAGAAAAATACATTTTTTATTTATATTACTCAAGTTTTGAAGGATTTAAGAATACAATTATGATTTTATGGTTAAATAATAAATAATAAAATGGATCCAAGAGGAATTGGAGGTAGATTTTGATGGGGAGTAAACCCACTCAAAGAAGATAGACTCAAAATAAATATAAAAAATAAACATTAAATGTTTAGAATAGATTAAAACTTCTTGAAACTCTATATGAGAGGTGTGACATACCTAGAAACCTTGAAAAATGTTTTTTATACTTCTATATAAATATTTTTTAGTTAAAAAAATTCAAAATCATTAAGAGAAGGATGAAAATGGAAAATATAAGGCTGTTGTGGTTGAAATTGTACTCAAGGATACAAAATGGGAACAGACATGGATTTTGAATAGTGTGTGTAATTCATATATAATTGGATAATTAAATCTATTAATGAGTTTGAGAGACAAAAAAGAAGGTAGTATAACTTTTTATAATTTCACGACTCTTATTATTGAAGGTATTACATCTTTATTATTGAAAAATAAAGAATTAAAATCCAAGAGCACTTTATTCGTTATTAGAATAAAAAAATTTGTTAAGTCTTTCTTAGCTCTATGATGAGGTAAATGAGGTTATTTCTTGAATACATGGGTTTTTAGTTAAAATTGTTTATTATAGAGAAGTTGGGATAAAGGGACAAAAAAACAAAGGGAATATTATTTTAGGTAGGTTCTACTAAAAAATCATGGTATTTGAGTATGAAGGAAAAGAATGAGGTATGGAATAAATATAAAGTATATATGTTCTAGAGAAATATGAAAAATTTATATTAGATATAAATTTTTCATTATTTTATATATATGATTAGAATAAGTGATTTGTGTTTCTATATTTCATATAAGGATAAGTTCAAAAACTCTACAGACAAGAAGGTTGCGATACTTTCATATCACCCTTTAGAGATTATTCATACTATTATTTTTAGGTCCATGTGGAAGTAGTCAAAAAATGGATATAATTATTTTATTTCCTTAATTTAGGATTTCACTATAATTACATGTATTATTTTTATGGAACATTAATCGTAGGATCTCAATATTTTAAAGGTTTCAAGATAAGTGATGAAAAGGAATGTGACTACTAATTAAATAA
The DNA here is from genome assembly GCA_963277665.1 of Viscum album. Classification (NCBI taxonomy): domain Eukaryota; kingdom Viridiplantae; phylum Streptophyta; class Magnoliopsida; order Santalales; family Viscaceae; genus Viscum; species Viscum album. The sequence goes on from OY728148.1 coordinate 1,814,881,515, forward strand.
AATTCAAACTAATAAGAGTATTGAATACACAAATGGAAAGTTTTAATTTTATCTTGAGAAGCATGGTTTTCATAATGATATTTACACAACACACACACCAAAAAGAAATGGTGTGACTAAAATAAATAATATTAGTCTAGTTAAGATGGCCTGAATAATATTAATTGAACATGAAAATTCCTGATTCTTTCTAGAGATAAGATATAAGATATATAGATCACATAAAGAATCACTGTTCATATAAATTTTTTTAGATATGTCTATAGATGATATATACTTTGAAAAGACCCAAAGTTTTAGTAATTGAGGGTATTTAGAAGCCCCTTTAATATCAAATTAAATGGTGAGATTCTTGGGCATTTTGATCAAAGATTCGTTAATGATATCCTCCTTGGATACCCTATAAATAGTAGTAGATATATATGCTGTAATAGGAAACATAAATCATGATGTTGCGGATATGAAAGTTATGGAAAATTTATAATGAAAGGTTTCATATTCATCTATAGATATAAGATTATTTGAAGATAAAGTTTTTTCAGTTAAACATTATGTCAATTACCCTAATAGAAGTGGTTATGTAGAAGTTATATATGATTAAGATTTTAATTCATCCATTTTAAGTGACTAGGGACAATTGTGTTTATCTTATTCAAGTCCAAGAGTTTAAAAATATCATAGGTGAGAAATTTAGAAAGTTTTAAACCTTAAATAAATTGAGGATAGTTTCACATATGTCATTATTTTCATAGGTTGATCCAATATATATTGAAGAAGTATTGGAGCATCAAGAGTGGATTGATAACATGAATGAGGAATTGGATCATAAAGAGAAAAGTTATACTTGGGAGATATTAACCAAACATAAATATAAAAGTTTGATATGAAAAATATGGTTTTTCCTAAATATGTTAAATGAAAAAGGTAAAGTGGTAATAAATAAGGAAAGACTAGTTTGGAAGTAATACTCACAAGTTAAATTAATTCATTTTTATAATAACATTAAATTGGTTTTAAGGATTGAAACCATAAGAATATTTCTTATTATTATTTCAAAATTGAAATATATTATTTTCAAAATGGATATCAAGTCTTCCTTTCTCAATAGAAAGTGGGAATAAGATTTCTATATAGAGAATCCAAGTGGTTTCTTACTCAGAAAAGAAGAGAAATATGTGTGTTAGTCGAAGAATGATTTATAGGTTAAATAAATTACCATGATCTTATTATTTAAATATGTATTAATATTTAAACAGTATTAACTTAAAAAAAGGAAAAGTAGAAAATGACCTCTATATAAAATAAAATAATGTGGTTTCACTCAATGTGACTTTTTATGTTGATGATATAATTTTTAATGAGAGTAATGACTACGATTATGAACATTTTTCCAAAGATAAAAAGATCTTTTTTGAAATTTTTATGCAATTATAAATTATCTACTTTATTTTTGTGAAAATATCTCAAGATAGGGATGAAATTTTCCTATAACAGGAAATGTGCACCAAAAAACAATTTAAAATATTTGGCATGGAAGATTAAAACCTTATTTTAGTGATTATATCAGTGATAAAAAGTTTTTGAAGGATGGATTTGGGAGAGATGTTGGTCTTAATTAATTTAATAAATTTATTAGAATCAAAATATATTAAATAGCCTCCAGACCAGACCAAGTTTATGATGTTTTCCTTTGTTCTAGATTTTAAAGTTCACAAAAAATGAAACTTTTTTATGTAAAAATAATTCTCATATATATTAAGGTAATTATAGTTTATGGGATAAATTATTATAGAAAATATATGTTGAATCTTTTTGGATATACAGATGAAGACTAAGAGGTTTGTATTGGTGAGAGGATATCATCATATGTTGTTTTCTTCTTTCCAGGGGAAATTTGTATGGGTTAGCATAAAAAGAATAAAGTTCAATGACACTCAGTACTTCATAATCTGATTATGTGTCTACCACTAAATCTATAACATAGTTTATATGGATGAAGACATAGTTGGAATACTTGTTAGTTGTTGTAAATGTTTCACTTCTCTTATGATATGATAATCAATGTGTTATCATCATCACAAAGATTTGGGTTCAACATTCAAGATCCAAGAACATCAGTATTAAATATCCCTTTATATATGATCTTAACGAATGAAATGAACTTATGTTGGAGTTTATGACTAAATAGGATTAGGAGGATTTTATTTTCCTTAAACTATATTTGAAATATGCATTTTAGAAGCTGGAAAAGATTTTGGGTGCTCAACCTTGCCCTTTTCAAGGACAAGGTATGTGATAAAATCCCATCTCTCAAATTTTATTTAGATATTATTTTCAAAGGGGTAGATATATGTAAATATAAATATATTTTTTGATATTTTCTTTACTTATTAAAAGAGATCATATATTTAATGGGTGTTTTTAAAAGGGGTAAGTTGTGAATTCAATGTGCGTGATCTATGTTAACTATTTTAATAGTTTTTAAAAGTTTTTTTGATATGGGTTAAAGAAATGATTCTTTGAACTTGTAGTCAATTTTAGTTGTAAAATTTTTAAAATAAATTTTGAGAAAAGAAATAAGTTTGGAATGATTACTGATCAGTGTTTTATGGAAAAATTGTTTTATTGTTCCATGATTCCTTTTTTCTACATTGAGCTAGCTAACATAGGCATAGATTTTTTACATAGTGATATATAGAACATGTTTTAGATATTTAGTGATTTATATTCCTTCCTTGAAGAAAAAAATACAAATTTGGGGATTATATAGATGAAGAGGTTTTAATTTTTTTGTTATATTGGTGAAAATGCTGGTGAACATGAAATGGAATTGTTTATAGTGTGGAATTTTGTTATCAACACATAAATTAGTATTTAATGGTAGGACTATTTTTTATATATAAATATTTTTACTTTTTTATAAGTTTTAATAGATGTTATAGAAGTGAGATTAAACATTTCTTAGAACAATTAACAATTAAATATTTTAAGGATTATTCGAGTGACTACATGAAGAACCAATACAAACAGTATGAATTTTAAATTCATGGTCAATGTACTGAACTCATGAATGTAATTAATTAAAAATTTCTTCACATGGTAGGTGAAGCTGTCATGATCACGTGATCACTTGAAGTAATATTGACCAACCCCATAAAGAAATTCATACCAACAACATGAAGAAATTTGGACTTTTCACGTAATTAAATGATAACAAACCACATGGAGGAGTGTGGACCAAGTACAAGAAGAAATGAAAACCTACTACATAAAGAAATGCGAACCTACCACATAAATAAATGTGGGCCAACCACATGGAGGAATTTTTATCTAAATAATGGTAGGTAAAGTAACTAAGGAGTTGCATAGAAGGTTGGGTGACCTATCCTCACACAGTTAGTTTATCAACCGCATATTCAACCACCTATAACATCAATAAGTGAAAGGTCTAATAATTCTCAAATCATAGTTTGAAGATAATAACATGAAATTAACAATTAGTATATGGATAGAGAGATTCTAATTTCATATGTTTCAAGGTTGTTCTATTAATAAATGATAAATATGATACTCTATTTTACCATATTTCATGCTATTATGAAGAGATGTTCATAGTGAAGTTTTTTAATATTAATATTGGAGCTACAACGATGCATGAATACTTATTTATATGAAGTTTATTACAATAAAAGCATCAATTAATAACGAATTGAGATGCATGAAAGTGTGAGTAGTGATATAATTGCTCGTAAAAAATGAAGGAAGAAATAACCATGGTTCATGGGGAATGATAATTAATCCATGACACATAAAAAATTATATAGCACATAAAAATAATGAATTATTATGGAAGGATGTAGATATAAGTTTTATTGTTTTTATGGGGAAGAATTTCAATATTGGACCTTCCATGACTGAATCATTGTACCATGCATGTATTTATGCATACATAGAGATTTAATATAGAATAAGAGTAGGTTTAGAGGAGGATGAAAAGTTAATGATACTTTTTTATGTTTAAAAGTAGTAACAATTTCTTATCTAAGTCATTTATTATGAAAGTTTTTATGAATATTAGATCCTATATTTCTATTTTTTTTTTAATTCAAAATGTATTTACACAGTTTCATCAATATTTCAACAAAGATGAATGAAAATAGGTAATTAATTTTATATTTCTTTCTATTGTTGTAGATCATGTATATTTTTGGGAGTAAGAGAGAGTTTGCTGAGGATGAAAAAGAAGAGTGAAAAAGTAGAAAGAAGAGTTTCTTGATCAATATTTTTCAATTGATCAATTAAGATAACAAACTAATTTACTAAAGAAGAAGTGTGAAGTATCCAAAAACCAAATTGAGGATATGTTGAATTCTATTGGTGCAGTTACATTTAATTATTGTAAAATATATATTATCATTTAAAATGTGTAATGATCATGTGCACTATTATTATCCCAACTAGCTTAGATACCCGAAAATGGGGGTGAATTGGGGTATGAAAGATTAAAACAACTACCCCTTCAGATCTTGTTTCATTGTTAAAAAAAATGATCTTCTCTCTCTTTAATGTAGAAATTTATGAATAGAAATGAAATTATGCATGATACAAATAAATTTTATTTTGTTCACCCCCACTAGGTTACATCCAAAAAGAATACAATGGAAATGTGATTATGTATCAAATCCACTAAAAACACACTATTGGTACAGAGTTTGGAGCGGGCTCACTGTCCCTCTTGGTTTACAACTAATCACAATATGAAAACTAATTTCTCTCTTAACTAAAGTGTTATCATTGGTTATTTAGAAGATCCACCTTTTAGTACTTGAATCAATATGTTTTACACATCATTTAGTGTATCATTATGTTCCACTTTCAACCACAAGATGAATACTAATTTACCACAAATTTACTAGGAAAACCCTTATGGATCACACTTTTTATTTCGTGAAACCTTTGATTGATTGTGCACAAATTTAACACCTTAAACACAACTTTTCACTTTTTAACAGAATTAAAACTTAAACACAACAACTATTCCTTGTTCAAAACTTTATTTGTGAATAACTCCATTTGCACACACCTCTTACATGATTCAGAGACCTGATTTTCTCTATGGGTCGATCTTCCAAACTGAGGGGGCTAGCTGATAATTTATAGACATATTTGACCCTGTGTTCAAGTTTGTCACCCCCATCAACTTTGTTTGAAACATTTCCCCAAGCAGAGAAACACATTTTTCACTTCACATTTGGCACATAACTCTCTTTTGTTCCTTCTTCTTTTCATAAAAAACATCATGTCACAAAAATCATATTTCATGCAAAAAATATATATCAAGATATTATTTCTTTTGTTATATTTTGGTGTGATGGTCATGAATATTTACTTTCATGAAACATTTAGATTCAACTTCAATATTGCGCATAACTTATTTTTACAAAATCATCTTTCCATATACTCTAAATTTTGGATCCAATCATTCGGCAAACACAGGAAAAAAATGCCACCTTTTTATGCACTTTTTACCACATCTAGAGCATAGATGACTTTTTCTTGGATATTTTTCCACATATCTTGTCAACAATCACTCTATAAATCCACATATAATTATAAAAACTAACTTTTTCAATAAACACAATCAAACCAAAAATAGTGTAACGTTACCTTGAGTGATTTTTATAATAAATTATTAAAGGAATATAGTAAAATATAAATGATGGATTTACCCTAATTTATGTACCCACATGAATTATTTTCTAGTGGGACGTTTGGCCTTGGATTGTCTTTGTATATTATCAAGGAATATCTACTCTTATTAAGTAGTAGAAATTTTAAATACTTATATTCTTGTGAGTGTGTTTGTATGTTGTGGTTAAATAGAATCATTTCTATCTAACTAGAGGAAATTTTTATTTTAAAAAAATTGAAAACATAAACAAATATGACCACTGATTCACCCCCCAAATCAGTATCCTCATGGATCCTGACTGGTCCTTACATTTTAAAACAAATCAACACCAAGAAATCCTTGAAGGTATCCTAATATGTATTTATTACCATTTTATTGTATATGAGAAGGATATTAATATTACCTAGACAATAAATTTATAGAACATGATATATCAAGCCTTGTATGATTTTCAAGGTACTTTATTGCTTATATAGAACATATATATGATACTTTAGGAAAAAATATTATCTATTATCTAATAATGGTCTAAAAGGATATTTATCTCGATCAATGAACCATATAAAAATTGTTAGTACTTAATGGATGTGATTCATCCATAAAACATTTTTAGAACCATTTTATTATACGGATATTGATGGATAAGAATCTCAACTTTAAGATTTGAATTTTTAATCCAAGGGAGAATATTTTCCTTACAAAATATTTCATTGAATTTTATTTTAAATTGTATATATCCTTTAAAAATTATTAATGAGTCCTAATAATGCACCAAATATCAACATATATTTCAATAATTAAAAATTTATATCCAATACTCTAAATGAAGACATGATGAAAAATTGGACAATCTCTCTAATCCACTTTCATCAAATAGCCACTTAGTCATTTACACCGCTCTTTCCCAGACTTCTTTAATCCATATAATGAATTATTAGAATTAATTGAATGAAAATATTGAGATCTTGAATATATTTATGATGTTCTAAATCCTTTGGGTGTCTTCATATAAACATAATTTTTAATGTTAACAAACATGTATGTAGTCACAAAAACCATTAAGAGTAATTATTATATTCATGTATAAAAAACATCATGAAATAGGAAAAGGTTATCACATCCATTATACGATAGTATGTTTCAATATAATCAATCCCACGTTTTTATGAGAAAATTTGAAAAAATAGTCATTATTTTTATCTCACGACATCATTATTTTCATTTATCCTACTAAAATATGCTCATTTGTAATGAAAATGTTTAATCCATTTTGTATTTTTTACAATAAACCCAAAAACCTCATGTTTAACATATGAGTCTAATTTAGGATGGATTTAAAAATTACACTTATCTTAATTAGGTCTATCATAACATTCATTAATTGTTTTAGGATTTTAATCCCCACTAATTATATCAAGTGACACATTATATGAAAATGTTTCATCCACAATGGTATCGACTTGGTTCTAGTTAAGTTGCAATTTGACATACATCCTTGTGTAAAAATGAAAACACACATCGTAGTATAACCCACCTCTATATTGGTTCCAATAACTATAGAAAAAACTGTAGAACATCCAAAACACCCATCTTGGTGTGACTTAATATTTTCAAAAACTGCAGAACTAGAGAAATATCAAAAAAATTATAGAATTTTAAAAAAAATCCAGAATCATATAATATAGAATATCATTATGACATGGGGGTCTCACAATTATCACCACTATGGATATTTATTTCCCCATTAAGTTTTAGATTAAGTTTGATCAATAGAAAGTTAAAAACACTACCCTAAAACCTAAAGAGTGGGATGTTTGGGGAAAAAATCTTGAAGGTTTATTGGGGAAAGGGTGGAAGAAAATACACTAATTCTAAAAAATTAATGGAAATATTTTCCAACCATCATAAAATATAAACAATCCGAATCCATAATCATGAAACATAAATCTCAAACACCTTGAGACCTACAATTCGTCTCTCCACAATTTATAATTCATTTAAAATAGTCAGATAAGGGATAAACACATGCATGATAAATTTATCACTAAAAAAGATTTTTTCCTCATAATGTTGTAAAGGAAACAATAACCCAATACTAACCACAAAAAACCATCCAAGAAAGGAAACATACCCCAATGGAATGCTTGAGAAAAACTATAATTTATTTCAACTAATCCATCAATAGTACAAAACATAAGGATTGTAAAGATACAAAAATCAACAATATGAATTTATAAAGAATAACATGGGATCTCAGCTTGTGGAATTAAGAAAATAATGAATTAAAATGGGACCCTCGCTCCTAGAATACACTCTCATAGTTAACCTAATAGAAACCTACCTGAGGAATAATCTCAAACATAGTACCATCTAGAACACAGTCTAGACCGGTGTAGCACTCATCCTAGATACTTAAGAATGAACTCAAGGATTTCCATGAGAAAATCATCCATATGTAAGTTTTAACATAGGTCCACCATCATATAAAAACCTTGATAGACATAGAAAAAAAATATTCATGAGTACAACCAAGAATAATCAACACCCCACAAGATAAGGATAGAGAAACCCCAAGGAACACATCGTTCAAAAATCACTTCAAAAACATCAAACTTCACCAAACACGTTGAGTGTGAATCCCAAAATACATGTTCAACTGAGTCCTAACTACATATAATTATCCCTATAAACCACTTATAAATAAAAAAATCAATCTAGATTCAAATATAAATGATATGAGATTTGAATACAGATGTCTCTTAAGAAAAAAACTCTCAAAGAGCCACTAATGACAATATTAGAAGAAAGAACACTAAATCTTTCAACTCAAGTGAACCATGATCACCATATAAATTAAGGTTCCTACTCTACAAATCTATTTAAGGTTTGGTAAGGGTCAATAACTAGAGGATTTATATATAAATGATAATATGAATCACCATGAGGGTCTTCTTTTAAAAAATACCTTCCACATTCTATTGATCCATTTCTAGGAGGAATACTATAAATAACAAGAATCATGAACTCAAATAATTCATATATAAAAAATGAAATGAAAAAATTCCAATACAATTAAAGCATTAAACTAACAATACAATCAAATAATGTAAAACACACTGAAAAAATCCCATTATTTAAAATCACTATTATCAATAAAGAGTTTAAAAATTCATTTTAAAAAAGCACACACACTTTGAAATCACTTGAATTCAATTGGAAAACTAATAAAATACCATTTCATAATTACCTTAGGAGTAAAAATACAAACTATCATACTATAGAATTTAATGAAATTACATAAAATCCACTTTCATTTAATTTTTTTTCCAAATCCCATAATAAAACAATCACCTTTGAAACCAATCTACAGAAGAAAAACATAAATTTATTAGATAATATATAAAATATAGTTTTGAAAATAGAATCATCCATGAAATTAAATAATTAACTAGACCACCAAAAATAATTTTAAAATTTAAAATTTTCATTAAATTACATTAATAGGCAAGAATAGTTATCATGATAAAAATCTAATCAACAATAACACACCAAAAAAACCTATTTAATCCATAATTTTTTTTACAAACCACTATAAGATTCATTAAAAATAAAAACATGTTTAAACAACAATTGGTAACGGGCTGTAGAGCTGGGTAGGATTTTTCCACATGGTTTAACCAACTGAGCACCAACTGTATGAAAACCACTAAGGTGTTTTTAGGACCATGTGCACAGGATCCGTATAGATTTCCAAACCATGTCAGATAACTAAGTAGGTATAGTTCTTTATACTTTCACCCTAAAAATTAATAAAGATCCCTAATGTATCTGAGATAACTAAATGGGTTTCAAGCACTTCAAAAATAGTCAGGAATGAAATCCAAAGTCAAGATTCAAATCCCAACATCCCATGTGAAGTTAAGTTTCATCATGAAAGGTGGTTATTAGTCACATATTGATTAAAAAGCGTCTGAGTTATGATAATAATATATCTATACTAACTTAATCCAAAAATAATAAAAGAGATCATCATGAACCTAGAACTTTAGAAAACCTTTCTTTAACATCATTTTATAATAATTCGGCTATATATGACCTGACACAAAACCTTGAATGCTCTATTACAACGCCTAAAGGGGGTTCCCAATCCCCACAGTCTGAAAACTATTTTATGGGAATAAAGAATACATGCTTGGGAAATATATCATAATCAAATAATAATAGTAATCAATGAAAACTAACTAATAATCTAGAGTGGTACACCTATACCTTGGACATCTATTCATATCAAATAAATAAATCAAAATAAATAAACAACTCAAACATGACATTTAACCAAGAAACATGTATTTAAAAAAAATTAATAAAAGTTATTACTCTCATCCATAATGTTAAAAAAATAAAAAACAAACATTAATTTATAATATAAAAAATAAGGAAGAAAACATTGAGGATCCAAATACAGAATTCACCTCACTGAATTGATAGATATAAAAATGTTTCAATATAAATAAATAGCCTACACTATAACTTTAAAATATCTATGTGACCCAGGGTCACTCACTATATCTTGAAAATCTATTAATAGAAAATAAAAATTATATTAAAAGATATATAACAACATAGGAACCAAAATAAAACATGAAGGTTTCATACACATACACACGTGAGTGTCTATTCAGGGTGTGAGGAAAATTGAGCCAGTAGGATTTAACCAAAGAATCTATAAAATTCGTATTATTAAAACATTTAATAAATTAGAGATTAAAAATATTTAAAAGATATTTTTTTCTAAATATAAATCATAAAAAAATAAGTATCATGAACTAAACTTATTCAAAACCGTAAGCCAAAAACTTTTTAGAAAAAGAAAACAAATTTTCTAATTAAAAACTATGATTTTAAACCCAATATATAAACTAAATTTTCATTTGAAATTATTTCATCCAAAATAACTTTTATCACCCAAGGAGTGGAATCCACCATTTTAAATGGGAAAACATATTAATATGTTTAAGTGGGTGGACTTCCAAATTAAAAAATCAAATAAAACCATTTTACTTCTTTTAAAATACTTCACCAAAACCTCTTTTCAAAACATGCATGAAAATTAAAACACCTCATAAAAAAATAAAAATAAATGATGGACAAAATAACATCTTGAATAAAAATAAAACAAACAATAATAATTAAAATATACTAAAAAATAAATATGAGAACATGGGGATTCAAATAATGTATGAAATGGTAATACCCAAGATGATACCATGAAAATAAAATAATTTTCATGGGAAAATACTTAAATTTTACTAAGAGACAGTCTCATATACAATAAAATGAAATTATCTATCAGTAAAATAACATAGTCTAACTGGATACTCTATCAGATTATCTCCCATTGTGTAAACCGACCACCATATTTAGAAAGAATATAACCTTCACTAGGGTTCACTAGTATGTAATAAAAAAAAATTATGACACAGAAAAAATATCCCACATAATAACCCCATGTTCCCATGAAATAATAAAATTTTAGTTTATTAATTAATGGAAAATATAATCATTATATTCTTTAAAATTTATAAATAATAAATATTTTCTCACCTATAATACCCTCACATTAATTTTCCTTGTTCACATAAATGCATAAAAATACTAATGATGATCAAATTCACATCCCATAAAGTGGGATAAAATTATATACAAGAAATAAAATCAGAGGTTCACAATTAGTGTGAAAAATCATAAACTTATCATTTTATAAAATTAAAAAAATTCATTTAAAACGATATTGGATGGATAATCTATAAAAATATACATAGAATACACACACACACACACACTCTCTCTCTATGGAGTCCTTTTATGTTCAAAAAATTCCTTTAGTAAAACATGGAAAACCATGTTATACACATTGTTTGAAAACTAAATGAGAATCAATACATTGATGGCATCTCAATCCACCCATAGGAGTAACCTAAAATAAAAAAATGCCACTTTAGTTTAAAAAAAATTAAACTTGGTTCACTATTTGTAGAAATAAAAACAAGGATAATTTTTTTTATGTATTATCAAAATCCTATAAAAAGAGCCCCATATGAATTTTTAAAATCAATTGGAATACAAAAAATTTAGTTCAAAATGAATAAAATTAAATTCTTAAAATATACGCTATTCTAATAAAAGAAATCATTTTAAATAGTTTATAAATCCTTAATGAGAATTTCTTATGCATATATCTTGATAAAAAATAAATTTAGAAAACCAAATTATTTCATGAAATTTCTAAACAAATTTATTTCATAAAACACCTACTTCTTCCAAGAATAAACCACTCACCTTATATAGATGAAGTGAAAACTCATAAGTAAATGACCTATACTGACCGTAAATAATCAGATCCCCATGACTATACCGACCACAAACCCTAAATTTTGACCATATAGTGATTAGGGTTTGAAGGGAAAAATAAAATTGAGGTGAAATGTAATAAGGGAGTAGAAGAGAGAAATAAAGTAGGCGTTACCTAAAAGAAAAACATGAAATATAATAAGGAGGATCCAAAATCCAAGGATAACGGGAGGATCATATCTCTTGATATATTCTTCATATTGGATAAATGAGATGGGAATGAAAGAGGGTAAAAAGCCTTAAAATAAAATCCAGGTACAACTAGAAAATAATAAATGTAAATTTGGGGATGATAACATCACATTATGAAACCCAGTCATAGAACTACACACTTCCCTCAAAGGCAGGAAAACCATGGGATCACTACCCACTATCAAGTCATGATGCATCTTTCTTTTCCGTAGTGTGAAGCACCTCTATAATGCCAGGTATAATCGAGGTCGCTCTGTCGAGGTCACATCACATAACAATGTTTCTGGTCATGATAACCCCTACTTCCTCACCCAAAAATAAAAAACAATCAATCACATATTGTGAAATGACTCATCTATGTTGCAATATAACCCACTATATGCACAAATACAGAACCCCCAAAACATCCATTATAATGTGACCCACATATGTCATAACACATCCCATTGCAGCACAGAACTATCTAACTATATAAACATAAAAAACTCGAAAAAAATCTATATAAAAAAACATATAATATTAAATACCATATTTTCATGGAGTTTCATAGGTGGGACCTTATTTTTAGGTGAAATTTGGTAATCTGGAATACCAAAAACAAGTGTTTGATTTATTTTAACACAACTATGGTTGAATATGTTACAAAAATACAATCTAGTATAAAAATTTTGTGGACATAAGTGTAACTGAAATATTTGAAGGTATAAGTTGAGAATAAATTGAAGATTTCTTATGAAAATCAGAGTTCTATTTATCTATAAAAAAATTAGGACTACCTTTAAAGATTAAAAAATATTGATATAAAGTATCATCTCATTGAAGAAAGAGTGGAAAATAGATATTTAAAACTGAAATACATTTCTAAAAAAAGATCAAATTGAATGTGTCTTTACAAAACCAATGCTAAGATAATGGTTTGTTAAAATAATATCAAAACTTCATGTTCATCCATCTCCTAAAACTTGAGAATGTGTGAGAAGAATCCCCTATAGTACTTTAGGTTTTGTTTTTAAATAGGGATAATAATTGAAAAACTCTTATGGGAGAAAGGTGCAGTATTCTTTAACTGTTGTTAATATGAATTTATAGTTATTATAAATAAGAGGAAGATAAATAGAATGAGATTATGGGTTTATAGAGTTAGAATCTAAGTCACTTAACTAAATTTTTCTTTTCAATGAGAGATGGAATTATATTAAAATAATTCTCTTATCTAGTAGTGTTTTTTAAGGGAACCTATCATTGAGAAAGGTTGTGATTTGATAATTCTATGATAAGAATTTTTGAACTTGGTAATGAGTTATTGAAATTGAAAGAAAATCCAAAATTGGATATTTAATAGACTAATGAAATTATAGAAGTATTTTATTTTTTTCAACCATACATGACTATCATTGGCATATTTTGAGATTTCTAATGAATTGTTGTGAATTCCTTTTATATTTATTTAATTTAATATAGACACTATGATTTGATTAAATAAGATTTTGTGAGTGATATAAAAAATTTATATTTCAGTAGTCCAAATATTAAATTTCCATAAGATAGATTGGTTAGAAATATGTAAAATTATTAGATGAATCATCATATATGCTTAGAGTGAATATTTGGAAAAGGCATGGGATTCAAAAAAGTTTTAAAGATTTTTTTTTGAATTCTTCACAAGATTTGTGATGGTTCCGCAAATTTATTAGAGATTTTTTTAAGTATTATGGAGTTTTTTTAAGACTTTAAATATATTTTCTAATAATTTTTCTGAAAATGAAAAACATTTAAGATCTTCATAAGACTTTTTATAAAAATTTAATAATTTTGATATCTATGTAATTATTCTTATAAAAAATGTAATACTTTTGAAGCATTATGTATGTGTCATCAGATAAAAAGATATCAGAAAAGGAAGAAACTATCAAACTTTTTATATATTTTTTAGAGTGGTTAAGTCTTATGAGAAAATAGTTACTAATTTAAAAAAATACAAGCAAGAACTCTAACTGAAAAACTCAAGGGTGAATAGAATGTTATGTAAGGGTCACATTTATGGAAACACCTAGAAAATTTTCTAAATAAGGATAATTTCAAGAAAATATTTCTAAAAAATGAATGGGGTGTTGTTGGGATGCTCTGAATTTTAAAAAATTAAAAGAAGGTAATTATATTTTGATTCAGGATGGGTTTTTTGAGAAATTTCAAAAACCAAGTTGATTACCACTCATATATTATAGAATTTATAAATATATTTATTAAAAAATAATCAATAGGGATCAAAGATAGAATAATTATAATGAATTTTAGAATATATATGTAATTGGTTTAAAAGGAATATAAAAAATAAGTGGGTATTTATGGATTTTTTTTGAAAATCATGAGAATAAACCCTTGTGAAAAGTTTAATTGGGGAAGTTCTCAGATGATTGAAATCATAAAATCAATTGAAATAATATTATTGAATGTTATATAGAATGAAATTTTTTACATTTAATTAATTCTAGATAATTCATAAATGATTGATTAAGGGATAATATTAGATAAAAAATAATACAGATGGAGAAGAATTTAATAATAGTTACAAGTAGCTAGGAATTGAGAATAGAAATGAACACCCACCAGTGCCAGAGCATTTAGTGACCCAAGATTGGGAATTAAATCATTTAAGATCTAAAAATAGTGATCAAGTTTAATCAAGTTAATTTAAACTATGATTATCAGTAGTTAAAGATATTAAATAGATGAGAAAAATTTATTCTTAATATTTTTAATTCTATAAGTTAATGATCATAATCACTAGTTTTTGAAGTAGCCTGAATTCAGGAGTGATATTACTCACCAAATTCTGAAATTATTTTATACTAGGTGGATTTAGTCTGATTATAATGGGATTTTGAGTAATTATTGAAAAAAAAATCATATTTTAAGTATGATACCTACATTACCACTTCTAATTAATGATTCATTCTAGTACAAAATCTGTGACTCGAACTCTCTCAATCACAACAAGAAATAGGTAGACACTTAGGGACTGACCCTTGTAAAAATTGTGTGTTCCTTATCCTTATATCATTTATATTTTATTTGAGTAAGGTCTATATTCATGTTTTGGGGGATCATATCATAACATATCATAGTGGTTAATGTCTATAAAATTAAATTATAAAGTAAAGCATCGTAAATTCACCCCCACCCCATCTCACTGATTCACCAATTTTTAGGGCACATAAATTAACCTCTTAGATTTTATTTTGGAGACATATATTATATCTTGTGAATTTAAAATTAGTATATATGAATTTTTAATAAGTTTCAAATCATTTAATTCATTGATATTTTTTTGATAAATTATTTAAATTAATGATCTCTTGAATTTCTAGTTTACACATAATTATTTGTGGATCAAGATACAATAATTAAGTAATTTTCCCTGATATTTTATTTTTTATTCTGATCAATTCCCACACATTATTAAAGGAAAAAAATTTTCATGAAAATTAAAATCGTAAAATCTTTTCATAAATACATCTTCTATCATTATCTAATGATAATTTTTGACCTATGGAGATTTAAATACAATATAAATCTCTAATATTTATTAGGGAATCAATTTTTTCATTATGGGGTTATTACTAGAACATAAACAACATAAAAAAATATTCTAAAATTTGAAATATTTTGTTTATAAACACAATCTAATTAAAAAAGAAAATATTCATAATCACTTAATGGTCATTGATAGTGAACTAGGAAGGGTTTCACCATAGATATTGGGGGATGAATAATTGGAACTTTAGAAATATTTTACAATTTATTTTTCATGAAATAAACCCATGTGACATATTAAGATATTTTCCTCTATAAATAAACACATATCCATTCATGAGTTAGGAATAAAATAAAAGATGAATTGCACACAAAAACTTTTATAAGTTCCATCCTTAATGTGAGATCCTACTACTTAATTCAGTAGGCACTATATCTATCCCTAGATTTTAAACTATAATAATAATAGAAAATCATATTGGGTAGGTAGGTATCATAATTCAACTATATTTAATTATTATCCTTCTAGTTATAATCTCCTATAATATATCCCTTTAGTTATAGAGAAAAATAAAAAAAATAAGTTGATAAAGATCTCTAAAAAGTTTGGGTTTCTCCAAAGTTAAATATAGACTTTCTTATTCGATCTAGTAACTGTGATGAATGTCAATATTCTCACCTATTCATGGAATGAAAACTTTAAAATATACTTTTTTAGGGTTTATACAATTTACAATCAAATTTATCTCAATATATAAAGATCCTTGTTAGTTTTTTTCTTCAAATAAATAAAATATCAGGCACAACGATTTTTCAAATCACTCTACCACCCTAGGATCTAGTATTAGTTATATCCCTTATATGGCCTATATTCTTCGATGTTCTCACTATTTATTTTTCTCATTACCCATTTAATTTTATATATGAGAATCACCTTTTACATTTATGATTCATTCCTTAATTTCCAAAAATATTTATTTCTTAGGATTATGATCTATCATACAATTTCTTCACCAAGATATTCACATGGGTCTATCCTTCACATAATTTTATATAGAATTATAATGATTTAATTTTCCTTATTTTGTATAATAATAATTAAAAAACATATAAAATAACATTACATTTTTTTCAACATATTCATGATGGAAAGAAACTATTCACAATGTAAAAAAACATAAATAACTTATATTATAACACAAATTACACTTCAGAATGAGATTTCAAAACTGATCACCCATAAGATGTCATCACACTTTGATTCTAGAATTTACATCTAGATATTCTTCACCCTAAAAAAATAATATTTTATTTATACCATCATTATTTAGTTGTTATTATGGTTGAAAATATTATTCATAAGGTGTAGATCATATATTATTTATACATATTAAATCAAAATAAATTTCTGATGTCTTAATCAAGGAACAATAGTTTTTTATCAACATGTTTTTATTTATTCAGAATATTTAATTTTGAGAATCCCATATTTTCATACTACAACATTCTAAAAATTTCATGAAGGATTAACCATTATGTTGAAGGGAAATAAACCATGACATCAGGGAAAATGATACTTACTTTTCAATTAAATAAGCCTTACGGTCTAGAAAAAACAACCTTATAAACCTCAAGTTATCCTTTAATGTTTCCATGGATAAATATAAATTAAATAATACATTTATCTAATGATTTAAATAAAATATCTCACAAATTTTCAGACAAAATAAAGACAAAAAAGTTTAGTGTCTTGGAAATTAGTTACATAAACATATATAGAAGAATTAAAAGGAAAAATATTTTATTTAAAAGAACCCAAATCAATAAGTACTAACCATGAGCATAAAAATAGGCATAACATCTCAAATGATAACACTTTTACCATAGTGTGATAAAATAAAACATGAAATATATAACATGGGTTATAGAACATATGGAATAAATAAGAACAAAAAAGTATTTCTTATCTTTGTGATCCTAGATACTCAGAAACCCATTCACATATAAGATTGTGAGTAGAGCTAAACACTATTACACTTACCCTTTGTGAAACTAGTCAATAACTAAGATTTTGACATAAAATTTCTAACTCATGAGATATAATACTTTATACAATTAATTGGAGGATAATTTAGGTCCCACCTATCTCATAATCCATACATTTTTATACCACATGAAAAAAAATCATCATATATTAAAATAATTTATAGAAATATAATGTATTTCATGACATTTCTAAATGATCATATAATGAAATCAAAGAACGATAGTGGATTTTGTAAACCTTCCAGAAACATCACATAAAATAAACTTAAAAGATTAAATGATATAAAAATATAATTTTACAATAGGAATCATATCATATAATCATATGGAGGGTTATAAAAACATTACTTCATGAAAGAAAAACCTTGGAGGGTAAATATAAGTGAAAGTAAAATAGTTTTTACAAAACCACTTTAAATCAATTAAGTATAAAATACTTATAATTTTTTTTATGGAGGTAAAGATAATACTTTTAAAAACTTTATTATAAAGTTTTCATAATAATATTTCCTTAAAAATAAATAATGAATTTATAAATATGAGAAGTAAATATACTTTGGAAAAAATTTCATTTAAGATTTTCTTTAATAATGGATACTTGAAAAGGATAGAAAGTTTTCAAAAAATGGGAGTAAAAATAATTTGAAAAAAATAAAATTAAAAAATATATTTAATAATGTAACATTGATATTGACATAACATTTATCAAAATAATATTTATAAGGGATGAATTTTTTTTTGAAAGGATAGAAAAACCATCTGAACATTTTGAAATAACCTTATTGAAAACCCCCATCCTTAATAAGTTTACTAAATTTTAATTTTTTAAAGGGATAAATATAATTATTAAAATAATATAAAATAAATAACATTATATTTCACAAAATTATAGGTTAACATTGGTGGGACGTAAATACATGGATATGGAGTAAAATCCATTTAAAGAAATGGAAATTATTCTTATAAACATTTCATTTTAACTAAATATTAGAATCATCAAGGATGAAAAATTTGGTGTGAAACCCAATTTAACTAGAAAACAACTTATAAATAAATCATGAAATAATAATAGTTTATAATATGCCAATATTGAAATATAATAGGCAAAGAAGAGTGATTATGACCTAAGAAAGAGAATTAAGTCTAAAAAACCCCTTACAGATTTAGTAATTTTTAAATAAAAAGTCATTGAAAGATTGAAAATAATATGGTTATGTAAATAACATGAATTAAAAAATATATTATGTTAAAATAAATTCCTTTTCAGTATATTAACTATATAAATAAGAAAATAGTGCATAACATGAAAATGTGTCTCAATAAAGAAAAGTATAGATGAAAAACCCTTACCTTATTTACTTGCTCAGTTGATGAAACAATAAAAACATATAAAAAAGGATAGATATATTAATAATATATTTAATAACCTTATTCATATATTTTACCTTTTATATACCTTATTTATAATTATTTATATTGCTTATATTGGTTAGTTATAACTTATTTCGAACCATCGGGTGTTACTATCTTTAACTGATTGTGCGTGTTCTATAATGTTGATATAATTACTCATTACCTAGTAAAAATTTAATTATTAATATGTATTTAAATATAATTTAATATATATAAAATATATTAATTTTTTATTCTCTCATACCATTTCCTATTTTTTTTAGTTACACTGTGTGAAAATGGAATTAGTGTTGGCTTATTTTGTTGATTTTAGCGAATAGAAGTGAAACCTTAATAACAAGTTAAAAAATTAATTTAATATTATCTTAAATATATAAAAATAATTATTTTTATTATATTATGATAATATTAGTTTTCATGTTCCTATATAATTCCAAAATATGTTTTTACAACATTATACATACAAGTGGTTAAACCGACATAAACCTGAATATGCTTTAAATTGATTGGGGGATATGGTTAAAGAGGTGTTTTTTTACATAATATAATTATAAAAAAAAATAATGATATTATTTTTATTATTTTATTATTATGAACCATATTTTAATATATTTATACAAATAAATAAATCTAGAAAAAAAACTACAAACTGATTTTTCAAGGAGAAGTTAGTCCATGCACACACATAATTAGTGTTCATTTGTTTTTTAAGTTCATAAAAATGAATAACTATGGTTTTTAACACTAATATAAAAAATATTATGATAATGATATTTATTACATCATATTAATTAAGTGATAAGATATTTTGAAGGGTAATATTAATAAAAAAACTTAAATAGGATAAAATACCTACGTTGGAGACTACAATTTTCCTTGGAACCCACCATAAACATCAAAATATTAGGATAAATTGAAGTGAATAGAGGATTATATTAATGGGAGTGGTTTAAATGGATAGTAAATTGTAATTTATAGTCATTTCTTGAAGTGGTGGAAGTGTTACCATTTTATAAGTGGAGAGAAGGGTAGTTTTGGATTTACTTATTGAATTTCAATAATTGAATTTCACTATTAAAGGGAAAATGTATTAAAAGGGTAAAAATGAGAAAAATATGTGATTGTTGGTCTATCCAAAACTCAACCATCCATTTCGAAACATGTTTTGTCCTTTCCCCCTTAATAAAATACTTTTCACCATTTTTAATTTTAAACATGTAACTTATTTTTAACCATAGTGATTACTTTTATTAAAAAAATTAAAACTAACCTAATTAATTAATTTTAACATTATTATTTAAAAATTTAAATCTATTTTACCAAATAAAATATCGATAGGTTTGAAAATTGTTTTTTAAAATAAAAACACTTAAACATGTAGAGTTCTTAATTTTATGTGAAATTGTATTAATATACCCCTTAGGAATAAATAAATTGTATTTAGTTGGGTTCATATATTATAGGGAACATTTTCTAATCATTTTTCACTCATTTTTAAATAATAGATAAAAGATGTGGGAGTAAAAAAGATCATAAAAATATATAGAATCATGAATAAGAAAAAATATCTGATATAAAATAACATAAATTAGTAATTTTTAACCATAATCATGACAGATAGGAATAACATCTCAAACGATAAAACTTTTACCGTGGCATGAGAAAATAAAACAACAAGCATTTATCATTGGTCATGAAACATATGAAAGAAATATGATAAATCATAAAAATAGGACTTATTATCCTTTTTTTACTTAGATACCTACAAACAAGATCACATATAATTTTTTTAGCAGAGATAAACACTATCACACTCATCCTTTGTGAACCTAGATACTCACTAACTTGTTCAAAAAAGATTTTTATGTTATGCTATATAAGGAATTTCCCAATACATCGGATGGAGATATATATATCACCCAAAACATAATACATATATTTTTATTCCACATGAAAATAGTCATCATATCATAAAATAACCCATATAAATAAAATAGGATCTTTGATATTTCTAAATTATCATAAAAAACCCATGGAAAAAATGGTGAGATTATTAAGCATTACAAAAACCTCACATAACATAAATATAAAAGATAAAAGAATATTAAAAACCTCATTTTCCAAAATTAATAATTTTTAACACCATATTGAAGGTGATAAAAATAATTTTAGGAAATAAAAATACTTTAGGGTAAATAGAAGTGAAAATCAAAAAGTCTTCACAAACCCTTTTAAAACATTAAGTATAAATTACATTCAAAAAAATTTGTAGAGGGAAAGAGAAGAATTTTAAAAACATTTTTATAAATGGTTTAAAATAAAATATTCTTAAAAATATAAAAAGTTTAAAAAATAATAATAATAGGTTAAAATACTTTTAAAATGTTTTATTTTTAAATAAACTTTAATAACGGAGACTTGAAAAAAGAAACAAAGTTTCCAAAAAAGGGTAGTGAAAACAATCTGAAAATTTTTACTTTTAAAAAGTTTCTTTGATAATGTAACCTTGAAATTTACATAAAATATATTAAAATAAAAAGTGGATTTGATGAATTTTTTATTTTGAAAGTATTGAAAATAAAATATGAACATTTTGAAATAACCATTTAGAAAACCCACATCATCAATAAGTGTATTAATTTCTCCTTTGGAAAAGGGATACATATAATTTTTTAGAATCATAGAAAATAATTCATATTATATTTCTAAAAAATATATGATAACATTGGTGGGAAGTAAATACATTGATATGAAGGAAAAATCAAATTAAACAAATGGGAATTATTCTTTCAAAAAATGCATTTTAATGAAATAGTAGAATCATCAAGGAAGAATAAATTGGTGTCAAATAGGATTTAACCAGATAATAAGTTTAAAATAAATCATAAAGTCATCCTAGTGTATAATGGACCGATATTTTAAAACAATATACAAACAAGAGTTATTAAGACCTAGAAAAAGAGAATTCAGTCACAAAAACACCTTATGACTTTAGAAAATTTTAAATCAGTTGTTCTTGGAAGATTGAAAATCATATGGTTATATAAATTTCATGAATTAAATTTTGGATTATGTCAAAATACATTCATGTTCAATATATAGACTATATAAATGAGAAATTGGTGCATAACTTTAAAACATGTCTCAATGAAGAGAAGCTGAGACGAAAAACCATTACCAAGTTTCCGTTTTTAGTTTATAACACTATAAATCCTACAAAACTAAAATATATACCATTATAATTTATTTAATAACCATATTCATATATTTTAATATTAATATACCTAATTTTTAATTATTTATTAGGGCTATATTGGTTATTTATAACTTATTTTCAATCACCAGGTGTTAATATCTTTAACTATTTGTGTATGTTCTATAATGTTCATATCCTTACCCATTATTTGATAATAATTAATATATATTTAAATATAATATAAAATGTAAATTATATTTATTTTTAATTCTCATATACAATTCCCCATGTTTTTTAGTTACGCTGTATAAAAATGGAATCAGTGTTGTCTTATTTAGATAAATTTAGTGAAAAAATGATACTTTAATAATAATTTAAATACTTATAAAATATTTCCATGACCATATACCAATACTTATTTTATTATTATATTATAATAACAATATTCTTCATATTTATATAGTCATCCACAATATAGTTTTATTGCATCATTCATGTAGGTGGTTAAACCGACCAAAACCATACCACACTTTAACTTGAATTGTGAGTATGGTTATGGAGGGGATTATTTTAACATAATATCATTATAACAGAATCATAATGTTATTATTTTCATTTTATTATGTTTTTTAATCTATATTTTAATTAATTTATCTAAATAAATAAAAATATAAGAAAACGAAATAATTGATTATTTGTGGTGCATGTAGTCCAAATTCCCACACGATTGGCATGCCTTTGTTTTTTAAGTGGATTGAAATTAATAACTAAGGGTTCTACCATTAATATAAAAAACATCAGTATAATAATTATACTGAATTAAACATATTAATATGGTGGTAATATATTTTTAAGAGTAATATTAAGAATAGAAACATAATAAAGAGATGATAATTATGTTGGAGACTTGAATTTTCCTTGGAAGTACCTATGAAATTGATGGGATAAGGAAAAATATGAGTGAACAGAGTATTATGTTCATGGTATAAATTTATATTAAGAGTAAAGTATCATATTTTTATGGAGTAATTTGAATGACATTTTAGTATTGAAGTGGTTGAAGGGTTTCCTTTTTATAAGGGAAGATAAGGGTAGTTTTTGAAATATCCATTGAATTTAAATAATTTAATTTCACTATTAGAGGGTAATTGGCTTAAAAAGGTGAAATGATGAAATTAGATGGGATTGGTTGATCTATACCTCAACCATGAATTTTTAAACTTATTTTCAATATGTTTTGGATTTTCCCCTTAGTAAAATAAATTTTCCCATTTTTACTTTTTACCAGGGTAAATAATTTTTACCCTTACTAATTAATGTTCACGGAAAAAATTAAAATTTCTTAATTAACTAATTTTTTTATTTAGTTTTAAAATTTGAAAACCATTTTATCAAATAAAATTTCTACAGGCATTAAAAGTTAATTTTAAAATAATAAAATTTAAACATGTAAAACCATTTTTTAAATAAAATTATTATGATTTTAAATTTATATATGATAAAGCTTTAATGGTTCTGGATTTTAGAGCCATAAATTAATTTATTATGAATTGAATAAAAGTTCTGAGTCTCTAAAGGTGATTCAAAACTAAACCTCACCTGGAAAATACTTTATTTAAATATAATATCAAAAACACTTTTATATTAATATAACATTTTTATTTAAAAAGTTTGGAATATGATTTTTACATACAAAGAATATTTAAAATTAAATAATGTAATTAATTAATTTAATATATAATTTATTTTATAGGGTTTTTAATATTTTTGGTTATTCTTACATTATGATAAATTCGTGGAAATTATATTTTTTTAAATCCCTCATTTCTTGGCTAATAATCATCCATTTAGAAAATGATTAAAAATTAATATTAATAAAACATAGTCATTTCAAATAAAAAAGATATTTAATTTATAAAATTAAAATTATATAATTTCTATACTTATCCTTTAAAACTATATATATATATATAACTTTTTTTAAATGGTGTTTTTAATCACAGTGTGTTCTTAATGAAATTTCACATTGATTTTTAATTTAAGTAATGTTTATATATTTGTTGTTATATAATAATATTTTAAGTCTTAAATTTAGTTTGTTAAGAAAAAATATAAAACATAGTAAAATTTCTCTTGGGAAATAAATATTACTTTTATACTAAATATCCTTTAATAAATACAATTAATTAATTAATTCTATTCTAAAATTTACTTTTTACTACGCCATTGGTATTGAATTATTTAATTTAATTTTTTATATACATCATGACAAATTTTAAGAATAAATATGATATTTATACTTGACATATATATATTCATAATGTTTTAATATCATATTTTTATTACATTTTCAGTTATATTATTTTTAATTTACCACTTAAATAATATCAAACATCACTATACCTATATGATATATGAAAAATGACTACAATTACAATCAACATATTTGCAATGGCTATAATTGTAGTTGTCACAAACCAGTCTGAGTTGACCCTGGACTGATCACCCATGACACTTTGTAACAAGTATTGAGAGGCATTCCTGATCCTCTTGGGATAGGGACATGCATTGTGGGAATCCGTTAGAGTGACAAGGGAACATTTTCACCCAAAAATGAAGAATAACCAAGTAGCCGAAAGAAACAGACCACCAAACATACATTTATATAAAAGTTGAACTAAAAATTAATTGTACGTGAAACTAAAAGTACAACTGAACAAGACAAATCAGCCGACCAAACCTGAAAACCTATTATCTCAATGTAACCCCATTGGTTACTCTACAAAACATCGATCATATGTTTCCCAAGTTGATTGAGCTCAAGATAAAACATGCACAAGGGCTAAAAACAGAAGAAGACTATAGACATGAGTATTAAAACTCATTAGGTTAGCCAAATATTCTATTCCCAATGCACATTATTTAAAATAAACGAAACATCAATTTTAAGTTTTAAATAAAATACACAAAATTATGTTTTCCACACAAGGTTCCATGCTACAGACAACAAAAAATAAAATGATTTCAAGTTTTCTTAAACAGGAAATGCTCGTAACCAATTTCAAAGACATGAAACATAAAAATGGATATTTTTTTCAAGAAGGACACATTAAATAATGTAGACTTTTAAATAGAATACACGTACTGATGAATTTACCAACCAAAAATACCATATTCGGATGGTGAGTACATAATATCCAATGAACACAAGTCATAGGAACATCCTTAGGCACTAGTTAGCTATAGGCCCTAGGTAACTTGTATCTCGGTGAAAAGTGTTGTACCTCTCGTATCCCCTCGTGGTTTAATTTTCATGATCACAATCACTTTCTTATTTATCTAACATTGTTTTAAGTGTTTTTGTTTTATAGGCAAAAGATTGCCAAGGAAATGGGCCATGAAGCACATCAAGTGGACTGAAATTCAGTCCACCGGCCAACCGGTGTGATAGCACCGGCCAGCCGGTGGACCTGGCAGAGGCATTGCCCACTGCCAGGCTCCACCGGTCAGCCCGTGGCTTGACCACTAGCCAGCCGGTGGCATCCAGTCAAACAGTGGTTGCTACTGTCTGCCCACCGGCCAGCCGGTGGCTCTGGCACCGGTCAGCCGGTGGTGCCTGGAAAAGAAGAATCAGCTACTGCCAAGCCACTGGCCAACCGGTGGCCCATCCACCGGTCAGCCGGTGGAGCCAAGACTCGAAATCTCCCAAATTCCTCAAGCACCGGCCAGCCGGTGGGACTGTACCTGCCAGCCGGTGGAGCCAGTCAAACTAGCCGTTGCAGTTTGACCAGGCTGGCCCACTTGGCTCCCAACGGCTCTTTAAGCCTCTCCAACGGCTCCGAAGACTCCAAAAGGGTTCCTTGCCTATAAATAAAGGCCAAGGAAGCCCCGGACACCCACCGGATCATATACAAAGCCCACGGACACGTTGTTCATCATTTGGCGTACCTCCGGCAGACTTCCTTCAAGGAACCCATCTTGCTCCAACAAACTTCCACATCCAAGGAGCTCCTCCAAAGAAGCTTGGAAGCGGCCTTCAACATCTCCAATCAATCAAAGGCGCCCAAGGATTCTCAACATACGGGTTTTATTGTTTTATTTATTTTGAGCTTTAAATTTGGGTTTGTGCCTACAAACCCCAAACTCTTTCTTCATCCCTCTTTCTTTTGGGTTTCACATCACTATTAAGGTGTGAAGAGGTTTCTTCAAGCCTTTCCTTTTAAAAGGCTTGTGTCATAGGTGAGCTAGCCTTCACCTGTAATAAGGCTAGTGGGTTCTTGCTCAACCATTAAAAGCAAGTGGGTTCTTGCTTAACCACCAAAAGCAAGCTGTAATAGGTTCTAGTGCTACCTCAAAGCCTAGTGGGTTTCTTGCTAAAACCATTGAAAAGAAAGCGGTAGAATCTCTCAACGGTTTAGTTGGGAGAGGAGACGTAGGCCGGGTTTTTGGCCGAACTCCGTTATCAATTTTTGTGTTTTTCCTCATTTATTTCCGCTGCACTTTCAACTTTGATTTTAATTTGTTAATCATTTTTTAAAAGGCAATTCACCCCCCCCCTCTTGCCATCACTCCCTTTTTCTCCGCCTAACAATTGGTATCAGAGGAAAATTTGAGTAATACCTTAACCGGTTTCAAATCAAAGATCCATTGTGATGGCATCAACCTCTTTCGCCCCCGAAGGCTATTCTTTGGGTCGTGCTCCATTTTTTGATGGAACCGACTATACATATTGGAAAACCCGCATGACCGCTTTTCTTAGAAGTATAGGATATCCGATGTAACGCCCCGACCCTAGTCACCCAGAGTCGGTGCATTATTACAAAACATTGGCATGATCATGAGAAAGATCAAGTCTCTAAAGACCGATTAGTTTAGTAGCCTTGGAATAACTAGATACATCCATAAATTTTTACATTACATCATAAAAAAACATCTTGTCTTCATATCCCCTTATACTATCCCTGCAGGTCATTCATAAATTACTTCTTCATAATCCTGAAAAAAAAAATAAAACATTGAAAGGGGTGAGCTCGGATGCTCAGTAAGGATAACATTATAGCAGAAGCTTTCATAAATAAGCATAAACACTTAAGGCAATTTATAACTAAAACAAAAGCCTTTGAAACTTGAACTTCAGCATAAAATGGCAAAGGTAAAATGAAATAATGCCATTTACTTACTCACATGGATATTCTACTAGTCGAATGATCACATGCAATATCAATAACCACTTTCATAATGATGGAATGCATAATGCCAGACTATCATAACCACATAGCCAAGGCCTCGTTCCAAGACTACAAATAAGATTTTGCCAAGGCCTTGTGCCAAGACACTAGTTTGTCTCATGAGACCTACCGATGCATCGAGGAGCTATAGCGGGCTCCACCCGTCACTTATTAAGTCCAATGCATTCCTCATATGAATAGGTTTAAGCATAAAATAAACATTCGTATTAAAACTAGCATACGAAATGTCAATACTTTAACCACAAACCATGAATGGTATAAAAATAGAACATCCACAGTCAAATATAATTCATTTGATACAATATGGAAGATTGTATTGTATCACATTAACCTCAATCATGAATAATTAAGGATGTTGACATAGATGAAAATAATCATCAAAACTATTTGAGAGAAATATCCCCCTTTTCTTGAAAACATTTAAAAGTCACACTATTTGTCAAGAAGCCATTTAAAAATAGATTTTTGAATCAAAGTGTCCCATACCACTTTGAAACCTTTTAAAAGGATTTTTAATTTCTAAACATTAATGTCCATATAAATAAATCCTTAAAACCATTTTTAAAACATGGACATTAATGAGAAAGATTTAGATGAATAAGTCTTTAAAACATTTAAAAATGGTATTTTAGTTAGAGATTATAACCAAAAGAGAGACACTTGAATGAAAATAATTGAGGTAATCAAAACTTTGTAATATCATGAGAATAAAGGGAATTCATGATATACTATGTCAAAGTACATTATATACACCACATAAAAGTGATTTGGTGTATATCAACAAAGAAGTCTCAATGGAATGTAAGTTGAGATGAAATCTCTCATAAAGGCCATATCCTTAGGTTAAGGATAAATCAACAACATAATTATGTGTGAAAAATATAAATACACTAAATATGATTGGATATTCAGTGTAAAACAATCAAAGTATATTCACACATATTCCTGTAAAAACAACACCAACGAATTGGATGTTTAACTCAACAAATGGTGAAAGAGTTAAAATTACTCTTATCAAATTCATATCAATGACTTGAGAATTTTCAATGGAGTGATTATGTGTATCAAAAGTATATCCACAGGAAGGGGAGTGGAAATTATGACATAATCAAATGAATAGTGATTCCACACATAATCTTGGGGAAATATAATCAATGAAATATGCGTAAAGCCAAATGAGTGGAAATTGAAATCTCAAATTCCCTTATTGATTAGGTAACTTAAGAAACAAACACCCATGAAAGAAAGATCATACCATGATGATGTAAATACCCATAAAATAAAGTATATTACACAATGACTACAATCATGGGTAGTACACATACACCACATGCAATAATTAAGTGGTGATCAATGGAATTCTCACAGAATTAAAAGTGAGACAAGAAACCCCTTACCACGTTAATCAACTGAGTCGCATGGACAAAAGTTAATAACCACCAAATGATTTACAGAATAACATGAATATAAAGTGAATCATGATAATATATATCAAATGGAAGTACACAATACACCACTTTCAATAATTTAGTAGCGAACAATGGAAATCTCACGGAATTGAAAGTGAGATAAGAGAATCCCTTACTTTGTACTTTTTCCTTGGTAGATGGTAGGTTTACCTCCTGTATAATGGTGAAATAATTGTTATTGAATAATACAAGAATCAGTTACTTTAATATGATATCATATATGATCTTTTAACATCGATTTGTTAATAATATCTTAGAATTATCGTCATTTCAGGTGTTAACGGGTTCATTTTACTTTACATTCTTTGTTATGTGAGCCATATTAGTTATTAATGGGATGTATATTATTCATATCCAGAATGGTATCAAGTCCTTAAAAATCATTTTTAAATCATCAAATGATAATTATACTTGAATGGATACGATGGAGAATGAATCTCATCGCGTTCGTGGAGACGGTAGTCCGTACGTACGCACGAATGCTACTTCCATTTAATTTTTATTTTAAATGAATCGAATCCAAATGATACATAGGTATATTACTATTCCAGTAAAATATAATATTTTATATATGTTACTTAAGTTCATTAACACCATCCTTTATACGTTCCATGTGTGGTATGAACGAGTCATATCATTTTAAGGGGGCGGTAGTCCGCACTTCCTCAAATGAAATTATCGTATGTATATACAACATGAAACGAATAATTGTATGAAATAAAATGGAATTACAGAAGCTTATATATAAAATATATATCATTAATATCATATTTAATTACAGTTCCATCCTAATGGCCACCATGAGAGGCGGTAAGATGTATTTGAACAATCATCGTTTCGTGAGGCGTTAGTTTGCCATCCACAGAAACATTATGTTCATCATCCATTAGATGGAGTTGTGTGAATGTGTAGTTTGAATACTTCTTATAACAACATCCTAGTATATTTTGGATACTGGTGTTGTTATAAAATAAAGGAAATAAAAAGAGTTTGGGGGTTGGAGAAGCAAAATAATTGAAAATAATTTAAGAGAAAATGTTACCTTTAATTTAGGTAACTCACTTTGGTTGGAACCAAATGACTTCTTGAAATGCTTTCTGCCTAAGGAGAAGATTCAAGGAGGAGGATACGGATGTGGGGAGATTAGTTGGGAAGAGTTTGGACGAGCCAAGTGGCTTTAGAGGTGTGAGGAATGAGTAGAAGTGGTCTCCTTTTATAAGGGAGAGGAGGGGCTCTTTAGGAAAGAGTGAAAGTATTACTTTATAATATAATTATATTCGGTTTATAATGGTCCAAAAATCATTGAGGTCGAAGATACGAT
This sequence comes from Viscum album, assembly GCA_963277665.1. Taxonomy (NCBI): domain Eukaryota; kingdom Viridiplantae; phylum Streptophyta; class Magnoliopsida; order Santalales; family Viscaceae; genus Viscum; species Viscum album. The sequence continues at coordinate 1,814,912,038 of OY728148.1, forward strand.
GACTCATATTCTAAATAACATCAACCAATAAGAATTGGACAGGTTTTAGATAATATTTTAATCATTATAATCTTATTTATTTAAATGATTTATTAATGAGGTAAACATTGCATCATTATTGTGTCATTAATAATTTAAATTATTTGATGTATAAAAATTATAAATAAAATATCATTATGTAGGAAATCCTCTTAGATTTCTAATGAATATTTATAATCGAAAATACAACATGTATAACCCTATGTAAAAATTGTTCTTTTAAAAGATGTAAGCTTATGCCATTTTTGTATTCATTTTAACTTAATTAAAATAAAGTGTCATTATCACTTACAAGTGGATCAATGGGGTCCCAAAATTGACCCAAAGATGCCCATTGTCGAACATGTATCAACCAATAGGGTTAAGACACGTTTTAGGGTAATTTAGTATTATTATAATATTATTTTTTAACCCTTATTTACCGGATTTACCCTTAACCATGGTAAATAAAATATTTACCGCAATAATTATTCAAAATGTCTAAAAATAAAAGTTACCTATTTACACAATTTGAACATCCTGATTCCAAATATGGAATCCATTTTTCTAAATTCAAAACAGAGAAGTGGCAGAAATTAATTTAAAATTAATTCCCGCTGTCAAAACAAAAAGCGTGTTTTTAAGAGATAATAACTATCAAAAGATTGACATTTGTTTATGTTCAGTTTAATTGTAAAATTATGTCCAATGACCAAAATTATATTAAATGGTAAAAATATATTCTAAATATACTTTAAAACCACTCAAATTCATAATTTATCACTATTAATTATTTTTATTAAAAAAGTTGTTTTTAATTAAAATTTAGTAATTTTTACTATTCATCAAAATATGAAAGTTATCCGAAAAGTACCAAAATTTCACCTTAGGCTAAATTTGATATTCCGAATATAAAAATGAAGTCCATTTTGAAATATAAAATATATATAATTTCAAAAAATTAAATATTACTATTCATAACGGCTAGTTTGATCGGTTGTGGTGTGTGTTAAAACTTGAAGTTGCGTACAACACACGCTACTGTTTTATTCAAAGGAAAGCGTACCATGGAAGCTTGGGATGTTTTATTTTAAATTTTTTGATGTCCCCATTTAGTCAAAAAGTTTAAAATATTTTATTTAAAAAGGGTTCACTATTAAAAGTTGGAAAAACTACAATACTGAAGATGAATTTGTTCTTACATTATGTCTAAGAAACTCATAATATGGATTCTAAAATTATAAGGATTATATAAAGTTTAAAATTTAGTTAATACTATTCATAACCTTTTTTGAACGGCTTGTTTGGTAAGTCATGGTGCTCTTGAACTCGGTGTTGCGTGTAGTGCAAGTTATTGAATTATTTTGAAGAAATAACACACTATGAAATCTTGGGGTGTTAGATTCTCCCCTCCTTCAATAAATTGCGTCCTCGCAATTTGAAATTGTTCTTCGAAAATAAAAGGTTGAAAATAGAAAATATATTTGTGGGAAAACCCACATCGGAAATTGGTTTACTAAAATTTAGTCTTAATATAAGGAAAAGAGAAATGAAAGGGTCACCACCAAATTATGATCTCGATTAGGAGAACATTGGTGGCAATTAGAGACATATAATTGGAGGAAAAACGTAAATATTTATAGGTAGTGGTTGAGGTCATCAATCACAAACAAGTATAAAATTGAGGTCCTTAAACTCATCAATCTATGATGATTTGAAGTACCATCGGTTCAACAAAATATAGGGTTGGGATCACACATTTTTGACATCTCAAAATATCTTAGTTGAAATCCCACATCGAAAAATGAATTAATGAGGCCTCTATTTAAAATAAAGAGTGGAAAGTATGAAGATTACCGAAAATAACACATACTAGGGTTCCATGTAGGAAAATATGGATATGGAGGAGAAATCTAACCATCAATTATCTGATGGAGAGTCGTAGAGAACATGGCTATGAGAAGGCCAACAATCCCAAAGCCATAAATTAGTGATGATTTAAGGTACCATCTAGGACAACATTTTTTTTTAAAGTTACATTACATAAGGAAGAGGAATTCATTTATGATATTGACTAAGAACATTATGAGATATACTTAAATTTTAAGTAGATTTTCATTCTTTAATAAATTTCCACCACTAACTCAATTTTTTTTAAACGATGAGTATTCAAGAAGACTTGGTCACACTGGAAGAGCTAGAATAAACTTCTATAGAATCACATGATCCATGCAGGATAAACCATATATTTACATTGTCTTTGAAGATTAATCAAAACCAAAATGGTTAGTGAATGATCTAATGATCCCCCAAAAGGATATTCATTGAGATAAATATGCACTAATCTTAATTTCTAAAATTAAACCAACAATACCCCAAAGTTAAATAGATACCATTCAATAACCAATTGTCCTTAAAATCCTTTAATATAATCCAAACTAATATTGAAACCCAAAACATAGAAGAATTTGATTATGTAGTCTCCCATGTTACATTGTATCTCCAAATGACATCAAATACTCTTAAAGTCACATACTTAAAAGTAATTAGTATCATCACATATTCTCTGTTATAGGTTAATCATTTCCATAAATAACCCAAATCACTATAAATCAATAATAAAAATGTAGATAAAAATCCACCATTACTCTACAAATGAAACCTCATTGTATTGTATTTTCCTTGGGCATATAGTGTTCCTAACAAAATGAACATCTTCCAAAATAACATTTATCACTTAATCACCAAATCATTTTCCTATACCAAGGGTATTCATTTGATAAGACATAAGAACCCAAATCATCTTATTATTGATCAATAAAATCATTTAACAAAAAAAAATAGTCATATTAACCAGGGACTTCACGTAGTCCAGTGGTAGGAAATAAATCCCAATCGCACTTTGGTTGTGGGTTCGATTCCCACAGCTTTGTCCGACGCGACGGGTTGTCACACAGTCTACGTGTTGTCCTTTTTCAAAAACTATATTCTATAATATTACCAAAATGAGATAAATTTTTCAAAATAACATAATTTAACCACAAATGTTATATCATACTTTGCATTTTCATCCCAAATTATAATAACTTATCATTTTCTCAAACCCCAATGATCATATAAAACCAAATGGTTATTTATACCTATATCCACAAGAGAAGAGACAATTATTCCTCAAATATCATTCTCACATGGAAAACTGAGGGGTTACAAATACAAGAGAAAATTATTCCAAAGTAAACCCATCAACAAGGAGTGCTAATACTTTTTAAATTTTTCTCCAACCATTTAATTCCACATAGCTTCTTCTTTGAGCAAGAAAATATCCTATAAAATAGGAAATTCACTCGGGTAATGGCCAGGTCCCCTACATTTACGGCAAATGACTGTAAATGGACTCTTGGGAACATTTTTATCTTCTTCCATAGTACTCTTCATTTTTCTTCGGCAATTCTTCACTTTATGTCCTTCCTTCCCGCACGTAAAACATTTCGTTGTCCCATTGAGACACTTTCCTGGGTGTCTCTTTCCACAATTCCTGCATGATGAAAATTGAGGTTTCTTTTCTCCATGGTCTCCATTTCTGGAGATCTTATCATTTATCACCTTTCTCTTCCTTGTTGAGTCTGGGAGTTGGTTAATATATATGTTGTTGATCATATTTTTGGAAAACTGATTTGGCATAAAGACGATATCTTTTACGCCTATCAACATTCCATTTTGTTGCTCATTTCCACCACCGTTCCCACCTTGTACATCATTCTCAAAGTCACTATGACTTCCTTGGAATCCAGCCATTGACTAAAACCCGAAATCATTGTGTGAGTAATAGTAGTCGTAAAATCATTTAGAGATTAAAATGTCACCATATTCTCAATTTGAAACATATTAGGATTAACCAAGGTCATTTACTCTCATCTTATGTATATATTACTTAAATCGGTTTGTAAAGAAAATGTAAATTATCCTAAGCATATCCCCCGGGAGTGTCGTAACCAAGAGTGCAGCAAGGCCCGTTGTCGTGCACCAGTTCCCGTTCGAGTCTAGCTCAAAGCGGTGTTTTCGGGTTTTACCCCTAGGTACATCTGTGCCAGAGCCGCCTCTACCTGCTCGTATCCAGACAGGGATGTATTGCTCGGAAAACTCACAAAATCTTTACAATACCAAAATTCTAGGAAGTTATTTTATACTAATCCTCAAAGTTCATCTTAGGTCTACGTGCTCTAATCAGAGTTTATCTAAATCTAGCTACCAAGGTTTGTACTAAACTTCCTCTGATACCAACTGTAACGCCCCGACCCTAGTCACCCAGAGTCGGTGCATTATTACATAACATTGGCATGATCATGAGAAAGATCAAGTCTCGAAAGACCGATTAGTTTAGTAGCCTTGGAATAACTAGATACATCCATAAATTTTTACATTACATCATAAAAAAAACATCTTGTCTTCATATCCCCTTATACTATCCCTGCAGGTCATTCATAAATTACTTCTTCATAATCCTGGAAAAAAAATAAAACATTGAAAGGGGTGAGCTCGGATGCTCAGTAAGGATAACATTATAGCATAAGCTTTCATAAATAAGCATAAACACTTAAGGCAATTTATAACTAAAACAAAAGCCTTTGAAACTTGAACTTCAGCATAAAATGGCAAAGGTAAAATGAAATAATGCCATTTACTTACTCACATGGATATTCTACTAGTCGAATGATCACATGCAATATCAATAACCACTTTCATAATGATGGAATGCATAATGCCAGACTATCATAACCACATAGCCAAGGCCTCGTGCCAAGACTACAAATAAGATTTTGCCAAGGCCTTGTGCCAAGACACTAGTTTGTCTCATGAGACCTACCGATGCATCGAGGAGCTATAGCGGGCTCCACCCGTCACTTATTAAGTCCAATGCATTCCTCATATGAATAGGTTTAAGCATAAAATAAACATTCGTATTAAAACTAGCATACGAAATGTCAATACTTTAACCACAAACCATGAATGGTATAAAAATAGAACATCCACAGTCAAATATAATTCATTTGATACAATATGGAAGATTGTATTGTATCACATTAACCTCAATCATGAATAATTAAGGATGTTGACATAGATGAAAATAATCATCAAAACTATTTGAGAGAAATATCCCCCTTTTCTTGAAAACATTTAAAAGTCACACTATTTGTCAAGAAGCCATTTAAAAATAGATTTTTGAATCAAAGTGTCCCATACCACTTTGAAACCTTTTAAAAGGATTTTTAATTTCTAAACATTAATGTCCATATAAATAAATCCTTAAAACCATTTTTAAAACATGGACATTAATGAGAAAGATTTAGATGAATAAGTCTTTAAAACATTTAAAAATGGTATTTTAGTTAGAGATTCTAACCAAAAGAGAGACACTTGAATGAAAATAATTGAGGTAATCAAAACTTTGTAATATCATGAGAATAAAGGGAATTCATGATATACTATGTCAAATTACATTATATACACCACATAAAAGTGATTTGGTGTATATCAACAAAGAAGTCTCAATGGAATGTAAGTTGAGATGAAATCTCTCATAAAGGCCATATCCTTAGGTTAAGGATAAATCAACAACATAATTATGTGTGAAAAATATAAATACACTAAATATGATTGGATATTCAGTGTAAAACAATCAAAGTATATTCACACATATTCCTGTAAAAACAACACCAACGAATTGGATGTTTAACTCAACAAATGGTGAAAGAGTTAAAATTACTCTTATCAAATTCATATCAATGACTTGAGAATTTTCAATGGAGTGATTATGTGTATCAAAAGTATATCCACAGGAAGGGGATTGGAAATTATGACATAATCAAATGAATAGTGATTCCACACATAATCTTGGGGAAATATAATCAATGAAATATGCGTAAAGCCAAATGAGTGGAAATTGAAATCTCAAATTCCCTTATTGATTAGGTAACTTAAGAAACAAACACCCATGAAAGAAAGATCATACCATGATGATGTAAATACCCATAAAATAAAGTATATTACACAATGACTACAATCATGGGTAGTACACATACACCACATGCAATAATTAAGTGGTGATCAATGGAATTCTCACGGAATTAAAAGTGAGACAAGAAACCCCTTACCACGTTAATCAACTGAGTCGCATGGACAAAAGTTAATAACCACCAAATGATTTACAGAATAACATGAATATAAAGTGAATCATGATAATATATATCAAATGGAAGTACACAATACACCACTTTCAATAATTTAGTAGCGAACAATGGAAATCTCACGGAATTGAAAGTGAGATAAGAGAATCCCTTACTTTGTACTTTTTCCTTGGTAGATGGTAGGTTTACCTCCTGTATAATGGTGAAATAATTGTTATTGAATAATACAAGAATCAGTTACTTTAATATGATATCATATATGATCTTTTAACATCGATTTGTTAATAATATCTTATAATTATCGTCATTTCAGGTGTTAACGGGTTCATTTTACTTTACATTCTTTGTTATGTGAGCCATATTCGTTATTAATGGGATGTATATTATTCATATCCATAATGGTATCAAGTCCTTAAAAATCATTTTTAAATCATCAAATGATAATTATACTTGAATGGATACGATGGAGAATGAATCTCATCGCGTTCGTGGAGACGGTAGTCCGTACGTACGCACGAATGCTACTTCCATTTAATTTTTATTTTAAATGAATCGAACCCAAATGATACATAGGTATATTACTATTCCAGTAAAATATAATATTTTATATATGTTACTTAAGTTCATTAACACCATCCTTTATACGTTCCATGTGTGGTATGAACGAGTCATATCATTTTAAGGGGGCGGTAGTCCGCACTTCCTCAAATGAAATTATCGTATGTATATACAACATGAAACGAATAATTGTATGAAATAAAATGGAATTACAGAAGCTTATATATAAAATATATATCATTAATATCATATTTAATTACAGTTCCATCCTAATGGCCACCATGAGAGGCGGTAAGATGTATTTGAACAATCATCGTTTCGTGAGGCGTTAGTTTGCCATCCACAGAAACATTATGTTCATCATCCATTAGATGGAGTTGTGTGAATGTGTAGTTTGAATCCTTCTTATAACAACATCCTAGTATATTGTGGATACTGGTGTTGTTACAAAATAAAGGAAATAAAAAGAGTTTGGGGGTTGGAGAAGCAAAATAATTGAAAATAATTTAAGAGAAAATGTTACCTTTAATTTAGGTAACTCACTTTGGTTGGAACCAAAAGACTTCTTGAAATGCTTTATGCCTAAGGGGAAGCTTCAAGGAGGAGGAGAGGGATGTGGGGAGCTTAGTTGGGCAGAGTTTGGACGAGCCAAGTGGCTTTAGAGGTGTGAGGAATGAGTAGAAGTGGTCTCCTTTTATAAGGGAGAGGAGGGGCTCTTTAGGAAAGAGTGAAAGTATTACTTTATAATATAATTATATTCGGTTTATAATGGTCCAAATATCATTGAGGTCGAAGATACGATGACTCATATTCTAAATAACATCAACCAATAAGAATTGGACAGGTTTTAGATAATATTTTAATCATTATAATCTTATTTATTTAAATGATTTATTAATGAGGTAAACATTGCATCATTATTGTGTCATTAATAATTTAAATTATTTGATGTCTAAAAATTATAAATAAAATATCATTATGTAGGAAATCTTTTTAGATTTCTAATGAATATTTATAATCGAAAATCCAACATGTATAACCCTATGTAAAAATTGTTCTTTTAAAAGATGTAAGCTTATGCCATTTTTGTATTCATTTTAACTTAATTAAAATAAAGTGTCATTATCACTTACAAGTGGATCAATGGGGTCCCAAAATTGACCCAAAGATGCCCATTGTCGACCATGTATCAACCAATAGGGTTAAGACACGTTTTAGGGTAATTTAGTATTATTATAATATTATTTTTTAACCCTTATTTACCGGATTTACCCTTAACCATGGTAAATAAAATATTTACCGCAGTAATTATTCAAAATGTCTAAAAATAAAAGTTACCTATTTACACAATTTGAACATCCTGATTCCAAATATGGAATCCATTTTTCTAAATTCAAAACACAGAAGTGGCAGAAATTAATTTAAAATTAATTCCCGCTGTCAAAACAAAAAGCGTGTTTTTAAGAGATAATAACTATCAAAAGATTGACATTTGTTTATGTTCGGTTTAATTGTAAAATTATGTCCAATGACCAAAATTATATTAAATGGTAAAAATATATTCTAAATATACTTTAAAACCACTCAAATTCATAATTTATCACTATTAATTATTTTTATTAAAAAAGTTGTTTTTAATTAAAATTTAGTAATTTTTACTATTCATCAAAATATGAAAGTTATCCGAAAAGTACCAAAATTTCACCTTAGGCTAAATTTGATATTCCGAATCCAAAAATGAAGTCCATTTTGAAATATAAAATATATATAATTTCAAAAAAATTAAATATTACTATTCATAACGGCTAGTTTGATCGGTTGTGGTGTGTGTTAAAACTCGAAGTTGCGTACAACACACGCTACTGTTTTATTCAAAGGAAAGCGTACCGTGGAAGCTTGGGATGTTTTATTTTAAATTTTTTGATGTCCCCATTTAGTCAAAAAGTTTAAAATATTTTATTTACAAAGGGTTCACTATTAAAAGTTGGAAAAACTACAATACTGAAGATGAATTTGTTCTTACATTATGTCTAAGAAACTCATAATATGGATTCTAAAATTATAAGGATTATATAAAGTTTAAAATTTAGTTAATACTATTCATAACCTTTTTTGAACGGCTTGTTTGGTAAGTCATGGTGCGCTTGAACTCGGTGTTGCGTGTAGTGCAAGTTATTGAATTATTTTGAAGAAATAACACACTATGAAATCTTGGGGTGTTACATCCGATTTATAAAATTGTCATGCATGGTTACTCTCTTTCTACTCCCGATGAATCCAAATGGACCCAAGCCGATATTAGAAATTTCGAGCTTGATGGCAAAGCCATGAACGCTCTACATTGCGGCCTTGACCGAAATGAATTCAATCGAGTGTCCACATGAACCTCCTCACACGAAATCTGGAAACTTTTGGAGGTTACCCATGAGGGGACCAACAAAGTCAAGGATACTCGATTGGACATGTATCGTCAAGATTTTGAGTCTTTTACCATGCATCCATCTGAATCTATTACTGAAATGTTTACGCGTTTTACTGATGTTTGCAATGGGAGAAAGTCCCTTGGTGATGATATTTCTGCAGAAACTATGGTGAAGAAGATCCTATGGATCCTACCAAGCTCATGGGCTCCAAAAGTGACGGCTATCCAAGAAGCGAAGGACATCAAGAATATGCCGGTCGAAGAGCTCATCGGATCCCTCATGACATATGAGATCACCATGAGGAGGCAAGCTAAAAAGGAAGGCAAACCAATCAAAACTCCAAAGAACATCGCCTTCAAGGTACAAAAAGAAGAAAGCTCATCCTCCTCCTCATCTTCTTCCTCTTCAAGCGGCGATTCCGAAATGGAGAATCTTGCCCGCAAATTGCACAAGTTCATGAAGAAACACAAAAAGAAGAAGGCCCGCAAGGCTCAACCCAATGAAAAATCCGAGCCCAAGGTAAAATGTTACGGGTGTGGCGAGAAAGGCCATTACAAGCCCGATTGCCCACTCAACAAGAAACGGGCCACGCAAAAGGAAAAAGGAAAGAAAAAGGTCCTCAAGGCGACATGGAGTGACACCTCCTCTTCATCATCCTCCTCCTCCTCGAGCGACCAAGGTAACAAATGCCTAATGGAATTTCACGAGGTAACTTCTTCCGACTCTTCTTCATCATCCTCTAGTTCTTCTAATTCTTTCAATCATTTGTCATACGAAGAACTCCAACATGTGCGAGACCAATTAGAAAATGGTTTTCACGAACTCTCGCCAAAATTCGTTGCTTTGAAAAAGAATTTCAAAAAGCTTTCCTCCGAAAAAGACCAACTTCTCAAAGAGAAGGAGGAACTCTCCCTCAAAATCCAAAATCTTCCCGATGTTGATTCCATGGAATCAACCATCAAAGATTTAAGGGAATCCCTTGCCAAGTTCACCCAAGGGGAA